>CM069452.1:64561418-64943918 GCA_035610835.1 Ophiura sarsii
TTAACGTATACGACGTATCCCAAACTTACCCCTAACTTGTATCAGCGTACACCAACGTACACCACCGTACGCCAACGTATTTTTCGATATTTCGCATACGTTGTTATACGTTCAGGCGATACGCCATGGTGTGACAGGGCTACCGTACAGCTAGCGCGCATTCGCCGTTTTGGGAACTTATGGAGGGTTTGAGTATATAAATAGGTCCCTTGAGTATCTCATCCTCACTTCTTCATGGTCTGTCGTCCTGAACACATCAACCCATCATCATAGGCTACGAATACGCTACGCTACGTTAATTATAAGTTAAGCATACGTTAGTCATACGCTGTGATACGCTGTCATAAGTATGTTATAAGTTAGTGATACGCTATCAATACGTTAGTCATACGCAATGTATACGTTCAATACGCTATGGATACGCTATGGATACGTGACATGGCCTTACACGATCGCCCGGCATTAGGTGAATACGTGAGAATACGTCGAAACTCGTTGGAAATACGTCAGGCATACGTTAGACATACGGCACATATACGTTATCAACTCGTTATCACTACGTTGGCTGTGCGTTTCCCCGTCAGCCTACGTTCATCAACGTATACCAACTTACGAGTAAAGTACGAGTAACGTACCACTATCGTATGTCAGCGTATGTCAACGTATATTTAACGTACCACAAACTTACCGGGAACTTATGCAGAACGTATTAAGAACACGTTGAGTACGTCAAGAAATTTTGAGCATGCTCAATAATTTTTCGTGGTCCAAATTGTCACAGCGTATCACAGCGTGCTCTTAACGTAAACGACGTATCCCCAACGTACCCCTAACTTATATCAGCGTACACCAACGTACACCAACGTACACCAACGTATTTTTCGATATTTCGCATACGTTGGCATACGTTGAGGCGATACGTTATGGTGTGACAGGGCCTTTATATTTGACAGATTTTGTCAACATTTCTGTGAAAAACAGCAAATTTAAGGATTTTTGACCCATAAATTTACACACAAAAATGGCTATGAAAATAGGTCATACATTTACCAGATGGGTGAAATACTTGGCAACCAGTGGGTAAACAACTCCTGGGTGCCCGCTTATTTGGAGGCTTGGAGAGAGCTTTCTCTTCTGATTGCATTTATATACTGTATTTCAAATACCCTGAAATCAACACTTGGGGACCATGCTCACGTCATTTTGAAACTTAGGAAAGACAGAGAAGGAAAGAAATAAAAAGACAGAGGAAGAGTGAAGAAAAGATGAAAACAGTTGGATACAAATGAAGAAAAGGGGAAAACTGATATAGTGAAATGGGAACGAAAAAACTAAGTACTTCAGGGGGAAACTGACAACTTTTCAAAAATAAATACCCCTGTAATGATGGTGTACATCCCTATGGAATTCATTTTCATAAAGAAAGAAAGAAATTTAAAAGACCTATAAAAAATATAGTAAAAAGATTTTATTTGAAAGCAAATCTCTTCTTTTTCTTAAGCATAAAACATGTCCTTCAATGTTCCAACAACATTACCGGTAATTACGCAACACTTTGAAAGAAACTTAAATGTAACATTTATTGATGGATAGAGAAGGCGGGTAGAATTATAGGCTTTTGAGACACTTTCATTGTGGCAGGATAAAGCCAACACGGTCTGAACTGAATCAACTAAAATTTGGAAGACTTATGTAAATTAATGTTGTAAGAATGTTACCAGCCACACAATCTGTTACATGGATTTTGTTTGAGAAGAATAATAAAAATGAGATAAAAAGAATGAATAATAATAAGCTTGTTGGGATAAGTATGTAGTCTGCTTTGTCTGGAAATGGTGTGTAAATTGGCTGACTGCCCACTTTTTACAAACCTGGGTGGTGGTGGGAGACACTTATCAGGGGGCGGCACTACAAAATATCAGGGTTGGCTGATTCAAATCAAGTTGATTTAAATCGTGATTTAAAAATCTAGGGAGTAGGGCCTACCAGATAGAACACCTACAGGCTACAAATGAAACAACACAAAATGTTGGAAAATCTATAACGAAACACATAGGAATAGAACAATATTTAAAATATTTTTGTTATAATTCAAAGACCCCCCGCCCGCCCACGCCCCGTGGCATATTTTAACTCCAAGGCCTAAACCTTAACCATCTCCCGTACCCCAACCATCACCATCCCGCCCCCAAATGCCCCGCACGCCCCCGCCCCGTGGCATATCCGTTACGCAATTGAGCATCACATTTCTTCATTTACCCCCTGCCTCCCACGATCCCAAACCACATTACATCATTACACACAACCACCATTCGTCACCGCCCCCGCCCGCCCCGTGGCATATCTCAACCCCAAAGGCCTAAAGTTCCCCGCCCCGTGGCTTATCTCAACGCCAAGGCCTCACTTTAACCATCTCCCGTACGCGGCGTATTTCTCCAATATTTGTCCACCCGCGTGTCACATACAGTATCAAATCCCACATCTGACACCATGTTATGTAATTTAGATTCACCATATCATGTTTTGTTTTACCAGAAACGACATTATTTCGTTACCTTATGACCCACTGCTGCCCCCCCCCCCCTCCCAGCCGTCCCCGCCCGCTCCCGTCTCCGCCCCCGCCCCGTGGCGCATCTCAACCCCGAGGCCTAAACCATAACCAACCCCGTGTGACGCAGCGTATTTCTCCAAGTGCCCGCCCGCGTGTGTAGGGGTGCGTGCGTGTGCGCGTTTATTTTGCATGGCGCACTGCGACGCGTTATGTGCTCCGCGCGCCGACTGCATGGTTAGTGTACGCAGAGAAAAACAAACATGGCCCGTAAAAAATAGTCTCAAAAGCCGGGCTGAAAAGGCCCTAAATTGCCATAATTTTGCTCATATCTCGGTCAATTCTGTACGGTTTTCGGCCATTTATAGCTTATAACCTGTCTCAAGACATCATCTAGTATCAGTGAAATATTCACGGCTTTAAAATGCAAAATGAGAAAGCCTTTTCAGGATACATACACACATACACACATACATACAACATACGGTGAATTATAGTAAGATGTTTTGATATTTGTAAATTTCTGGTAGGGTCTTGCATATTGCATATGTCCACCATTCCACTGGTCATTTTTAACATGCGGCAGGCATTTGCAGACGACATTCAAAAAGTTTCAAAATTGTCAACATTATTGAATTTCATTATAATATTTGAAATCACATGAGAAATGCATTGAAATAATACAAACATGCAGTAGCGTAGCTAGGTTGCCCCCCCCCCCCCTGAAAAATTGAACGGGAAATCAAGAAGGCAGGCAAAAGGAAGGGAAAGAAAGGGAGAAGAGGAGACAAAAAGGGAAGGAAATGGAAAAGGGAAAGGCAACGGACAGAAAGGAGAAAAGAAAATTAGTTGAAATTGCAGTATTTCACACCGGTATGGAGACGCAATGCCTCTAACCCCCACCTCTACCTCCCCTCCCCCCTCCCCCCCCCCCCCCCCCCCCCCATGTCATGATCTTACTCCACGTCAAATCAAAGTGTTACATTAAAAACCTGCCAACGGGTCAAACTGGTGTTCACCGGGAAAAAATACAATTTTCCCCCCTGACAAGTGACCCAGGCTAAGCTACTACAAACATGCCTAGTATTGGGTCTGTAATCCTTGAGCTAGACTTTGAAAATTGATATAATATGCCTGATATTTTGAAAATTAGATACTCAATCGAAACGATTTTCGGCACACATAATGTACATCTTCACAGCAACACTAGAACAGAGTTTTGCTAAATGATGTATTGAAGGAGGATGGTTAAGCAGCTTGAACAATGTCTTTGCTTGATCACCGCACATGCTTGAAAAAGGACACATGATATTGAACTGTTAGCATCTTTTGAAATGAGGTATTCATCCATTCAATGTGTGCTCATTCAAGCATTACAACATCTGCGTAGTTACTCCGTTCTAGTGTTGCTGTGCACACTTTCATTATGTGTGTCAAAAAATCGTTTCGATGGAGTAACTCATTAAAAAATATCAGGCATAATCTAAAGGGGAACTGTGTACTTTGTTTTGCTTATTGACCACTGTAAAAGTGGATATTTTTGCGCATGTCATTTTTTGCGCTTTGCCCATGTTGAACAATTTTGCTTGTTTTTATTTTAGCGATTTAGTTCTTCCATACATAGACCTTCATATAGAATGAATATATTCGGGCATTTTTATTTTTGTGCTTGATGGTTTAAGCGTGAAAAACGCAAACAAAAATGTAGTGCGAACATTTCCCCTTTTACAGTATCTAAAAAAGAAAGTACTATCATACATGAGTTATTTTTTGTGTCTGCGATTCCTGTTCAGAAAGAAGCCTTTCGTTAAATGGACTAAGATGAGAAGGCTACTGGGGACAATTTAAACCAATTTTGCACATTTAATCTTTAACTTGTGAGATAGGCTTTTACGACGGGTATTCATAATATAAGTAAAAAGTTTTAACGGGTTCGCCGTCGGACAAGTTTTAATCTGTCAAGCTTTCGTCAGGATTAGCTCTGACTTCTTCAGGACCAAATTATTATATTAAACAAAACATAGAGATTGCCACTTCTCTTGTTATCATCATTTGGGCTGCGCCTTGCCCGATGATTTGAGAGTAGGTGCCCTTTCCTACTTGTGAAAGAATTGGTGGCTCTGAAAAGAGCCGTTCAGATAGATTGCCGCTTCCGTTCTAATAGAACCTCCAAAGGACTGCCCCTTGACCAATGGAAATAACGTAGAGACTGCCCCTTGTCTACTACAGACTACAAAAGTCTAATGCACAGTAGTGCGGTCACTGATCTGTATAGATCGTTTGACGATCTTTAACCTTCTATATTTCATAAACAAAATAAGCTACAATCATTGAAAAAACAGGTTTGATACACTTAGTGTCCGATCTAAGGGGTGAAAGCGCTCCTCTCCCCTGAGGCAATGTTGATCCGGACCATGTTATCAGAAACCTTGGCAGTTCCCCCGACATTGATTGATGGGGGTGGGGAAGGATATAAGAAAGGGGAAACTTCTGCTTTCTATTAAACAGTGCTATGTCCCAAGTCGGATCTCATTTGCGAGCACAGGGAAGGTTGTAATAAGTTGCGTCAAGTGTTCCAATACAACATTTTAAAAATCATGATTTTTGGTCTTACGCGCACAAAAAAAAGGTTTGTCTTAGAAAATTTTTGCAAAAAAGTTTACTGCTGCGCAATTTGTTATTTCTTTTAATTTGTTTCTAGAGAATAAGCTATGAGGTATGCGATTTAAAACAAAAATCAACTTGATGGCGCACGCTCAGGTTGCATTGCTGATTACACATGTTTATCAATGGACGGTACAAAAAACCATACAATTGTCGGTCACGACGAGCTTTGCGATGAATTTGCTGGTTTCCAAATTTATGCATATAATTTTGTTGATTCAAGCTTACAGAGAACAAACAAAAAATAATGGAAGAAATATGCATCGCCGCATAGAGCTATGCGCCCAAGCTTATTTCACATACCTATAGATGCGTGTGGGTTTCTGAGACAAACTTCTTCTTTTTCTTTTTTGCGTTATAATGCTAGCCACTGCTTTAATGCAAATAAATTTGCAAAACATGATAATATAAGTAAGTAGCTGAAAATGGCAGCCAAAAATTGAATTTATTTTTACATTTTATTTTTACCCATCCTGTATGTGATTGGAATATTTGAATTACTAGGTCAGAAAACATTTGCGGACTCCCTTTTCTTAAACGTTACAATTACTGTTCTACAATATTGTTGATGCAGCTCAACCCCCTAGAGGTTCCCATCATTTTGAGTTTAAAAAGGATAAAAGACCTGCTTCATAATCATGTTCTCTGCGATTCATAATGAGTCAGTCTGGACTTTGTTGGGAGTCAATTGCCAATTTAAAAATGTGACTGACAATTTAATGTGCATGGTGGTTTAAAGTCTGATTACCTGTCGAGCTATCATTAATTGTACACTCCTATTCAACATGAGAAATTGTAAAACGGTTTGTTACGCTTCGCCGACAAGGCCAAAGATTTATCAAATGTTGTATTCTGTTGAACATTTATGAGAAATAACAGATAATTACACAGGGTGAGATAACACCAAATTGAGGAGAAAAGCCCGTCTTTTTTATCCTTTCTTTAAGGCCCAAAAAAAAGAAGTAATGTTGTCCTCCACAGCTTTCAGAGGAGGCGGGCAGGGATTTTTTTGATTTTTTGATTTTTTTAAATTTACCAGCGGAAGTTCAAAGTTCAGCCAACAAGAAGTTGTAATCACTCTAAGAGTCGCACATATTAACACTTAATTTAATATTCAATGCCATTTAAACTGTTTTTTAAAAGAATCTGAAGAAAAAAAAATCTGGAGAAAAAAAAATCTGGAAAAAAAAAAAAATCGGAGTGGCCCTAAATCTGACGAGCGGGCGGTCGGGGACAACATTACAACAACAAAAAAATTGGGGGGGGGGGCCTAATTTTATAAAAATCCTTCTCACCTTGAGAGTTAGGTAGGCATGACATGGAATTATACCAGTAGAAACTTTTTCTTTTGTGAAGTTGACAAATCAGTAAAGAATGTATAAAGGGTTTAATCCGATCATTTAAAACACACACCAAAAATCGCATAAGATGTATTACAGCATCACCCAAATTTCAATACTCTTTTTAAAGGTGCACCACCAAATCGACATCGCGTCTCTTCATTTGTTCTCAATTAAAAATTGAGATGTTTATATAAAAATCTTAACTAAGTGACAATGAAATAATAATTTGTGTTATGAGGAGTTAGCAAAATTGAGTTATTTTGAATGTATTACATTATCAACAGGCCTTAAAACTGAATTTGCGTTATCAAGTAATTTGTATAATCAGACTTTGTGTCAATAAGTTTCTGGTCTACCCCTTCAAAATTTAGACCTGGGCGAGAATCCCTTCAGATGCTGGGTTGATAAAATGCAGAGATTTATCCCCAAATGTGGTTTACAACAACCAGACCACTATAGTATAATCAGTTCCAAATTGGTAAAAATTGTGACGCTAATATTTATCTGCGGGCCCAAATGGAATACCTACTTGCCCACTGCTTGCTGATACCTGTTTTTTTTATGCACAAACGCACACTTTCACCAATAAATATCTAGGGTGGATCGTCCCATCATTACCACTAATAAACACTAAATATGCGTTTCTATTCAGCACCTATAGGTGGTGACACAGCAAAAGGTGGTGATGCCGAAAGCTCACCAAAATACGCGCAAGGAAAGCTTATCCAAGCAAACTTTCACGCAACGTGCCCATCTTAGTAACCCGCGCGTGCACATCAGGTGTAGGAATCTTACAATATACAGATAAACAGGAGTTTAACCATTTTTGCCGATTAAGTTACAAACACACTATAGACACAGAAGATGAAAAATTGGCAAACATCCCAGTTCTCAAGGCCAGGTGTACTTATCAGTCTCCAGAGGGCAGTATATTAAACCAAATAGCATAAGAGACAGCGTTCTCATAAATGTGTCCTACAGAAACAGTCAATATTGATAAGACAATAATGACCATGTTGAATTGACTCAAGTTGGCCTTGTAGCATAGCCCCTGGTATCAACAGCGGTTACACAAGGGTAACAATAACTACAATGTGTGTACAGTGAATGCTACTCTCAATTATGTATATTTATGGTTAAACATTGCTGTGTCTTTATTCAAATTATAAAAGCCCCTCAAATATACATACTTATTTATAGATCAGCCCGAAAGAAAATAAACTTTTGGAAATAAGCCTTTAAATTTTAAAACATTTAAAATGTTTTATTTCTTACAAAATAGAAATTTGATGATTATTTTTTTATATTTCAAATATTTGTGAATTTCTTTTTTTCTTTCTTCCTATTTTAAAATTGTGTTTCAAACAGTTATTTTTCTTGAGATTTTGTGATCAACTAATTTCGAACGCTGACAACTAGAGAGATGTAACTCAATCTTTGGTCATTTTGAGATTTATTGGTACCCAAAGAGTCCTTTGTCATCCAAAGAATATCAGGGCCAAACATAAGACATATAAAGACCCCCCCTTGCAATTCTTTTTTTTTTGGGGGGGGGGGGGGGGGGCGAAGCCACCCTTATAGCATGAGATTGCAAAAACTTACACATTTTGGTCTTTCTAGACATAAGTGGGGGCCGCCATGTTTGTAGTCTTTGTAAATTACATGTACCTATGCAGTTTATTTCAACAGTACCCGCAGTCTGTGCTGGAGTCAAAGCTATATTTGTTTAGTTAATTAGAGATGTGCTACTTCCAACAGAGAGACATGATAGCTTATCTTGTTTGACTAGCTTATCTTGTTTGACCAAGGTCATATATACCTAGATTGTTCTTCCACAGATAGTCAAAACCAGGGATAGATTTCTGTCGGTAAAGCTTGAAGCTATGCTTGTTTCGCAACAAGGTCGCCCCTTGCTCAGCATGTGGTGCCGATTGAGTTGTTACCACCACACAAGTCAGTGCACAAGCATGCTTAGCAGCATACATGTACATGTATACTATAAGGATTCCCACCCAAATACTATGATTAAAGATCATCGATTGTTATTTGCATTTGCCTGATATTACAAATTCATCATATTCACAGATGGATAACTTACTGTAAAACATTCAAAACAATGGCTTCAAAGTTGTTTTCTGACGGAGATTGGTAGAAAATTCCTAAAATGTCATCATAGTACAGCACTGGTTGACACTATATCGGATCCTTTTATCATAGAAAAAAGCAACGGTGAAATCTCAATTTGCAAAGGTAGATCGAAAGAACAGGTCCTGATGTACCACCCTCAAGTGGATCCACTTTATTCCGATGAAAGATGAGGTCATGGCATCTCATTGAAAATGCAAATTGGTAATTTTCCACAGAATAGCACATGTGTTTTGTTTGTAAACATCAAATTCAGTGACCTTGCGTGTGCTTTGATTGGTTGACACTGATCATGTGATGCAACAAGCGTTATGATTGGCTCAATTACTATCAAGGGCACACATGTTCAGATGCCAAACCACAGAAATCCCACACTGAGATCATGCTGGGATCTGTCATCGGCGAAACAAGGATAGATTGGGCTGATTTTTCTGGCCCTATATTAATACATGGGAGGATATAGGAGAAATCTATCCCTGGTTTTGACTATCTGTGGTTCTTCAGACTGTACCCCCTCCCCCTCCATGCACACAAATCAACTTGATGGGTTTCCTGTACTATTTTTAGACTGCGGTGTTTTGATTCTTTTTTTGGTTTGAATTATAGAAAATACATACACACTTTTCCCTGGTATTTTGGTATGAAACAGATGTTTGGTTACAAAACATGCTTCTTTCTCTTGGATCGCCCCCATTCCATTTCAATGGAATTTTTATTTACACACCACTCAATGGTACACAAATGATCACTCATTTTTCTCAGAATGTCCTATTTTTTAGTTAAGTCTTTCTGGTTGTCAACCCTCAATCAGGCAAACGGAGAAAAGGCTACATGTATGTTTCAGCTTTCTTGGCCCTCTATTGGTGGACCCAAAATAAATTGTGAGGGTATATGTTTCATACGTAAAGGTCCAATGTTTGAGGGCGACATAACATGATTTGAACAAGCTCCAGTAATGATAAGTAATACAATAACCTTAATAACATGTAACAATCTATCAAGCGTTTACTCACCCTCTCAAGGGTGTGAGAGGCCACAAATTAAAAAAGAGGAAAACAGACAAATACGAGGAAAAACAGCGTAAAATTGGGTGAAAATGCCAAATATGGGCTGAAAAGAAAAGAAAAGGCTGAATTTTCGGCATAAAAAAATCTAAAAAAGAGGAAATCAGCTAAAAAGAGGAACTCTCACACCCTGCCCTCTAGTGGTGGAAACACAATGGTCCAAGTTATGCTGTATGATATATTATGTCAAAGCTATCAAATTCACAATCACTAGTACTTAAGAGGGAATTTTTTCTAAGTTGACAAACTTTTGGACACACATTTTTTAGATTTTGCCTAAAGTTTGGGAGGTGAAAGACATTTAGTAGTTATGTAAAAAAATGGTATTGAAAAATTCAGCAACCCTCTGTTGCCATGGTAACGAGCCTATCTTGTTTTAGGTCATTTTAGGGGAAAATTCTCCTAATTATACTGATTTAGCAACAAAAAAAGTAAAAGTTTGGCAGAACCCTACACCAAGGTGGTACACTTTTTGCCCAAACTGACTTCATGAATGAGTTGCCCTATCTCTGGTCTAACAAACCAACCGATTTAGATAAGTCAGTGTTGCCATATTGATACCCTGTTGCCATGGTTTTAGTCTGCATTCTTATCATGTATTTTTGGTATTTTGTGATATTGTTCATGTAAAGCGCTTTGTGTTATTTGTAAGGCGCTATATAAACACGGTATTATTATTATTATTATTATTATTATTATGTTCAAATATCACATTTTGAGGAAGTTGAAAAAGTCAGATATTACTAACCGACTTCGGGTCGCTACAGTTCCCCTCGAGGTGATTTGTTTTTCTTTGTGTTTTGTTTTTATAACAAGGACCTAATACCCTTTGAGTTAATTCAAGAAGAAAAAATGGGGAAACCCGGCACTTACGAATCACGTGACCTGAAGTCACATGATCAAATTTACGGGAAATTGCATAGCCGGGTATATATGGGGGTTACCGTGCACCCCCAGGACTCCCCCAAACAACTTTTTTTTTACTTCCTTTCATTGTCCTAAAACATATTCAGTATGATACCAGCATGATTTTAGTATGCTAAGGGGTTATTCAAGATGGCGTCGAAAATGGCCGCCAAAAGGTCAAATTTCCTGAAATTATATTATATCAATCAAAATCGGGATCAAAATGTACGGTGAAAGTATAGTTTTAATAGTGGGACGTATGTATTAGACAACTAGGAACTCATATCGATTACTTTTGCTTTGTTAACATACCTAAATCCAAGATGGCCGCCAAAATGGCTGCCAAAATGATAAAATTCCATACATTTGGCGTATCAGCCCAACATGTATGATCAGAGTATCGTTTTAACAATGGGATATATGTGTTAGACCCTAGAAGCTGACATGCGACATTTTTGCTTTGTTTAAAAATCTTAAATCCAAAATGGCCGCCAGAATGATGGCCAAAAGTCCATACAATGACATAATATTATCAAAATGAATGATGAAAATATAGTTTTTAACAATGGGATGTATTTATTATATCACTAGTAACTCATATCCAGTATTTTTGCTTTGTTAACATATTTAAATCCAAAATGGCTGCCAAAATGAGTCCCAAAATGGTTGCTAAAATTGTCAAATTCCATAAGATAAGGATAATAACAACCAGAATGTATGATGAAAATATAGTTTTAACAATGGGATGTATGTATTGTATTAGACCACAAGTAACTCATATTCAGTTTTTTTGCTTTGTTAACATACTTCAATCCAAAATGGCCGCCAGAATGATGGCCAAAATTGGTCAAAATTCCCTAAATTGACATAATATTAACCAAGATGTATGATGAAAATATAGTTTTTAACAATGAGATGTATGTATTATTTCACTAGTAATTCATATCCAGTATGTATGCTTTGTTAACATACTTAGAATACAAAATGGCTGCCAACATAGGTCCCAAAATGACTGCCAAAATGGGTCCCAAAATGACTGCAAAAATGGGTCCCAAAATGACTGCAAAAAATGGTCAAATTCCATAAAATAGGATGATATTGATATCAACCAGAATGTACAATGAAAATATAGTTTTAACAATGGGATGTATGTATTAGATAGACCACTAGTAACTACTATCCAGTATTGTTGATTTGTAGTACTTTAAATCCAAAATTGCCGCCAAAATGGTCTTTGTAAATGTAAAAATAGTCTATAAGTGTGTATTTTGTATTACATTCACCAAATGATATGTTCTAATATGACACTAACAATAAATTAATACTGCTTCTCAGGTATTTTAACCTTTGGCCGACATCTTAGATGTTTTAAAAGACTCAAACTAGATACAGCCCCATGGCTTTATCATATATTATAGTGAATGTTATCCCATTAGATTTGGGGTATCAGTATTACATAGTATGGTCATTTACAATACAACGCAATTTGTTTAGGTCATTTAACATCAACTTAACCATTTGACAGCCATTTTGGAAACTGAAACAGAATAAAAATTGTCACAGAGGTGGGTCTTATATCTAATTGGAATAGCTTAGCAGTTTAGAACATACTATTTGGCGAATGTGATGCAAAATACACACTCATTTTGGAAGCCATTTTGGATTTTAAGTATGTTATCAAAGCATAAATACTGGATATGAGTTACTTGTGGTCTGATATATACATCCCATTGTTAAACCTATATTGTCATCATACATGCTGGTCGTTATTATCATATCTTATGGAATTTGACAATTTAAGCAGCCATTTTGGGACTCATATTGGCAGCCATTTTGCATTTTAAGTATGTTAACAAAGTAAAAATTGGATGAGTTACTAGTGATATAATAAATGCATCCCATTGTTAAAAACTATATTTCCATCTTTCATTTTATTAATATTATCTCATTTTATGGACTTTTGACCAATTTTGGCCATCATTCTGGCGGCCATTTTGAATTTAAGATTTGTAAACAAAGCAAATATGCAGTATATGAGCTTCTAGGGATCTAACACATACACCCCATTGTTAAAACTATACTCTGATCATACATGCTGGGCTAATATATGCCAAATGTATGGAATTTTAGCATTTTTGGCAGCCATTTTGGCGGCCATCTTGGATTTAGGTATATTAACAATGCAAATGTACTCGATATAAGTGTCTAGTGGTCTAATACATACGTCCCACTATTAAAACTATACTTTCACCATACATTTTGATCCCGATTTTGATTGATATAATATAATTTCAGGAAATTTGACCTTTTGGCGGCCATTTTCGACGCCATCTTGAATAACCCCTTAGCATACCAAAATCATTTTGGTAACATACTGAATATGTTTTAAGACAATGAAAGGAAGTAAAAAAAAGTTGTTTGGAGGAGTCCTGGGGGTGCACGGTAACCCCCCATATACCCGGCTATGCAATTTCCCGTAAATTGGATCATGTGACTTCAGGTCACGTGATATGTAAGTGCCGGGTTTCCCCATTTGTTTTCTTGAATTAACTCAAAGGGTATTAGGTCTTTGTTATATAAACAAAGTACAAAGAAAAACAAATCACCTCGAGGGGAACTGTAGCTACCCGAAGTCGGTTAGTAATATCTGACTTTTTCAACTTCCTCAAAATGTGATATTTGAACATGGCAACAGGGTATCAATATGGCAACACTGACTTATCTAAATCGGTTGGTTTGTAAGACCAGAGATAGGGCAACTCATTCATGAAGTCAGTTTGGGCAAAAAATGTACCACCTTGGTGTAGGGTTCTGCCAAACCTTTACTTTTTTTGTTGCTAAAATCAGTATAATTAGGAGAATTTTCCCCTAAAATGACCTAAAACAAGATAGGCTCGTTACCATGGCAACAGAGGGTTGCTGAATTTTTCAATACCATTTTTTTACATAATTACTAAATGTCTTTCACCTCCCAAACTTTAGGCAAAATCTAAAAAATGTGTGTCCAAAAGTTTGTCAACTTAGAAAAAATTCACTCTTAAGATTCTCTTGTACTTGGATTTTAACTTGAACAATTAAGAAGAGCCTATAATTCCTTTGTCTTCAGGCTATTTCAAACTTGTTGGGCATCTTCCTTTGATCTGTTGTAATAACTGACTTGACAGAGAAGTGACAGCTGGCCATAAATCTGACCAATCTCCATCCAGATCAGCTTTGGATGCCTCTCATTAGGTGGACATCCATAATTGAAATTGATATATTGCTGAGTACTAGCCCTGTGTGTGTGTGGGGGGGACTGAATGTTAATTTGAGGGCCCATGGAGGTAATAATGCATATGGTTAGATTTCTAGTACCCTCTCGCTGGCACTCGCGGCTTGCTAGTGCAAGTTTCCGGTTTGCCGATGGGCACGACACTAGTGCTAGTGTTGTGCGTCCGATATTCATTAAAGGTAGATGTTCCGATTTCTGGCCCGATTTCAACTTGATGTTTTCTATTTTACATGAAAGGTCATCCTTAAATTGTCACATTCCAAAGTTTGAGTCGCATAACTCCAATGGTTCTATGTTTAGAAGCACAAGGTCACAAGATATTTGCCCATTGAGTAGCACACAGACTGTTTGGTGGTTAACCACCTTTGGCAGTAATTCACCACATTTTAGCCTATGATTTCTAAATGGAACATTTCTGGCCCCTAAGATTTCACAGACATAATGAGAAAAATATGAGGATTCTTTTGATATCAAAATATCTTGATGTGAAAAAAAAACCTAGCTCCAAAAAAGTGATCGGAACATACACCTTTAAATAGTATCTTACCTGATCGTCATCTTTGTGCTCATCGCTGCTGCTCACGTCGTCGTCTTGATCATCCTCGTCATCAATTACATCATCCACTGGGGAGATAAAGTATATAACATTAAATTACAGGATAAACAAATCAAACATTCTGTATGTACGCAAACATTTGTAACCTTCTACTTCAAATCCAGGACAAAAACGGTACTTATAAAAAACTGCAAAGTCGCAACTTGTGAATCCCCCCTGGCTTGGAGATTCACCTAAATGGGGTCACCAAGTTTGGTTGAGATTTGAATATGAGAGCACTGAACAGGCCGAACCTAACCAAAAAGGCTCACCAAGGGAATGCACATACACATCCCAACACACATGACATGACACATACCACAAGCAAGATCAATTTTGTCAACATTTGATTTTATCCCCATTTTATGAATCACACAAAACATAAAGAAAAAAAGCTGGCTGTTAATAATAATTTATTATTCAATCAATATAGTTATTATTGACAACCATTTCTGGTTAGACTACGACATTTGAATAGAGTGCTCAATACCGTAAACGGTAGAGCGTATAAAAATTCAGAGGTATAGACCTTCCGGAATATTATCGCTACTCTGAGTTTCATGGACAATCCCAATCAATATAAATTATATACATAAAAGATAATATCCCCCCCCCCCCACCCCGCCCAGTGCCCCTCTGACCCAGTGCCCCCCTGACCAGACAGGAGTTACGCTACTGCTGACAAACCTAAATGCAGCTCACAGCCTTATTGTGATGCAGAACATCAAAGTTTTTACCCTCAGTATATCCTATCATCACGCCTGTATTGAAAGCATGCATAGTTTTGATCGATCCTGAACCATACCCTGAACCTTAATTGTGATGCAGTACATCAAAAGGGGGGGGGGGCTATGCAGGTGAAGTCAATTTTTAGTTTATTATGTGTGCTCTAAGAGCATATTCTAAGCCAGGCCATTCTCAAATGGTGGCACGCGCCACTTGTGGCACATCAAGGCAACCTAAGTGGCGCGAGAGTGGTTAAAATTTGATACAAATAAATCATATCATGATATAGCCAGATTTCATAGGCGTATGACGGTCAGATGTATAAAGACAGTAATTTTTCACACGCTACGCGCGCATGTGCCCTCAAAAGAGTAATATTAATTATTATGTTGCCTACATATATGTTAAAATATTTTGAAGGGAATTTTGCCATTATTAATTCTAAAAAATATGACCAAGTGGAGCTTCAACAAGTTGGTAACTAAAATGTGGCGTATCAGTAAATCTAGTTGAGAAAGCCTGTTCTAAGCTTTAAAAGGACACCAAATTCAGATTTTATGAGTGAAAATGACTCCTAAATGCTTCATTATTTTCTTTATTTTTTTCTGTCCGTTTTCGTCTATATCTTGAAAAACACACAGCCGCAAAGCCCCCCCCCCTTTTTGATGTGCTGCATGCATATTCGCGGGAAATAACGATCAAAATCAGACAATATTTGCGAGCACATTTTTGGAGAAAGATGAATTTTCGAGTTAAAGAAGCCCATTCAGGCTACATAACGGAAGATTCAGCAAACTATATCCCATACCTTCACTGTTAATTTCTGCATCATCTTTCCTCGCAGCTCCGTCTGGTAAGTGAAACTTGAAAGGACTCTTGATGGTAGTCAGGGGAAGACGGTTCTTTTGAGAGCATTTTCTCAGGATCACGCTTATTAAATTCACGATACTTTCGATATCTTTAGCTGAAAGAGAAAAAAAATACATATTTGACATATTTTTCTCCTGATTCACAAAAACACAAAACTTTGTCCAATAATTTCTTTTAACTTCCTCTTGTTTTTCCAGAACAGGCAAGATACAACTGATAGAGAATTAGATTGTTGTCAACGATAAATCTGAAATACTGAACCTAACGACAACAATTCATCCTGACATCACCTATTCTAAGCTGACACCAGAGTATTACAGGTTTGTTTGATAGCTCGAGTGTCTGGGGAAAGAGATATTATCAATAGCATACTAAAGTACTCCAGTGGCATTACGGCTGTTTGATCCCACATAATTTGTCCGATTTATTCTGAGAACACCGTAACTTGCTGGCCTGGTTCTGGTTTTAACTGATTCAAGTACCTGAATATACTGGCCATCTTTTGTAGAAATTTCAGAACATTTGTTGGTGCCAGTTCTGAGAAATAGAGCTTGAATATTATTATTTACTATAATAGCGCTCTCATCAGCCACATTTCCCATAGAGTTACATGTAAAATGTGTGTCAAATAGAAAATGCAGATAATTTAAAAATGGCTCGAACAATTTTCTTGAAATTTTCACCGTATACTCGTATTCATTAGCACTACCTAAATCAGGTCAAACCATAAATGGGGCACTATGTAATCTTTTTTTATCCCATAATTTTAATTATAAAGCGGACAGTCAAACATCCGTGGCATATCAGGGGTCACTTGTCAGAGGGGGCAAAGGATATTTTTTCCTGGTGGACTTTAGACTTTACCAGGCGCAGGCTGTCAACTTTTGAGAATTGCCGCCGAGTCACAAATTTGAGAAGAGGCAGGGGCTTGTGACGTGGTGTTGCCAATCCGGCGCAAAAAATTGAGCTCGATAAATGAAGGTGCTGATCTCAATCTACACAACTCAAATATTGGGGCCCTCGCCCCACCCCCACTGTAAAATGTTACGAAAAAATTCTTCCTCTTCTCCCTTTCTTCCCTTGTCTCCCTTCACTTCACCCTTTTTAACCCGATAGTTTGAGGTGGCCTTCCCGGTCAGGGGGAGGCTCTCTGCCCCCTGATCCCCCTGGAGATGCGCATCTGAAGTACTCCCTTTCTTATGGAGGGGCGAAACCTTGTTAGCATTACCAGGCAGACCGCAGCCGCTGCGTTAATGAGCTCGCATTCAGATTTTACAAGCTCACGTTTTGGGCGAGATTTCAGTTTTGCCGGACGAGATTTGGGCAACTTTGACTTTTCTGACTAGCACTACCCGAACAGAATTATTGATTATCAGTTATTGACAAGTCCCACCGATACAAAATGGTGTGATGGTGAAAGTAAAGTGTTCAGAGAACATAATTTTCTAGGTTTCTATCCACATTAATCCTTCGTTTTCTTAAATTCATCATGGTTATTAGCGCAAAATTATCAACCGGAAGTAGATAATCGTTCGTAAAATGACTCCAAATGTTGCTAGTTCCAGGTCGTCTTAACACATTTCGAGGAATTTCACGGCGATATTCATGTAGAGGAGAAAATTTCCTATCGGATTGTTGATGTCTGCCTTTGGATTAAGTTTTAGATTGTCAACAATGTATGCTAAACTGAGCCGCTTATAATTTGCTTGAATCACGATTTTCATCGAAAATACGTGATTTCAGTACTACATGCTGCGAGTGCGACTATACGCATACATGTATTGTATAGCGAATGGCATATCGAATACTACACACCATGCACACGGTCTACACGTTCAGTCACAGTGCAGTATGAAAGCCGCATGCGTACAAGAAAATCGCAGGCGTACAAGAAAGCCGCATGCGTACAAGAAAGTCGCAGGCGTACAAGAAAGCCGCATGCGTACAAGAAAGTCGCAGGCGTACAAGAAAGCCGCATGCGTACAAGAAAGTCGCAGGGGTACAAGAAAGCCGCATGCGTACAAGAAAGTCGCAGGGGTACAAGAAAGCCGCATGCGTACAAGAAAGTCGCAGGCGTACAAGAAAGTCGCAGGCGTACAAGAAAGCCGCATGCGTACAAGTCGCAGGCGTACAAGAGATGCGCAGGCGTTCAAAAGAGGCGCAGGCGTACAAAAGAGGTGCAGGCGTACAAAAGAGGCGCAGGCGTACAAAAAAGGCACAGGCGTACAAAAAAGCCGCTTTAAAGAAGGAGAAAAAAAAGCAAGAAAGAAAAATAAAGTCCAGATCCAATTCCCAGCCCAGTCCCGATAACAAATTGTTGCCCCCCCCCAAAAAAAAAGGTAGAAATCTCTTTAAATTTGTGTCTCTTCACCTTTCACTTCTCTACTAGTATTTCTTTCTTTCTGTGTGTCGTGTCATTCATTTAAATCAATGAGTCAGGTTTCTCAGTTCATTCATACAAATGCACGCCCTATTTTATAAAATAAATAAAATACCCTTTAAAAATCTGACCTTTTTTGCGGGTATAAATAATTATTATTAAAAGTTTTCATTGTAAATTATTTATTCCAAGGCAAATAACTTATTAACAGAATCGTGAATGGAAAATACATGTAATATTGAAAGGAAATATTTTAAAGGGCATTCTTGCATGATTTACGTAATTTGACCTCCGACCCAAGATTGACCAATCGGAGGCCAGATATTTCGTCAACAAACCAGAATAAAAATGGACGATTACCTCGTCAATAAAACGCTACAAAGTGCTAGTTCTAGCCTGTCTTAACGGACATGAAAAATAATGACCATAAGTTTCAAAGAGAAAACATATTTTTACACCAAGTGTTTTTGGCTTCTTGGATTAAAGTAAAAAAGGTATGTTTTGAAGCAAAATTACGACGGGTTAAATTATGGAAGCTTACTTGAAATTTACGTTCGTGATTTTAATTAAAATTGAATCCTTTTTCAAATGAAAATTTGCTTCTTTGGATTAAAAAAGTTGACAGAAACATCTTAGCTATCATATTTGGGAGCATAATTTGTATTAAAAGCTATCTTAATGGGTGATAAAAAATAGAAATGAAGCTCATGTCGAAACTCATTAATATTCATGAGTTGTGAAACTCTACGAAATTCTATGCATACGAGTCTAGTAAACGGAAGCAGTTAGCGACGGACTGCGGTCTGCCTGTTACGTGGGACTCTTTTACTGATAGCAGGGTGGAACAATGTCAACAATTTACTGAAGTACTCTCATATTGGTAGTAGTAGGGTGAAACATTGACAGTCAGACTCTTCGCTTAATCGGTGAACAGAGAGGTGACAAGACCCATTTGGCAGACCAAAAAATAAACTATTCTATGATTGTGATGGACTTCACGAGTAGGGTTATTTAGTCAGTGGATTGGTCATTAATTTGTTGAGTATTATTATTAGTAGTATTATTCGGGTAATACTTGTGGCAGGAGACTGGGAAACGAGATCGCTTAGGTTTGAATTTCAGATGCTTTACCATGCGAGGTCTTGTGGCCCAGTGGATAAGGCAGTTGCCAGGCAAGCAACAGATCCTGGGTTCGATTCCCGGGCGAGATCGTTTTCCCATTATTGTCTCTTTTCTACCCCCGACGGCGAACCTATTTAAAATATTTATAATTTGTTTAATACCCGTCGTATATGCCTATTATTCCTATTAATTTGTTTGTTTGGGTTTTTCCTTGACCTTATCTCAAAACAAATCAGACCAGCCCTAGTATTTTCAGCACATAATATTAACCCTAACGGTCACGAGTACTAACAAATAGTAACTCTAAGCCTATCTCCAAGCGCATGTGCGGACAGTTTTCGATGACGTAATCGATCGAACTTATAGTGAGCACGGTATACTGCGCCAACGAGTTGTTGAGGATCGTGGCTTAGTGGATGGGATGACATGCGGATTCCGGCCAGTCCCCTGCGATATAGTTTGTTTTTCTCTTCCAAAGTTGTGATCCTGGTTAAAAACCCGGTTAAGGGGTTAGGGTTATAACAATGAAACAAAATCTGCTTTACATACCTGAACCCTCCACCATGTCCTTTGCAATGCCATACAGCAACCTAGTGCCATCTGCATCATTGAATGCTTTCTTACCAGATTCTATGGAAGAAGAAAAAAGAAATAGATTCAGTTAGATCATGGTAAAGTGATACTTATCACTAAATTCTGTTATTCTGCCTCGATTAAGTGTCGTTTGAGCGTATTATGGCATGGCTACAAACGCGCGGCATCAAACATTTATGGGGCTCGTCCAGAGAATATGCTACAGGCAGGATCACTCCCCCTAAAAAATAATTGTTTGCCTCTTTTTATGCTGAAATATCATCATGCAATTCTGGAAATGCAAAAACAAAAAAATTGCATTTCAACAAAGAAAATTCAGATATTTATTCTGATGTATCAAATATCATATCATTCTATTTAGTTTTGACTCCACACTTCTTTTTACTAGAACCTATGACTGTAATATAATTTTTTTGGACACTAACAAGGAAAGTCCATCCCCGAGGCCAAAAAAATATGAAAGTTGACTTGCCCTTTCCGACCGACCCGGAAATCTAGGGTTGCTATTTATTTATTTTTTCAAAGTAAAAAAAAAAAGCAGAAAAAAAAGCATAACAATAAAGAAAGATGAAAACGTGTTTTTGAGTAATATTTGCTCGTTTAACAATTTTAAAAAATAAATAAATAAATCTTAAAAAAAAAAAATTTTGGTGTAGTTTCTCCCTTTTCAAATTTAAAAAAAAAAATCCGACCGTCCGACCCATACAAGTCAACTTTTTTTTGTTGGCCTGACTAATGCGTGCTACACCAGCATAAGGATTATTCCTTTGGTGATGAGCATATAAGGCTTCCAAATTCATGAACCCGCAACAACAACAAAACACTTTCAGATAGTATGTACAGGGAGTTTAGGATGATCATTTGAATTTTTGATTGATTGATTAATTTCTTGCTTACAATGATCTGCTTTGGAATTTAATCATGTTTCAGCGTGTGAATACCGAATCTACAATGGTGTTTACGTCGTCTGCGTGGTTTATTTCACGAGGGCAACGTCCGAGTGAAATGAACACGCAGAACACAAGTTGTAGATTGGTGATGCACATACACTGAAACATGATTTAATCCCTTTCAACAACAACCAAAGATAAAGTTAGACAATGCAACTAACAACATAATTTAACAATTTCACTCAAAACTACTTTCAAAAACCTTTACAGTAAATTGTGAAATTAAAATAAGTGTCAAGTTCATTTTAGCTTCAAAAGTTGACGTAAACAGTGTGTGGCGATCATTCCAAAACAACATACACCTGCGGTTGCGTTTGCTTCGCTCGTAAACAGATTATCTGCATGGTGCAGTTCGGTTGGTGTGCTGGTTGCCCATAGCAGCATGGTTTATCTCAAATTAACAACGCTTTGCTACTGTACTTAAGGTATGGGGGAGTTGTTGAATCCACATTTAAAGATAGTAATTAAAAAAAATTCCTGTTGCTCCTCCTACCTCCCACTTATGATCAAGAGGACAATTTAAAAGTACTACTAAAGGGTTCAACAAAAGAAAGTATACCACTTTGTTTATGTCATTTTGAGTAACATTCAATTTTTTTTTGACCAAACAAGCTAGATAGGCATTTAGATGAATCTTTAAGGCATAATTTGATACCAAATTTACCTCCTAACAACAAAGATAAACCATGATTAGCACCATTTAAAGAAAATTGGTCACTTTTCAAAAGTCACATTTTCAACGCACGCAAGCCGCGAGAAAATGCTGTGCGTGGCACTTTGAATGGCCGGGAATGAAATGGATATTGATCACACAATGCAACTGCGTTGGGTTGTGCCTGAGCTAGCGGGCTATTTGATTATGAACAGGTAACATGTGGTCTTTTCTTCCCGCATATGTGACTTTTAAAAAGTGACTAATTTTCTTTAAATGGTGCTCGTCATGGTTTATCTTTGTTGTTAGGGGGCAAATTTAGTATCAAATTATGCCTAAAAGATTCATCTAAATGCCTATCTAGCCTGTTTGGTCCAAACAAATTTGAATGTTACTCAAAATAACATAAACAAAGTGGTATACTTTCTTTTGTTGAACCCTTTATACTTACTCAGTGTGGTAATATTCTTGATGACATTCAAGACACTTTTACGGATACCGAGATGTTTATTTCTGGTGTCGTGCTGATGCCAATTGAAGGCTAGCGTGACTAGAATGGGCATGCCTCCTTGACCGATGGCCCTGGCAGAGTTACTCTCTGTGCAAAAGACAAAGCACACAAGATGAAGTTACGGGAATAGAGCAGAATACGCTGTTTTACGGGGTTATAAGAACCATATTTGGCATTTTCTGTTATGTTTTTAATTTCATATTCAATAGGTTTATTTACTTAGTTTTTGTTTCTTTACAAATGAAAATGTAGAACAATTATTAACAGGAAATCTGCAAAGAGGTTTTATGCGAAAAAACACCTGGCAATACTCCAAAAATCTATCCCAGATTGATAAACCCTCTCACCCTTAGGCCAATAGGTTTTTTGTAATGCCCTGAAGTGCCAAAAATGCATTCAAAACCCCTTAAGCGGGCCTCTGGGCCCTTTGTTCGCTTAACTTACTTCGTTCCCCCCGTCAGCTATAACTCTGCATAAAACCGTCACCAGCTTGAGCTGACATTGAGCTGGGATACAAGTAGCACAAGGTTTTAAAATGACAAGGTTTTTGTAACTTTCAACCTCGTAATAAATTAAAAATTATGTGTTATTTTAGATTACAACTTACTTGATTTTACAAGAAAACACATGGTCTCAAGAGTAAGTCTGCAAAAACAAGAGCAAATACAGAGAATGAATTATCACATTATTGGAGATGTTCCTCAGGACTGTTAGATTAAACTGTTGACATAGGATTATCGTATCTAGTCCAGGTTTTAACACACTATAAACGTGGACCGTTTCATGCGACATTAATTTTCACACTTTTTAGGGCTCCAAGTAGCTACCGCGAAAATAAAAACATGCAAACATATTTATTTTGTGTACTATAAGTCTATGTAATGAACTTTCAAATCGCAAATTAAAAGAAACACAAGCAAAATAGCTGAAAATAAGCAAAGCGCAAAAATTTAATCGCACATTAATTCTGACTACACATGATAACCCTATTTTATTGTGGATAATAATCAACTAATTCAACAATACCAATTTTTTACTCCTTTAGTATCAAAGAACAGATTGTCTCCCTTTCTGCTTGTGCTTAAAAAGTATCCTTACTATTATCCAGGGGAGATTTTCCTTCAATTCCCACAATTCCCAATAAAAAAGAGTGGAGGGATATTTCCTTCAATTTAGATTCTTTTAACATGACAACTCTGAGTGTGGCATCTAATCTGAAGTCTCGTGTTATTCAACCATTGACGCCCCCCCCCCCCCCCCTCCCCTATTCCCCCTCAGCCTGTTTTGGGTAATAAAACTATCAGGGGAGGAAAGCGATTCAAACGAGGGGTAAGACCGGCTCCCCCTGGCACCAGGAATCAAACTCTGGCAAGTCCCGCCCCCTACATATGCGACCCGACATTTTCACGCGCATAAAGATAGCCTGCCTGATCTTGTCACAAGATAGCGAAAAAGCGCACTCTACCAGCATAGTACTGTAGTACTCTGGGCGGTTAGGGTTAAAAAACGATTTCTGCAATTGATTGCTTGCTTCAGAATGTTTTATCACCTGAATGGCAGGCACACTTTAAAAGCATATTTTATGGCAAAAGAATGTATCTTATATGAAGTTTTCTAACAGTATACTTCCTTTCAACACGATCAAAGTTAGCTTTTTTCTCCATAAATCATGTAGTGGTAAAAGGCAGTATATTACTTGTATTGTCTTTACAAGTTGCAACCTTTTCCTAAGTGAGGATTATTGAACCAAGTTAACACAATCCATGTTAAAAGGAAGTATATCACTAGGAAAGTACATGTAAGATACATCCTTTTGCCATGTGTGGTGCTAGAGTCAGGCTGATTTGTGATGGCTGCATCCAGGTACTGTAAAAGTGCTAATTTTCGCGTGATTAAATGTTCACACTTTGCTGATTTGCAACCATTTCACTTGTTTTTAAATTCGCGATTTGAAAGTTCATTACATAGACTTACACACAAAATAAATATATTTGGGTGTTGTTATTTTCATGGTAGCTGCTTGGAGCGTGAAAAAGCACGGAAATGACCACGTTTACAGTATGCAATTGAAGAGAAAGATGCAAGTTGGAAAACTTTTAGAATTTTCCAGGGTTAGTTAATGAACAAAATGAACTTTTATTCGAAAACTAAAAATCTCAATTTGGATGAGAAAAATATGAATTTCACACAAGACACACAAGGCAGAAAAAATTGCTTTTCTTGCCACGATCAGTGATAATTTTCAAACTGAAAAAAATGTTTGCATCATCGATACTTACTTTAGTACACTATTGTTCTTACGGCACAAACTGATGATGCGAAACAGACACGTAATCGCTCCAGATTTACCAAGATACGAAGCGTTGACAGCTACGAGAAAACCCAAAGAGAATAGATTGTTATACAGTGATCAAAACAAGTTACTTATTCCCAGGAAATATACAGTCCTCAAAATAAGTAACTGACCAGGTAATAACTATGCTCTCACTGCCAATACTATAGCTTCTACGTACAAATCATATATTATAAAGAAATTTCTTCTCCTTAATTTGAGATATTACACATGAAGATTGAATGAATGAATATTCATCAGTTATGTCCCCAAAACCAAAGGAAAGTCTGTTTTTCATTTTAACATTTTTTTCGTCTACATGCAGCCTCGAACTAGCAACAAGTAGATTATTGAGTAACTGGTAGCGACAACTCACAGGTTAATAGTAAGATGAGGATTGTGGATGCTATGCTTCAATTGATCAATGCCGCTCATACACATACCTGTCACACTGTCCTGCGTGTTCAAAACCTCAGTGTGAAAATGTAAACTGCACTTTGTTCTATCCTTTTCAATGTAGCGTTTTTAATTATTAACCGAACTTTGTGAACAATGTTTCAATTTAAAGAGAAGAAATTTCTTCACAATTTTATTATTTAGAGTTTTTACGTAGGAGCTATAGTTTTGAAGTTAAAAGTATATTTAATACCTGGTCAATTACTTATTTTAAGGACTGTATATGCTCATAACTCCAAAACGATATACAAATATTAATAATAAAATTTCTTCTCTTTGGGACGATTGACTGAATATTGATAGAGCTATGTGTCCAAAAATCAAAATGCCACCTAGGTAAAGCAATGGGAAGATTATCAATTTTCTGATAGCAACAACTCGCTGCTCAAAAGTGGGATTTTGACCGGAAAAGATTTCCATATCAATATGTCTTATATGCATACTATAAATGAAAATTGTACTTTGTTTTTCAACGTGAAGGGTCAAATATAGCCTTTGCCTTATATTGGGGTACTTACAGTTGGTTGCATAGACTTTCAGGACTTGAAGCACAGGGTGTAGAATAACTGTATTGCTTGCGTTGGTTCTGAGCATGCCCAGTGTGATGGGTAAAGCGCCACTCAGACGGGCTTTCACGCCAAACTTGCGATCTGTTGGCAAATTCAACAACAATAATATGAACATGACATGAGAAATAATAACTAGAATTATGATCAGAACAAACAAATTGGAAAAGCTTAGAGCGTTAACCGCATCAGAGATGTAACAGAGGTAAAATATAATTCCTGAAAATCAATAGAACGAATTCAAATGTTCATGGCGACCACTACCGAGCTCTTGCTCGCGGTATCAAATATTTATCTGGGCTTGTATGGAGAATAGGCTACAGGGTATCTATCACCCACTTTAATTTGTTTTTTCCTCTTTTTAGGCTGACATATCATCAATTATAGAAATAGCCTAATTTCTGGAAATCCCAAAAGTTCCGGAAGGGTTACATCTCTGCCACATGAAGCGCTCAAAGCCTGTAGCTTGACTATTTTAAGCGTGATCGTCTGTGGGTTAATTTCACATTGTCCATTCAATGTTTAATCACACTACGACAAAACATCTTTTTCATGTAATGTTTTAATTTTTAAAATTGTCCGTCTTATCCTTGAATCACACTGAATTCTTAAACATTAAAGAGACTTGTTGCTGTTTTCCCCAACTAATAAACATGCATTTTTGACATCAAAATTCATTGAATTCATCTGAAGCTGCGGAACTCTAGATTTTATTATTAACACAATTCTATGTACAAAATTCATTTTTTAACAATTTATCTTGAATTTTTCTAACCCACCTTTGGGACCAATCTTGGCCAGAATTTGATGCAGTATCAACAACAGATCATCGCTCGGTGGTTGCTGCTTGGCGGCAGAACCCAGTGCACTCAGTAGTATCTGCGTAGCACCTCGAGATACCAGTGTGCTGGCCCTCTTGGCCACGCACACTAGCTCCAGCAGGCATTCAGCGACATTCAACGACGTCTGAGTGTCCCTGGAGCTCTGTTGTAGGAAAAAATAAATCGAGAAAATTAAAATGGACAAGTCAAAAACTGACCCAATCATTGCTGACCCAATCATTGCACAAATTGTGGGACAGATTTTTTGCTTTATTTCAAAATATAATAGATTGTTGATAATAATTAATTTTTCCCTCATGGTCAAGAAATGAAAAATTCAAGCCATCTTACAGCAGCCAATTGATGCAGAATAGCGTGGGCGCACTTAAGTGTGACACGTGCGAACGCCAGAATTGTGAATGTATGCGAGAAATACTCTTGCATCCAGAGATATAAACTGCAAATTTGGAACAGAATAAACTATAGTCTTCTCGTCTCTCTTTCTCTCTGGAGTACTGTAGCGTGTGTATTTATATTCTAGATAATTTGCAAGCTGATTTATCTACTGTCTGGTATTCATTTAATGTATCACATCTGCCATTTCAGGTGTGAATCTCTCATTGAGCCTCCTTTGGTGTCTCGACTATCATAGGACTACCATTATAGGACTACCGTATCTGAGCCTAAGAACAGCTTCCAATCAGAGGACTACTATCAACATGAGAAGAGCTATCCATATCCAGGGTCAGAAATTCGAGGAGAATCAGAAAATTTATTCTCGCAAAGATTCCCGCCGGTAAAGTTGCGAGAATCCAAGTTGATTCTCATAGATAATCTGTCTAACAACACTATTTGAATGGAGGAGAATACATAGATTCTCGCAAAATTCTGTGCAAGAATCTAAATGGATTCTCGCAATCTTTGACGAACTTCTGACCCTGATATCATTGGTTTGACTCTTGAATAATTTCTTCTTTATGGCTTTTTTTTCTTCAATTTCTTTCTGTGCTCAAGACATTTTTTTCAATAACCATTTAAAAATTATGATAATTGGTGTATTTCTTACACAAAATTGTTGGTAACCAGACCTATCATGAGATGTTATTTAGGTCAGTGATTTTAGAAAATAATACACTGATTGAAATACAACAATGTATGTTCATGCCCCAATAACCGTGTGGTACAGACCAGGCTGTCAGAAAACTCCAAACAAAGAGCTTAGGCCACACCAAAATAACTGTTCTAATTTTTTCTCCTTCCAATTTTCAAAAAAAAATAAAAAAATAGAAACATTTTTTGAAATTGTTGCCATTTTTTTGAAATTTTTGAAATTTTTTAAAAATTCACAAAAATGTACAGACTTTTTTGTGGAAAAACAAAAACAAACAAAATTGCCCGACCGACCAACCCTCCCTGAGAGATCTTTATGCCTGTAGTACAGGGTTTTTTTGTGGCCTCACAGAAGGTAGGCCAATTTATTCCCATACTCATATTTCTCTTAGTCATATGGATACGATACATAAATTGCGGCCTCTCCACAAGAGGATCAATTTTGAGAGGTGTCGGCTGATACATAAATAGTTTGGCAGATTGCCTGCAATCTATACCACCGTATGTGCAGTCTGTTTGTGGCTCATCACATCAAAAGTAACATCTTGTTGACCAGCCTATTTTGAGACATATGTGATGCGATCTGTGAAAACCCGTCGGATGTCGCAAAATGTGAACTGGGATTATGGGTAAAATTTAAATTTTAAATTTTAAAATTAAAAAAAAAAAAAAAGTTTTTTTTAAAGATTTTTTAAAGAAAATCAAATTTCAATACTTTGTGTCATCATCTTTCATGAAATTTCACCTTCAAACACTTACTTAAGTCACTTTTGTTATTAAACTTATAATGTTATTCTATTGATTTTTTTTTTTTTTTTGGCCTGTTTTCATGATTTCTTGTTTTGTAGCTTTTTATGACATCACAATCATCATTCACGCATAACTTTTTTGTAGCAATCGTAGAAAATGATCCAAACAGTTCTGTAATCAGCAGAGTTTTAGCTTTCTTATGATATAAATATCTCTAATATGAAAAATGCCACCATGTGGCGGGTTTTCACAGATCGCATCACATAGACAAAATGTACCTTTTGATGTGATATATCTTAACATCTTGCATGATCATCGACATCTATTAGGCACAAACAAAATGTTGTATTGGCATAACGTGCCATTGAAAATTTGGGTAGGGCAGGCGTGATTTTTTTAATTTTTTTAAATCTTGAATAGTATATCTTACTATAAATTACTAAATTTGATCTCACACTCACAGAGTCAAATAAATCACAAAAATATCATGAGGCCATTTGCGATCTTCAGATTTGCTGTGTACTGTATTCCTTTTTGATGAGTAGCACCAAAGATCTTGTTTTTAATTTTCTTTTAAATTTTCTTTTTTATTTCTTTTTTCCTTCTGCAAAATAAAAGTCAGGTCGGGAGTAAATTAGGGTCGGGTGTAAATTAGGGTCGGGCGGGTTACTGCCAATACAACAACAAATGGTGTAGTAAATGACATGCACACAGTTGTTCCTATATAACTGAGATTGAGGTATTCTAAGGCCAAGAAGAAGAGAAAAAGATCTGTCTCACATACCCGCGCAAGTATGTGGAGTCACTGTTGCCGCATAACCCTACGTGATGAGCCCATTTCTTTCTTCTTCTTTTTTTTTTGGGGGGGGGGGGGGTAATTGTCCGAAATAAATTGGGAAAACATTGGCTCGGAAAGGGCAAAAATAAATGTGGGCCAAAAACAAACAAACAAAAGAATTTCTGCATTTAGGCCAAACAAAGAAGAAAGTCTGTCTCAGAAACATTTTGCAAATAAGTTAAGTGCTGTGCGATTTATTGATTTTTTGATGATTTCTTTTTTTAGAAAAAGGCTATGAGGTATGCTATTTTTTATTTTATTTTTCCTTTTTTTTCTTTTTTTGCTAATCCAAGCTTACAGACAACTTTTTTCAGAAAAATCAACAACAACAAAAATAAGTTTTTTAGCCCTCAGCGCACAGACCTACGCGCCGTAGCTCATTTCACATACCAATGCGGGCAGGCTTCTGAGACAGACCTTCTTCTTTGTTTGGCCTTAACATAGCTATTTTTTCTTTAAAAAAATGAGCTATTATCCCAAATGTATGTGAGACAGACCTTCTTTTCTGTTGCCTAATACATAGTTGATATAAATAGCTAATACTCAAACCCAAACCGAATTGAGATGTGCCCATCTGTTCTTTACCTCCAATGTAGCCAGTAAGGTTTCCACTCCGTGGGTGTTAGTTGACATGACATCTTTACGAACTTTGTCTGTAGAAACAAAATCATAACAAATAAACACAACCAGTCAATCGTTTGCTATTACGACGAATTAATCTATACACTTTTTAGATCATAACATTTTTCATAATTTGGTCAAATGTTGCCATAAACAAAACAATAACAAAAACTCAAAAAATAATTTTCACGTCTGTGTATTTTGTCCCTTCTCAATACAGCCTCCAAAAGTTTGGGAGGGAGGTCCTAATTTTCTTTGATTATCAGCCCATATTTGGCGCTTTTACCAACTTTATGCTATTATTCATGGGTTTTGTTGTAATTTTTCACTTTTTATCTGTGGCCCCTCACTGCATTTCAAAATATCCAACATAGGTCAGTTGTTTCCTTGATACTGAATGTAATCAGAATACCTTTTGTTACATTACGCTCCTTAACACTTTTCACTTGGCTATTAGTTGTACCATATTCAAAACAGATTTTTCAGACACCTTTCCAAACTTTCAAAGTCTATCTCAAAGATTACTAGGCATGTTTGTACTTATTTGAATGCAATTCTCATGGTGATGACATTCAATAATGTTGACATCTTTGAAACGTATTGTGATATTTTGGAATTTGTGTGGAAAGTGTTAATCCGCTTATTACTGCTTTACACTTCCAGTTCATATTAGCATTAATCCCTAACCCTAGAAAGTATTGCAGTGGGGATAGACCGATGACCTGGGGAGGGGTTATATGAGGGGACCACGCCATTCCGCCATGATGATCGTCATACAACTGATGCATGCTATACATCAAAACGAATGGGGAGTGAACAAGTGGACAACCAAGAGAGCAGCAAAAACTCCACCAATTGGCACCCACCTTGTTCTTTAATGCAGTACTGTATCTTGGCCGTTGTGTATCGTATCTGCTCCACATCTTCAGAACTGGAACTGATAAGCTTGTCTAAACTGTACAGTAGCGTGCCAATCCGCGACCTGCAAACATCAAAATATAGAAAAAGTAAGATCAGTCAGGGGTTCTCAATAGGCAGCCCGCTAGCCAGACCACACCCAAATTCAACCATTGCATATGGTACATGTCAATTTTTATAGTCTATTTCACTTCAACGAGATAGTTATGTCACTGCATCATTCACATTCAATGATTGTAGTACATGTACATAAATGTGCACACGCCACAATATCTATCAAGACCATCGACCGATTTAGAATTCAACCATTGCATTATAACGTTGCGTTACTTTACACTTTATTTCACTTCCAATGTCACTGTCACATTATTCACTGATTGCAGTTTTACATGAATGCACACGCCTACTAAAAGTGCTGATTTATACACACATGGGTAGAAAGAGAAGACATTTGCACACGCAAATTGTTATTAGGAAGTAAAATATGCTATGGTAGAGCACGCTATTTAAAGCCAATACACATACACAGTGTTAACATTTAGTATCATTATGACTAGCAGCTTCAAGAAACTGGTACATTTGAATTGAATGAAGCATGACATGGTAATTGCCCTCATGTGGCTTGGTTTTATAAATGTATGTTCCGATCACATTTTTGGAGCTATGACATTTTTTCACATCAAGATATTTTGATATCAGAAGAATCCACATATTTTTGTCATTATGTCTGTACAATCTTGGGGGCCAGAAATGTTTCATTTAGAAATGATAGGCTAAAATGTGGTGCATTACTGACAAAGGTGGTTAACCCCCAGCCAGTTTGTGTACTACTCAATGGGCAAATTTCTTATGAACTTGTGCTTCTAAGATAAGAACCATTGGAGTTATGCAACTCAAACTTCGGAATGTGACAATTTTATGGATGACCTTCCATGTAAAATAGAAAACATCAAGTTGAAAATCGGGCCAGCAATCAGAACATATGAATTGAAGGGGAAAAACAGGTTTACATAAAAATCTGACGATACTGGGATTGAAAACCAGGACCTTTTCAGTCCCTAATCGAATGGCATACCACTAGATCAGCTAGGCTGTCAGTGCCAAGGTAGCGAAAAGTGGAAGGGTAGCCAATAGTCTATTACCAAATGAATCTGTATAACTCATACAATTCACCATCAGAGTGATTATGTAACTCCATGGTAACTGGATCACGCACCTTAATGTATGCTAGCACAACCCATTGACTTTATGTAGCGATCATTTCGATCAGTGTTCAGGACTCGAAAGCGTGATCCAGTTGCTATAGTGATAAACGGCATGTTAACACTTCGATAGTGAATAGAAGTTCTTGTGCTACAATGTAGACTAATTTGTGATAGAGCTTACTCATAAGACAATTTCTTTTTGTTATGTTGTCCTCGACCGCCCGCTCGTCAGATTTAGGGCCGCTCCAATTTATTTTATTTTTTTCAGATGTTTTTTTTAGATTTTTTTTTTTCTTCAGATTTTTTTTTTTTTCAATTTTTTTTTCCTTTTTAGATTTTTTTTTTCTTACAGATTTTTTTTTAAACAGTTTAAATGGCATTGAATATTAAATTAAGTGTTTATAACATATATGTGCAACTCTTAGAGTGATTTCAACTTCTTGTTGGCTAAACTTTGAGCTTCCGCTGGTAAAAGAAAATTAAAAAAAAAAAATCCGCCCGCCCGCCCCTCCTCTCTGAAAGCTGTGGAGGACAACATAACACCTTTTTTTTGGGGGGGGGGGCCTAAGGCAGAACTATTAAAAGTTGAGGAAAATCCTTGTTAAATACATCCATTAGATGCGCCTTACCCTGGAGTTGCAAAACTCTTGTCCGGTTTGCTCGATTTCGATTTGGTACCGCCACTCATTTCTTTGTGTTCAGCGCGCTACTTCTTTGATCGTTTTTCAATGATGATCAATGTGTACATAAGATTGGTATTTCATGATGAATCAGGATCTGAAATGTAAGAAGTTAATCACACTTTACAATAAAAAGGGGTTTTCAAACATAACAGTTACAATTAGTTGTTAAAGTGCCCTTTTGTTTTTGAAAAAGCACGGGGGGCACTCATGTATCAAAGTTGTAATCATCGGTGGATGTTTACAATAGGCCAACACTACTGTAAAGTAGCCGGGAGATAGCGAGCAAAATTTCAGAATCCTAGCTTAATGTGGATTTATTTTTTTACACAAACCCTATGGTAACGGTTGTAACATTTTTTTATTTAGGTAGCCTTAATGTGTTTAATTACAAAAAACAAGGAAAGCCCTCCTAACAATTAATATGTGCTTCAGGAGGCCATTCAGTAGGTCATTTTAAATGTTTGACATAGAAAAAACAGAAATGTGACATTTCTGTATGTCAAACATTACTGAATGGGCTACTGATGAAGCGCATATTAATTGTTACGAGGGCTTTCCTTGATTTTTGTAATTCAGCACATTACGGCTACCTGAATAATGAATGTGAAAGGACTTTGAAAAATTGTCATTTTTTTTTATTTCATGACATTTTATGACATTTCATGACAATTTTTATAACAGTTGTAACATTGACATACGTTACAACCGTTACACATTCGGACAGTTCTTTAGACCCTGATATTGATCAAAATTACCCCCAGTTGGTTTTGTTTCAAGTAATTGATGTCCGTCAACTGAAGAAATAAGCACAACCCACATACATGGTCAACTTTTCAAGATTTAGCCTTTTATATTTTGTATGTCAAGATTGAAAAGTTAATGGTTGTAACATGTGTATGTCAAAAAAATGTTACAACTGTTACCATAGGGTTTGTGTACACACAAAAAAAAATCAAAATTAAGCTAGGATTCTGAAATTTTGCTCGCTATCTCCCTGCTACTTTACAGTAGTGTTGGCCAAATATGAGCTAGAAAATCAATTTGAAACAAGATTTAGAGCCACACACAAAAAAAGGTATCATTACTGTGAATATTCCTTGTTTTCGTTCACACGGATGATTACAACATCATACCTGACTCCCCCCCGGAAGAAAGTACCCTTAGGCGACGGGGGGAAAACAAACCTGTTAGACGGGCGGACGGACCTTTTAAGTAGGGTCGGTCAGACTTTTATTTTTAATTTTTGACTAAAAGGTCACCAAAATCTGCACAAAAAATTGACATGTTTTCAGTCAAAAAAACGGCTGATTGTACATGATTTGAGAAAAATGTATCTAAAAAAAAACATGGTGTTTTTTCGCCGTCTTATTCCCTGTTCTACGGGGAAAACGGACCTACATCAGGTAGGGGTGGTCAACTGTTTGTTTTGTTGTTGTTGGGGTTTTTTTTGGAATTTTTGGTGAATTTTCAAAAACAATTGAACAATTTTAACGAGGGCATCAATGATGCGAACCACGATATATTATGAAAGCATAAATCAGGAGTAATATATCATATTCTGTGTTACAGAGTGATACCATTCTTAATTACTTCAAAATCATGGTTTAAAGAGTGAAAATTAAGTGTCAAGTCTGCGTGAAAACTTATTTTTCACGCTAAATTCATTCTAATATAAATCCACGATTTAGAAGTGATGAGGAAAAGTATCGCTCTGTAATTCATAATATATTTATGATCAGTATTCTGGCAGAAAATTGATTATGTAGGTTGAATGAGTGTCTTTGCTTAAACAATCTCATGTTACGCGTTTTGAAATGAGGTTATGCTCTTGTACATAACTGCTCATGTAAGAGCATTGTCTAAATTGCTGCCTATTTTACAAGTTGACCTTGGGAGACCTTTGCCGTATATTAAACAATTTGTAATATCAACCTACCCCACGTTACTGGTATTAAAGCTGTACGTATAATAGTACTACAATCCTATGAGTCACTAAAATAAGCATTTGTCTCAAAGCTCCCGTTTGAAAAAATAAATAAATAAAAATAAATAAAAAACAAAAAACAAAACATACTCATAAATTTAAAAAAGAATAATAATAATAATAATAATAATAATAATAATAAAAAAAGAAATGTAAAAAAAAAAATATAAAAAATAAAATAAATAAAATAAATAAATAAATAAATAAATGAATAAATAAAAGAAATTTTAAACATAATAATAAAAAATAAATAATTAAATAAATAAACAAATAAAAAATTTAAAAAAAAGTAAAAAGAAAATTTTTTAAACAAATGAAATAAATAAATTTTAAAAAAATAAATAAATAAATAAACAATAATAATAAAAAAAAACATTTAAAAAACATTTAAAAAAATAAATAAATAAATAAATTTAAAATATAAAATAGAAATAAAATAAATAAAGAAAATAATAATAAAATTTAAAAAAATAAACAAACAAATAAACAAATAAAAATTTAAAAATAAATAACAAATAAATAAGTTTAAAAAATAAAAAAATCAATAAATCCTTTTAAAAAAAAAAACATAAAATAAAAAAAATAAAAATTAAATGAAAAAAAAATAATAATAATAATAATAATAATTAAATTAAAAATTTAAAAAAAAATTTAAAAAATTAAAAAAAAAAAAAAAAATTTAAACAAAATAAATAAATAAATGAAATAAATAATTCGTTGAGAAAAAAAAAATTGTTCACTTAAACCGCCCCTGGACGGGCTTGAACTCACGCGGCCGCTATACAAATGCTTCCTTCCTGAAAAGATTTCAAATCCAACGTCTTAACCGCTCCGCCACGGAACCAGCTGAGAAAAAGTACGTGTAATATTGATATATTCTAAACAGAAGAGCTGTCCGCCTCAGCTACCAACTCTGCTAGCTACGCTAAATACGTGCTAGATACGTGAGACGCGTGTTTCCGAGATCATGTATTGCGCGGTAAGCGTTGTATGTCAGCCGCCGGGAGTCGTTTCAAAGTACTCCCGGCGGCTGATATACAACGCTACCGTAGCCTCGTGCGAGTATAATATCACCACATTCATCCACGATGTGACGTATTTCATGACTAAATTGTCTCATTACGCTAATATCAAAATCGAATTTCGAAAAACTGTGTCATGAGCTCAGATTAAATAAGGTCCACAATATTCGGGCGAATTTTGAGTGATAACCATACGCTAACGAAAAAGTAGTGAGCATTTTAAAATTACACACAAACGAATGCATTAACCAGTGCCCGCAGATCCCGCCGCAGATACGAGGCTAGTGATAAGCAGGATAAAATAACCCCGATATCTACATGTACATGTATATCGTGGTAAAAAATGGGTCCGCTGGGCCCCGTAGAACGAGAGCGGGTTAGTGGCCAAAATTCACAATTCCATTGGAGCGGCTGCTCACTATCTTTCTTATGCCCATCCCTACCCTGGCTCCAGAAGGGGGAATTGACCAACGGGCCTGGAAAAAATGTTGATTTCTTGGCAAGCTAACCCAAATTTCCCTCCAATATGGAAAATGTCCCACTATTTCTTATGTATTTCTACATGTATGTGACCTGGCACGACAAAATGAGTGTAAAGTCGCGGCGAAGATGTTGCTGAATTGAGGCAGCATAGCATATTATTGATTTGCCGTTTAAATTGTTGTTGGTAATGGTATGGACCCATGGTCCAATAGGGGAATTCTAAAATAGCAGTATGTATTGTTATGTTAAGAGTATTACCAGCCATGCTAGGCTATTTATTTTATAATCCCGCTATAATAAAAGGGCTTAGTTCATACTAACAACAAACGGCAAAAATCAATAACATGCTATCCTAGCTCAATTCAGCAACATCTTCGCCGCGACTTAATGCTCATTTTGTGGTGCCAGGTCACATATGGAAGGGCGAAATTTCCTTCCAAATGCCCAAATTTCCCCATTTTTTCCAGGCCTGTCAGACCAAAACCCTCGACACCATTGTATTATTGTATACCTTGGTAGGGTTCATCAACATTTCAAAAACAACATGTAATATCATCCTGGCATGACTGACTGCAATAACTAACTGATGACTACTGACCTGGAACAGAAGGCGGGTCATCAGCAGTCAGGATTAGAATACAATGTCTGTTTATTTATAGGAGTCATCTGTAATGATTGATACCAGAATTCAATCCAGGGACAGTCCATTTGTCTACGGGGTGATGCTACACAGACCAAACCATGTAGCCACAAAGTGAGCTTAGGTGGGGTACAACAAAGTGAGCTTTAGGTGTGTGCCGCTTAGGCTATATTTAAAAAACCTTTTGTCTCAAAGCTCCCGCTTAGTTAATTGGTGCGCGTTAGAATTTTTTTTTTATTTTTTTAAAAGTTTCACAGATTTTTCAGATTTGCATTGATCACATCATTTTATACAAAAGGTCACTTTTACAAGGATTTCAATATTCTGTATAAATTTATAACAAAAAATTTTAAAAAAGCATTCCGCATTAGGTTTTAAAAAACTGAAGAGCTTTGAGACAAAAGATTTTTTTTAATAACTTATGCAAGTTATAATTAATCACACTTAAGGTGCGTTCCGATGAGGGACGCTAACCTCTTGGTTAGCGTCAAATTCGCTAACCTAGAGGTTAAACTCTTGGTTAACGGCCGTGTGAATCGATCATGGTTAACTAACCCCGAGTTACCGAGTATAAAGCTGGAATGTTAACCCTAAAAGATCTTACGGTTAACTAACCCCGAAGCACTAACCAAGAGTGTGTGCGCCGTGTGAATCCATCGTAATGCTAATGTATGAATTAGGTCAATGCATATGTTTTGTTTCTCGTCGAATTAGACAAATCAATGAACTTGTGCAAGTGTTGATATGCTCACAATAGCACTCCCCTACATGCCATTATTCACACATCAACATCAGCGTGTGTGCATTGATTTGTCTAATTTATCTCGAGACAACACATACGCATTTATTGACCTATAATTATAGCTCAACGAATGATACTCATAGCAAAGGACAGCAAAGGTCCTGATGAAGTAATTGGGGGACTCAGTATTGTTAGAAATTTGTCTTATAATGTAGGCCTAAGGCCCTACCCATTTGACTAATTTTACCAAGATGACATGATTAATGGCCCAAGCAAACCTTAGCACGGATTCAGGTTGAAAAAGACACCCTTATTCTCTGAAATGGGTGATTTTGATACTCATGGCAGGGGCCCGCGCTGTGGTCGAAAAAAGCACCCTTATTCCACGTTTTCGTTCACGCGGATGATAACAACATTATACCTGACTGGCCCCCAGGCAAAATAACTACTATTTTTATTAAGAGGAAGAGAATTCATGTTATGTCGGCTGTCATAACCATCAGTTATGGATGATCGCAGTTGCACCATCTTCCCTTTAACCCCCAATCACACTGCTCCAATACTTGCCATACTAGTTAGTACACATAACTTATGCACTAGTCACGTTTTTCTAGTGGGCACAGGAGAGAAGGACATTGGATTCATCTCAAAAAGTAATGGTCTGTACACATTTTGATCAAAAAATCGAGGCTTTGGGTCTTAAAACTTGATAAATCAAGGGGTGAAAAAGAAGGGATGACTCCAGAACTAGCAGAGAAAAAGATGAAAAAGAGTTCTTTAGGCAGAACCTCATGTAACTACACGTATACCAGCAGGGTTGTTACTAAGGCGGTCGGTGGCGGCCGGGAGGAGCCGGCACTCACGATTGCAAACCGGCACTCTTAAAAAAAGGGGTAAAAAAACGGCACTAATCTTCTTCTTTTTTACAATTTGTGGATAAAATCATTAAACTGCCTCATAAAACAAGAAATTATGTGGCAAGAACCCTCAAAGTGCATTAATAACCCCTAAAAACATTAAGAAGGCTTCTAGACCCCCATGCCATGATCCACTGCACTTCGTTTGCAACACTTATTCCGTTCGCTGTCAGTAAAATTAACCGGCACTAACTTTTGGCTAGTGAAAACACTGTATACCAGTGGTGTCCAGTAACACTAAACATACTGTGGTTTTCAATATTGTTAATTGAATTGCATTAAACAAAGTTTTGTTCAAAAAGGTGACTGCAAATTACATACAACCTAGATTGTTTTCATACTTTCCACAGGCTCTCTGGCCCCTCTAATAATGAGGAAGATATCGATATTGATCACTACACTAAACCCAAGTATGACCAAGAGTGTCTACCAGGAGATACTGGTATTCAGTTGACTAGTGCATTATGTGCAATCTGAAACAGGCCATACAGCACATTGCTATTAAACATCCTTGGTAGTCCTGGACTAATATCCCAGGCATGTTCTGATTCAATTACACAGAAGAAGTCAAAATACCTTCAACAGCAAGTCATGGCTGTGTCATCGTATTCAGGTTACCAATTCGAAAGCTTGGCACTTCCAAGGGGTTATTGGGAGGGGAGGAGGAGGAGGTTGGATCAAATGCAGGACCATATATTCTAGGCAATGTTCTGATTCAATTACATAGACCGAGTCAAAATACCTTCCAACCTCAGGTCACGGCTATGTTGATATGTTCAGGTTACTGATTATAGGAAGGGGCGGACATACGGGAACTTTGAGTTATTTTTAGCAAATTTGCTTGGCAACCAGTGTTTCAGAAACAAAACATTCCATGCACGCACTCAACGCTGAGCGTTACGCACTTGATCCGCAGTAGGCGCAATGTGCGGTTGCCTTAATTGATTGATCTGCGCAAGTTGTTTTTGTTTTTGTTTTTGTTTTCACCGGCGTTTGGTTTGTTTTCAATCGGCATAACTTAGGTCCGCCCCAACGAATACTTGCCAGAGGGGAAGGTGGGGGACGAGGGGGGGGGGGGCTGGAATACTTTATACACATACTTGGGCATTCAATAAGTTCCTGCAACACCAATGTTCTGAATTCACAGTAAAATTAACCAGCCTCATATTTCACCCACCCTGGCTATAAAAAGATGTCAAATTGGTCTTAATCCGAAATGCCTAGGGGGAAATATGGGCCAATAACTAAAGGAGGTAGGGGAACCAGCTTTACCAACACTGGGAATTGAACCTGGGTCACTTGCACAGGAGTTACAGTTCTATTATAGCTACGCCGTGGTAGTCTAGCTTTGAAAAGCAAAGTCTAAATAGACTGGGTAAGACCACTACCAGCACAGTGTTGGAGTAGTATATAGCCCGTCATCTCTTCATTGATTCGTGGGCGTTTTTTTTTATTGCACAAAATGCCAACACCAATTTTACACACACCTTATTTGCAAAACGTTCATGTTCTGAAATAATGTGGAGGCTCTTTCTAAATAAGGTTCTTTTGGCAGAAGTCAATGGAAAATCATGAACATTGTATACGCTTTTCTTATTATTAACTTATTTTTGAGTCTCAGAAAAATCGCAGTCAAATTTGGGTATAAACCATGGCAGAGGTTTAAACAACCTCAGAATCAAGAGCATATATAATTGTTCAAAAAAGCCCATTAGGGTTTAAAATAAACCCCTCTATAAATGTTCAGAATATTTTACAATTGTCTGCATTTCTGTATATTTTGTTAAATATGGGTCACCTACGAAAAGTGTTGCATTTGGGTTTTTTAATTGACAGATTTAACAGAATGGTATGCATGGAGATTTTTAAGAAACCAAATGCTCCTAGAAATATATTTGCCATGTTCTCTGGCTATGAACAATTTTGGTGCGTTTTTTTTCTTTGGATTTGAGTGAACCTGGTGAAATCTCGGTATATATCTCGCTTTTGCTTAAATGTGCTTGCAATTTTTACCAAAAACAATTGCGTAGGCATTATATGGTCACTACTCATCTGACTTGGGTCAAACTAAGCCTTTCTCGAAATCAAGTTAGGAGCGAAAAATTGCTTCAAAATCTTCTGCCTATTCTCATACTATTACCGAATACCTGGTCTAATTTTCAAACGAAGAGCAATGGGTTGCTTAAAAATTAAGTTTATAATCATTTGCTTAAAAAAATGCAATATTTGTACATTTTTAGATTTCCCCTTTGAAACACTGTGTAAAATTGGTATGCCTATTCTCAGACACCCTTATGAATATTCTCAGACGCTTTGTTTTTTGGCTCATTTGACCTTTTTTTATAGGTTGTAATTAAGGGACTTTTTTCTAAATTTACATAGGGGTCATTCCGTGTCCAATAAACCAATGGTGGTACGGGTCACCTCTCAGATTTGGCTGAAATTCATTTCTAATATACATCTATATTGAACACATGCAAAGTATAAAATTCCAAATCCAAGTTGTTTCGGAATTATGGCCCTTCAAAGTTGGGAGGTTACCGCCCCTTCAAGTGGCGCAATTCGCACTGTACAATACAAATATGCAATATGAAGCTTTTTTGTGACTATCAACCATGATTGTGGGGGGTCTTAAAATGGAAATTAATTTGTTCGACGGACTAAATTGGTGTTTTGCGCTGCCGGTAGAAAGAAAGAAGGATAAGAATTAAGATACACTTGTTTTGAGGCCATTTCTGGGTTATTTGGGTTACAGTCACCCTAAGTACCAATTTCCATCTTATTCCAAAGGTTCTCTAATAGACAATTATAAATACAAAATATTCAATGACGCGAATATTTTGCATGTGTTCATTATACCTATAGATTATATATAGAAATGAATTTCAGCCAAATCTGAGAGGTGTGACACGGAATGACCCATAGTAATTTTTAGACATTTTAAGAGTTTCACCCAAAATATTTTTACTGGCTTCATTTTTTGTGGGGATGTTGCTTGTTTGTATGCAAGTTTGCCATTTTCAGAATTTGCAAAATTAGCACTTTTTGCCAAATTTCAACATTTTCTCCGATTATATCAGGGTGATCCAACGTTTGGTCAAAATGTATTAGGCCAAGTAACAAAAATTACGTGTTTCACGTCCCCATCCGGTGCACTGATTTTTAACGCCGCTCCAATATTTTTGATATTTGTTATTTTCAAAGATGCCATCAAATTTCCAAAAAAAGTTCGAACAAAATCAAAAATCATACCTATCTTTGTTGTGTGTGAGTGTGTCCATAATTTTCAACTACATGTATATTTCAATGAAAAAGATGCGAGAAACACTCATTGGCATAGATAGTGATACTAATATCGAAACAATTCTTGCAAAAAGCCGTGGGCAAGGACTGCGAATGACGAGACAATTAAAAAACAATCAAACAAGGAGGCATACTAAAACAAAAAGTGTAATATGTACATTGTATTACAAAGATTGTGATTGTAAAGTCAAACGAAGCCAGGCAATAGGCAAACATTATGAAATGTTATATCGCGGTGATATAAGTTTCATAACCCTAACCCCGGTTTAGGGTTTTTGACCGGGATCACAATTTTCGAGGAAAAAACACCAACTAAATCTCCGGGAACCTGCCGGGATTCGATCCGGGGACCCTCCGTTCTCAAGCCCCACGTCCCAACCACTAAGCCACGGCCCTCAGCTACACATTCGCGCAGTATACCGCGCTCACTATATAGGCTCGGTTGACTACGTCATCGAAAACGGACGGCGCATGCGTTTGGAGAGGGACTTTGGATTAGCATTTTTTAGCACTCCAGGGGTTAGGGTTAATGGAACAAATAGGGACCCTTCTAAATACATAAGATTCTCAATTGTGTATTACCTTATTAACATTCCCCAGTTTCAAATACTTTTGAATTCATAATTGTTTGGACACTCATGTTATACCGATCCCACAGAGTAGGCCTACCTTAGCATGCATTTTAAACAAGAAAGATGGCAATATCCTCATATGCCATGGAATAAAGCACAAGGCAGCAATAAGCTAGTTCGCGAATTCAGAACAAGGTGCATCCTGGGAAAAAAATCATGGGGGATAAACACACCGTAAATCGTGCTAATACACAGAGATCCCATTGAAAATAGGACTGACAAATTCAATGTTTTAAGGCATTAAAAGCAGTGTTAGGTGAATTTAACCCCTCCTCAGGTATACTCATTAATATTTTTGGCCATTCAATGGTTAAAATAATGTTGGAATGAGTAAAGATGATTATTTCAGAATAAAAACTCCCTAAAAATGAAAAACTACTTCTAGCGTGAGTAAATTAATGATGGGGAATAGCGTGAGAATTGCTTTGTATATCCCCTGTGTATCCCACAATCCCACTGGGTTGCTTCTTGATTCTGAATTAGCGAACTCACTTATTGTCAGTAGCGTAGACGCCATAGCTACGGTGATAGGCTTGCTTTGTTTTTCATAATACTTTAGGGGGCAAGGGGAGGAAATAAAAGTGAACCGACAACAGGCTGTCAACTCGCCGCCGAGTCAGACATTTGAAATCGGGGAGGGGGGTGCCATCGAGTCATACACTTGAGGGGAGCCGGTGTGATGAAGTGCCACCCCCCCCCCCCCCCCCCCCCATCCCATTCATGAATAATATGTATTTATTTATTTGTCAAATTATATCGTCGCAAAAAATCGAGCTTGAAAAAGAAAGGAAGTCAAATCAACAACAATGTCATGTCAATATCTACCGACACGACTCGAATTTTGGGGGTGGGGGTGATTGGTACACCCTCGCCCCAAATGTTTTGCGGTTGATTTACATTTTATACATGAATGATTTATTTCTTATTTATTCAATGGGGAGAGACAGGTAGGTGCAAAATTTGGCAACTTTAAAGAAGTCAAACACGGTTAATGTTTTTGAAAATCTCATGATTTCTCCGACAAATATCGTTGATTCTATATTCAATACAAGTCTACAAACAAAGCGGAGAATTTACAACCGAAATCTCTTCGTGCACATAGCATTTACCTGATAGAATGCGAAGAAATCGGGCAATTTCTGGTACGTTTTTCCGTGCCTGGAAACTGTCACTCACTGTTTTGTCATCGCCGGCTCTTTGGACTGTTTATATTGGGTAATTCCATTTAGCTTCAGGGGATGTTCGATCAGTTTCACGCATTCAATTATTGTATCAGACGGTACGGAAAATAATGATATAATCCTTGATTTAGGCAAACCACAATCTATTATGTTTATCAACGAACGTGTTTTTACCACATCGATCCTTTCACCGGATTTCAGAGGTCCAGATGTGACATATGACCAAAATTCTACATTGATTGTTAATCTTGAAATGCTGCTCAAATAGAGAGAAATATATGGCAATTATCAACATTGAAAATATTCCATGGACAATGTCACATTTTCCACTCTAAAACGGGTTGCCTGCGTTTCACTCCCTTCACTCCTTTTCGAGTGAATTTCCACTTATTTCCACTCGTTTTACATTTTAGAGAGTGTGTATGACCAATTTGAAGATATTGCTCACACCGGCACCCCTCAAGTTTATGACTCGAGCCTGTCTTAAATTCGAATCATTAATATTCATAGAAACTTTCTAAAGTTAGCTTTACAAGTTACAATGGTTAATGTAGAATACACCATAGTCGGGATTATTGTCTTATCAGAACGTCTTCAGGTGCGGAGCCAGGGAGGGGGGGGGCTATGGGGGCGCCCGCCCCACGTAAAAACACTTTTAAAAAAAGGAGAGAGGAAGAGAGAGGGGAGAGAGGGGAGAGAGGGGGAGGGAGAGATAAGTGAGGAGCAGGGGAGGGAGAGGGGTGACAAAAGAAAAAGAGAGAGAAATAAAATCTCACGCGAATTAGTTTCACTGTTAAATTATTCAAGCTTAAACAGGATGGCTACAAAACGGTTATAAAACGCCAATTTTTGCGCGCTCCGCGCGATATTTTCAATGTTTTATCCAAGCAACATAATTCAAGAACGTTTTCTGGACAATTTATTTAGAAAACTATACATTTTTGCGCGCTTCGAGCGAAATAGTTTCATTGTAATCATTCAAGCCAAGATGTCTTCAGGAACGGTTTTTTGGACCTCTTTTAGTGTTATAACGTTAAAATAGCAATTTTGTTGGCGCTTCGCGCGAATTAGTTACAAGTTTTAATTATGGTTTCAAGAACGTTCTTTTGACCATTTTCTTTTACAAATATAGTCCCATTTTCAGGAACTTTTTCTAGATCTTTTTATTGTTAAAATGTCCAATTTCGGAACGCTATATGCGCGAATTAGTCCCGGGAATAATTATTAGTGTCAATGTTTTATTATTCAAGAAGCGTAAACAAGATGGCTTTCAGGAACATTTTTCTATAGACCTTTTTAGTGTTATAATAGCCATTTTTCGCGCGTTATAGGCTCAAGCTTAACAACATGGTTTCAGGAAAGTTTTCTGGACCATTTTAGGTCTTTGTTTTATAGTTGAGGGGGTCTTTGTTTTATAGTTGGGTGGTCTTGGGTCTTTGTTTTTGGGTCTTGGGTCTTGGGTCTTTGTTTTATAGTCACCCCCATTTTAGTGTTAAAATAGTCAATTTTTGCCTATATAGTCTTCATTTAAAATTTGTTTTTATAAGCACCCTAACCCTTTGCATGCGGCAGGCTGCTGTGGCAACCCATGCCCATCCATTCCATTGCATCATATATAACGGCAGGCTGCTGCGGCAGCCAATTCATAGACTCAAATTAGCCCTGTTATAACATGCTAATTATTTTGACACTATTTGCATTTACTACATGTACTAACATTTGGTATGGTTAGAAAGAGGAGTGTTTCATCTTTATGAATTTGTGAAAATAAGGTACATGTTATATTTGAAATTTTAGAGATATATATCTTGAGTTTAAACATTGGGGGAAGACTCTATTGTATGTTATTGAGTACCTGAGTACATGCTCTTATTGAATAGGTACTTGACAGTGTATTTCACCATGACTGCCAATATAGCACCTATGTACTTCACACCTACTGGTCATAGGGGTTGTGTGTGTAAGTTTTCAAAAATGGTCAACAATATTTTATATTGGTGCAATTTTTATTTAATTTTAACAATTTAATATCTTATTCATATATAATTTTTGTAGGGTTATTGAGAAGAATAAATTCCCTACAACATTGGTGAACAACATTTTTTGATCAGATAACTGGAAATATCAATTTAGTTGAGTTGGAGTATGACTATACTTTGGCCATGCCAACAAATTTTGGGATCTAGAAATATACCCACGCCGTGGTGAGGGGTTGCAATGGATTTTGATACCCAAGCATGGAAAGGGTGTTTAGGTCATTTTGACATGAAACATTTTTGTTCTAGTTGCCAGTTAATTTTAATAAAATATATCCCCGGAGAGCTTTCCTCTGAGCCTCTTAGGGACGCACCATTTAATTTTCAGGGGGAAGGTAGGAAGTTGTGTTCGGGGAGATTTTTTTTTTGCCGCCGCCGCCGCCGCCGCAAGGGGTGAATTTCTTTTTTGCGCCGCCAAAGGAGGCGATTTTTTTTTAATGTATCCATTCATATTGAGTTGGGCGGGGGTAGAATTTTTCTTTTTTTTACTCATCAGGGGGGATTTTTTTTTTTTTTGGCCTGCGTAGAGGGGGAATTTTTTTTCTTCCAAAAACTTCCTACCCCCCCCCCCCCCCCCTGAAAATCTAATGGTGCGTCCCTTATTAGAAAGCCTACAACCTGGGGGCTTCGCACCTGGACCCCACCAGGGGCCCGAGCGGGCCCCTGGACCCCCACGCCGTGAGACGCTCACTATACGCTCTAATTGGTCACTAAATTAATTCAGCCCCGTAAATTTGAATCCTGGCTCCGCGCCTGGTCTTTCACGTATATTAGGGGAGAGCGGGGAGTGTTCGCCCCATTTTCATTTGAAATGGCCTAGAGACGTCAATTTTAAAGATCGAATGGACCTATTGACATCATATGAAAGATTAATATCTTGGCTATATAAATACTACCATAATTTCAATACCTTAGGCCTTACTGTAAAGGCATGAGTAATATACTATGCCGGGACGAGGAGCCTAAATGTGCTTAGTTTTTAAATTGTGTTGTCCATCTCTGGGCAGAACATTAAATTATTACCAAAAGATGGCAAATATATCCCTAAAGACAAATTCACCATATCCATTGCCCAAGGCTCATTATTAACATGATTAAGGTTAACATCGATGTGCAGGATTTCTTTCCATCTCAGCACTGCGGCGGCACATATCTAAGTGTTAAATTGGCTAAGATTGAGAATACCCTATACCATTCTTATTCCTCACTGTGTAAGTGTATGGGTCCTTATTTAAAGTCCCAATTGAAGCCATTCAGTGGTAGGGTAATATTTTATAATTATAGGCCTACAAGACCATGGTGGCTCAGCACAGTCAGGACTAATTATCTCAAACATAACCAATAAGAAGTCTGTTATGCCGTTTTGTCATGGGAGGGCTGTATAGTCCATTAATTCGTTATCAGACTATTCGTTGTCCAAAATAATTTTCAAAAGCTATACATCAAATTTAATTTTTAAAGAACCCGTTGCCATACTGAAAAGTTTTTGCAACGCCACCTCTTCTGCCCACCACCGGTCAGAGAAAGAAGGTGCGCCCTCTACAACAGAACGAAGATGAACGATTATGGTTATAACCAGTGTATGGGAGGGGGTGGTTGTACATTTTTGAGCCTCGGAATTTTGAGTCTCAACTTGAATTCAATGTGAATTTTAGGTCAATACATGCGTATGTTTTGTTTCTCGAAAAATGCACATGCGCAAATGATGATATACTCACAACAGCACTCCCCCTGCGGGATCGTACCCGGGGGGTGGGGGTACTTAGTGGATATGAGGTTACGGGGATGTGCCGACAAATAGGGTCCCCTTTTTCACCCGTCTGGTATAAATGAATGACCCCTTTTCAATGCCAATTTTTGGTAATTGTATTGGTCTAAAATCCTTAATGTTGCTGATTTTTACAGACATTTTAGCAAAATCTGTCAAATATATGGGTCTCCGGTAAAACGTTTGGGTCTTTTCCCTCTAAAATTGTATGGGTCAGTTTTTCATTTTGCTGGCGGCATATCCCTACCAACAAATATCTGAGTTACCGCCCCCCCCCCCCCCCCCCCCCCCCCCCCGGCATGTAGTAAACAGTATGACAGCGTTCAAACACCTCTAAAAATCATGATATTCAAGTACTATACAAATCGTTTTCTATTTCATAGATTTAATCATTTTATCAGGTCAGAATCAACCATATCAAAGTAGCAACACACAACAGACATTTGCAGCAACACAATGTACTCTCTAAATGTAAAACGAGTGGAAAGAGTGGAAATTCACTCGAAAAGGAGTAAAGGGAGCTATGAAACGCAGGACAACCAGTTTTAGAGTGGAAAATGTCCAGTCTTAAATGAGTGTGAAAATTAATTTTTCACTCTCAATAGTGGAACATTGTCATATAAAATCCCCTTTCACGCTTTTAGAGTGTTTTTCCACTCTAAAACGTGTTGTCCTGCATTTAACTTCTTGAGAGAGTGGAAAACCACTCTTTTACATTTAAAGAGTAGGCCTATAACATATTTAACACAATGATTTGTAGATAGGTACTCAATAATGATACAAATGATGCAACATATGGGCCAAACAAACAAGATATTGTGAGTGTTTCCTAAGATTCAATTAAGGGGGAGGGGGTTGAGTCAGGAAAATTTGTCAAATTGTACACACTGGCAAAAGTGAGATAATGTAGCGATTAGAATCTGTGGAATTTCTTTTTTTCAGAAGGTTTTTGTTTGATAGCAATCGGGTATGTAGTTCTCGAGATATGACCGGGTGAACTTGCATGAATTTTTTAAAATTTGGTCAAAAACAGCATGGCAACGAGAGCGAAACCGAAAGCGTTGTTAAAAACTAGACATCAAGGGCTACAATATGGTATATAACACTTCTCGACTGCTATTTTGGAAAATGTGTAAAATGGTTTTCTAACATAGGCCAATTCTGACTCAACCCCCCTCCCCCTTAACACGATAATAACGCTAACATCGATGTGCAGGATTTCTTTCCATCTCAGCACTGCGGCGGCACATATCTAAGTGTTAAATTGGCTAAGATTGAGAATACCCTATCCATTCTTATTCCTCACTGTGTATGGGTGTATACAGGTTCTTATTTAAAGTCCCCATATTGAAGCCATTCAGTGGTATAGGGTATACTAAAGAAACTTGTATTTTAAAATGATAGTCAGGACCAAGTATCTCAAAATAAACGGTGGCAGTCTGGTATGGCGTTGTGTCATAAGAGGACAGTATAGTCCATTAATTCGTTATCCAAAATAATTTTCAAAAGCTACGTCAAAATATTCATTTTAGATGTGACACGACCGACTACAAACTACTTTTCTATTTCGCTTATACTTCGCTTATACACATAATTGGTTTATAAGACCTATTTGAATAAAATAAAATTTTAATAAATTTAAACACACATTTTTCCTTGACACGATCAATTAAGTACATATATTCTTTATATTATTAAGGCCACGTGTTATCAATCCAGTGAAACATATACATATACATTCACAGTCTATATTTTCAAATCATACCAATATTTATTTTTTAAAGTACCCGTTGCCATATTGAAAAGTTCCTGGTAGCCACCTCGTCTGCCCACCTCCAGCCAGATAAAGAAAGTGTGCCCTCTATCAGAAAGAAGCTGAACGATATTATAACCCTCAGTGGTCGTCTACGCTTTCCGGCTATGTTGCCATTGTGCTCGCATTGTGTCTTTTTAAAGACTACTATGTACACGACCATCGTCTAAACAATATCACACAACTTATATACAAGACCGTCGTGTACCGAATATTGTCATTCTTAAACAGCTAAGAAAGTTTAAGCTGTTCTCATTGGTTCTCAGAAAAATCGGCAACATTTACATGAGACATTATATAATCGGTCCAATTTGGATTGTTCCATCACATTCGGCTTCGCCTCGTGTAATGGAAAAGATCCAACCTCTTGACGGTTTTTCCTATCACACTATCAGGCATTCAATACGAGGGGGTAACAAAAAGTTTTAGAAATCACCAAGAAGTGAAGGAGCCAGATACTTAGGGGACTTTGTAAAGATGTCTGAAGGATCACATATCAAAATAAAGTTTCTGGCTCCTTCACGTCTGAGTGATTTCTAAAACTTTTTGATACCCCCCTCGTATGTGTATAAAATAACCCTGCGTTCATTAATTAGCGTGACGCGTGACCACCCTCGCCCCGGATCCTCGCGCAGTGCGTGGTAATAGTTTAACACGCACCTCGACAGTGCGTCTTACTGAGCTTTTACCTGCGTGCCTTTTTATGCTGCGCAATACGCTGACGCATGTACAAAACGCACGGAATTGGATTGAATGTGTGTGGGTTATTCGATTCCAACAGGTATTTGTAACAGATAATGTCTAAAGTGTTTAGGAATGAATTTATTGTCTGACATAATGCGTAACAACACCTTTATTCTCTAACTAAATACTAGACTTATTTAACTGTCGCAAGAATTATAAAATAAGCGTTGAATTCAGGCTACAGTTTTGGCACGATTTCCACATTTTATGATTCAAGTGTTTTGTTCTTAGCATTAATGATATAAATGTGTACAAATAACGAGAATGGTTTAAATAAGTAAGTACAAATTACTCCATATATAGCCTATATTACAGTCCTACAAATCTCTATACAATACTGAAACTAAAATAATAAATAAAATAAATAAATCTTTCAACTATATATAATTACAGAGCAATCTTTTTACTACATAATACAACTATGATTTATGCAATATATATTATTACACTGTAAAATATTTGGACGCCTCAAAAGGTGTTCTGGTTATTAACACCAAAGGTGTTCTATGATTTTAAACTTTTATATTTAAAATATTGACACATAAATTATTTCCAGTTTTCTTTTATTTATACAGTATCCTATATCCACAAATATTTGAAAAACATCAAATTCTATATTATCATTACAGGATTTAGTCAGCTGAAAATTGAACGTGTTCTATTTTGAACACCGTGTTAAACAAAGGAACACCTTTCTTAACACCTTTACAGTAACAGTTTGGGAACACCAATGTGTTCAGGTGTTCACAGACGTGTTCTAGAACACATGGTGTTCCCAAACCGTTACAGAAAAGGTGTTAAGAAAGGTGTTCCTTTGTTTAACACGGTGTTCAAAATAGAACACGTTCAATTTTCAGCTGACTAAATCCTGTAATGTTAATATCGATGTTGATGTTTTTCAAATATTTGTGGATATAGGATACTGTTTAAATAAGAGAAAACTGGAAATAATTTATGTGTAAATATTTTCAATATAAAAGTTTAAAATCATAGAACACCTTGGGTGTTAATAACCAGAACACCTTTTAAGGCGTCCAAAAAATTTACAGTGTATACGACTATCGTTAATTAAAATAATGTTTAATGGATGTCACACAAATCTGCGTCGTTTTATCATTCAAAATCCATATAAATATTTATAATATGAAAATAGTTGCTATCTTCCACAACGCACAAGACATGCTTTTGCAATTTCATAACCAAGAAGATACAGCAAATGCATATAAATAAGAACTTGCAAAAAGAGATTTTTAAGAAAAGATTAAAAAAAAAAAATCTAATTTTTATTTTAAATTATCTATTTCATAATTTTTCATTTACACTGCCCTACCAAATAAATGTTGAAAAATGAAATCAATAAAATCGTTCTCGTGTCTTTGTGAAATTATCTGGACGCGAAAATAGGCCTATTTGATATTTACACCAGGTATTTTCACTGCCATTTTGCTTCCACTCGAACTGATAGATGTACGATAGCGTTGTCATGGTAATGGCTTCCCTTTATTGTGATAAAAAGATTCTAAAATATAGCACGTATACATATTAAAGATCAACCGATGAATATGCTGCTGAATGCTAATTTGTATTTCCATTTGAACTGTGAACGTGCAATCCGTTATTTTACTATGACCATATCAACATGATCAATTACTTGTCTATTATAACGGTCATGATATTATACAGTGGCGTAACTATAGGGTCTTCAGTTTGGGGATGGGGAGCAAGAAGAGCAATTCCATTTGAAGTTTATACACCCCTATGGAATACGTAACCTTAATCTTCCCAACAGGGAGAGTGAATTCCAACTGAGGTTACCTGTATTGGTCACTGGTTGGTGACTCCATCTGAAATGCACACTCCCCGTGTGTGGAAGATAAAGGTAATGTCTTCCACAGGGCCAGGGGGTGTATGGATTTCAAATGGAATTGCTCATTCGAGAACCCCCCCCCCCCCCCCCCCCCACCTCAGATCTCTCAGTGCCCTTTAAAGATTGACTAACTCATTCCTCGCAGTGAGTAACTAAAACACGCTTCACTCTGTACGAGAACCGGGTACAAGATGACACTTTGAAGAGCAACGCGAGGTCTGTTTTGCTGGTGTTTATAAGGCCAATAAGAAACAAAACAAAATTTTAAAATAAGCATTTCCTCATTTAGCACAGCTATTTTTCTTTAAAAAAACAACCCGCATATCGCGTAGCTATAGTTTTATCACAAATGTATGTGGTGTGAGAGACACCTTTTTTGGTCTTAATGGACAACGGATGCTGTGTGGATACCCCCAAAGTACACAACATCAATACGTAACAAAATAGATAATATAAAGGAAAGACATTGTATTTGTCTTGTTGTTTAAAACCTGTTGTATTGCAATTTTAATTCAATGTTCATTCAATCACGATATTTTACGAAAATCGATATTGAAATATTGATTCAAAACAAACACACATCGAGTAATCGTGTTAATTGCGATAGTTTATGTTCATTAAAAGAAATCGGGAAACTACAGACAAATTAAATGTTCCTGTAATTTAATTTCGAAAATAGCTTAACACTTTCTACGCAGCTATTAGTTTTACCTTAATTTATACAAAACAGATTTTCAGAAACCTTTAACAATTTTCAAAGTCTATCTCAAGGATTACTGAACCAATACTAGGTGTCTTTGTACTTATTTCAATGTATTTCTCTTGTTAATTCCAAATATGGTAATGAAATTCAATAATTTAGAAATTTTTGTAAATTTTGTGACATTTTGGAATGTCGTCTGCAGACACGCCTGCCGCGTGGAAAGTGTTAACGCAATTGCGTTTTATATATGTTTCAGGGTAATCATGGTCATGTCGTGTTCAAACCATGACATGTTATAACAGCCCATCCTGATTAAAAGATAGACAATTCAATTAAAACTTCTCCTTAAGGCTAAAACATTGCATATAATGAATAAACGTGCAAACACATTGCAAATTTGATTATAGTTCTCAATACTGTCGGTCAGTGGTCTTTCAATGGTGCCTTTCTTCTGTCTTGAAAACATGTAAATATCATGTAACCGTCACATTAGAAGGGCCTCAAAGTGGTCATGTTGTACTGTCGTGAAACACCGCTTTGAGATACAGGCCAATAAGGCAACAATAAAAGGTCTGTCTCGCATACATTTAGGAAAATAGCTATGGTTATGCGAATTTTTGTTTGATTTTTTTTAAATTTGAAAAGAAATAGCTATGCTAAATGCGGAAATTCTTTTTTATTGTGTTTTTGCTCCCCTCCCCCTTTTTTGTTTGTTTTCTTTGGCCCTTTCGGAGCCAATTTTTTTTCTTCTTTCTATTTTCATCGGACAACTAAACCTAAAAAACCCCCAAAAATTGGGCTCTCATCGCGTAGGGTTTTACGCGGCAAAAGTGACTCCCCATACTTAACTTACGCGGGCTTGGACAAGTTGGTGAAATCAGTGAAATAAAGTAAAACTTAACTATATAGGATTCTTGAAACCATATTTTCTCCCGCCCGCATTGTATAGGCCTATATCATATTAAAACCTTCTTACTGTTTAAACAGATGTTAATAATATAGATTGGTGGAGCCATGCCACCAACAATGACACGATATCTCTGACAAGAAAATGAATGATACTATATCCTTTTTATTAGGTGATGGCTAGGCGACGAAAATGCCCAGTTCTGCGGGCCAGACCGACCCATTTTTATTTATTTTTTCAAATTAAAAAAAAGGGAATTTGTTGGGGAAGCATTTTGCACCGTTATTGATTTTGGTTAAAAAACGCCTGACCGACCAACCCTACCTGGAGAGGTCCGTTTTCCCGCGTAAAAAGGGTGTTTTTTGGTCGCCTTACCACATATCCTACATCATACTTTAAAAGTATCCGGTAACGGGTAATGGCCACCGGTTTAAATCTTGCAACTGATGTGAAAACAGGCTGACAACATGCATACAATCCCCTAATTACCGTATTATTTGAAGAAAAAACACTTGGTTAATCACTGAAAAACCTTTAAAAATGGTATTCCTTAATCGGCCCGTAATAATATGCCTATGGTTTCCATCATTTTAGGATGAAATAAGCTAGTTTTAAATGTGAGTATGTTACATTTTATATATATGGATATCTGTAATTACGTGTTAAATCAATTCCAAATTTGGGTACATTTGAATCCCCGTTGGTGTCAATGTAAAAATGGATTTTGATTAGATAATTCCTGAAAAAACACATAATTGAACTAAATTATTTCATCCTAAAAACGTTGGAGGTGGAAAATCAACTCAAGTGTAAGTATCATTTTAACGTAACCCCGTATTCGTATATACGCATAATTTAATACCTTGAATATTCATGAACGAGCCCATGTCCGGCATCGTCTGATTCATATCTTTCACCGATGATACGCCCCCTGTCGGCCACAAAGTGTAGGTCTATAACTATACTCAGATCAAACTGCAGATAACTGGCTTATCTTCTGAATAATTAATTCAACCAATCATGACGTCCTATGTATAGAGACTTTCATAATTTTGGTTAAAATTCGTGGCTCTTATTGGTTAATTCAGCGTGCTCTAATCGCAGTAATGAACGCTGCGCCAGTGTTGCCACGCCCCCAAAGTAATTTACATAATCAGGCCAAACTCCCTGTGTCATATGTGTGTTGCAGAGTAGCAAAATTGCTTAGAAGAACAGCTCAAGAAACCTCTCTTGGAAATATATGTTATTGAAAATAATCTTAAATATAATATGTAAGGGTGGTGGGTGGGTGGGTGGTGGCGACAGGATACTCGATGTTGGCATACCGTCTGAGTGTTAGTAAACCATGTATATTCGTGCAGAGTGAATGCGCATCCCGCGTCATGTCATTGTGAAGAATGATAACGTCCGGCCCGGGTTAATAACCACCATTCCACATCCTCGAGATCGCGTGATATAGGCTGGAATTCTGGAAGGAATAGAAACAGACAAAAACAAAAACACACAAAAATATGTTAATTAAAGGCTGTTATTTAAGAGTAGCGCTCTTTTATCTTAAAGTCCAAGATTAAATCGGGCAATTTAATTTGATCGCGCGAACACGTATGGGTATACTTACTTAAAAGTTTCTTATCACGAATCACATTGCATATTAAACGAGGATATTCTGGATGGAAAGACTAAAAAGCAATAGACATGCCAAAGAATGCCCAAATCACACTGGAATAATTTTTTCAAGTACAAAACCACCGGTAATTGACCCTAAATAACCCACATAATACCCCTTGACACACACCATAGGAATGGTTACTCACATATTTTAGAATGTGGGTAAAAATAATTACTGCTTCAGTTCGTATGCAGGTGACTTCATGATAAAAGATGGTTCGTGCATACATGATTAGTATTATTCTATTGTTATACCATCTAACAGGCAACCCTTTAAGGGATAGAGTGAAATATTTTAGAAGCGGTATATTAATTGACAATTCAAATGAGTAGCCTACATCTTGAAATTAACCAATCATAAGAAAACATTGTTTTAAAATTACAGATGAAATTGGTAACATAGTTGGTTAGAGAATAATTATTGCGTAACAACTGTTTTCGTGAATTTGTTTTAAAATCAGAGGTTTTTGTTCTGGTCTGAGGAATTGTTGCGCCCCTCGGGACAATTCCAAATGACCAGAACAAAACCCGAGGATTTCAAAACAAATTCACGAAAACAGTTGTTAAGCAGTCATTATTCTCATTCATTACTGAAAAAGATGCATATTTTATCCAAATCGTTGATTTGTACCGATATAATCTTGCAAATAATTAATGAGTTTTCTGTTTATTTTGTTCACCCCTTCTTAGTTATTGAAACAGTCCAAGTCGGGTCATCCCCTCATTAACATTTTTATCATTCAACCAATCAGAAATAAGCTTTAATCGTGTTTCATCATAACTCATTGAATATTCAGTTTAGGGGCGTGAGGCGTTAATTTCATTGGTCGGTCAGTGAGCAAAACAATGGAACACTTTGGCGCAGTACTTTCGGGCAATTATTAGTAGGCCTAACCCGCGCTCGGCGTGCGCGTTATCATCTAACGATTAATTTGATTGGAACGCACTTAGTACGCAGCTATCGCGATTATTCATGAAGTAATGAATGATAAATAATAACTTTATGCTAGCTAGGAAAATGTAGGCCTATTTGTTTAAAGTCAACCAGGGATTTGCCCTGAATTTCAAAGTTTCGCGAAAATATCACAAAATCTCATCATCACTTTACTATTAACGTAAGACTCTCATTTTGGTGCAAACGTAAACCAAAATCAGATGGTTCCGTATTGGCCTATATTTTATGAATTTTAATTGTTTTTGAAGAAAAATAAACAGAAAAATAAATGATGCAGAAAATGAAATTGAAATTAAAAAATAAGTTTTTTCGACATCCACACATTTACCTTTCATACGTTTGAGAAATAAGTAAACAAAGGAAAAACCCGGGGGAACCACGTAATAGATACCAAAGGTGTACAAATGCTCGTGAGTGTCCTTACTGCATCCTTACTGAAAGTGGGGGTGTTAGAAGAATAAAGGTTAACATAAAAACATCGCTGATATTTTAACCTTTAGGCCTACTCTTGAAAATGGAAAATGTAAGAACAATTAAAAATAAAAATAATAGTTATTTCGAAATCCTTTAGAGATGACCTTTGGTTACAAACCAGTGAGAATGACAAATCAGTCTATCATACTGAACCCACATATATTTGTATAATATATTTAGTCCTTTTTTTTTGCATGGTGAGTAACAGTTAATAATACACTAAAGTCTAAATTAACACTTTCCACGCGGCTATAGTTTTACCTTTATACAAACCAGATTGATTTTGTTAAGAATCGTTCCCAACTTTCAAAGTATTTTATCTTAAGAATTGCTGAACCAATACTAGGCATGGTTGTACTTATTTTAATGCATTTCTCATGTTAATTCCAAATGGAGATGAATTTCAATACAATAATGTAGGCCTATAAGGCAACGAAAAACTTGTTCTGCGGAAAAACAGACCTCTTTATCTATATAGTTAGGGTGTTTGTTATTGGTGGGTGGGTGGGCGGTTGAACATTTAGGTGAATCTTCAACCATTTTTTTGATATTTTCAACAAAATCAAAACATTTCAACAATAACAACAAAATCCAAATTGTTTCAAACATTTTCAACAACAAAATCAATTTTGTATAGTTACTGGCTAGCCTTCGTACGCAAGGCAGTGATACATAATTATTGTGGCGTAAGCCTAGGCGACGAAATAAATCCTCTTCGACGGTCAAACGGACCTCTCACGTATAGGGTCGGTAGGTCGGGGTGGGGGTGGGTGGGGTGGGGTGGGGTGGGGGTGGGGGGGGGGGTTGTCAAAATATTCGTGACAATTTTGGTTAATTTCAACAATTTTTGAGAGGAATTTTTTAATTTTTTCTTTTTAAACAAATTTAAAATTAAAAAAAAATCGAAAAAGATGGGTCGTCCGTCGGTCGGGGTTTTTCTTGTTGCCTTGATCATGTTGATGAGATAAAAAGCAAGAACAGAGCAAACCTCGAAATAAAAGGTCATTATACTATTCTACATAATGATCGAATGGATATTGGCTAATGAGACAAACAAGGGAAGGTCAGTATAGGTTTTGGTTTTGGTTTTGTTATTGTCTGGGCGGGGTATGAATCTATATTGATTGTCTTTTTGTCATGTTTGTATAATTACCGGTAATGAATTATTCAAATTGAATAGAGCCAGACAATGAGATTGAAGTATTTAGAGCCGTTCATTATTTACATGGTGTCTCGGAACGATACTGTGTTGGGATAATATTAAAATTATACAATCAGCAGTGTACCTCATTAAAGGCATATTATGTGATCTTTTTCACGGAACGCCTTCTATCTGTGATTTTTTCCCTTCCTAGAAATGCTTTTTTTGGGGGGTCAAATTATATTTTTAACCATGAAACTAAAATATCTTATAACTAACAAAGCAATACATTTCCTAATTACTTCAAAATTAGATAAATAAGTTTTCTTGATATAAAAATATCACACTTATTTTCTGAGTGCTTTTTTGATCGTAAATAGAATTCCATGGTCTGATACCGTGTTTAGTATGACTTATAGCACGAGGCAGTTGCCGAGAGCTATTAGGAATTAATAGCACTCATCGACAGTACTGTAGTATTAGTGATTTATGTGGCAGAACTCTGCTGTACAAACCCCTGCACAGTAGGACACTGATAGAACTTAGAAGTTTTGAATCAACACAGAAAGAAAAAAAATATTATCGTAAAATGAGTCACTACACGGACAAAATGACTCATTTTGAGCCATAGTGTGTCACTACACGGACAAAATGACTCATTTTTCGATGATGACTCACTTTTTTCTTTCTGTGTAGGGAAGCTTTCCTGATAGTCAAACTTCATTATAATAAGAGAGAAAGTATAATATGTGTAAACATTTGAAAAAATCACATAATATTGTTTTAATATCTCCAACATATTAATGGACCTATAATATTAGCTCCCACATATTCTGCTATTATTTAAATGCCTGCAGTTGTTTTGGTGTGGCATGAAATTATTGTAAAGAGATGAAAACCGTTTTCATCCAAGTATCTTTATTTGATCCTGTATGATGGCATGATCGAAAATCGGCGAAACCAGCTTTTCACTCATATCACTTTCAACGCGTGATTTCAAATACTTTAAAAAAGAAGAAGTAATAAACCGTACACACGACCACAACAAAGTATCTATGTTTTATAGGTTATATGTCAAGGTTACAGCCTTCAAGCTTACATAATTCTTTGTAATGTTTTATAAATATCACAAATAGTCTTGTCTATTGATTAGTCACTAGAATTATAGAAATCAACTTTAAGTTTTAATTTTAGGACACAGTAAAAGATATGCCGGCCTAACATTTTAAAAGCATGAGAAGTCATATGCCGAACCGAAGAGATCATATCGGCCAAAGTTACAACTTACAATTTTTGCTATTTGTTTCTGTCATATACATCCAACTTTAAAATTCTAAAATTTCTAAGGTTTTTCCAGTATAATATTAATATTAAATAGACCATTCTGCAGTTCATGTTTTAGCGTTTTTAAGGCCAATGTGCCCTCCCGCCACAAATTCTCAGTTTTACCAAAACTTTCATTATTTGAGCTAAAATTACATTTTCTGACAAACTTGAATACAAATCGTATTTTATTATTGGCTCCCCTTCCTGCTGACTTTAAGGGATTTTATTGGCAGTGGTGTCATGGTATAGGTTGGTTTGTATAGTGGGGTGCCTTAAATTCCATTCGAAAACCATCAATTCTGATTTAATAATGAACAATGAAAAAAAATCTAAATAATGAATAATGAAAAGTTACCTCGTCCCATTTTTTAAACCTCCAACAGGAAACTATCAATCCATTTACATTGGCCTAATATAAAAATCAATAAAATCATTAAAGAATACATTTATCACTTGATAAGAATAGGACATACTTCTCTATAAATATCAAAAGGTGACATTTAATATTACATAAAATTAAAATGACGATGTAGAAATGATATAAACATGTTGGGGTGTTAATAATTATACAACAAATACCTCTATAAACGTGTTGTAGTGTTTATGCAAACGTTTATCGTAGAAATGCCTCCTATACCTTTACACGTAAAACACAAAAATAAACGTGTTTAAGTGTTTATTAAGTGTTATCAGAAATATAAACGTTTCTTTTTACAGTGTACTGTTTAGGTCGATCACCTATGTAAGTCGTGCCATTCTGTTGGCACTTCATGTATGGTGAATGTTGTGAGCTTTGCTCGGGGCTAAAAGATCATTGTGTTTCGTGTTAACTCCACGCGGCTATTAATATTACGTTATATGCCTACAAATATATTTTTCAGAAACCTTTCCCAACTTTCAAAGTCTATCTCAATATTTACTGAACCAAAACTAGAGGCATAATTGTACATATTTCAATGTATTTCACATGGTGATTCCAAATATGGTATTGAAATTCAACAATTTTGACATTTTTGAAACATTTTGTGACATTTTGGAATGTCGTCTTCATGCAGACGCCTGCCGCGTGGATGTTAACATTTTGAAACATTCCATATAAAGCATGCATTGTAAAGAGCAATAGTATAATACTACGGGTATACAATTCCTTGAATCTTCAACTTGAACAGTACTATTGCGACATTCTGTATAATATGATTTCCGCTATCAACGTTTAGATGATGACATACACAAGCATTTGTACTTTGTACTTTTAAGTACAACGTAGAAATGTTTAAAAACATTTCTTACGCCGAAAAAATAAACAAGGTTTATACGCAAAATTCTGCCACACCGGGATTTAAACCACCTCTCGTTTATGAAACCTCGCTAAACCACTTGGCCATGAGGGGAGTGTGCTGACAGCGATTGGAATTTTAATCGATATGAATTTTTCACGGAATAAAGCTTAAGCTAACAATATATATAATACAATAATATGGGCGTCCGTCGAATTTGTATAGTGTACAGCAAGCTTTTTGTGAACCGCGTACTATCTACGATGTTATTATTGCACATTTTTAACGAGCCTATCTATTTCACGCCCGGGTAAAGTGCTCTTATATATATAAGTTAAATTATGATCAGAATAAAAAAAAATCCAAAATCATTTGTCAATATTTATATAGTTATGACCTTTAGGCCTAGACATGTTAGAATAAGGCAGGATGGATTATCAATAACATCCGTATATTGTGTATATAGGCCTAATATAAATAATTTCGGATTCATTTCGCCTACAAAAATTCCCGGATGTGTATAACCTCTAAAAGTAAAAGTCATCGTAACCGGGCCCGTGACTGTTTGCGCCACGCCTGAGTTAATCCGCAGTTGTGTTTGTTTAGGTGGTTTTTTACGGTTTGTTCGTTTGTTTGTATGTACGTTTAGGTGTTTTGTTTGTTGTTTGCATTTATTTTTTGATATGATAATATAACAATATGACTATTTACAAACTTGTTTACATTTTGCAACTTATTGACTAAGTTTTAGACTTTGAATTTAAATAGTTTTCCTGTGACTTTACTCCAATAACTTTCGAAAACGAAACTTAGAGCAACACATTTTTGCATTTTCGATTCTGATTCTGATATTTATTTGTTTAAAAAAAAAGATTATTATTATTATTATTATTATTTTTTTGTTAGGTATAGGCCTATTTGTTATTATTTGGTATCTCCTTTCTGTTATTTGTTCTTCTTCTTTATTTTAAATACATTGTTGCGTAGGAAATCGACACACTTTCACAACAAGCTGTTACGTCGCATATAATTTACCATTTTGATAAGTAATTTGTAACCATTTAGATCCGATATTTATTGAGTAATTCAATTCGCATGACGCAGATTGACAATGGCATTGTATTTGGAAAGGAAAAGCTTCCGAGAACTGGATTTACTTGGCCAATGTTGTGTATAGTTTCCTGATTTCTTGGTACTAGGAAGGCTATTTGTTTACACTTATCATCTGTCTTTAAAAAAGTTCGAAATATAAGGAGGAGCCGGTCGTTTCCTCTTCATACGTCACACTTTGTTCAAACGCTAAGGTGCCACGTTACGCGTACAAATTCTTAGAATATGATTCATTACCAAATGATGAATTTGAAATAATAGTTCTTAGAGCGATACACGAATAAATTGTGAAAGTAAATTCGGGAGGGCGGGCAGACTTTCTCGATAGCCTATTTCTGTTTTTCATGTTTACAAAGCCACAGATGGCCGGCGACCTACTTTTACTTACTAGTATAGTTTAATCTGTTCCAAATTGGCGAAAATTGTGATGCTAAAAGTAATAGTTTCAAGGGGCCCAAATGGAATACCTACTTGCCCATCACTCGCTGATACTTAAAGGCCCTACTTTAATGATGCGCAAACGCACACTTAAATGTCATCAATACATAAGCGCAAATGGATTTGTGTTTTGCGCACGCACAGACAAACACAAGCCTCACAATTCGCGCCGATTTGGAACTGATTAAACTATTGAGGTAGTCTATTGTTTTCACCCTTCATTATTTCAATTTTGAATTTTTGATTAGAAATGTACCTCGTCTGCTTATAATACAGTCAATTTCACGGAGTGAGGTCAGGATGTTTTCATGTAAATCATTAGAGATGTAGTATAAGTGATGTGCCACTGGCATACATGAAACAGAAAATAATCGTGGAGAAAGGGGTCAAAAAGGACCCGGATGAATGGACAAATTTCCCCCTAACGTTTGAATTGTTGGCATAATTCTGTTATACCCTACACACAAACATCGGTAGTATGCGTCGTTCTTAAAAATCATACACTATGAATACCTCTGTGATTAAGGGTATAACAGAATTACTCCGAATTGTTTAGACTGATCATTCTGTTTTCCAGACGGTTTTGGATCAATTTTAGGTTACTCTTTATGACATTGTAGTTGTACGTGTAGCTAAGCACTAACCGGATGTATCATAATTGTACATTTAAAATGTAAAAGCTTTGTGTAGTGTTCGTCGTATCGTCTGATGAACTATACTTTAATTTTGGTAGTTATGGTAACGGTATGTATAGAGAATCTCCCGCCAAAATTAGATTTAACCGCGGTTAAATATTAAGTGAAAGGTTCTGCATTTTATATTCTCATGTTTTTTGTAGAATAAAAGATGTTTAACTTTAAAGGGACATTTTAGTGAAAATATGTTGTAAAATTGTAGCTCCGTTATTTTTAGTGATGATGAGAAACCAATTGTGTGATTTGTACGGGCAACATACGGCGTACATATTTACTCGTGCTATTTGCCGCTCTATTTGTTATGTATCGACAGCTCACATATGCTGACATATTAAATTGGGACAATGTTAATTTATAATTGAGTTTATTATTAGATCGTCTCGTCAACCGACAGTTTTGTAATGGCGTCTATTAAACTCTGTTCAGAGGAAGCTGGAACCACATCTACCCCTGACCTTCCTTCAGTGGCGTAACAATATATTGGATGGGTACACAGGGGCATAACACACTATTGTTTTTGTTAATGTTGCCCCCCCCCCCCCAATGAAATGACAAACTCTATGTACATTGTACATAGAGTTTGTCATTTCATTGGGGGGGGGGGGGGCATCAGGGGGAGAGTCGACAGGGGGAAATGCCCCTGGGCCCTGCCCACCCCTCTAATTACGCCTGCCTTAATACTATTAAACAGGTACAGTTGGGAAATTTCGCGAATTATTAATTTTGCAAGAAAAATGTTAATCAGGAATATTTGCGAAAAATAATACTTGAGAAACATACAATTTTATAATAATAAACTACCGGTAGCTATAAAACAGATGAACAAATAATACGTTACTATGGTGACGTCTTTCATATAGCAATAAGGATGAAAGGTTTTAACCATTTTTAAAGCGCGCATTATTGTTCGTGAAAATGATAATTATTTTGTATTTCACAAATAGATTAGGAAAAGTATATATACGGTATGTTGTAAAAGACAATGTAGACTAAAATAGCACATGTCTCGCGGCTTCGCATTATTTTTTGAACATTTCTCTCAATCAGTGGCGTAGCTCAGGGGGGGGGGGGGGCAGGGGGGGCAAATGCCCCCCCTGACGAAAAAATCCAATTTGTGCCCCCGCCCCCCACCCCTCTAAAAAAAAAGGGGTGAGAAAAAAAGGAAATAGGAAAAAATTGAGAAAAAAGACCGAGAGGTTATTAGCCAAATAGAAGGCAAAATTGTAAATGTAGTACATTTACCGTGCGATATTTTTGGACTGTGCGATTGTTTTTGGACTGTGCGAAATTTTTTGAGCCCCCCCCCCCCCCACTTACGTGAAATTCACGAGGTAAGTGACTAGAAAAAAAATTGAGGCAACCTTTTACGAAAATTTTAGAAATCTTGCCCCCCTGAAAAAAATCCTAGCTACGCCACTGCTCTCAATGCATTTGTATTAATGTTTTGCCATTTATTTATCAATTTATATTTTCTTTCTAAAATATTAGTTTGATAAAAAAAATAGGATAACATTAACTGACCTTTTTTGTAATTGCTATAACCCTAACCCCCGAGGCACCTTTTCCGATTTTTTTTTTTCGCGGGAAAAAGTGCCCCCACTCCCCGGGGCTCGAACCCCGGACCTCTGGGTTCAAAGGCAGACAATCTACCGCTAGGCCACGGGGGGGGGGACCATACATGTCGGAGTATATTCCGCCCGGTATATACCCTGGGGCCATTATTTCATCGAAAAACTGCCGAGCCGGGTGACACAAGCACACCGCATCGTAGTAATTCGTAGTACTCAAGAGTGTTAGGGTCAATGAAATATAAATAGAGTCCCTTTGCTCCTTACAAGAGTGCAAGAAAGTGTTGATGCGTGGATGCAGAAAATCTTCCATTAGCAAAAATCAGGAAATGGTCAATATATGACTTAAGAGCGTCTTACTTCCGGCTTAAAATCAAAGGCTATATCCGTGGGATCCATTTTCTTTGATGTACCTTATTTCCCATTATACGTTGTAATTGGTTATTGAAAATGTATGGAGTGTCCAGGCCCGTCAGATGGGGGTGGGGGGGGGGGGGTGGGGGGGGGGGGAGGGGGGGGGGGGCGACTGTTGCGAACGCCCCCCCCCCTTTTTTTTCTTTTTTTTGTTTGTTTGTTTTAAAGGTAAAAATTGCGTTTTTCTTAGTTTCAAATACCAATGATAGTAAAACTACTCATATAACATTGACTACAGTGCTTTTTGGACTGCGAAATTGTGTGTCCTTGCGAAATTTTTTGACGTGCGAAATTTTTTGACTTCTAACCCCCCCCCCCCCCCCCCCCCCCACACACTTACGTGAAATTCACGAGGTGACTGACTTGGAAAAAATTTGGGGCAACCTTTAACGAAAATTTTAGGTGAAAACGCCCCCCCTTGGGCAAAAGTGTCTTACGGGGATGGTGTCTTCACTATAATTTTTTATCATACCAGCCAATCGCCATCAACACCAGGCGCGGACACAGGGGGGACTCCCCCTGTTCGAGCTTTTAAACAATCTATACTTAAATTAAGAAAAAAATCAGTATATATATGCTCTACTTCTTTCTTGCATTGATAAAAAAAAAATTGATTGGAAATGAAGGGGTGGCTTTTCGATAAGATGTTGGTCACAAGTATACACTAAATCGCACCAAATGAGTTCGAAAATTGAAAAACAAATCTACTTCTGAGGGGGGCACATCCCCCTCAGACTCCCCCTATTCGAGCTTTTAAATCATCTATACTTAAATCAAAAATATATCAGTATAATATGCTCAACTTCTTTCGTGCATTGATAAAAAAACCAAAATATTTATTGGAAATGAAGAGATGGCTTTTCGATAAAATGTTGGTCAAAAGTATACACCAGATCGCACCAAATCGGAGTTCGAAAATTGAAAAAAATTCTACTTCTCAGGGGGGGCACATCTTCCTGGATCCGCCACTGATCAACACTCCCACTCCCACCACGGGGAGTGAATTGGTGTTTTTGGGAGGAGTTATTACAGGGGGTTGATATCAAAGTTAACCCACGAATATATTTTAGGCCTAGGCCTATACCAAAGTATCTGTTGTCAGAATATTTGGAAACATCGTTATACCTTGGCAAAATGTGAGACCCAATTTACTATAATTCATGTATAAACTGATTTTGCAATAAAGCACAAAATTGTTCCTGAACGAATCACCAAAATCTTGTCGTAAAGTCCAAAAACACACCTGAATTTGCTTGTTACGCTTTTAGCGTTTTTCACGAATTGTCCTGCTAAAAATGGCCCCATGAGGAACCAAATATAGGGTTTCCATTTTACACTGATGAAGAAATCATAACTCAAGTTATGTAAGTACGCCCATGCATGGAATTTGCAACATGACACATAAGTATTTTAATACTAGTAGATGATCGTATGGTAGTGTGACACATTGACACACCCATCCACAGTCCAAAATGTGACAGCCTTACGGAATAAACAACCTAAAACTAAAATATCCGACCTAGTTTGCCATTTTAAATCGTAATAATAATAATAATTAGCGAATATTTTATGAACATTTTTTATTGAATCACGGTTGATCTGTATTGATTTATTTATCGGTTAATTGTCCATCTGTCTTGCGTATTACGTGGTTAACACTTCCCATGCGGCAGGCGTCTGCAGACGACATTCCAAAATGTCACAAAATATTTCAAAAATGTCAAAATTATTTAATTTCATTACCATATTTGGAATCACCATGAGAAATGCATTGAAATAAGTACAAACACGCGTAGTATTGGTTTAGTAATCCTTGAAATAGACTTTGAAAGTTGGGAAAGGTTTTGAAAAAATATGTTTTGTATGGTAAAACTAATAGCCGCGTGGAAAGTGTTACTAATAATTATACATGTACACTCGTTATACTGCCCTTTGTATACAATCCAGACATACAAATAAAAATTACAAACACATTTGGCAAATAATATCAAGACATAATGGTATACATGAAGTGTAATGTTTTGTTACGATATATTTTAAACCTGTACATTCAGTTGATTAGCTAAATGAATTAGCTCATTATTTATTTATCATACCGGTGGCAGAAAATTACAGATGACTCATTACCAATACAGAGGCGTATTATAATGTGACCCAACGCGAAAGTAGCTTTTAATATATGGGAGGTAATCTCCAAACTATAAAAAACACCATATATAGGCCTATGACTAAGGAGCAAAAAAAACCATGATCTTATCTTAGGCCAAGCCTTTTTATCGAATTTTCAACAACAATAAACATCACTTACAAAATCGTGGAATCGTAAAATGTTGATTTTGTTTTGAAAATGTCAATTAATTTTTTTAATTTTTTTTTTCTCCAAAAATTGTTGGAATTCACCAACATTTTCACAAGCAGGTCGTTTCGCCTAATATATAAGGGCGGTTATCTGGAGGGGCGAGGCAACTTTAAGCCATTTTTACGCACTTTGTTACAAATCCGGCTTTCTGGTGCAATACTGATCACGTTTTCGTATTAAAACTTAAAAGCACTATTTAAAAAGCACCATCGTGCAATAGGCCTATACAGGGTGAGTCAAAAAGAAGTTTACCCGGATTGTTGATGTTTTAAAAAACAAAGAAATGACACTCGAGAGTTCAGTAAAGCATATATTTAACAAGCATTCTCTCTTGCTTATTAGGAAAAAAGAATGACACAAATTGATCATTGCTAAGAGGAGTTATGCCTATTTTAATAAAGATACTCATTTTGCAAGCTGTCCACGGAATTGACAAAACAAATGTAAAGTAAGCATTCCATGGACAGCTACAAACATGAGCGCTTTCAGTAAACCAGGCATAACTTCTCTTAGGAATGATCAATTTGCTTCATTGATTTTCTCTAATAAGCAGCAGAGTATGTTTGGTAAATAAATGCTTTACTGAACTTTTAAGTGTCATTTATTTGTTTTGAAAAACATCACCAAATAGGGAAGTACGCAACTAAAATGCATACTATACATTTGTTTGGTCAAGTATTCCGTGGACAGCTTGCAAAATGAGTACCTTTATTAAAATAGACATAACTCCTCTTAGCAATGCTCAATTTGTGTCATTCCTTTTTCTTAATAAGCAAGAGAGAATGCTTGTTAAATATATGCTTTACTGAACTCTCGAGTGTCATTTGTTTGTTTTTTAAAACATCACCAATCCGGGTAAACTTCTTTTTGACTCACCCTGTATTGATACGTTAACAAAATTGTATTTAATCTGAATTCAATTCATCGGTATAAGATGCCCTTAAAGTACGTCAAAAGTCAATAGTTCCTCTTAATGTCTTCATGATCAGTCGCATTTTTTAATTATTTTTTTTAGATAAGTCCATCATTAAAATGAAATTATGAGTTGAAGGTTTTTACTTAAATGAAATACACTTAAACCAAACTTCTGCCTTTAACATGTTTAGAAGGTCATAATTATATCCCATCTATTGTTGTTGATTTGTTATTGTGTTTACCTTTCAGAAAATATCAAGTTTTGAAGCTTTGAACGCTGCCTGAATACTAAAAAGCTAAAAAGGATGCATGCTTACAGATTGTTCAAGAGCCTTTAAGGTGAATCTTTGAAGCTCTTTTGCGACACTTTATCCCACTCTACGTAAAGCAACACGTCAGAACCGATCCGGTGTTAACCTTTTCCACGCGGCAGGCATCTGCAGACGACAATACAACATTTCCCAAAATGTCTCAGAAATGTCAAAATTATTGACTTTCATCACCATATTAGTTATCACCATGAAAAATGCATTAAAATAAGTACAAACATGCGTAGTATTGGGGTAGTATTGGGTTCAGTAATTCCTGAGATCAGATTTGGATAATAGGCAAAGATTTCTGAAAAATCTGTTTTGTATGGTAAGACTGATAATAATATAGCCGCGTGGAAAGTTTTAAAGCCACCCAGGTTTCCCACAATGCATTTCTTCAATTATATGTTTCAGTGCCGATTTGCATGCTTTTCCACGGGGGGGGGGGGGGGGGGGGGGGGTGTAATCATATTTGGTTTGGTCGGGGGTGTGCCGCTGGAGATTCAAAACCCCTACCCATTTCTAAGGGTGATTTTGGAAAAATCGGTACCCATTTTTAGGGGTTTTGCTTCATTTTAGACCAAATTTTCGCAAATTATCGGGAAAAAAGACCTAATTTTTGCAAATTTTCGCGAAAATAGACCCATGTCTAAGGATTTTTCAGTTGAAAAGCCTACCCATGGCTAAGGATGTCTCATGAAAAAACGACCCACTGGAGCGGCACGTCCCCGTATGCCTTACATACGTGAGTACCCCCCCCCCCCCCCCGGGCTTTTCCAATGCAACGTGTGAGTTGGCATGACATAAAGTGACACAAATTAACTCGAAAAAGATATATGACCATCTTGCAAAATAGGCTGACTTTCTTGCTTCATGACTCGATCTGTGATTCGACCTGTTTAACCAGCTTATTCTCAAAATTGAAAAAAAAATGTATGAAAATCCGGAAGTGACATTTAAAACGAAATTGGGATCCTGTATCTTTGATTGAAACGTGCCTGCGAAGGATTATTGGAATCGTAAGAAATCTTCTCTGATGTCGTAGCCATCGTTTTATATTTTGCAATTATTATATATCAACTTGAAATAATATTGTTGGGATTTAAAAAACTGCTTGGAAATGTCACGGTATTTCTATTTTTAGTCAAATGTGGACATTTTCTGAAAGAAAATAATTTATTATTGTATAATTTTTGATACAGTGGTCATGGTATTTTTTTTAGAACAACTTGTTATTTGATATTGTTAAAATCTGAAGAATTAATTAGGTCTTACATCTGTATTTGTAATTGAATATTTCACACAACATTACAATTGGGGCATTATCAATATTATTATGAATTCGTCCTCCGATTAGTGTTTAAATATGTTTCAGTTTGCAGACTTGTTTAGATCTTAACATTTTAGTGTTTAGTTCCAAAAAACATATGTGCATAATCATAAGACATGTAAGATATGTGTTTTGGTCTAAACAAATATAGGTCTAGGTAGTGTTTAAATGCTATTTTGTATTATTATTTTAAACACTAAATCGGATTTCTAAATACTGTTTGTTTTAGTGTAGCCTATATTTGGGCTCTTTCCCCCCTAAAACAGTGCAAACAAGCCAATTCAGTGTTATTACGGAGACCAGAAAAAAAGTGGACATAGTCATGATAGTAGTAGGCCGAAGTAAATTGTCCATTCGTTTACATACATTTGGGAAAATAGCTATGCGATATATGCGGTGATCTTTTTTTTTGGGGGGGGGGGGGGTAATTTATAGCTATGATAAATGCAGAAACTTTTGTTCTATTGTGTTTTGGCCCATTTTGTTTTCTTGCCCTTTCGAAGTCATTTTTCCCCATTTTTTCCCTGAACAACTCCATAATCATTAAAAGCTCAACATTTGGGCTCATCGCGTAGGGTATATGCGGCATAAGTGACTCCATACCTATGCGCGGATATGTGGGACAGATTTTTCTTCTTGGCCTACCTTGTTCAAATATGATAACAACATACCGTATTAAGCGTATTGTGTGCAAAATTGTAAAATACACAAGTAGTATGTTCTCAAACATGTCAAATACTGTGAAAGACTTTTAGGAGTTCCAGTGTTAATAGTTTAAACGGTTGCCTATACATGATATATAAAGTGGGCCCCTTGTAGTTAAAGCATTTGAACATGTTTGAACAAGGTTTATATGGTTCTCGGTAAGCATGGTATAATGGTATAATGGTTTAATTTATAGTGCCATAGGGCAGTGCCAATCTCCACCGACACGACTCGAATATTTTAGGGAGGCGATCTCCCCCTCCCCACCCCCACGCCACTGCCATAGGGGAATGAACATAGGTGCACATAACAAGATAACAAAAAATGGGAAATGTTCACTTATAAAATACATTGTATTGTATACACATGCTCGCTAAACCATCATATCCCGGGCATCATATATTTCTGTTTGAAAATGGTGTGAAGTCTAAATTGAGTGGAAATGTCCACATATGCCTTTGATCTAACATTTAACAATTTCAAGGCAAGTTTGTATATTTGAAATTAGTTTGATATTCTGCGAATGAAGAATTCCAATTTGATACACATTTGATACATTGACAATTTGATACACTTTTGATACATTGACAATTTCAGATACACTTTTGATACATGTAGAGTAAACCTCGTTATGTAAATGTGATACATTTTGATGAAGTTTTGATACAGATTTGAAATTTGGTACGATCAAATCTGTATCAAAATCATTTAAAGCTCCGTATAAATTGTCTATCAAACCCCAATCAAAATTGTAATCCACATTTAATACAATGTTGATGAAGATTCGATAAACAAATGTTCACGAGGGGTGTCCGAGCTTCGGCTCCAATAGCGCGGGCCCTAAACAACTGCCAGTTGTTCACGATGAACCTAGTAAAACACCGATAATTTATTCAAATTACCATATTTACCTTTTATCGAACCAACGCGAGTACATTCCCATCCCTATAACGACGAGATTTACACCCGGGTTCCACAGCCAAGAGCGCCGTCACCGCCGGGCGTCACCACGGTTAATTATCCAGAATCCATTACACTAGATGCTTCACGAAGTTTCAACAATGTCCTAACTTTACATCAAACCGGATGAACAGATGAACATGAATGAAGAAGGCGCTGTAATTATCCAACTTGCCATCCTCCATGCAGCGGGGGAACCAATAAGATGCGATGATTCCGGGGAATAATATTCAAAATTCTGATATTTGTTTTAATGATGCTTGACGAGAAAAAAGTCCCGAGAAGTACATACGGGTTTGCGATTGTCACGATGATCAAATCACTGATGACATAATTAGTTGCTATGATTGACGAGAAGTGTTGACATCCATCCCAATACATCAAAGATTGTTCCATCCATTCAAATCATAAAACAGAAGAATACACAAAGTACGCTTACGATGCAATACATCATTCTGAGAAGTTCTGGTCATCTTAAAGTATTAAATATTTTGATATTTTAGCATCGCATTAGGTTATTAAGGCATGAAGTAGTCCAGATGCATTTAAGGAGTGCTTGTTGTAACGAAGAATATTGATTCATGGTCGCTAACTGCAATTCACGAACACTAATTGCAATTCATGATCGATTATTGCAATTCATGAACACTAATTGCAATTCATGAACACTAATTGCAATTCATGATCGCTAATTGCAATTTATGAACGCTAATTGCAATTCACGAATATTAATTGCAATTTATGAACACTAATTGCAATTCATGAACGCTATTTGCAATTCATGAACACTAATTGCAATTCATGATCGCTAATTGCAATTCATGCTTGCTAATTGCAATTCACGAATATCAATTGCAATTCATGAACGCTAATTGCAATATATTGTATACTCCAATGTACAATTACTGTGGATAGGATAAAACATAGAATCCAATGCATATTCATAATATCACATGTAGTAAGTAGCCGGCCCAGCATCAGTGTTTTTGGCACACAATCTTTACAATGAAAACGAGTTCCAATTCACTGTTCACTTTTTCACAGTAATAATATAAAAACAGTTATTTGTTCGTCGATTCGTCAATATGATATGTAGTTTCAGATTCCCTGATATACATGATAATGTGGTTCAAGTTTATATTCACATAATTGTTGTGCAGTGCAATGCAATCATGTCTTCAAGAATTTATTTGCAGACTAGATCCTCCTTCCTCATGTTCCTGTCCACATCATTCCACACACATTCACAAACGATGAGGGCTCAAACAGTTATGATTCAATCCTTGGAATCTCATCTGCCATTTTTAAAAAAGATGGCGGCTATGTTCTTGGGGGCTTTAAGCATGTTAAGGGACTCAGTCTAGTTTATCCGCCGCTACGTTGCTCACGACATTCTCCAGTTTCTCAAGTTCCGCATCCAGATCGATGGAATCCAACAGCTGTGGATTATTAGTCCATCCGAATTCGTTCGGATCGGAATCCGGCATAATCACGCACATGAACCGGGGACCTGTGCCGCCTTCCCGCGGGTAGATTGTCACGGGGGTAAAATGATCGTGGTATTCTACCCAGTGGCACAGCTGGTCGTATATTTCGGAGTGCTGGTGGCGGAGATTCACGCCTCTTTGTCGAAGCTGTCGCTGGATGTGGATGAAGCATATCTGCCTGCTCTTCTTGTCTAAAATTCCCTCGGAAGAGACGCCAGAGGGCGCTGTTAGAATGAGAGTCTCTCGTTCATTGCTGGGCAGTTGACGCGGTTGTGTTTGCAGCATACTGAGACGAACCTTCGCGCATTTCTTCACGCTCTTCACGTGTTTCCGTGGCAACGGCTTGGATGCATTTTCTTCGGAGGTCATGATGGCTACGTTCAGGACAAACTTTTGGTTGGGATCGTACGTTCTGCACATCTCTATCAAAAATGGCAAATGATCTGCAAAAAGTCCGGATTGCTCCAGATCTTTGATGGTGGAATATGTTGGTGGAAAATGCAAGGCTTCAATGCCATACGTCATATAGTTCTCGGCCGTGTCGATATCAGGGAATATCAACAAAATGGCGCCACGTCCGCGCGACAGATACCCAGTGCGTGCTATTCTACTGAGATCATCTTGCTGTTCTTCGATGTAGCGACTGTTATATATCACGTGTTTAGCGGCACTGTTGATGCGACTGAACAGACATTTCTTTTTGTGTCTTTCCCAATGAGCTGCGCGACATGCCCTTGAACAGTAGTAGGTGTAGCAGTTGTGGCACGTCTTGTATGTTTCACGGGCCTCATCGAGTTCTTTGACTTTGGCACACTTTCGAAAGCTGCATTTCACCATGAAGACTTCGTCTCCTACGATATCGCGTACAGAACGTGGTGTTGATTGTATGCTGGAGCTACTGCTGATGGCATCGCCTTCATCACCAGGGTTCTTGATAATGATTGAATTTAGAGCATCTAATCCTTCTTCACTGAAGAGGCTATCAAGACTTGTGCTCTTAACACGATTGGTGATCGACTGGTGTTGCTTGGGATGTCCAGATGTGTTGGACACGTTCAGCTCAAGTTCAGGAACAGTTTCTGCTCCTGTCAGATCCGCATTGCTGAAGGATGATGACAGTCCCAGCAAACTGTCTACGATTTCTTCCATGGTGACCTCTGGAGGTGGTGGGATCTCCTTCTTGTTACCTTGTGGAGCATCTGGTACATTACTTGATGTGACAACCGACAGGACTGCCGCAAATTCTGAATCTCTGATTTCGTCGAAGATCAGTGGCGTTTTTGGTCTCGGCAGAAGAGTTGATTCAGGCTGGAGATCAACTGAAGGATTGTCTGACATCGAAGTATCTGTAATGGTTATTCGAACATTGCAGTTTTTGCGACGTGAGCGTACTGGAGATCCCTTTAGACTCGACGGCGACAGTTCATCACTTGATTGAGTGAGCATCGGGAACGTTGATACATTGTCGTTTCTACTACCGTCGGGATTATACCGAGGATCTGTTCGCACAGTTGTATTGCGCAGGAGAGCTGAGTCATCTGGATATTTGATCTGATCTTCAATTTCCGGCCAATCTCTGTAGTACTGGTCAACTTCATCCTCAGCCAGCGTAATAGGTTTAAATTGATAACTGTTTGGGTTGCTATTGTTCCCATCTGGAGGGATATCATTGACCTCAGAAGAAAGCATAAGTCTCGGAGGCTTCATTGGAGGTGAACTGACCGGTGCGGCGTGCATACTATGGACACGAGAAGGTTTGTTGTTATTGTTATCCTCGTCTGGTTTTGATTGTTCCGTTGTCGCTGATGATACGGTCGGTCGAATTATCGCTTCCTTTACATCATACCGTGAAGATTTGGACTCAAAACTGTCATTAAATCCGGAATCGTCACCGGGACTAGGTAATTCATGTGGCGAAACCGAAACTTCTGATTTTCCGGTGATGTAAAATACAGCATCGCTTTTCTTGTGCTCCAGTCGCCGAATAGAAAGAGCGCTGAAATGTTCAGACTCTCCCGTCGAACGACTTCGCGTTCTACTCGGTGAAAGATTCGGGGAACTCGCATGAAGAGGTGACCCTGATTGGCTTATAACAGCAGCTGAGGGTTCGTCAATGGTCAACAAGGCATCGCTGCTGTGATATTTCTCAGCAACTTGGGGGGCTGCTGCATTGTCTGCTTCGCAATGCAAAGTCTCGCGCCTTGGAAGTTCTGCGCAAGAGAATGCTGTTCTGATGGGCATCTGCGTCGAAGGACGATGGTGGTAATATCGATCATAATTGTGATAAGCTCGTCTGTATCTAGCTTCTGAAAGAAAAGACAGTTTGGTTGCTGCTCCACAGCTGGACCCCGTCCCTGAAGAATCCATACTCCAATCACTACCACCAACCGATGATCTCGACCAACTCCTCCCAACTCTAGGCTCGGAAACGTAATCAGGATAGTCCACCTTCTGTTCGTTGTTAAGAATTTTCTTGTGATGTTTAGAGTTCTTATACCAGTCCGGTAGGTTGAGCTTCTTCAGAGATTCACGGATCCGAGCTCTTTGTTCGGTGATAACTGCACTGGCTCTTTCGCTAGCATCAGAGGCAGCACTTGTTGTTGAATTCTGTTCCCAATTATTGTTTTCTATTTCAAGAGAACTATTTTGTCTCTTCACAATCGGCAGACTATCGTCAACATCACGATCAGTTACTGTTGGGCCGAAGGCAACATTGGTTAATTTAGCGGATGATTGTTTCACGATTTGGCTCTCATTTTGTTTTGAAATTGTATCCGACGCTTGTTTATAGTTTTCGTCCTGTTTTGTGTCGTCTGCTTCTAGTGTTACATCATGCCTCCATTCCTCCAACAGTCCCTGTACGCGATCGCCTTTCTCTCTTTCGGGATCGGTTAAATGTTCCTGACTTAGATTCCCGCTTAAATTTACAGCAGACGATGCGTTCTGAATATCATCATTGTAATTAGAGGATTTCGGATTCGGTTCGGATACTGTACATGAAGTGTCTAATTTCTTAATATCTTCAGTGGTAATAGCTGTTTCCTCATCAACGATTTTACGACTCAAGGCACTTGGGTTGTTTGCTAGCAACGGTGGCTTATCTTTGTTGGTATAGTTTAACGGGGTTATGTTTTCTTTATCAAGATCATTTTTTCGTTGCTTGTCCTGAACAAACATATCGTTGGAACAAGAAGCTTGATCCGTCCTTAAACGTATTGGTTCAGTTATGTCATTAACACTAATTGTGTTTCCCGGGGGCGGCGTTCCTATCAGATAAAACGCGTGTACATTGGTGCCTGTGTACACTTTAGGCTCGATGTTACCACTGCTTTCGGGAGAATTGAACCCATTTCTCGATATGTTGTCATCCGATTTATATGTATTTTCATCGCTAAATTGTACACTATCGTTCTGGTTGAGTTTATCCAACATATCAGTAGATGTATAAGCGCGAAGGCGAATTGAGGATCGTATCTCAATGTCACTTATCTCTTCCGGGTCAAAGGTGGTTTCTGTTTGATCTTTAGCCGTGGGGTCAATTACAGGTCCTCCTGGTTCCATTTCAATACCGTTAATGAGTTCTGCATAATTTCCAGATGAATTAATGCATTCGTCCTCATCGTCGATGTCATCATCACTGTTGAAAACCACCTCTGTCTGGACAGTTGATATAGATACCCGCTTGTCTCGGCCGTGAAATTGATCGTCATCGACAGATATCAAGTAATAAGGGGAGTCATCACTACTAGATTCTAATCGTGGTGCTTGGCAGCATAATAATCGAACACTTGGTGATTTCGTCGAATTAGTAGTATTAGATTCGTGTATATTTCTATTGGTTTCTAATATCCTGTCAGCATGGTCAGTGCCCGGGTCAGTGTCTTGGTTTGTTGCACTGGCGGTCGGCGTGACCATGGTGACCTCAACATCACCTGCAGCACTAGGTAAAATAACGTCGTCTGCGGTGAATTCTTCGACATCATCTGCTTCAGGTTCCTCGGAATCGTTTATTGTCCGTAGGTCATCGTCGTCATCGATTTCGAAGTCATTTTCGTAGCATAGTTGCTCGTCGTTCTCGCGATTAGAGAGGTCGTCTGAGACCTTTGACCTCTTAACGGTATTCTCCTTATTCTTGATGCCCTTGTGTTTATGTTTCGTACCTGAACTGTTGGTATTTCTACGAAATTTATCCATGAACTTTTTACCCTTCTGACCTTTGACCTTAGCGTTGACTTTTATATCACCCTCCTGTCCGTTTGACTTCAAAAGTTCTACATTCTCCTCTACCATGTCTACAGCAGGTATATCATCAATATCAGTTTCTAGAAGCCCGTGGGGATTTTGGCGGGAAACTTGATCAAAAGTAGGATCCGTCAATAAGATTGTCTGCTTCCTACTCAATATCTTACTCTCCATGGGAATATCCTGGCGATGGATCGTTGGTGAGAGGTCAGGGGTTGGTATGATTAAAGTAGTAGGGACGGTTTCCACCCATTGGGCGGTGTCAAGCGATATGATTAAATTTGGATCACTTATTTCACGAAATTCACTCGCGTTTCTTGGAACAGATTCATGCCCCGTTGATTCTAAAGTATTCTCCTGACCTGCTGACCATTGAGGCGTGTTTTCGATCAAATTATCACCTTCTGTAGCAGCAGAGGTTAATTGTTGAACAACTGGAGCATTTTCTTGGGGACTCGAACTTGTAACCGGACGGGTGTTCGTGTTACTGTAAGTTACAGTGCTTTCTACACTATCCAAAGCCGTTGCATAGCTATCGGTGGCAATTGGAAAACTGTAAGTCCACTCGGCGTTTCCACTTTCCGTGGTGATGAAATTTGGTCTGTCCACTCTGTTGTCATTGCGCTGCTTAGAAAGATACTGACTGTGTCCAGGGTAGGACACCGGCATAGCAGATCCCTGAAGAATGTAAGTGGGAGTTGGAGCTGCCACATCACTCTCTTTTTCACTAGCAATATCGTATCTGTATTGGTATTTCTCATACCCAATATCATTGACATTGTCTATATCGGTTTCGAGATATCTCGCTGAATCGTTGTCATGATTATCCCGCTGGTCTTCTCGTATCCGCTTTGTAATGCACCACACGCGCCCAGCGTGATAGATTTTCGGCGATTCGTTGACATTGTTGATGTACGTTGCGTAGGTGTCCGGTGATGTTGATGAGTCGCTCACCTCATCTTCCTCCGTGATGCTCTCTAAGGAGGCACTCCACTGAGTGGCGTGTTTGACCTTCGGTGGCTTTGTGTATTCTCGCACCTCCGGAGCCAGATCATCAGTATCATACAAATCATCATCCCCACCACCGCCGCACAAATCCTGATACTCCTCGTTCTCCAAAATTGCGCGGTATTCATTTCTGGCAGGACTGACCGGAAGTCTCTCGTCTGCCCCAGACATGCCAGACAGCAACTCAAAACTACTCGGCATCGGCATCGTGGTGACAGAATGTTGCGACAACACTACTCGGCGCCGCGTCCTCCTCACCTCCTTAAGTTTAGATAATTGTTTACGAAACAGGTGCCGGTACACTAGCACCGCTAGTAATGCAAGGAATGTAAGAGATATTTGAGCAAACAGGTGGCATACACCTGCACCACCTAATATTCCACTTTCGTTATCAAAACAAGAATCCATGTCATGTATCTACTAACAGTAATGCTATATGTAGCACACCGTTGTGTAGCAAAGTTCAACTGCTTATCCGATGTCTGCTTCATCGTGGCAAATGACGGTCGTGTGTCGAAAAACAAGAGAAAAACAGACGCGGAATTAAAATAAAAGCGATAACGAGATAGATTTTTTTCATCTAGCTCAAACAATCCGATAATGCACAGGTGTTTCTGTCACTGAGAATTTTACACATAAACGCGTTAACAACACATGTAGTAGTAGTAGTAGTAGTAGTATAATCTCGTTTCTATTTTATATATTCATTCTTCATTCCACACCGGCTGGCTAAATTCGATATGACATTACCGTTTTGGATATAATCATCAATATCCATCAATGATAATGATATCATATCATAAATGTAATACTACACCGTATAGACATAACCATGTGCGGAATTCAATACTGCTGTTGCAAAAGGCGCGCATATGGATAGATACTAAATCGTAAAAGCAAAGCTTGTCATCATTCGAAATTCTGCTACTCCATACAAAAACACTTGACTGCCTGACATCGTAATTAACAAACAATCCACCGTTCATCCAATAATAAAAAGCCACCTTACACTAGCTCCTACTCAGGCTCATTCAACATCAGACGCACTGATCACGCTGATGATGCAGTATAAGCAAGATAATATATCAGTTTCGTTTCCATGCTGCTGAAAGTATACACATGCGCTTTTTTCCTCTTAACATCATCTCCGTATCGTAAAATTCAAATGTTTCTGTGTAAATCCTCTCTCCTTCGATTCATAATATAACCTCTCACGTCAAATTTGAATAGACATGCGCGTTCGCCATTTGGCGCTGGAGGTTTTTGTTTGTTTGTATCAAGGTTAATTGCAATATGTATTTTTTCAAGCGTGTTTTCTGCGTATTCCTGAAAATATTGGAATCGTTAAAGTATTCCGCTGCAGGCTTGACTGTGCAAATCCTCTTGTCAGTGACGGTGAGTCTATACAATATTAAGAGTAACTATATTTTCACGCGTGTATTCTTTCGCTTTCTGTCAAATTTAAACACGAAAATATCACATCTTGTAAAATTTGGTATCCCCTCACGCAGACGTTTATCATTCCGTAAAACATATTCGCGTGTTTTAAATTTTGGTGAAACTGACACGGTGCGGCAAAAACACGAAGATTAATACAACGCGAATTTTTTCACGCACGCACGCGCGCTAAATATAACTTGAATGAAGCTAGCACCGACTTACGTGGTGATAATTTCACGGTACGACAACAGACAGGTTTGCTTTTGTTTAAAGGGGCGACGACGTCAAGTTGAATTAAATGATCATGTAGTATATCGCTGAAATTATCGTGGTTAAATCGCTAAATTTAATATTCAATGGCGGCGGTAACCATGGTGACAATTTTACATACATCTTATTGATTGAGCGTAGTTCTGTAATGGGAATGGGCATATAATATTAATTGAAAGAGGGTTTTTTCGCAGAAATAATTATGTAAACAGGCGTCATAGGTATATGCTAATATAAGTCGGTGTCAAGGAGTAATCATGTGCATTCTGTATTTCGCAGAAACATTTATGTAAACATGCATCATAGGCATTGCTAATATAAGTCGGTGTCACATTGGTGATTCTGATGAAATGGCGATAATAGCTTGTCCGATTGAGGGAGACGATCATGAAAATCAGTTGCTGCTATCTTCAGTAGATAGCACCGGTATGTTTCGTTTTATTTGAAGCTTATTGTATGTTGCTATCTTCAGTAGATAGCAGCATTGCATATCACATTTTATACGTATTATGAGTTGCTATCTTCAGTAGATAGTAGCATTGCATATCACATTTTATACGTATTATAAGTTGCTATCTTCAGTAGATAGTAGCATTGCATATCTCAGTTTATACGTATTATAAGTTGCTATCTTCAGTAGATAGCAGCATTGCATATCACATTTTATACGTATAGGTTGCTATCTTCAGTAGATAACAGCATTGCATATATCAGTTAATGCGTATTATAAGTTGCTATCTTCAGTAGATAGTAGCATTGCATATCACATTTTATACGTATTCTAAATTGCTATCTTCAGTAGATAGCAGCATTGCATATCACATTTTATACGTATAGGTTGCTATCTTCAGTAGATAACAGCATTGCATATATCAGTTAATGCGTATTATAAGTTGCTATCTTCAGTAGATAACAGCATTGCATGTCTCAGTGTATACGTATTATAAGTTGCTATCTTCAGTAGATAGCAGCATTGCATATCTCAGTTTATAGGTATTATAAGTTGCTATCTTCAGTAGATAGCAGCATTGCATATCACATTTTATACGTATAGGTTGCTATCTTCAGTAGATAACAGCATTGTATATATCAGTTAATGCGTATTATAAGTTGCTATCTTCAGTAGATAGTAGCATTGCATATCACATTTTATACGTATTCTAAATTGCTATCTTCAGTAGATAGCAGCATTGCATATCACAGTTTATACGTATTATAAGTTGCTATCTTTAGTAGATAGCAGCATTGCATATCTCAGTTTATACGTATTATAAGTTGCTATCTTTAGTAGATAGCAGCATTGCATATCACAGTTTATACGTATTATAAGTTGCTATCTTTAGTAGATAGCAGCATTGCATGTCTCAGTTTATACGTATAAGTTGCTATCTTCAGTAGATAGCAGCATTGCATATCTCAGTTTATACGTATTATAAGTTGCTATCTTTAGTAGATAGCAGCATTGCATATCTCAGTTTATACGTATTATAAGTTGCTATCTTCAGTAGATAGTAGCATTGCATATCACATTTTATACGTATTATAAGTTGCTATCTTCAGTAGATAGTAGCATTGCATATCTCAGTTTATACGTATTATAAGTTGCTATCTTTAGTAGATAGCAGCATTGCATATCTCAGTTTATGCGTATAAGTTGCTGTCTTCAGTAAATAGCAGCATTGCATATCTCAGTGTATACGTATTATGTAGATAGCAGCATTGCATATAGTTTATACGTATTATAAGCTGCTATCTTCAGTAGATAGCAGCATTGCATATCTCAGTGTATACGTATTATAAGCTGCTATCTTCAGTAGAGCAGCATTGCATGTCTCAGTGTATACGTATTATAAGTTGCTATCTCCAGTAGAGCAGCATTGCATGTCTCAGTGTCTCGTGCCAGTAGACGTTTATTTATGTTATATGCTCTTCGCAAACATGCTGCCCCAGTTGAGGACATGCTGACCATCTTTCAAACATATATCCGACCAATTCTGGAATATGCTTGTGCTGTCTGGCATCCTGCGCTTACCAAAAATCAAAGTTACCAAATTGAAAGAATTCAAAAGCGCACTTGCAAAATCATTCTTGGCAACAAATATCAAGACTACGAGTCTGCGCTTCGCGAATTAAACATCACTAGTCTTGTCGATCGCAGGGAAGAATTAGTTTTGAAATTTGGTCAGCAGGTCCTCAACTCTGAAAGACATCGCCACCTTCTCCCAGAGAGGAGATCGATTAACCACAACCTCCGTCGCAGCAACATGTTTCCTCAACCATTGTGCAATACCAACAAATACCAAAAATCCACCATTCCTTACATCATAAAAAAGCTCAATGGCGTTTTGGATGATTAATGTATTTCGCTGATGTCTGTATTTCGTTGCAATATTTTTATGCATGTATTTTTGATATTTATATATATATTTTATATTGTAAAGCCGGCTTTTTCAGCTTATGCTGCCTGCTGGCTATTTTTATACCGTGAATAAATAAAAAAATAAAAATAAATATACGTATTATAAGCTGCTATCTTCAGTAGATAGCAGCATTGCATATCTCAGTGTATACGTATTATAAGCTGCTATCTTCAGTAGAGCAGCATTGCATATCTCAGTGTATACGTATTATAAGTTGCTATCTCCAGTAGAGCAGCATTGCATGTCTCAGTGTATACGTATTATAAGCTGCTATCTTCAAAAGATAGCAGCATTGCATGTCTCAGTGTATACGTATTATAAGCTGCTATCTTCAGTAGATAGCAGCATTGCATGTCTCAGTGTATACGTATTATAAGTTGCTATCTTCAGTAGATAGCAGCATTGCATATCTCAGTTTATACGTATTATAAGCTGCTATCTTCAGTAGATAGCAGCATTGCATGTCTCAGTGTATACGTATTATAAGTTGCTATCTTCAGTAGATAGCAGCATTGCATGTCTCAGTGTATACGTATTATAAGTTGCTATCTTCAGTAGATAGCAGCATTGCATATCTCAGTGTATACGTATTATAAGTTGCTATCTCTAGTAGAGCAGCATTGTATATCTCAGTGTATACGTATTATAAGTTGCTATCTTCAGTAGAGCAGCATTGTATATCTCAGTTTATACGTATACGGAGGTCGGTAGAACTTTGTTCACATTTTTGGGAACATTTTGTTGGTGCATTCCATCAATTTTTGGAACTTTTAACAAATTCAACAAATTCCAAACATTTTCAAGAAGAAGAAGAAAAAAAAATCAAATACAAAATAATTTAAAAAAAATCAAAACGATTTTATAAAAAATAAATAATAATAATTGTTTAAATTATACAAAACTTGGTTGGTCGGTTCCGTCCGTATAGAACATGGTTTTTTCGTCGTCTTATCATGAATAAATTAGATTGTTATCTTCAGTAGAGAGAAGCTGTAGTGTATATCACTTTGTGTAAAAAGAACCGTAAGTTGTTGGTAGCAAGCAATGCATATCAAGTTGATCATCTTCAGTGGATAGCAACAACAGTGCATAACCCAGTGAGAAAACGACAAAACGTAGTGTGTGCTGATATCTTAAGTAGATAGCATCATTAGCCTACATATCACATTGTGTGAACTGAACTGTAAGTTGCTATCTTAATTAGGTAGCATCATTACAATACATATCACATTATGTGAAATGAGCTATAAATTGCTATCTTCAGTAGATAGCATAATTACATATCACATTATGCGAAATGAGCTATAAATTGCTATCTTCAGTAGATAGCATAATTACATATCACATTATGCGAAATGAGCTATAAATTGCTATCTTCAGTAGATAGCATCATTACATATTACATTGATATTATCAGCCCTCCTGTCCCTAATCGCTTTCCTTGCAGTTACCCTAGCTATCTTCCCTTGCAGTTAATGCATTGCAATACAGTGCATGTTAGTCGCGTGCCACCTGGATAGCCAAACCTTGCGGTTAGTGCTAACTGACGGAGCTCGGGGGGGGGGGGGGGGGGGGGGGGGGCAATGGTCGGTAGATCTAAGACTATTGGAGTAGTCTATAGGTCTATTGAACATAGCTTATTAGGTTTCAATCTGAAACATTGAGACTTGGGTGGAATATACTCATTAGCCTTGGCTGGCAAGTATTCTAGAAGAAGGACAACTTTGATAATAAACCATGCTGCAGGAATTGCGACCGCAGTGATTATAGCAACAGAAAAACCATGATGGCATACCAAATCAACACTAGGGTTAAAGTCCCTACTAACCTAACGTCTCCTGGAGCAGACTCGGATTTTTCAAAATCAACTGATGACGGCATGCCCCCCAAACCCTGAAGGGAGGAGTAAGCTTGACGGCAAAGCGCGCAAGAGGAGACGACTTGCAACATGCAAGACAAATATCACTATATCTACCATGAATGTGAGAACTATCAGACAGAGTCGATGTAGGGAGGAGCTTGTATCCAATCTAATCAAATATAACATTGACATGATCGGGATACAGGAGCACCGCATTGTCCATGATGACCCAGTGAAGTATGAGATCATTTTGGGCAGAACACTGATCACTACCTCAGCAACAAGAAATAAAGCAGGTGCAGCTGTAGGTGGAGTCGGGATACTACTCAACAACAGTGCTTTCCGATCATTAGCAAGTATCAAACCACATTTTGATCGCACACTTATAGTCAACTTCCATGGTAACTCAGCAACAACTGTAGTGGTGACCTACTGCCCTACAAATGTGGCGGACGAGGACATCATAGAAGAGCACTACATCAGTCTAAAGGAGGCGATTGACTCCATTCCAGCACACAACATCTTGCTTGTTGTTGGCGACTACAATGACAGACTTGGAAAGGATGACGCCAAATTTTCATACCATGATGATACAAACAGAAATGGAGAGTATCTAGCAGAATTAGCTAAAGAGAAGGATCTAATAGTCGCAAATACCTACTTTCGCAAGAAAAAAGGCAAGTTATGGACATATGTCAGCCCTGGCGGCAACAAACTACAGCTGGAATACATCCTTGTCAGGCGGAAATGGCGAAACAGTGTCAAAATTCTGAAGCATACAACACCTTTGCTAGTGTGGGATCTGACCACAGAATAGTCTCTGCTAGCATCCGACTAAGCCTCAGGAAGAGTAAGATCATCAAACGGAAAAAGCAGTACGATTGGAATCTATTGTCAACTGATCAAGATCTACAAGCTAAATACAGTATAGAGGTGCGTAATAGGTTTCAGCTCCTTCAGGATGATGTAGAAACTGCAACTGAGAAATACACAAGGTTCATTACAGCCACTCAAGAAGCTGCAGAAGAAGTCCGATTCCTGCGAGGAAGAAAGAGAAAAGAAACTACTTCTCAAAAGACACCCAGGTTACCAGGGCGAGAACAAAAATCGATGAAGCTTACGCAAAATATCAACTAGACACTAACGATGAGGACAATAGAAGAGATTATAAGGATGCTAAGAAGAGCCTAGGGGAGGCTTATGATCAAGTGAAAGAGAAAGACCTTACCAATAAGCTAAGAGAGGTAGAGAATGCTCACATAAACAGCAAGGATGGTAAGAGTTGGAAACTGATAAACCAAATATCAGGAAGATTGACAACAAGAAAGGGGCAAATCAAAGGATCCACGCAAAAGGAGAGATTAAATAACTGGTACACTCACTTCAAAAATCTACTTGGGAGCCCACCACAAGTAATGAGGATGAGGAAATTGCTCCAATACTATCAAATCTCAACATTAAATTAGGAACCTTTGACTTGGAGGAATATGAAAAGGCTAAGAAGGCACTAGTAGAGGGGAAAAGCTGTGGGGAAGATGGAATTACACCAGCCCTGAAATGCTCAAAAGATGTGATCTGGACAACATCATTCTTGACTTCTGCAATGATGCCTTGTTGAACGGGAAAAAGCCAGAACAGTGGTCCATTCTCAACATAGTACCAATACCGAAATCAGGTGATCTCAGCTTGGGGGGGGGGGGGGGGGGCAACTATACCGTGGAATAAGCCTGAGTTCAATTGTTGCCAAGCTATATATACAACAAGATGATACTCAACAGAATTAGACCGGAGCTCGACATCCACCTAAGAGCTAATCAAAATGGCTTCAGAGTAGGACGTACCACTGTAGGTCACATACTTGCCCTCCGAAGAATTATTGATGGAATAAGATCAAATAACCTGCCAGCCATCATAACCTTTATCGACTTCAAGAAAGCGTTTGACACAATACATAGGGGACGAATGCTGCAAATATTGAAAACCTATGGTGTACCTGATCAGCTTACAAATGCGATAGCCACCAAAGACACCAAGGCAAAGGTTATATCACCAGATGGAGAAACAGAAGTGTTTGAGATACTGGCTGGAGTACTACAAGGAGACACTCTGGCTCCATATCTCTTTGTCATTGTTCTTGACTATGCCCTAAGAGAGGCCATAGTTGGCAGAGAAGAAGAGCTAGGATTCCACCTCACAAAAAGAAAGAAGCAGCAGAAGAATAGGACCAACCGTATTAACTGACTTAGACTTTGCAGACAACATTGTGTAATGATTGGGGATTTTCTATAGCATTCTCTAAGCGTCATAACTAATAGGTCAAACCGGCAACCTTGTTGTCGAGGGACTACGAAAATCAGAGTTAGGTGCGGTATTGTAACTTTTGTGTATTATTTTAGATAATTAGGATAATTTGTGTGTTAAAGTATAGGGTAAAAAATCCGCTAATTTAGATATTTACAACTTCATTTTAGCTATTACGCTAATTTGGACTTAGAGTTTTTTGAAATTTTTGAAACTCTTTTATATGAAAGTAGGCGCTAATAAGATATTAGCGGCTAATCAGCTATTATCTTAATTAATAGCGAGAATATCCGATATTACGCTAATTTGGACTTAGACTTTTTGGAAATTATTTTTTTATATTTTTTTTATGAAAGTAGACGCTAATAAGATATTAGCGGCTAATCAGCTATTATCTTAATAGCGAGAATATCCGATATTACGCTAATTTGGACATAGAGTTTTTTTGAAATTTTTGAAACTCTTTTATATGAAAGTAGGCGCTAATAAGATATTAGCGGCTAATCAGCTATTATCTTAATAGCGAGAATATCCGATATTACGCTAATTTGGACTTAGACTTTTAAATTTTTGAAACTCTTTTATATGAAAGTAGACGCTAATAAGATATTAGCGGCTAATCAGCTATTATCTTAATAGCGAGAATATCCGATAGTACGCTAATTTGGACTTAGAGGTTTTTTTTAAATTTATTGAAACTCTTTTATATGAAAGTAGGCGCTAATGAGATATTAGCGGCTAATCAGCTATTATCTTAATAGCGAGAATATCCGATATTACGCTAATTTGGACTTAGACTTTTTGGAAATTATTTTTTTATTTTTTTTTTATGAAAGTAGACGCTAATAAGATATTAGCGGCTAAACAGCTATTATCTTAATAGCGAGAATATCCGATATTACGCTAATTTGGACTTAGAGTTTTTTTGAAATTTTTGAAACTCTTTTATATGAAAGTAGGCGCTAATAAGATATTAGCGGCTAATCAGCTATTATCTTAATAGCGAGAATATCCGATATTACGCTAATTTGGACTTAGACTTTTTGGAAATTTTTGAATTTGGACTTAGAGTTTTTTGGAAATTTTTGAAACTCTTTTATATGAAAGTAGACGCTAATAAGATATTAGCGGCTAATCAGCTATTATCTTAATAGCGAGAATATCCGATAGTACGCTAATTTGGACTTAGAGTTTTTTTGAATTTATTGAAACTCTTTTATATGAAAGTAGGCGCTAATGAGATATTAGCGGCTAATCAGCTATTATCTTAATAGCGAGAATATCCGATATTACGCTAATTTGGACTTAGACTTTTTGGAAATTATTATTATGTTTTTTTTATGAAAGTAGGCGCTAATAAGATATTAGCGGCTAATCAGCTATTATCTTAATAGCGAGAATATCCGATATTACGCTAATTTGGACTTAGAGTTTTTTTGAAATTTTTGAAACTCTTTTATATGAAAGTAGGCGCTAATAAGATATTAGCGGCTAATCAGCTATTATCTTAATAGCGAGAATATCCGATATTACGCTAATTTGGACTTAGACTTTTTGGAAATTATTTTTTTTTTTTTTTATGAAAGTAGGCGCTAATAAGATATTAGCGGCTAATCAGCTATTATCTTTATAGCGAGAATATCCGATATTACGCTAATTTGGACTTAGAGTTTTTTTGAATTTATTGAAACTCTTTTATGTGAAGTAGGCGCTAATAAGATATTAGCGGCTAATCAGCTATTATCTTAATAGCGAGAATATCCGATATTACGCTAATTTGGACTTAGACTTTTTGGAGAAAATTTGTTTACATTTTTTTTATGAAAGTAGGCGCTAATAAGATATTAGCGGCTAATCAGCTATTATCTTAATAGCGAGAATAGCCGATATTACGCTAATTTGGACTTAGAGTTTTGTTTGAAATATTTGAAACTCTTTTATATGAAAGTAGGCGCTAATCAGATATTAGCGGCTAATCAGCTATTATCTTAATAGCGAGAATATCCGATAATAACGCTAATTTGGACTTGGACTTTTTGGAAATTATTTATTTTATTTTTTTATGAAAGTAGGCGCTAATAAGATATTAGCGGCTAATCAGCTATTATCTTAATAGCGAGAATATCCGATATTACGCTAATTTGGACTTAGACTTTTTGGAGAAAATTTGTTTACATTTTTTTTATGAAAGTAGGCGCTAATAAGATATTAGCGGCTAATCAGCTATTATCTTAATAGCGAGAATAGCCGATATTACGCTAATTTGGACTTAGAGTTTTGTTTGAAATATTTGAAACTCTTTTATATGAAAGTAGGCGCTAATCAGATATTAGCGGCTAATCAGCTATTATCTTAATAGCGAGAATATCCGATAATAACGCTAATTTGGACTTGGACTTTTTGGAAATTATTTATTTTATTTTTTTATGAAAGTAGGCGCTAATAAGATATTAGCGGCTAATCAGCTATTATCTTAATAGCGAGAATATCCGATATTACGCTAATTTGGACTTAGAGTTTTTTTGAATTTATTGAAACTCTTTTATATGAAAGCCCGGATTTAGTCCCGTTTGGGTTTCAAATTCAATATTATAAAGACGAATAATATACGTTAAGGGCACACAAGGTGGGAGAGAAAAAGATTGCTCCAGAATTTAATCTTGTGCATTCGAGATGCTTTTGACCATCACACTTTGATGCTACCGCATAATACCTTTGAACTAATTTGGCTCTCCGAACAATGTGCGATTGATCCACCCCTAATTTGACTGGAGAAAATATATCTTCCTATTACCTTTCCTGATTCGGCCAACGACTTCATGTTAGGCCAAATAAAAAATAAACATGTTTAGCGTCCTGACATTAACAAACAAAACTTATGACTGAAATAATGAGAACAGAAAAGCAATTTCACATTTTACGCAGACCCAAACAAAGGAAACGGGAGGCTAAACATGTTTTTATTTTGCTTATAGATAAAGAACGACGCAGCACTCGTACTTCATGTATTTTGGTAACGTTCTTGTGTTTAAATTTCAAAATGAAATGGTTTACATCAACATGATAAAGGCAACATTTACACTTTTACACATGCTACAAATCGTGCAGGTATGTTTAAAGCGTTTTAGAACAATCCATACCCACAATTATTCTTTTGCTCATTGAATGCATGAGATACATACTCATCCAACCAGGGCTTAAAATACTTTTGGGGCTGAGGAATAGGTTTAGCAAATTCTGTCAAAAATCGCCCCTTTTAGTATATGTTACCATTTCATAGCACACGTGACATATTTTCGGCATTAGTGTAACAATGTTAATTTAAAGTGTAATCCGTAAATAAATCTTAGTTTATAATGATTGATTTTCAATGGATTGACGTTCAAATAGAATAGATTAAGATTGGTGGTGGTAGTGTACTTTTAAGTGGTGTATCGCGACAAGCTATTCTTTTTGGTTTATGGATGTTTTGGTCCTATGCATTTCATCATCTTTATGATTGATATTCAATCGATTGACGTTCATGTAGTATATATTAAGATTGGTGGTGGTATATTGTACATGTACTTTTAAAAGGACACAATGACATGTTGATTTTTTTAAATTTACTTCAGAATTCAAGATGACCATTAAAAAGTGCCATTATTGATGTTTCTACTAAATAAAACACCAGCAAAACTTGATTAAAACAATGTTTTCAGTACATTCCACCCTTAACCATGTAAAATGCTGGTTGCGGCTACCAGTATTTTCGAATCAACGATTTGTTGTACAAAGAGGGCTGATTTTTCGTAATCCTTATAGGTGTAAAGTTCAAACATGTAATACAAGAGTAAAAATATACAAATCCAGTGTTCTTCATATATGTTTGTAATTGTGGGCGCTGCTCCCATCTCTAAATGCCCCTCCCCAACGCTCCTCTAACCTTAAACATGTCAAAGGGAGACTACGAAATATGTTGAGGCTGCGCCCTCAATTATGATAAAACCTGGGGTTGGTAAAATGTGTGCACTTGTAGTGACCCCCTGCAGTACGCGTGATACATAACGCTAACCAAACATAGAGGACGTTCTAAGAAAAGTTTCAATAAATAGCGATGGTTTTGTTTTAATCAAGTTTTACTGTGTTCTTGTGAGTAGAAACAACAATAAAGGTAATTTTAATTCAATATTTATCTTGAATTCTAAAGTTATTTTTTTTCTAACAAAAGTTTCAATAAATATCGATGGTATTGTTTTAATGACGTGGTTGGTTTATCGATGTTTTGATCTTAAGAAACTGATATAATTGATCATTATGTTTACAGACCCAGCCATTTTTAAATGCTTTACATTAAATTGATACTGTAAGTATTGGTGTGGACTCGTATTATTGCGTAATGTGATTTATCCCCAAAATGCTGTGCTTATACCTTAAAGGTATATTATGTGATCTTTCCTGGGAACGCCCTCAACATCGAAAAAAATTGAACGAAGATTTTCTTGCAGATTTACATTTCTGATCATAAATCGTACATACATTCCAAGTTACAGGGCGATACGATTCTTAATTTCTTCAAAATCATGATTTTAGAGTGAAAATTAACTGTCGGATAATCCGACAGTTTATTATTTTCACTCTACATTCACTCTTAAACTATGATTTGGAGGTGATTAGGAATCGTACCGCTCTGTAACTTGGAATGTATGTATGATTTATGATCAGAAATGTAAATCTGCAAGAAAATCTACTTAAAAAAAAAAAAAATGAACAGAGGGCGCTCTCTGGCAAAGATCACATAATATGCCTTTAATTGGTTGGTTTGAGATGTCTTAGTCTTTAAAATTGATTTGTTAATGATTGACATTATTGAGCACTGTATGTACATCAGAACGCAAATAAATGTGTTATTAAAGATTAGGAATAAAAATGATATGCTTTCCGAGTTCGTTACTTAGGCGACTATGTGGCTTCGACCCTTACAATAAAGAGTCGTTGCCAGAATCCGGTCCCAAAATGCATAGCACGTGGTTTTACATTTAAAGAACGACCCATATCTTATGTTACAAACCTCTCTACTTTGACAAACTTGTCACATAATACGGAGCTTTTAAATTTATAGGCGGGGCTTTTAAAGAAAAACCAAAAATATATTTCATTTATCGGTCCCTTAATGCAAATATCATTTATATCATTTTTTGTAAAGAGAACCAATGGTAGGGTATTCTAAAGCTTACCCAATCCGGTCCCACAATGCATACAACGTGGTTTTACATTTAAAGAACGACCCATATCCTATGTTACAAACCTCTCTACTTTAACAAACTTGTCACATAATACGGACCTTTTATATTTATAGGCGGGGCTTTAAAGAAAAACCCAAAATAGATTTCATTTATCGGTCCCTTACAGCAAATATCATTTATATCATTTTTTAAGGCAAACATTTGTACCTAAATTCAGTCCCACAATGCATTTAGTGTGGCTCTTAATTTTGGCCAGCCTGTCACATGATACAGAAAATCGGTCCCACAATGCATTGAGTGTCGATCTAAAATTTATAGGCGGGGCCTTTAAAGAAAGACCCAAAATATATTTCATTTATCGGTCCCTCAATGCAAATATCATTTATCATTTTTTTAAGGCAGACATTTGTACCTAAATTCAATCCCACAATGCATTGAGTGTGGCTCTTAATTTAAAGAACGACCCACAGTATATTTTGGCCAGCCTGTCACATGATACGGAAATTCGGTCCCACAATGCATTTTTAAGAGGCAACCGCAGATCAATGTATACGGGGCTTATAACAATTTTGTTGTGGCCTTTCATTTTTGAGGGAAGACATTTGTACCTAAATCCAGTCCCAAAATGCATTGAGTGTGGTAGTTTTTTAAAGAACGACGCATAATCTATTTTAGCTGTCGGTCCCACAATGCAATATCAAGAGGCAGCCACATATATAATCTATTTTGAGCGATATACGACCCGTGGCCACACCTGACACATGATGCATTGAGTGTGGTAGTTTTTAAAGAACGACGCATAATCTATTTCAGCTGTCGGTCCCACAATGCAAATGCATTTAGTGTGGCTCTTAATTTTGGCCAGCCTGTCACATGATACAGAAAATCGGTCCCACAATGCATTGAGTGTCGATCTAAAATTTATAGGCGGGGCCTTTAAAGAAAGACCCAAAATATATTTCATTTATCGGTCCCTCAATGCAAATATCATTTATCATTTTTTTTAAGGCAGACATTTGTACCTAAATTCAATCCCACAATGCATTGAGTGTGGCTCTTAATTTAAAGAACGACCCACAGTATATTTTGGCCAGCCTGTCACATGATACGGAAATTCGGTCCCACAATGCATTTTTAAGAGGCAACCGCAGATCAAAGTATACGGGGCTTATAACAATTTTGTCGTGGCCTTTCATTTTTGAGGGAAGACATTTGTACCTAAATCCAGTCCCAAAATGCATTGAGTGTGGTAGTTTTTTAAAGAACGACGCAGTCCCAAAATGCATTGAGTGTGGTAGTTTTTTAAAGAACGACGCATAATCTATTTTAGCTGTCGGTCCCACAATGCAATATCAAGAGGCAGCCACATATATAATCTATTTTGAGCGATATACGACCCGTGGCCACACCTGACACATGATGCATTGAGTGTGGTAGTTTTTTAAAGAACGACGCATAATCTATTTCAGCTGTCGGTCCCACAATGCAATATCGGGAGGCAGCCACATATATTATCTATTTTGAGCAACATTAGACCCGTGGCCACACATGACACATGATACAATAATTTGGTCCGACGGGGCTTAAATATAGCTGGGCATTTTAAAGAACGACGCATAATATATTATTAGCTAATCGGTCCCACAATGCAATATTAAGAGGCAGCCACCAAATATAACATATTTTGGCCACCTCACACAATGCAATTAAGGAAAAGTCATTTGTACCTTAATTCAGTCCCACAATGCATAGAGTGTGGCTCTTAATCTAAAGAACGACACATAGTCTATTTTGGCCAACCTGTCACATGATACAGAAATTCGCTCCCACAATGCATTTTTAAGGGGCAACCGCAGATCAATGTATACGGGGCTTATCATTTTTTTAAGGAAGACATATACCTAAATGCAGTCCCACAATGCATTGAGTGACAATGCATAGAGTGTGGCTCTTAATCTAAAGTACGACCCATAGTCTATTTTGGCCAACCAGTCACATGATACAGAAATTCGCTCCCACAATGCATTTTTAAGAGGCAACCGCAGATCAATGTATACGGGGCTTATCATGTTTTTAAGGAAGACATTTGTACCTCCATCCAGTCCCAAAATGCATTGAGTGTGGTAGTTTTTTAAAGAACGACGCATAATATATTTAAGCTGTCGGTTGTACCTAAATTCAGTCCCACAATGCATAGACTGTGGCTGTGGATTATATAAAATATCTGAAACTCAACCCCGGGTCATCAGGTGGATTTTTAGCTAGAAGCCGGCACGTCAGAGTGTACTGATTTTGTTACTAATAAGTCGGCTTTTACCCGTGCATGCAACGTGTGTGTAAATCGGTCCGTAAAATTATGTTTCAGTTAAAATCACGTATTTTCTTTTTGAAACATTAAATATACATTCTTAGGAATACGCAGAACACAAATTTGACACAAAAACAATAATGATTAGTTTCATTTGCTACCATTCTTTCCGTCAAATAGGAACTATTATCGTACTCAACTTTTCCGGAAGTGCCGCGTATTATCGAATTAGTGGTGTACGCCCTGGAAGAGCAAGTTTTTTCTTCAAAAGTCATAACAATCATATACCATTGTTTTCAGTGTTAAATTTTAAGTTTAAATTGCCAAATCTTATAGAATTCTGAAATATAGTTTTAGAGATGCAGTCATTTGAAAAGGCGTATCGCCATTCGTAAATTTGTATTTAGCGCGTTTTTTTTTAAAACTCTCCACGCGTGGAAATATACATATGAAGTGCTATCTCCAGTAGATAGCATGCCCGTGCATCGGCAAGTTTTGTGATTATTACTGTATGAATGTCATGGAAACAGTTCGAAAAATGAACAATATGAGAATATAAACCCATTTTGCCCAAAAGCTAAGCATTTTATGTGATTAATGACATACTAGTGGACATAATAGCCACCAAATATAACATATTTTGGCCACCTCACACAATGCATTTAAGGAAAAGTCATTTGTACCTAAATTCAGTCCCACAATAATATCGTCAATAGCGGATATTTTTGCTATTAAGATAATATCTGATTAGCCGGTAATATCTTAATAGCGTCCGTTTGAAAGACAAAAAGTTCAGAGTTTCAAATGTTTTTTTCTTTTGAAATAGCAAAATTGCGTAAATACCGGATATTTTGGCTATTAAAATAATCTAATTAGCCGCTAATATCTTAATAACGTCCGTTTGAAAGACAAACAGTTCCGATTTAAAAAAAATAGCTATATTGCGACAATATCGGATATTGTGGCTATTAAGATAATATCTAATTAGCCGATAATATCTTAATAGCGTTCGTTTGAAAGACAAAAAGTTCCGAGTTTCAAAAAAAATAAAAATATATAAATTGCGTCAATATCGGATATTTTGGCTATTAAGATAATCAAATTAGCCGCTTATAGGCCTATCTTAATATCGTCCGTTTGAAAGACAAGAAGTTCCGAGTTTCAAAAAAAATAAAAATATCGAAATTGCTGAATATCTAAACCACTTATCTAAATATCTAAATATTTTATTAGCGTCAATATCGGATATTTTGGCTATTAAGATAATATCTAATTAGCCGCTAATATCTTAATAGCGTCCGTTTGAAAGACAAAAAGTTCCGAGTTTAAAAAAAAATGAAAATATCTAAATTGCGTCAATATCGGATATTTTGGCTATTAAGATAATATCTAATTAGCCGCTAATATCTTAATAGCGTCCGTTTGAAAGACAAAAAGTTCCGAGTTTAAAAAAAATGAAAATATCTAATCTTAATATCTTAATATAAAAATATCTTATTAGCGTATTATCTTAATATCTTAATAGCGTAATATCATAGCTAATCAGATATTCTTGAGGTTAATATCTAAATAGCTAAATAGCTTAATATCTAAACCTAATATCTAAATATCTTAATAGCTGAATATCTAAACCACTTATCTAAATATCTAAATATCTTATTAGCGTCAATATCGGATATTTTGGCTATTAAGATAATATCTAATTAGCCGCTAATATCTTAATAGCGTCCGTTTGAAAAGTTCCGAGTTTCAAAAAAAAATGAAAATATCTAAATTGCGTCAATATCGGATATTTTGGCTATTAAGATAATATCTAATTAGCCGCTAATATCTTAATAGCGTCCGTTTGAAAGACAAACAGTTCCGAGTTTCAAAAAAAATAAAAATAGCTAAATTGCGTCAATATCGGATATTTTGGCTATTAAGATAATATCTAATTAGCCGCTAATATCTTATCTAAATATCTAAATATCTTAATAGCGTAATAGGCCTATCTTAATATCTTAATATAAAAATATCTTATTAGCGTATTATCTTAATATCTTAATAGCGTAATATCATAGCTAATCAGATATTCTTGAGGTTAATATCTAAATAGCTAAATAGCTTAATATCTAAACCTAATATCTAAATATCTTAATAGCTGAATATCTAAACCACTTATCTAAATATCTAAATATCTTATTAGCGTAATATCTTAATATCTTAATAGCGTAATAGCCTAGCTAATCAGATATTCTTGAGATTAATATCTAAATAGCTAAATAGCTTAATATCTAAACCTAATATCTAAATATCTTAATATCTTAATATCTAAATATATTATCTAAATATCTAAATATCTAAATAGCGTAATATCCTAGCTAATTAGATATTCTCAAGGATAATACCAAAAATTTACAATCCCGCACCTTAATGGAAAATCATCATCTCAATAACTGGATAAACCGGTGGTTCAATCTTCATTAAACTTGTCATTAATCCATAACTAGCCTTCTTGTGATTAATCTATAATCATCACATGGTGTCTAGAACTGGGATCTAACTACAGATGAAATCTGAGGATTCTACGGCTCGAAATAAGTACGAAATCAGGTCGGAAACGGGTGAGCGCGATAGCGTAAAAAACTCTGAAAAATTTCCAAGTCCAACATTTTCGTCGAATCGAACAGTAACAACTCACGCTCAAATTTTCACAAGTGAGGGCGCACTTCAGGAGACGGGCTACGTTTAAGGCAAAATACATCGAATAGTGCAGGGGAGGCAGGACCTTCTAACTTTTACCACTTATTATGGCTGAATCACGCTCATCCCGACCAACTATGAATTGGGACAGTTCTGATCTTCTTAAAGAATTTAAGAGATTTAAGCAGCACTGCAGTTTTACTTTCAAAGGTCCACTGGCGGATAAGCCAGAAGAACAGAAGGTTAACTACCTTATGACGTATATTGGCGATAAAGGGAGAGAAGTGTACAGTACAGCACATTGGAATGGAACCCAGCCATCGCAGCAGATGCAGGCCAAGTGTATTGTAGCTCAACCAGCGGAGAACGAAACGCTGGAAGGGGTTTATGCCAAATTCGAATCATATGTAGCGCCACAAAGAAATGAAATAAGAGCCACCGTGAACTTCAATAACAGACGTCAAGAAAACACTGAGAAATTTGACAATTTTGTAACTGACCTAAAGATACTTGTGAAACCCTGCGGTTATCAGGACCAAGATAGAATGATCCGCGACGCTATAGTATTACGCGCTAAGGAATCCAAGATCAGAGAGAAATGCATGGATGAAGGCAATGGTTTAACATTGGTCAAAGCAATTGAGATCGGACAAAATTATGAGACTGTCCAAGAAAGCTTGAAAGCAATATCTCAGAATGATGAAGCCGATCTTCATGCAATCAATAAGTCCAGGTCAAACTACCACAAAAGTGGAGCAAAGTCAAACAGTGGAAAAGGCGGAGATGATCAAAATCAAGACTGGGAGAAGAAAGATAAAACTTTTGCCTGCAAGAAATGTGCAAAAAGGCACCTTCCCAGATCATGCCCGGCATGGGGTACTACATGCAACATATGCAACCAGAAAAACCATTGGTCAACACTTTGCCCTACAGTCAAGGAAGTCCACCAAGTCGAACAAAATGACGACTCTGACGAATTCCAGGATGACTTCTATATAGAAGTGTTAAATTCACAAGACAAAAAGCATGAGTGGATAGTTCCAATGGATGTTAACAAAACCACAGTATCTTTCAAATTGGATACTGGGGCACAAGTCAACATTCTTCCAGTTGATGAATTCAGAAAGCTAAAGCCTAGACCTCAACTGAAGAAGACTAATATCAAGATCAGAGGATATACTGGAGCTTCTGTACCAATCATAGGAAGCTGTATGGCAAAAGTAACATACAAAACAGGAACCCTAGATCTCCCATTTCTGATTGCAACAGAAAGTGAAAATACCAAGAGGTATCAACCTGTGCTAGGATTAAATGCCTGTGAGAATCTCCAGCTGATTAAAGCCATATGGAACACTGAAGCTTTTAGAACTCCATCAGTATCCATGAACAAGCCACTCCAAGATGAACTTGAAGATGAGGTTCCAGATCTACCATGGCAGAAGGTTGGAGCAGATCTTCTCACCCTAGATGGAAAAGACTATTTGACAGTAGTTGACTATTATTCGCAGTATATCGAAGTCCGTACCATGACCAGTACTACCAGCAAGGCAGTCATAAATGCCATGAAAGCCATCTTCGCTCGCCATGGGACACCCATAGAAGTTATCAGCGATAATGGGCCACAGTTTTCAAGTCGAGAGTTTGCCGATTTCAAGACACTGTGGGACTTTAACCATACTATGTCTAGTCCATACTACCCAGTATCAAATGGTCAAGCAGAAAAGGCCGTCAAGATCATGAAGTCAATGATACGCAGAGTTACTGCTAGTGGAGAAGACATATTTCAAGCTCTCCAGAGATACAGAAGTTCACCGTTGGAGAATGGTAAATCACCAGCCGAGCTACTGTTCAACAGACGCATCAGATCCAACCTCCCTATGGTCAAACGTTTGCTTGAGACCGTACCTGACAATGCCAACTCTGTCATAAAGAAAAAGAAACAACTGAAAGACAGACAAAAAGCAAACTATGACAAAACTACTGCTTTCTTGCCACCACCACTGAAGGTGGGTGAAACTGTAAGAATCCAGAATATGGACAAACCAACCACAAAGAATCCACTATGGTCGCAGAAAGGTATGATTCTGGAAGCCCTTCCAAACAGATCATCCTACCGAGTGCAGACAGAAACCGGAGTTCTACGGAGAAACCGCCGCCATCTCTTACCTGCAACTGAATCAGAAGATCCGGAGGAGTGGTATGACGCAGTAGAACAACAAGCAGCCACCCAGCCTGCTGCACCACCAGAACCAGATGGGAACCATCAACCAACACCAGAAACCAGGAGAAGCACCAGAGTCTCCAAACCCAACCCCAAGTACTACAGCGACGAGTTTACCGCGTAGACATGGTTACATTAGTTACTTCAAGTTTTTATGTAGTTAATATTCATTACATATTTTTGTTAGATAAAGGGTAGCAATATTTAGGTACCTTTACAACATTTCGTTTACAACATTCGCGAAGTCAGCGACATGTGCAAGATAGTTTAGTGTAGATAGGTGTGGTATATGCAACACTTGGTAAAATACCATCACCGTTAGGTTTTCTTTAGAGTAGGAAAAGGAAACAGTTTCATTAATGACTTAAAGCATAAGATGTTGGAACATCACACGGAACTCAGAGACTCTAGCACAAAGACACTGTCATATTGAATGCCATCAAAGCTTTATTCAAAAGTCATTTCACATTGACATGACATAATAACATGTTGTATAATGACGCTAATAATAATGTTGAGCATAAGGATCAATCTGATCTGAAAAACTATAACTGTGACTGTAAATGCTCAGATAAGACTATTGTTGCTTAAAAGCATAAAGTGTAGAAAACTTCATCTTTTCCTTCAAAAGGATGAAGATGTAATGATTGGGGATTTTCTATAGCATTCTCTAAGCGTCATAACTAATAGGTCAAACCGGCAACCTTGTTGTCGAGGGACTACGAAAATCATCATCTCAATAACTGGATAAACCGGTGGTTCAATCTTCATTAAACTTGTCATTAATCCATAACTAGCCTTCTTGTGATTAATCTATAATCATCACACATTGCACTGTTGTCTGAGGAAGTGTCTCAAGCGCAATCACTACTCAACAGAGTGGAGACTTCAGTGGGCAGAGTTGGGCTCAAAATGAACGCTGCAAAGACGAAGTACATGTCCTTCAACCAGACGCAAGTACCTGTAATCACCACAAGCGAAGGCATGCGCCTTGATAAAGTGGAGGACTTCAAATACCTTGGAGCCTGGATGAACAGCACTGAAAAGGACATAAAAACACGCAAAGCAGCTGCATGGAGAGCTTGTGGCAAACTTAGTCAGTTATGGAAGGCTAAATCACTATCCAGAAAGCTCAAAGAAAGACTGTTCATAGCTACAGTAGAATCAGTCCTCCTTTATGGATGTGAGGCATGGACAGTCACCCCAAAGCTTAGTAAACAACTGGATGGATGCTACACTAGGATGCTAAGATCTGTGTTCAACATCAACTGGAGTCAGCATGTGACGAATAAGGACCTGTATGGGGACATGCCAAAAGTCTCGGACAAGATCAGAGAACGCAGAGCAAGATTTGCTGGACACTGCTTCAGGGGTCTAAGGAGCTTGTACACAAACTCATACATTGGATTCCAAAGCATGGAGTAAGAAAGCGTGGCAGACCAGCCCTGATCTACATTGAAATTATAAACGTGATACAGGACTGCAGTTGGAAGAAATCAAGACAGCTATGTTGGAAAGGAAGATCTGGAGAGGCATTGTGGTTCGGAAAAATCATCCGCCCTTAGTCAAGTAAATCAAGTTATGTGAAATGTACTATAAGTTGCTATCTTCAGTAGATAGCATCATTACATATCACATTATGTGAAATGTACTATAAATTGCTATCTTCAGTAGATAGCAGCATTACATATCACATTATGCATGTTATGTGAAATGAGCAATAAATTGCTATATTCGGGAGATAGCATCATTACATATCACATTCACATTATGTTAAATGAGCTATAAATTGCTATCTTCAGTAGATAGCATCATTACATATCACATGTGAAATGAGCTATTATAAGTGGCTATCTTTAGTAGATAGCAGCATTACATATTATAACATGATGCTGTAAGGTTGTGCTACACTGTTAAAAACGGTTGGGTAACTTTTACCCAACGTGAGATACAATATCAACAACCTGTTTCACGGATAAGGTATTCAAATATACGGTATACTATATCATTATTATTAATCAGATGGTAAAAATGTTGAAAACTTGCTTGGCCTAACAATCACAAACAGCAGTGGCGTACCGACCGGGGGGCAGGGGGGGGGGGGCAAGTTGCCCCCCCCCCCCCCCCCTGGCTCCAAATACCGGGACGCTAAATTCGCAATACCGGGACGCTAAATTCGCATAAGAAAAAAAATAGGGCCTAGGACATTTCGTGACCGTGCGAATTTTTTTGACCCTACCCCCCCCCCCCCCCCCCCCCCCCCCCCCCCCCCCCCCCCCCCCCCCCCCCCCCCCCCCACACTTACGTGAAATTCACGAGGTGACTGACTGGGAAAAAGTTTGGGGCAACCTTTTACGAAAATGTACGCCACTGTCGGGACGACATACTTCTGCCCCCTGGCTCACATGCCGCGGTACGCGCCTGACAAACAGTATAATAGGGATATAACCCGGGCCTATAACTACTGAACCTTAGAACAAAACAATTATTGATAGGGCCTATCATTATATGTTGTGGACTCTATTTATTAATTATTTATTTTTGTTTTATCACCGCAATGCAAATCATTTTTCCTCGGAAAGACAAGTAGAAAATTGTAACAATAAGAGTTTGCATGATACTAAAAATGTCATGATGTTCCCGGGTTTTCCCCCCGATCACGAAACTTGTCGGTGTGCCATCATCCCCGGGAAAAACATATGTATAGGCCTACGTTTGAGTCAGAATCACGGCTATAATAGGCTTGTCGTTGAAGAGTTGACCCGGAGAAAATAAGTAGAGAGCTGATTTTGGTGTCATAAGAAGCGGAATTTTCCCCGGAACATCATATCAAAAGTCCCAAAAATCTCATTGTGAGAAACGTTTTTATAGAGCAAATTGAAAATGGCTGCCAAATATGTCTCAAAAGAGTTACGGTAGAATTTAAATGAAAAGCCAACCCATCTTACTTCTGAGCCACTATCTGCAAGCTGATTCACAAATCGTCCATTGAACCGTATTACCGGGGATGTGCTCTGAAATGTGCAAGTGAATGAAAAAAAATCAATGGATATTTTGGTTCTTTTAACATGTTTAAAGCACAAAAACCATACATGGCAGACCTGTATTTTCATTCAGAGACGAAGAAGTCTCAGAAAAAACCCATCAAGATTTGGAAAATTATTGATCTCGTCAACAAAGCTGGCAATTCCATGGTTCTACATCACATCTTCTATCCTGATTTGGCATGGCAATGGGTTTTCAACCTACGCTATGAATGCATTTCGTGTTATCCCCACACTCATATTGTCTTAAGATATATTTTGGCAGCCATTTTGAATTTGCCCTATAAAAACGTTTCCCCGCAATGGAATATGTTGGACTTTTGAAAATGATGTTCCGGGGGGAAAATCCGCTTCTTATGACACCAAAATCAGCTCTCTACTTATTTTCTACTGGTCAAACCCTTCAACGACAGCCTATAGCCGTGGTTCTGACTCGCACGTATACATTTATGTTTCCCGGGAATGTTTGGCACACCGACAAGTTTCGTGATCCGGGGAAAACCGGGGAATATCATGACATTTTTAGTATCATGCAAACTCTTATGGTTATAATTTTCTACTTGTCTTTCCGAGGAAAAAATGTTTGCATCACTGTGATAAAAAAAAAAATTAAAAAAAATCAATAGAGACCACAAAATAGAACGATAGGCCCTATCAATAATTGTTTTGTTCCAAGGTTCGGTAGTTATAGGCCTGGGTTATAGGCCTATTAATATTATACTGTTTGTGATTGTGTAGGCCAAGCAAGTTTTCAACATTTTTACCACCTGTGTAAAAATAAAGATATACCTTATATTTGAATACCACCAAATAATATTTTGCACTCTGGCAATAACCGGCAGTGTTTGAAATTAAGATAGACCCCACCATAAGTCTAAATTGAACGTCCTAGAAAAGGTAAAAAGTGCTCGTAATGTACCTAAATGTTTCATAATTCGGAATTTGGAGGTTATTTCCTCCAAATTAGGCCCAACATCTCTAGCTTTTTCTTGACTGGTATTATTTTACACGATTTTACTGTTTTCACCAATTTAGATTTAAATTCCCTGATCTTAGAATATAGGCAGCCAGTCGTACCTAAGATAGATATTGGGCCTTAGCGGGGGGAAATGCAGGTCAACCCCCACAAGTGATTGTTTAGAAGGAGAAGACAACTTAATCTTCAATAAAAAACAATGATTTGAATGAACCAATTTGCTCTAAAGGTGAAAAAGATTAACATGAACTTGACCTCTTACCACACAAAGCAATAGGGAACTTATTTGGTGGTGTGGGATCATAAGTGAAATTCGCTGAACGAGGCCTAGTGGCGCGCGTATAGGCCTATAATAGGCCCTGGGTGGGGTACTCGCGTAGGTATACGGAATATGCCGCTCAAATGGGTCGCTTTTTAGCAAAAAATCCCTATCAAGGCTAAACATGGGTTATATGGATTTGTGCTGGAAAAAAACAAGGGGCCCAAATCGCGAACAAATGTTGATTTTACAATGTTATTGTCGCGATTTGCGCGATTTGGGACCCAGCATCTGTTTTGGTTTTTTAGCGATTTGGGACCCATGTTTAGGGTTTTCCAGCACAAATCAAATCCCATGTTTAGGGATATTTATTGTAATCAAAAAAGCTAACCCGGGCGGCACTACATAACTTATAAACATGATAAACGTGAGTACCCCGGGCCCGCCCCCTGGTGAAACTAACCGAAACAATAGGCCTAGGCTACCAACTTCAATTTGGTTTCATGTGTGAGAAAAGGTTGATATTGACAGGGACATACGGGAAAACGCCCCCCCCAACCCCCCCCCCCCCCCCCCCCCCCCCCCGCGTTAGCCCAAGCATCTGGAACATCTTAAGTGTTAGAATTGCCAATATTTCGCGAAATACTTCAGATCATGAACGTTTTTCTATACCATTTTAGTTCAAAACTGAAAATAATTGCTGGCCGATTTTCAACTTAGTATTTTCTATTTTACATGAAAGGTCATCCTTAAAATTGCCGCAGTCCAAAGGTTTAATTGCAAAACTATAATGCCCGGTTCCAATGGTTCTTATTTTAGAAGCACTAGGTCACTGAGAAATTTGCCCATTGAGTAGTACACAAACTGACAGGGATGGTACAACCACCTTTGGCAGTAATTCACAACATTTTGGCCTATAATTTTTAAATGGAACATTTCTGGCCCCTAAGATTTTACAGAAATAATGAGAAAAATATGAGGATTCTTCTGATATCAAAAGTGATGTGAAAAAAAAATCAACAACAAAAAAGTGATCAGAACAAAGACTTAAGTCCGAACGAATTTTGTCTGTGGTCAAGCGCGGTTGCACTCAAAGGGGACTATATATAACGACACGGAAAAACCCGTTGGTAATTCCCATATCTAAAAATAGCTTATACGGGGAAAACCCATTCCAATTGCGTAAATTTGTCTTTACCAAGACACTTTAACATTTGTATAACAATAAAAAAAAAAGCGACGCCACGGTTATTTCAGTTGGGATGGATTTCCCCAAATTAAGGTATTCAGGTTTATGTTATTTTCCGAGTCACTTTTTCTCTAGCTGATTTGATGTACGCGAGTGTCGTTCCTCCTCCATAGGGTAAGTACATACTTGTATTAAACTGTACATTGTACAACTATGATAACGTAAACGGTATGGTAGTGGTGCAATGGTAATGCGTTTACTATGTAGTCAGTTAGTCCATGGTTAGTCTCCCGGGTTAGTCTATTGCACACGACGGGTTAGTCTTTGCAAAGCTATTTAAGTAAAAATACATGTAGGCCTAGTCCGACTTCTAGAGTTCGCACACAGCAGCACTACATGTATGACAGACCCACTGAACCTTAAACCTGTGGGACTGATTGTTTGATTGTTTGTATTGTTCTATTCTATTGAGCCATGATGAACTATGGCTAGGTGGAGCGGAACAATATAAATCGTGAATGTGTGGCACCGGGGTGTGGTGTGGCATATATTAAAATGACAAGTATTGGTGTATTACCGACTTTTTAGTCTTTACTCCTTTTGAGGACTTACGCCAATCCAATCAAATGCTGTGTTTAATAACATTATAATATAGGACTTTAAATACCGGGCCTTGCCTCTGCACTTTAAAATGTACGACCGTCGAGTCGACCAACATGGGTAAAATGAGATTTCAACTTTTTAAGTTTTATTTTCTTCAACTTCATACTACAAAGTGTGTGCCCTTCAAGCCTTTCAATTGATTGAATATTTAAATCAATCCTGATTGATTGATCCTTGTTCTGTACGTCCCAGGGTTTAAACTGAGTCGTTACAAGATTGTTTAGATTGAATATTGAATTGTGTTTCTCGAGTCAGTTTACCACTAGCCTTATTTTTCCTGAAACCCATTCTCAAATCCTCTCTGAGGAGTGTTTTCCGCGATTGTTAATAGACGATTTGGCAAGAGTACAAGACCAATTTCTTGCGATTGAAGTCGGGAAATTGATATTGCTGTAAATGCGTGTAGTATTCTATAAGTCCAATGGTGATAGGCCTATAGTTTGTAAGTATAGGCGTTGTGAGCCAACTCTGCTATTGGTATAGTGTATGAAGCAGTAGGCCCACGCGATAATTTAACCAACACATTCATTTCACACTCACAAGCCGAGTCATCATTACATCACATTTTGTTGTCAATTGTATGATTGTATAAAGCCTAATAATCACACTATATATAATAAGTATTTATAATTGTGAGTTATATGAGATAGTGATGACCTTCCGTGCGCGAGTGAGATCATGTGACACAATTATGTATGATGAGCTGTTTCACAACCACACGTGTGTTTCACAACTATTATAGCGTGCACGTGCTACCACAAATAGTCAAAACCAGTGGTTTTGGCTATCTGTGGTGCTACACTGTAAATCTGGCTAAATCGGTTGTGTAAAAAAATTACACAACACTGATTAATATATGAACCTAGAGCAACTATTGTTTAAAATACACAATTGTGTAGATTTTCACACAACTTCTTGTAAACTTTTACAAGCCTTTTGTGCAACATTTTACACAAGTTGTGTACTTTTTTAAACAACCGGTTGCTAGGTTCATATGTAATACAGTGTGGTTGTGTAACGTCTTTTTTAAACAACCGGATTAACAATGTACAGGGTGTCTCAAAAGAAATTACAACGCACCATTAGGCGATCATAACTTCCTAATTACGTATCTGAGTTTTACAATTCAAACGGTAAAATGAGGCCAAATTAGTTTTCTACAATTGAAAAAAAACAGCGTTTAATTTTGTTAAGTAATTATGGAGATATGTGTGATTACGTAAGAGTAGTCACGGAACACCTCCATCCAAGTTTGCATATTTTGACAGATTTTCATTGCACGGCTGGTTACTTACTCATTAATGTTCAATTAGCCAGCACTGTTATGATAAAAAAGTTCAATTTGTGATTTAAGAATACTGAATAATCGATCATAACACTGATAACACCCAGAAAACCAAAAACAATACAACTCATTGTAAGGAGAGAGATATGACCATACTCTTTTAATGTAACAAAACATTTATTTTGTTTTCAATTGCGGTACTAATAATGTAACCATCATGCGCAAAATTGGCGATAAGTTTATAATATACATGATTTCAGCCTTCAAGTTGCAAATGTGAAGACTAGAAGCTTGATAAATTGTATGCGCGATATTATTATATCTTGAACTTGGTTTAATAACGACAATGTTCATATTTACTAAAATTACTATAGTTTTGTTTCCGATTGTTATAAAAAGATTGAACTTATCCTACAAATTTTAAATTTTACTGTTCTTAAGTATAAAATGTGATGAAAATAATCTAGACAACTTTTATTTTATATATTGTGTTAAACTTTGGTCTCATCTGGCATATTATTTGGTGTCAAATAAAATCTAGACCCATACAAACACGTTTATCCATGTCATTTTGTAGAGAAGTATTGATTTCATGTATGTGCTGTCTGAATCACGCAATATGAGCAAACTTGGATGGAAGTGTTCCCAGACTAATGTTACGTAATTGCTCATTTCTCTGTAATTACTGAACCGAATCACATCCGGTTTTCTTTAAAGTATAGCAAACTATTTTGCCTTTATTTTGTTGTTTAAGTTGTTCTGTTTTGACACTTATTCAGAAAGTTACAATCCTCTAAAGGTGCGTTGTAATTTTTTCTGAGACACCCTGTATGTACATGTACATCTAGCGATTGAGGAAGGGGACGGTATTGAAATTAATTAAGAGCAATATTTCAGAAACATAACCATCGCATTTTTTGGAAAATTCTGTGATTGGGAGAGGGAGAGGATTTTGTCAAATTTGGTAATTTTGTAAATTGTTTTTTTTTTTTTTTTTTTTGGTTGCAATTTGTTAAGTTTCAGGGAATTATCAATTGTGGAAGGCCAGGAAATTTTAAAAACTATTGAGGGGTACATTTTTGAAACGTTAGGAAATTATTGTGAGAAATTGCTGCGTTGATGTTCATGGACAATTATAGTGGCACTATAGTGCTGTGTAACTATATAATACTGTAGACCACCGTACATTTACGAGGGTTGTTCAATATGTAATGAAAGTGATCTTGTTGTGAATGTGAGACGCATGAATGATTCTATTGAAAGTGTGAACTATGACACTTTTGACACTGCCAAATCAGTTATTTGGCGGGAAATTTGAATGGTTTGTGTGAAACGCGTGCTAAAAATATTGCATAACGTGACACCAAAAGCAGGTAAATCTCGATTTTATTTTGCATAATTATGATACCTAAGACAACAAATTTAATCCCTCTGTATTTTTAAATATGTAGTATAAGTCGGAAAAGTAAGGCCGAAGCAGTTAAATAAAAAGTAAAAAAATATCAGTATTCTAAATAGCCCATTTTCATTGAAAAATGCACAGTCAGTGAATCACTAATTTTGTGGAAAATCAAAACATCTAGAAAAATCCAAGAAATGATCCAGTTGCGCCGAAATGCGCAGACGGATGGTCATTTTGAACTGGACCAAAAACGGCTAAAAACATGATATTTACCAGATAAAAGCTTGCTGTGCCTTCAAAATGTAATCAGAAACATTGAAACGTGCTTAAATCAAAAGTGTATTTAAAAGGGAAAACCAAGATTTAAGTAAAATGCCATGTGCGGGGAGGTTGGATGTGGTTTGATAATAAAGTATAAGGTGCTTTATCACCTATTCATCAAGATAACATTTACATATTAATCTCATGATCATAGGCTATTGCTCAAACTGTCAATAGGCAACTAAATTGGCCCATGTGGCATAATTTAATCCCCAAAATAATCGAAAATTTTCCAAACTACCTCCATGTATGGTGTGGATCAGATGGGGACCCTGTACTGTTTGGCAGGTGCGTGCGGCTCCGACATTCGTAAAATAGAAGTAACAGAAACGGATCAAGAGTGAGTGAAATCGACATTTTTAACGTAACTCATCATATTTTTGTTATGAACTTTTAAGTTAAAATCACTGCAGCACATGATGGCTGTACTACAAGGCTAAACTTATCAGCAACAGTCATGTCCTCACCTGTTACCATAATCCCCCCCCCCCCCCCACCCCGGATAGGGAACGCCTCGCCTACAAAATAGAGCTGAGACAAATAAATGTCTCCATATAAACTGGAAAAGTCAAAGTGGGGCACAACACTGCACCAGCACAACTGATACCATTGCTGACAGTTACAATTCCAGGGTATGGATCACAACTTTATTCTTTTTTTATAACTTCGGAAATACGATTATCCCCATTTAAACCAAACCACAATGAATTTTAAAACTTTTTAAACGTTGCAAGAATGATGTATTTAATCCTAACTTTGTGTGAAAAAATGAAGTCGATTACATTTTCCGTTTGCCTTTGGTGAACCTTTTGACCAGTGCACCTATTTCACACGTTTGTCCACGAGATACCGAAAATATGCATCAAATCGCAAAATGTGTCTCTCATTCAAATTTGGAAACTTGAGTTCATTTGTGATGTTATTGGAATTTGATGCATCCTTTCTTGTTTACATGTGAGTTAGCATAATCAATTATAATCATACCCATGCTATGAAAGCGTAATGTTCTAAATTTTAATAAAAAAACTGACATTTTCCATTTTTTTGTTGGCGGGATATTCAAATATGAAAATGCAATGTGTGCCATTTCAAACGAAAATCACTGTGCTCGTGGACAAACAGGTAAATTTGGTTGTGCAGCAAAGAGGGTCACCAAAGACAAACGAAAAATGCAATCGACTTCATTTCTTCACACAAAGTTAGGATTAAATATATCATTCTTGCAACGTTTAAAAAGTTTTAAAATTCATTTTGGTTTTGAAAACAAAATGGCTTCTTTCCACTATTGCAGTCTTTTTGACTCACCCTGTATTGACCGACCCTCGTAATTACGAAAAGTTCATATTTAAAAAAAATGTGTACTCTTAAATTTTTACACACACAGAATATCAATAACGAGATATGGATTATTCACGAGAAATTCTTCGACCGCCGCAATGCGCCTCTTCACAGTCCCATCATCATCCCTCATCATCTACGCCTCCTCTTGATGATCATTGGTCTCCTAGTCACCAGTTGGGTGATGGCGGTGATGCGAGCTGTTTCAAAGAGAAATTGACGGATGCAGAAGCAGAAATTCGAGGATTGAAGACGGAAGTCAAGAAATTGAGACAATGTATGAATGGATTGCATGTAGTGGGTAGGTATTTTGAGCCATGGATGACGCAGTCCGCAACCTTATCCCGATGAAGTCATTTAAGGATGTACAAGAAATCTGAGATGATAGAATGATCCCAGCCCCCCCCCCCCCCCCCCCACCCCCACCCAGCCTAACACCATTTAATAGTAACAGAAACCATGCGCCACTCAAGATCAAACAATCTCAGACCCACCATTTTTACCGAGATACATATACAACAAATTCAGATCACGGGCAATTTTCTGGTACATGTATGGGTTGAGTAAAATTCACTTTATTCCTTTTGAATACGGAATAAAGCAAAGTTCAATAAATAAAATGTTTTTAAACAACTAATTTGACTCAACTCATGTACGATCCAAAATTGACTATTACCTCCACTTTAACCCATAATAAGAATTCAACTTGACAGTTGCCGGCTGCGAAATTTGAATTTGGTTTCGATTGATCCCATTTATTAATACGCGCTAGTAATTTATTCAGTCGACTCCATATTTTGATGCACAGCGTCAGGGTTAAATTTGACTATGCCTTTTGTGTCATATCAATATTCGTTATATTGTTTTAGCAAACATTTTTTGAACTTTTATCAATATTATATTTTATATTCTATAATAAGGTCGTGAACTTAAGAAGTCAAAGGAGGAAAATGAACGCCTTAAAACCATTTCATCCTCAACAACTAATTGTAGCGATGGAGATCTGAGAACGGAAAATAATATCGAGGATGGTGAGTTAGTAGGCCTCTGACCTTATATGAAAGAGTCTACTTCTAAGCTTTTTTAAAACATGCATTTGTGGTAGAATATATGTTTTGTAATATCATTAAGGGCATCCAAATTCTTTAAATTGAGTCCATTTCAACAGTTGTTCAAATATCAACACTCATAATTGGAATTGTTAAAAGCGGGTTTTACACGTTAAGGTGTGGTACCTCATTACGAGGCATTTCCATGCGTAACACATTTCATGTACCCTGCAGCGCTGTGCATCAATTATACGGTAGAATAAAGTGTTCCGTCAAAAATCGTATGCTGCACTTTATATCGTCAAAGACTCGATGCATGTCCGGTTCTGAATGTACACTATTTTCCATGATAAGATTAATGATGATCACAGATAGTGGTCTGCAACAAATTAACTCTGTCTGTTTGTTTAACGACTGTGAAATCAATCAAAATAACAGGCTACATTATAATAGACAGTCCCTTAAAACCAGTTAGAAGGTCGGAATGTACCTAAATGACATGAATGAAATCTGTTGAAACCATTGAAAGTCTTATTTGTCGCTCTAGATGGCCACCGTCTTTATAAAATGGTGGAACTAAAGCCAAAATTCACATTGAGCATCCTCGCAAGGACCACGTGTAAATCGGGAAGATGGGAGGGATTGATTCAGTCTAGTGTATCCAGTAGAACCCGACGCAGTAGCACTGTTAATAAATAAAAAACATAAAAAAACAAAATCGCTTTCGTGATCCTGATCACATCTTGTAAAATGTCATCTGGTGTTGAATCTCCACTCAGAAAACTATGAGAAAAGATTTTAAAAAAGTGGTTCAATACATATTTTCGTAGTGGCGGCTCATCGATAACCAAACTCAAAAACCTCTTTCCAACTTTAAACCTTTTTTTAACAGATCGTAGAGCTAGGAATGAGAATGCGGAACATGACGTCAGAAGGCCATCGGAAGACGACGATGATGCTGAAGCAGCCGACGATGAGAATGATAGTAGCAGTGAAAAAAACTCAAGTGATGAAGAGGAGGAAGAGGAGGAGGAAGAAGAAGAGGAGGAAGAGGAGAGATCAGAAGACGGAGACAGTTCTAGCGAAGATGACGACAAGGAACTCGGGGATGACTCGGATGGTTTGGAAGACAGTTTGGAATCTGATGGAGATGATTTGAAAGATGGGCGCGCACGCACTCGTGTAAAGAGGAACGATAAATCGAAGATGTCGTCTGCGAGTGCGAATGAACATCAGAAATTGTAAGTGGAGGATTTTACCCTGTTTACCCCGTTGTTTACGTAGAATTTTATCTCAAATAAGTTGTTTTGAAGTAACCTATATGCTCTTGTATATTTGGAAATCAGATCTAGTGTTTGAATCACTGCCAGACGAATCTTATCAAGTGTATAAACATGATAAACGTGATACGATTATGATTAAAATTTCATCATCTTTTCATTACTTAGTCATACCGTTGGTCCGTAACTTTAAAAGTATGTCAAGCAAATGACACTTTTTCTTTTTTGATTGATTGATTGATTGATTGATTGATTGATTGATTGATTGATTGATTGATTGATTGATTGATTGATTGATTGATTGATTGATTGATTGATTGATTGATTGATTGATTGATTGATTGATTGATTGATTGATTGATTGATTGATTGATTAGTATATTTATTTATGTTATCCCATTTCTTGCTCATGTTGCAGATCTGAAAATGATCATCTTCAAGAAGAAAATAAAGAATTAAAGACCTCCAAAGAAGCCGAAACTTATCATTATGTCACTTCACTGGAGGCACAAGAACTCCAAAGAAAAGCTGATTCAATAACAGTGAATAAGGTAATGACATAGTACGGGATATCCGTCTCAAATGTTTATCTTTTTAGATGCATCTGATCCTATAATATGATCCTGTTCCGTTTAGGTTTAATCTATGCGTGTTGGCATTGAGCTATTCCAGATAATAATTATGTGCACATCCTTTATTTATAGAGGTGTTATTTTTAATTTCTGAAAATTCCCGGATTTCCGAGAGCAAATTTTCCAGATTTCCAGTCAAAATTGATCGGGGGAAAATCTGGATTTCCGAACCCCTCTATAAGAAGAGTTTATGCAAAATAGAAATTGTCTGGATTTCCGGTGATTATTCAAATCGAAAGAAAAAGTCTGGATTTCCGAACCCCTTAATAGGAATAGTTTATGTAGGATAGATATTGTGTGGATTTCCAGTGATCACTGGAACAGAAAAAGTCTGGACAACATATTTTACAATGCTTAAAACTACAAACATAAACCAAAACTTATTTGCTAATACAAACCAGTAAAAGACCAGTGAACCAGCATCTGGTCATAAGATAAAAACCCGGCAATGGATATAGAGTACAGATAAAAAAAACCAAAACTGAAATCTAAAAGAAAAATGGCTCAAATATTTAAAAGACATAACAATATGCTTGTCTAACTGAAAGAAAGTTTATTGCACTAATCTAAATCACGTGAGGAATGGTGTTCCGCAGTTCTGGAGCAGCCACACTAAATGCCCTTCTGCCATAATGAATGGTCGACACCTCGCGATATGATGGAGGAGCAAGAAGGAACTGCGAAGCTGATAGCGAAGTGCACGCCCAGGAGTGTAGTTAGTCAGAAGATCAGATATATACACTAGGCCAGATTGTTGAGGGATTTATAAGTAATGAGGAGGATCTTGAATGCAATACGATCACTTGTAGAAAACCAATGTAATATATCACGATGCACAGCACTGATACTCTCTCCAGCTCTCACTAGCGTAACTAATCTAGCAGCACTATTTTGGACCCGCTGGAGTTTTGCGATCTGATTGGAAGATCATAGAGGAGGCTGTTGTTGGCATCCAGGCGCGAAGTAACAAAGGCGTGCACTATAAGCGCTCAGCAGTTTGCCTGTCAATGTCTCTCCGAATCTATCCTATCTTATAAATGGCGAAGCAAGCAGAACGGCTGATGTGAGTTGTAAGATTGAAATGACTGTCCATTACAACACCGATATTACGCACTGTCTTCATGACAGGTTGAACCTGCGACATCCCGACAGTAAGAGAGGTTAAAGGGTCACGAGCGCTCAAATACCTGGAAGAAAACGGAACAACTTCTGTCTTCATGTCGTTAAGCAGAAGTCTATTTGAAGTTGTCCAAGACATGACATCACGGACACAATTCTCAAGACGTTGGAGCTGCTCAGATCTGCCGGAAGGTCGCAGGGTCAAGTACAGCTGAGTATCGTCTGCATAAATCACAGTCTCAACACCATGACTCGCAATAACATCTTCCAGAGGAGCAGTGTATAACGTAAATATGTAAGGTCCGCATTGATGGTTACCAACTGCTTCCGGTCAGATAAATAGCTCCGGGACCAGCTGAGTGCGTTTCAATTGATACCATAGCGTTCACTGAGTTTCTGGAGCAAAATACGATAATTCACGGTATCAAACGCGGCGGATAGATCCGCTAACAAGCAAAACATCATTTCGCTGATCGACTGCACACAAGATATCATTATGAACACGTAATAGCGCGGATTCAGTTGCGGTGACATCCACTTTCTTAACACTGCAGTTCCCCAATTTTCTCTGCATGGGTTTTTGATAACACTGAACACGCCAACTTTTAGATCCCCAGGAAAACTTACGAAAACGATCATGGAATTGGGAACGATTTTTGCAAAAGATAGAAAACGCTCATATAGCCTACCGCACTCACTAATGTCAAAGTTCAGGGGCCTGCGGACATATAACAAATACGTCCGTCTGGATAATTACTTCGAAATCACGATTTTCTGTCACCATTGCATCCCTAATTCATCCCAGAATGAGCTATGATATGCAAATAATAATGATCTGTTGAAATACCAATCCAAAATATCGGTGATTACACGCACTTGACCCAGTGTGTAATACGTGCATGACGTTTCGAATGTTGCCGCGGTTCGAATCGCGGTCAGAAGTGCATATTCACCGGGTATGTTGCATGGCCTATACCAAGGGCGTATCCAGGACTGTTTTGATGGGAAGGGGGGCACATTTTGTATCCCTATGAGCGAGTGGCGCGACCAGGGGCCCCCGCCTTAGGGCCCCTGGTGGGTCCAGGGTAGAAGCTCATTAATTGAGTGATCTCTCTTCCGCATTGAGTGATCTCTCCCCCAGTATACAAAACACACCGATGGAAATAGACTAAGGTATTATGATTTGCTCTATCAAACCATTGATAAAAATTAATCTCGCTTGCACTTCGGATAAGATTAGAATACCCTACCATTAAATACCTCACTAATAATTGTATGAGTTGAGCAACAACTTTTGGTATAGGCTTAGTATATGCTAAAGGAATTCCTGATAGTCTAAAGTAAAAGTGGTCTACAACACTGATGGTACATGGATTCGCATAATTGGGCTAGAGTAGTACATGTATTGCTTAGAGTGAAACTCAGTCTGACTTACAGGACATGTAAGCAGAGTGTCTGTAGTTCCGCAACAATGAGCTCGAGCGTACACAGTCAACTGTATCATATTCTTATTATGTGTATTGAAGTCCATTGAACCAGGAAATTAAATAATAGAAACCATAAACTGTATTAATGCGGTTTTTCTATACCTTAAATAAATAAGAGAGTAGGCCTAGATCTATTATTTCCTTTTCACGGATTTGAAAAAAAATCCCCCTTAGATCCCGGAATAAGTTTAAAAAATTGACGACACTTTAATATCATTCACTATACTTTGCATTCCTGGTCCTGTGTCTATAGGCCTAGGGTGAGTCAAAATATTCAGGTCCTGATTTCATTGATTTTTTAAACCAATTAAAATAATTAAAAGAATATTATTTCACTTATACAACATCATTAAGAAATATCTTTCAGACCTTTCATCATTTATAAAACATGGATAAGGAGACAGACTGATCTATTTTAGATATAATACGTACCATGTTGGAGGAAGTACTTGGATAGTTACTGCTTATTGTTGATATTGATACGGTTAAACAGTTTTAGAATTACAAATAAAACATTTATAGATAAAAGTATCGAGATACACTTCCTTCTTCGTAAATGGTTTCGTAACACCGTATTTAAATGTAGGTCTGAAATGCTGTCACCAAACTTTGGAAAGAATTTACCCGAATCTTTGAGAAAAGTTTCCCTAACATTGGGTAATGAGATATTGTTTTGGTTAAGTTGTTTACAGTTTGTGTCAGCACTAGTATTTAGCTTGGTTGGCGCAACCGTGAACAACTCAACCGGTTGGCCAAACACATCTACCCAATATTTGGTGTATTTAACCAAACTGACTGGTAAAAATTACACAAGAATTTTACCCAAATGTTGGATAGCACGTAATCATATAAAATCTATTTGAGTCACTATTCGCCTAAACTTAGTAACAGCAAGGTTTAAACCACAGTGACAAAATGAGTCCAAAGTGAAAACTGTGAAAGAAAAACAAAAATCCAACTTCTCGGAACAAGTAATTACACACAACTAACTTTATCACACATACAAAACAAACATTGGTCATCGGTATTTAAAACATAACATCCTTGGTTTCCATTTGCTGCGTGATACTACAAGTAGAACAAACATGATCTGTAAGATATTATGAATATTCCACGCGGCAGGCGTCAGACGACATTCTAAAATGTCACAAAATGTTTCAAAAATTACACAATTATTGAATGTCATTATCATATTTATTATTAATCTCACCATGAGAAATGCATTGAATAGGTACAAACATGCATAGTATTGGTTCAGTAATCCTTGAGATTGAAAGATGGGAAAGGTTTCTGAAAAATATGTTTTGTATAATATGGTAAAACCAAAAGCCGCGTGGAAAGTGTCAATGATCATGATGATACTAAATTACACAATCGACACTTCTTTTTTAATTTTCACCAAAGAAGTGAACATGATGAAATAAAGTTAAACAAATAAAATTATGCAGTTGCATGTATTCAGTGTATTCAGTTTTTTCCCACGGGAAAAGTCAAATATAGTTCTTTCAATATTTCCATGTGAAAGCAATGAAATTGGAACACGCAATCACGTTCCCAATCAAAAAATGTTTGATACATCAGTCAGTGACCCCGTCAGTATCAGTCAGTGACCCCGTCAGTGACACAAGAAACGGTTAGACCTCTTTTGACGATATAACATTTACCAATAGACGTTATTTATAATTGGCGATTTCATGTCTAAAGAGGGAGACATACTCGATAAACATACAATATTGTACTTTTACTGCAATGTAATGAACTGTGAACTTCTACATTTTCCTAGATAGTGTCGGTTACCAGCAAACATTTCATTTCAAACTAGTGGAATAGATATAGCTGTTTATACGTTCAAGTTTATTTTACGAATGTAATGAGGTCAAATATTGAACAGCTCAGAAGTATGAAGCATTTCTTTATGATTAGTGCAAGGTTCACCACATTGAAAAACTACATCACTCTCGTCTCAGCTACATCGTTAGCCTCGTTTTCGGAGCACTAATTGCTCTGAACATGCTCAGTTGGATAGCATGGCCCTCTTTTGACGTAAATGCGCCAATTATGAATATTAACGTCTACAGTATAAGACGACGAATGGTTCGAGTCCACATGTCGGGGCGAGTTACTTTGGTTCTCTTATCAACATAATTTTGTAGTAAACATTATTTTTAAAACCTATTCTGTACCATTATGTGTATTTGCCCGTATAGGGAGAAACTATCGTTGGAGTTCAGTCCAAGGAATGCTGTCAAGCACTGGAAAAGGAAATCGATGATCTGAAAAATACAGTTAAAGAGGTATATATTATGAATGTGTATATATTTATAGAAAGCTTTTGATGACGTTTCAGAGACGAGACTGCTGAAATTATTCATCCATAAATCCCCTTTTCGAAAATTTTGCAAATGTGTCGGCCAAAGACCCACCTTTTTGGGCAATTTAGCAGGCTCTCGCGCAATGTTCAATACTTTTTGCACAATTCTCTTGCACTAAATCCCCAGTTACCAGGGATCGAAACGTAATTGTCTGAGCATGTAAGACGATATACCCAATCTTCTTGATTCATTTTTTTTCTTCAGGTAAAAGGGGTCACCCACAAGTGGGATCATTTCTGGAAGAACAAGAAATCGGAACATGACACGAAACTGAAAGCCAAAGACGAAATCATTGCACGAAAAGATGAAGAACTGTCGAGAAAAGACGAGGTTTTGCTGCAGAAAAACGATGAAATACGTGTCTTGGGAGAGCAACTTGAATCGGAGCGTCACGAACACCGTACCGCAGTCAGTCTGTTGGATCACAAGGTGGAAATTGCACACCAGGAGCGGGAGACGATCTTGAATGACAAAGACACAATGCTGATATTGACCAAAGAACGAGTGGAAAAATTAGAGGTAGGCCTATATTTTTACTATGCCAGTTTATTAACTAATTTAATGCTATTCACATTACATACGTACTATTCAAAAGCAAAATACTCATCACTGAGCGCCAATTTTAAAAGCACCTGCCCTTATGGTGCGTACGCATACTGCCGGGCAACCATATTTAGTACCGGCTGGTCTCTCATTGTGCTAGGGATGCAGATCATGACTACTGCACTATTCTACAACGTAAGTAACGATCAATCAAGTGTGAATTTAAGTTACAAATCACATTTCCTGTAGGTGCGCACGCATACCGTCGGGCATTACGTCACAGGACACATCATCTCATCATCATCATCAGTTACGCATTTCGTCTTTGTTGACATGGCGCCCTCACTTATCAGTTAGTAAATGCCAGGTATATCTGTCACTGGCCAGTTCTGCTAGATTTTCTGCGTTTGTATAGTCAATATTTAGTTCTTGCAATTGTTTTTGGATCATTCTTATCCACGTCTGTTTTGGTCTACCTTGTGGTCTTTTAACACTTCTTCCTATTTCTGCTGCTAGGGACATCTTAGCTGGGGTTTTCTCTGGGAGTCTTAGGAGATGACCAAACCAGGTCATACGCCTAGTTCTTATTAAGTTGCTCCATCTGGTTTGACTCGTTCGTTGATATAACTCCTCATTAGTTACTTTGTCTTGCCAGCTTAATTTCATCATTCTACGTAATAACGATCTCTGGAATACGTCGATTTTGTGTTCAGCTTTCTTGTCCATTGTCCATAGTTCACAATTATAAAGGAAGATGCTGGTTATGAATGAGTTAAACGTTCTTAGTTTTAAGTTCGTTGATGCTGTTCTTGAATTCATGATAAATTTCAGTTTATTGTATGCCATCATAGCCAATTGTTTCCTTCTGCAAATATCTTCATTTGTGTCCAATAAGCTGCCGAGATACTTGCATTTCTTCCATGACTCGTTTCCGTTTCTTTTTATTGTGTATTCTTCTGTTTTGGTTTGGTTAATTTTGAGATTGCGTTTGCTGAGCTTGTCTGGTATTTCCGCTTTGATTTGTTCAATTTTATGATTGCTGTTAGCGACCCAACTGATATCATCTGCGTATTGCTGGTCTATGAGGAAATACGGATCAGTCTTCCTGCAGTAGGTATGATCTTTTAGATGAGGTGGCAGGAGATCTTCGGCTTCCGATATATTAGGTTTGGCGTATGTATGATCTAGGTCTACGTGTTTTTCTTGCTCCAGGGCTTTGGCCAAGTATAGAGTGAAGAGGATCGGGCTGAGGCAATCCCCCTGAGGGACCCCTATATTAGTTGTGAAATAGTCTCCGGTAGTTTTTCCGCATCTGACTTTCAGTCTTACATCTTTCAGGAGAATTGTTGTCAGATGCAGCTCATCTGTGTTGAGAATGCTCTGGAGATCTTCATATAGGGTCTTGCGGATGACGCTATCAAATGCTTTGCTCATGTCAAGCATGATTATGTGAGTTTCGTAGCTCGAAGAAGTGATTGCTTTTTCAGCTAGAGTCTTGAATGTGAACACATTTTCTGTGGTTCATCTTCCAGCACGGTAGGCTGCTTGTGTAAGCGGAATGTTTTCATTCAGTCGGTCATCAATTCTTCTTAGTAGACACATTGCTAATATTTTCCTTAGTACAGAGAGTGAGATAATTGGTCGTAGATTTGATGGCGGACCTTGTTTTTTGCCCATCATCTATACTACTAGTAATCGCCAGACTGGAAGTGTGACGTTAATTTCGGATACTTTTAGCCTCTGCAGTGTCCTATGTGTTCAAAAACCCCAGTATAAGCATGGTAGTAGACATACATTGGCATAAACACTGATAAATACATTAGTTATTACCTCGTAACAAGTTACCTCGTAACTTATTCAGTGGTGGTTTACATTGTCACAGGTTACAATCGACGAACTGCGACGTGAGCTGAAGAACGAGGCACAGAAATCGGACAGAGCTAAGAAGTTAGCTCGCAACTTACTCAAACAGAAGAATGAAATGGAGGAGGAAATCAAAAGGCTCAATGGGGTAAGAATATACCATACAAAAATTTAGAAGCGCCGTAACTTCATCCAATTTCTACCATCTGTTTCGGCAAATTATAATTTTGAGGTCTACTGCCGGTCGTTTTAGTAACTACTTACTCCACAGTCGTTTACGTCTGCTCAAATAAACAAAAAGAAAATCTTTTTAAATCCGTATTATACTTCATTTATATTTTAACAGTTTTCATCATTTATATCCTTATACAGACTTTGGTAGAAAAATGCGAGGAGCAAAGTTTGCTGAAATCGATTGACCCCAAAGCGACCTGTTACACGGAGCCTCATCACTCCGCCGTGATGGAGTCGTACCATCTGCGTCCTCCGTCACCCTACTCCCCTCCACTGTCTCCAACCAAAATGAAGATGATGGAAAAAGAAGTGTTGGGCAGCGAATTTCCGGCGACGCATGCACAGACGACACCAAAAGAGGCGGGAAAACGTCAGAAAACACCAGCTTTTGAACGACAGACGCCGCCACCATCACCACCACCACAGGACGAAGAGAGAAGTTGGACCAAAGATGAGCTCAAAGAACAAGTGGAATTGTTTCGGGAACAGGTACGTGATGCAAGGCCTTTATACAAAACAGATTTTTCAGAAAACTTTCCCAACTTTCAAGGTCTACCTCATCATCTACATCGACATCTATGCTGGTACTCGTCAACGCACCCAGACGAATCTTGCCTAGTTTTAAAAAAATGATAGATTTGCGTAGATTGATGCGCTTTACTCCGTAAAGTAGTTCAGGTTGTAAACCAGGCAAGATTCGTCTTCCTGCCTCGTCAACGCCTTTTAGCAACTAAACGAGGGTTGTGTGGTGTTGTGTCTCAGTTGGTGGACACTTGTGCTGGGTGCTCTCAAATTTACAAATTGGTGCAAGTAAAAATCAGCTCCATGACTTAGGCACTGATGGCTCCCTTGAACTGCGTAACTGTGGGCAGCTCAGTGATGTTATGAAGGAGCGCAGCCCAGTCCTGCAGAGTTCTTGGAAATAAAATGTTTCTGTAACTGTCGGAACTGGAGCCGAGTCGCATGAATCTGGTGTGTTGTTGCCGGGTTGGACATTGTCGGGACTGGATGTAGTCTGGGATTGGTATGGCCAGTGATGGCTGTCTGGTTATTTATGGCTTTGTAAAACATGGTCAAGCGTGCTTGCCCGCGTCTCTCTTCCCTGACATCCCGTTGATATTTCCGTTTATAAAACGTTCTGCTTTTCGTTAGATCTTTTCCAGAAGGTCAATCTGGTTTTGCCTGTAGGGATCCTAGATGACGGAAGCATATTACAGCTGTGAGCGCACCAATGTAATGTTGGCCTGTTGTTTGACGAGTGATGTGCATCTGCTGATGTTTCTCCTCAGGAATCCTAATGTTCTGCTTTCTTTAGCTGCAACGGCTGTGATGTGTGGTTCCCAACTGAGGTTGTTCATGAATTTCCACTCCAGGATAGGCTTGACTGGCTACAGATTGCAGGATATCACAACCTAAGTTGTAGCTGTGGGTGATAGGGTGTTTTTTCCTGTTGATCCTCAAGGATTACTAAACCAAATACTAGGCATGTTTGTTCTTATTTCAATGCATTTCTCATGGTGATTACAAATATGGTAATGAAATTCAATAATTTCGACATTTTTTGAAACATTTTATGAACATTTGGAATGTCGTCTGCATCCGCCTGCCAAATGGAAAGCAATGAGGAGGCATGTTGACCTCTTGACAATGGAGAGTTAGAATACGGTATCATTCTACTCGCTGGGTACTTTTCGAGTAACAGATGTATCATGTAAATTCTTTATGTCGTGGTGTGATATTTCAATTCAGACTTAATCATATGTAATACACCTTTTTTTTAAATCCTCTTTTACGAGTTATTCACACAAAGTCTTGGTTTTTGGATTATTTTAGACTGAAGCATACGAAAGTGACTTTCGCCGAGAGAGACGCGATCGGGAAGCTGTGGCGGGACAACTCGATTCGGTTAAGAAGGAATTGGAAAAGACTAAATCAAAACTGAGAGTTGTTAAACCACCGGTAAGCTATAGGTACCTGATGGCTTTGTTTGTACACATTTTGCATATTTCGCCGCATTTTCGATTATGCATGCGTTGGAACAAGTCATGTATGAGTAGAAAACAGACAACATGTTTGTTCAAAATACAGTAGTATTTTGAATGAAACATTTTGTTCGTATGCTCGCGTCGCGTGTATAGCCTATGGCGATACCGGCATACGGAATACGACTTGGAATATGATTTACGCTTCTGTACTCCGCGTAGCTCAGTGTTACTACAACTTTGGGGTGACATTAGCGCCGGCGTGATGTTGATTATCGCGTCATCGTGGTCATGATGTCCCGTGCCTAACTCCAAAGCGATGTCGTCGTATAGACGCCCTTTCGATCAAAGAGGAGTATCGACTCAGACGCAGAAATGCTGCGCCTGTGACTAGAGAATACGCCGCAACCATGGCAACGTCTACTCAACTTGAAGTGAAACGGAAGTATCATCTTACAGGCGCCAGCGATTTAGTTGGGAAACTAACTGTGGTCAGTCAGACAATGACACGGGACGCAATTGTCTTCAAAGAACCCAATGATTATGTGTATTGCATAAATAATGAATGTTGGTTGCGTTTGAAAATTCCACAGGTCCATGTGCACCGAGTCAGCGATAAACATGTTCAGATGAAGCCCGTACGCAAGGACCCTAAATTGCACCAGTTACCGGAATATTATCGGCAACAGGCGGCGCCTCCTCCACAAATACCGGGTTTTCAAAATAAGGTATGCCTAATAATAAATACACTCCGTCTGTTCACGCCTTGTTCACCTATGCCAGTTCAAACGGCAGAATATTGTAGCAAACACAGTTCTCAGCCACTTGCTTGAGAATATGGGATCTCAGCCACTTGCTTGAGAATATGGGAAGGGCAAAATCTCAATCAAAATTACCACTATCATGTCCTCAAACATGTCAAAAGAGCATCTCTCTACAACACAGCAACAACTGTAAGTTGTTTAAGACTTTTAACACTGCTTAAACAAGCTTTGAAAACACCATGCAGTTGTTAAGAGTTTAAAAGAACGTACATCAGCTTTTCCATTAATATGAAATACAAAATACAATATTATCATAAAACATTCGAACAATTAACAATTGAAAACAAAATTGAGGTGGAGTTCATATCAAGCTGCCAATCAATCATAAAATTAACTCAGTCTAAAATCTAAATAATTGTAGGATCAAAATTCATCATTGACAGCCTAGTGTGTTCGTAATATATCATGAATATTGCGTTACCTAAGAAAAACAAATCACCTTTGACGATTCATTTTCCTTTCCTTCCGATCTCCGAAACTCTTTGGCCCAGTCAGTTCAGACATGTAGAACTGTCTTTCCGAGTTAATCGGTGATGTCAACATTTTAAAGTCAGTGGTGCAAATCCCCAGGAGGGGAGGCAGTTCTTTATTGATATATCATCACAACAACTACATATAATTCCCATGCACTTATGTTATTGTTATTATTTGTGTGTGAAATATTGGAGATATTTTATAGCAGAAACTGAGATTTTAACTAAATTATTTGCACGCGTGTATGATAAAACATGATAAACAAAGGCATATCATGCATTGAAACATCTTTCAAATCCAAAAAATTACAAAAAGATTCATCATTATTTTTTGTTCTATATTTTTTATTTTATATAGCGTGATCATTTGATCGCTCACGGATCTGATCGCGGTAACAAGTCGAAACAGCGTGATGAAAAGCCACGTGGTTATCAGCAACCCCGTTATTTTGACGAATACAAGGAATATGAACCGGAACTATTTCATGATGATCAGCTTGAGATTTGCAGATGTCCAAAGTAAGTTTCATTAACAGCTATAATTGTGGTCAAAGACCATGATAGACCTCACTGTAAACCGTTGAATTGTAGGCGTTACAAGTTCACCTTTTAGTCAAGTTTTTGCTTTCATAGATTAGGGGTATGACCTGAAAAAAGACAATTTTCGCCTCAGCCAATGACCTAGAACTGGAATCGGCCGCTCCTGTCGCACCCTCCCTCTGATGCCGAAAACCGAACGCCCAGGCAGCACGAGTGGAATAGCTGCGCTTCGGTCTCCGACATCAGAGGGAGGGTGTGATAAGAGAAGCTGATAACAGTTCTCCCGCAGACCATTAACATGACATAAATTGCCCGCTTAGGAGCGCTATTGATTCGGTCTGGTAAACCTATTGTTATCAATTACTACGAGAGGATTGCCTGGTTGTATATTTAAATTCGAGCGGTACTTTTTGCTAACTCCATGGGTGAGTTTCCATTATGTTGCAAATTACATCCACGCTCATGCGTTTAAAATACTCAATGAGCGTTGCAATACAGCCGGTTGGTTGCACACGAGAATTATGTCATATAGCAACCAGCTTTGATGGAAGGCGAATATTTAAATGTGGTGCTGGTTTTAGGGCAACAATTTATAGCGCTGCTAAGCGGGCCTTGTAGCGTGATGACCATCACCTGGCCTGTACATGACCGGTACAACTATGACCTCCGACACCAAAATGGTGGCCTACACTATGATCCGTATAAATAACCAACACAAATATATTCAGCAGTTGACCTTCAGGAGATCTCTGACCCCAAAATTATCGACTCAAACAACATCCCTTGACCCTATTGTAACTCCTAGTAAGTTTCATCATTTGACCTCTGATTATTGACATCTGACCTATCATTGCTAATATGTTGCAACATTGTGACATTGCGCTCGTCGGTTAGCTTGTGTCCATGTCTCCATGACTTGAGAGGACAATGCTGATGATACTTATAATAATTATGTTGCGTTTTGTACTTATTTCAATTGCAGACATAATTGCTATGTTCCCGTGGTACCATTGAATAACTTGTCTAAACAGAACGGAGCTTACTAAGATATCGCTGGGTAGGCGGTGGGCAACATCCTCTACAATGCGTTGTGCTGTACATGGTAGTCTCGCTACCTCAGACCTCGCTATCGTAGCACCCCCGGTGACGAAGCCAAATCCCATCACACAACCACGTCAAAACGCTGGTACGACGTACCTACCTCAGAGCTTCGACTGCAAGATCAGTGCGAGCGTCAGAGCTTCGTAGGCGCCGGGAACCAACTTGGTTGGAGTACATTGCCCCCGTAGATGAAAGACAAGAAGAATCCGAAAATTGCCGAACTGTCAGCTGTACGTCAGACTTGATCTTATGGACCCACGCCTGGACGCCAGGTGTTGCTGTAATGGAATGTCGTCCAGGTGCAACTAGTTGTATCCTAGGAGTCCCGAGTCTCTCTATATGGCCCATGGCCGCCATTTTAAAAAAGGCGGACCAAATTCACATTGAGCACCCTCGCAGGGGCCGTTTGCATTGGTTTGTAAATAGTGAAGACTGGAAGGATCCAGAAGATTCAGTCTAATTGTATTCCTGGACTATTTCGGGAAGATGGCTGACTTTTTGAGGAAACAACACAGATTTTCTCAATGGAATAACATACAAACACTTCACCTTCAAAAATAAAAAATATTCATGCTGTAAATATTATAGCAAAGTGGTCAACACAAATTTAAGATAAAATTAAAGATGGTACACCAGGTATAGAGTAACTTATAATTCTATTATCACAAAATATTAATCCGGTTTATTTAGTCTCGATATAGCTTTCCTAGAAAGGTCACTTATACTTAGGGGCGGTCGTTTTCTTTGATAGGGGGCGGTCTCAAAAATGTCATTTATCGTCGTAATTTTTTTATGACCCCCTAAACGAACGCGATTAGGCTATGACCCCTCCCCTACTCAGTTCAGATATTGATTTATCTTATGCCCCCTGCCCCACCCCCCCCCCACCCCCCCCCCCCCCCCCCCCTCTACACACACAAATCTTATACTTAAATCTAAAGCTTTAGTGAGTTTGGGACACCCGCCCCCTACCGAAGAAAATGACAGCCCCTTTGATCAGTTCTATTCGGCACATAGTAGGATTATGACAAATTAAAAACTGTATTATAGAGGATTATGACAAATTAAAACTGTATTATAAGACCCTCGAGTGTTGCCCCGGCTACCTGAAGCGTAAAGTTAAGCCCTATTTTATGAAATTGACAATTAGGAACAAGATTTTTGGTCTCCCAATTCATGAAGAATATGTCGTATTGTGCAATTATACCGCATGAGAATGCGTCATATGCGATTTCGTTAGATTTGTAATTGAGCAATTTGACAGTATAATTATACATAATAATTATTAAAAACCGAAACGCCACGAATGGGCAAGATGTGTCAGACTTTGCGTATAAATTAACGTTTATTTAAATTGCGTCACATGTAGACATAGAACGGCATAAATGAGCTATTCCAAACAAGATTGCAAAATAAGTCAAATTATGTCATTTTGCTAAAAACAAATGTGTCGAAATGATATTTCGCAACAATTACGATATGTGGACACACACACAAAAGTGGTCGGATCAAAATTTCGAGGAAAATCAAATTATTCATGTCGGTGTTTCTATTACTTATACGATACTCAGCACTTATTATATAACTAACACTTTTGATACATATAACTATACTTTAAATTTCGCGTGTGTATTTGTAAAATTGTATTCTGATGAGGTAATGTAATTTTCTCGGTAGAATTGCAAAAAACCCGAATCCTTCATGTTTATAATATTAATACTAATAGGCCTACGTAATGCCATCGCCACTAAAGGTTGGTTCGTATACATGGTATATGCCTACATATAGATCAGAAATGTATTGCATTACATATAGTTGTTGATACGACTGAAAGTGTTCACTGAAACTGAATATATGGTTTCATATGTATGTTTGTATAATACAGTTATGGTGTAACAATAAACTAATGATGTAAATGTTATTATTAAATAAAGGTCGATCGACAGATCGATTAACTGCTCACACGGTTTGTTTTTACATATCATTTTATTAATTAGTAAGAAGTTTAATGATTGCAGAATAATACATGTATTTTCTAATGTTATTTTTATTTTTTTATTTTATTTTTTTATTTCATTTTTTATTTTTATTTTTATTTGTCTGATAATGGTGGGCATGTATAAAAAATAAGTTTTTCAACATATTTATTTATTCATCTAAGTATTTATTTATACGCCTGAAGATTGGACATCATGACCGTATGGGATTAAACTCAGAGTAGCGATAATATTCCGGAAGGTCTATACCTCTGAAGCTCTACCGTTTACGGTATTGAGCACTCTATTCAAATGTTTAGTCTAACCAGAAATGGTTAGGTTGTCAATAATAATTATCTATTTAAGTATTTCTTTATTTAAGTATTTCTTTATTTAAGTATTTCTTTATTTAAGTATTTCTTTATTTAAGTATTTCTTTATTTAAGTATTTCTTTATTTAAGTATTTCTTTATTTAAGTATTTCTTTATTTAAGTATTTATTTATATAATATATATTTATTTATTTGAAGATTGCCACCACCCTGTGTGGTTGGTGTGCATAAAACTGCCAGTTACTATGTATAAATAATTCTTAATTTACTGCTTGTTTTTCAATATATTACGCTCTTCTTAGGAATTGAGCACTTTTGATACGGGCAGTGCATCATTTTGATAATTTATTTATTTATTTATTTATTTATTTAAGTATTTATTTATTTAAGTATTTATTTATATATTTATAAATATATATAATATTTATGTATTTATTTATTTAAGTATTTATTTATTTAAGTATAATATTTATTTATATAATATTTATTTATGCCCCCTATTTTTTTATTTTTTTTATTATTATTTTAATTTTATTTTTATTGATATAACTGATTAATCCTATCGATAAATTACGTTAATTATTAATTCGTATATTATTACCAAATCTTTACAAAGCACTCGATTTGTTCATTAAAGTTTCATGATTCGTTTTACCCGCCATTATTGGTTTGTACCGAATACTCACGTCACGTCACGTCACGTCACGTCACGCAATTGGTGTTAATCACACTTCACGCTGGTGTTTATTAATCACGTAATTTGTGTTTATCACGTTCACGTGAATCACGCTTCACACTTTTGGTGTTTAAAAATATTTCGGCAAGAAGTTGACAATTTTATAAATTTGCTCTTATTTATTTACGATAATTTGTTTTGTATTAACCTAAGACTAAAACGTTACGTTCACCCCTCACGGCGTAATTTAGGCGGCCATTCATAGTAATTTTCTAGACATCTTTGCTTCGACATGGAAGTAGTATCGACTGACCTCGAGTTTTTGCAGCTGTGTAATGTAAGCATGGTAAGCAATAGCAGCAGCTCTTAATATGCATCAGTGTAATTAACGGCAGTAAAATTGCGTAGCTGCCACTTGATATTTTAGCGTGCATGCCACGTGGCCCTGGTTTAATCCAACAATCAGAATCAAAACAACATGTATATTTATGGTTGATCCCGCAAGGAGTCTGGAGTTGTAACGGGGGGGGGGGGGGGGGGGGGGGGGGGGTACTCACTATGTAATGGTATGTGCATGCCTTTTGGGGGTGTGTCGCGAAATTTGGTATATCGACGGGTAATCAGAAAAGTTTATATTAATAATGCCCCCTTAGTTGATGGTATTTTAGAGGGTGTACTTTGTCAGATATATTTATTGATACCCCCTTAAAAAAGGCCTGACATTCAATAACTGCTGGATTTCAATCCGAAGTTCTACGGATTAAAATACCCCGGTAGGCCGACTCGAATTTGAAGAGGGTAGGGGTGTGCGGCTGGGCAGTCTGAAAACAGGGGCTTACCGAACTGAAGGGGCACCAAAACAGGGGCTTACCGAACTAAACGGTCGCCGAAATTGGGGTCTCAGAGAACTGAATTCTAAAATTGTGTCTTATAAATTGAATTTTAGGCAAAATGTTGCCTTATGAACTGAATTTAGGCAAAATTTGAGGCTACATAACTCAAATTCATAAGATTTTCACACATTTTATGATTTTTGGTTGAATTTGGGGTCTAAGGGAACAGTGCCAATGGATGAAAAAGAGGTCTTATGGAACTGCCAGTGGATGAAAAGGGGGTCTTAAGGAGCGACCGAAAGGCGTGATCCTTGCCAGCCGCACATACCCGTATGACCAATATACGTGAGCACCCCCCCCCCCCCCCGGGTACACCTTTTGAAAAACCCAATTGGTTAAAATACACTTTTGAGAACCCAAAGTTTTCTACTTACCTTCTGTTATTTGTAAATACGTAAAAAATGACATTGACAAGGGATATATTGATCGGTAGACATTTCACCAAGTTTGATTATACCGACCGGGTGGTTTAGCAGGTATATTGAAAGTCTGGAAGCAGGCGCGTAGCCAGCATTGTCATTCCGGGGGGGGGGGGGGGGGGGCAGACATCAATAACGTCATGATTTTTAAGCATTTTCGTAAAAGGTTGCCCCAATTTTTTTTCTAGTCACTTACCTCGTGAATTTCACGTAAGGGGGGGGGGGGGGGGGGAGGAGGGCGGGTGGGGTGGCATGGAAGTTTTTCTGAAGAAAAAAGCACCTTCCTTTCGCCCTCTTCAATATTTTGTTTACTTTTCTCAAAAAGGTCACATTTTCACAAAATTAGTTTTTGAGGAAAAGTGGCACTTTTTTAGATCCAATTACAATTAGGCCTAACTTTACAAAAACTGATCTCCAATGCATTTAAAAAAATCATTTTAAGTGTCTTTATTTCAATTAAAATTAAAAAAACCTTCTTTCTATGGCTTTCTATTTCAAATGAAATATAAATGATCATTTTATGCATGAACAGTCAATAATTTCCAAATCGTTGAAAAGTGCCACTTTTCCAAGCGTTTCTCCTTTTCATAAGCGTTTCAATCTCTCAAAAAATCCGAGGGTGGGAGGTAGGCTACTTTAGTGGATAAGAGGTTACCGGTACGTGGATGTTCCACCAAGTCCCATTTTCAAAGCCATTTTTTGTAATATATAGGACAATTATGGGTCACCAGTAAACATATGGGTCCATCCCGAAAATTGATAACTGTTTGGCAGGCTGTTTGGGTCTATTTTTATTTTGAATATCTGAGTAGGTTTACCCCCCCCCCCCCCCCCCCCCCCCCCGCCCGAGTTGAAATTATCAATCTAGCTAGCTTACTGCTTATTAGTGAGAAGTGAGGAGCATGCTTGAACGTCCCTTAGGGACCGTCCATTATTTATGGTGGAGGGGGGGGGGGGGGGGGGGCGGAGGTAAACTATAGGGGGGTCATGTAACTTTCATATGTTGAAATAGGGGGGGGGGGGGGTTATGTAACTTTTTATTCTTGAACAGGGGGGGGGGGTTGTGTAAATTTGTTTTAAACTATAAAGATGGTGATGATTGGAGTGATTTTAGAGCAGGCATTCTCAAATGGTGGCGCATCAAGGCATCCTAAGTGGCGCGAGAGTGATTACAATTTGTTTTAAAAATAAATCATATCATGATATAGCCAGATTTCATAGGCCTATGACTGTCAGATGTATAAAGACAGCAATTTTCCGCACGCTACGCGCGCATATCCCCTCAAAAGAGTATTATTAGTTATTATGTTGCCTACATAATATATGTCAAAATATTTTGTAAAGGGAATTGCCATTGTAAATTCTAAAAAATATGACCAAGTGGATCGCTTCAACAAGTTGGTTACTAAAATGTGGCGCATCAGCAAATCTAGTATGCTGGTTCCCTGCACCCTGGATCCCCGGCCCAACTTATCCATAGGTGCAGGTACGGGCAAATCAATTGCCGGCCGTAACCGTAAGTTCAAGGGGGCACTACACTAAATCCTTCCGCGTTTGGTGTAGGGTTCGGAGAAATAGTACCTATATCAATTTGATCATCGTCCCAGGGGAAGCAAATAGAAGTAAATCTTGCTTATTTTTTATGAAAAAGATAGAATAGAACCTCAGCATTGCTAATGTGGTCAAAAATCGTCGGAATCGAATACGCACGGGAGCCTAGGCTGCGGAAGGATATCGTTGCCGGAACCGGTGAGGAAGCGAAAATATCGGTTTAAAATGGTGAGGGCGCTGTTTAGGTGCCCGTAGCGAAAAATTTCATCTAGATGGGTCAAGAAAAATCAAGTTTAAAATAAAATTCAACACATATCTAATACATTCATGCGAAATAAAAACTTCCATCATTGTTACGTGGGGTAAAAATACGGTCTTGAAAAAGGGCCGAAACGCGTGTATTTCAATGGGAGACGTATTTAGTGGTGTGCCCCCTTCGAAGACGTGTTGTTTTTGGCCTATTATGGTACCTTTTACTTGAAAAACTCTCATTTTCACTCTATTTTCGCAGTTTTATTTGTCAATAAAGTTTCTTAAGATTACTACCATTAGGATAAAAGTACAATACAATATTTTAAATCAAATCTAAACACAATCATGCTAGCCTTGGCCACTAAACTTTTGACGAATCATCAAAAGGGGCATTGTACTCTATGGTTAGCGGTGATAGATTGACGGATGAGCAGTAGATACTGTCAAAACTACAGCATACCTAACCAGAAATGTTTTAGAAATTGAAGTTGGTTCGTATATTGGGTGTATTGTAGGAACAAGGATATGGTTACCACCGGTGTCACCTGCGGTATCCTGGACACAGGGAGGTAATCACCACGCTTCCAAGAGCCGTGTACATCTTACAGAACCGCAGACCTGACCTGACATGCATGGGAGAAACGCCATGCCGGGGGGGGGGGGGGGGGGGGGGGTCCCATAGAGTGTGTCAAGCGGACGTGCGCAGAAGGCGACCACTTGGTGTTAGGATCTTCGACAGAAAACAAGAGGAGAATCACATGCCACGGTTTGAAGAATTACAGCGGGTGTTCACCTCCATGTATCACCACATGAATTGAAAGATCACACATGAAATATCTCTCAAACAGACCCTTTTAAACCCAAACAGCTCTTCTAGAGCTACCATTACTGAAAACTAGAGAATAGTGAATTTGTGTCGGACTTTGTCTGTATGTAATATTATAATCAAATGTTTATTAAATGTTAAGTTAGTTCGTATTACATTATTCACGAAACAATTGATAATGCATACACTATAGTTCGCCAAAATCGATGTCAGCCCAGATGGTGCCGGACCAGATGGTGCCGGACTGGGTGATTTCTTGCATTTATACACGATTTATGAACATTTGGGACATCATCATTTTTCAGAAAAATGCTCTTATTTGAGAACCACAGATCGCACAGAGGTATGCTTTGGCAATTTATCTTAGAAATACTTGTTCTTTCGAAATATGTAGAAAAAAGAATGAAAACTCAAAAAAAGTTTTGCTTCTAAAAGGGGGCACTACACTAAATCCTTCCGCGTTTGGTGTAGGGTTCGGAGAAATAGTACCTATATCAATTTGATCATCGTCCCAGGGGAAGCAAATAGAAGTAAATCTTGCTTATTTTTTATGAAAAAGATAGAATAGAACCTCAGCATTGCTAATGTGGTCAAAAATCGTCGGAATCGAATACGCACGGGAGCCTAGGCTGCGGAAGGATATCGTTGCCGGAACCGGTGAGGAAGCGAAAATATCGGTTTAAAATGGTGAGGGCGCTGTTTAGGTGCCCGTAGCGAAAAATTTCATCTAGATGGGTCAAGAAAAATCAAGTTTAAAATAAAATTCAACACATATCTAATACATTCATGCGAAATAAAAACTTCCATCATTGTTACGTGGGGTAAAAATACGGTCTTGAAAAAGGGCCGAAACGCGTGTATTTCAATGGGAGACGTATTTAGTGGTGTGCCCCCTTCAACACATTGCATTGTCGCTCTGTTATGGTATACGGTAAATAACGATCAACACACTGTAGCTGAGATACCACATCGAACGCTGAAGCGTCATTGTCGCGCTGCCATAGATACGGCGCGATGGGGAACGCGCTATGACATGCGTGCATGTGCGTGTGAAGTCCGGCGCTGTGGTTAGCGCCGATACACGTGTAGTTTGTGCCAATCAGCAAATTTGTTATCATTCTAAGCGTGACGCTGGCTTGATCGAATTTATTTGTGGATTTTTTATGGCAGCAAATCAGCTTCGAGTGGAAATCGGCGCGTACCTGCATCTATGGATAAGTTGTGTGGAGCCCATAGATGCAGGGAACCAGCATACAAATCTAGTTGAGAAAGCCTGTTTTAGAGGCTATTTTGGAGTGTAATTTTTTTTTTCTTCTGCGCTTCGCGCATATTTTCTTAAAACCTTTCGAATTCTTTTTGTTACCTATATCACACTCTGCTGTCTGTTTCTTTAAATTTATATGACCGCCTCTTTTCCTTTTTACAATCTGAATTTTTATTAAGCCTGGCCCGAGCATTTTGTTTGAGCTTGGTCCTTCCCTTCCGAGGACCCAAGCGTGTGTCCGTACGGACCGACCGTGTAAACAAACAATTTCTACTGTAATAACGCACGCTGCATTTCGAAACTAGAAACACAGCCTCCCTGCAACGCTATAGACCGCGACCGCAAGGGGCGACTTTTAAGTTATCAACTTCTGAAAGTGTGCCGCCCGCGACTGGCCTTCGGTTGTAGAGCGCTGATCACTGCAGACACTGACCATGGATGGCACAATATGCAACGTTAATTGTATAATACAAGTATTTGATTCAATGAAGCAAAATCATGCTGTAAGTGTATAGTAAAACCTTCCATAAACATGATAAATACAGCCCGGATGCATTTAGGCCTATAACTGAGTCTCGAGACCGTAATGTACAGGTATTAGTTCAGTACGGTACAGAATTAACATGACGTGACTATAAACACCAATCGCGTGATTAACACTAACGAACGTTATTTATAAACACCAATCGTGTGAAGTGTGATTAACACTACGTGATCTATAAACACCAATCACGTGATTTATACCAATCGTGTGAAGTGTGATTAACACTACGTGATCTATAAACACCAATCACGTGATTTATAAACACCAATCGCGTGATTTATAAACACAGCGTGACGTGACGTGACGTGACGTGACATGAGTATTCGGTACAAGCCGAATTATTCAACATTGGTGTGAGGGGAGGATCGATCGGACAATGACTGAAAACTATATGGTAATCAGTGAGAATCCCTCGTGTCGATATTTTCTTATTTGGGCACTATAATCAGTGAGCCAATTATTATACTGAAGGCTTCAAAGGCTGTGATCATCCGGTTTGTAGATTCTAAGAGGGGCCATCTAGTGTTAGTATGCTAAAGAAACGACGAGGCGTCGCCAATTTAAAGGAAGTGAACCCAGAACTCCTCCCTCTGAACCGGTATGCGACTACAAATAAGTTTTTTCAAGAAAAAAATGATTTTTTTTCTTCTTCTTCAATCGTTAGAATTTATCAATCAATATTTACCGTTTATGAAATTAAATCAACAACTCTCCTGTGACAAAACAAAAAAATTCTCTCACTGGGATTCGAACCGCAGACCTCTCTCACACCGGTGAAGACCCATCGATGTTCAATCAAGCTTCACGACATGCGCTAAATGCCTATCTATCTGTAGGCGACAACGTACACATACTGAGGAGCTATCTGTCCTGCCATCGTGCCGTCAAATGATGTTTGACTCTTCAAGCCAATACATCCACCATGCATGTCTGGGCCCATAATGAAACCCAATCGAACACCAAGGGTAAACCGGGAGAGCGCTCTAACCAATTGAGCCACAAGAGATCGCTGACCTTCAGTGGTGAATTTTAAGACTTTGTATAAAACGCGGTAAACGTCTGCTTTTATTTTTTATTTTGTAAAACAAAATTAAAACATTTCGCGAATGAATCAATTTTATTGAGAATTCTGCAGTGAGCATTTATTTTCCAACCACTTGCAAATGTTATCAATCTCATAACAAAAACGTACACAAATATTCTAAACATTTCCACAATTTGGTACCCTTAAGCGAGGTATTACTACTATTAGGCCAGGGTAAAGGGTAGACACAAAGACGTGAAAGGTCACGAGCAGTGAACCGCCGCGCCGCGGGAGCAGTATAAAGAGTGATTGTATGGTGAGTTACGGATTACAACGATAGAGTTATTATGGGTAAGACGTAATTCTGGGTATACCATCAATATACACTGAGCCAAAAAAGAAACTTATACAATTTTAACAGATCACCATAGGGTCAGTGCACATTTCTCTTGTGTCATTGAAGCAAACAATTGGTTATTGACTGCCATTTGAAGCAATACATTGCAGTAATATTGTATCCAAATTTGGTACATTTTCATGCACAGAATTTTATTTGGTGATCTGTTAAAATTGTATAAGTTTCTTTTTTTTATAAGTTTCTTTTTTTGGCTCAGTTTAATAGCCTACCTAAGACCCGACATTATAATGTTTCGTATTGCAAAGCATGTTGCGAATATTTTCGTTGGGTGGTATGGGAGTAAGCAATATTATGTATGCTGGTCAGAAGTCACAAACTGGTCCAAAAATTGTTTCACTTCTAATAATGTTGAGAAATGCACCAATTCTGATTAAACGGGACAAAACTTAAGTTTTACATACTTAATGACCCACAAACTATATATTGTTGGAAAGCTTATGATTCAAGGTTTTTCATTTTTGCAAAAACGAATCAAATTATACAGGGTGTGTAACATTTTTACAGGCTGGAACATAAAAAAGTTGATCGTTTTTGCTCCTCACAAAATATTTTGATAGTTTGTACAATTATAGGGTTTAGCTGAAGAAAGTCACCAAAATCAGAACAACCACAGAAGGTGCTACCAAAATTTGCTAAGAATCACCTGCCCAAAATGTACTCAGGAAAAGTACAGGGTGTCTAAAAGTATGATGAAATAATGCATAAAATGAAGGTTTGTATATAATATTCTATGAAATTTAGTTAGCATGGACTATTTAATTTAAAGGAAAATGGTTATCAAAATGAACTACATGAATATCATTGAAGTTCCTTTTATTTTGAATACAGGGTGGTCCAAAATAGGTCTAAATAGCAAATTTTTCATAAATCTATGAACAATTCTGTGAAGAAACACTTCTGGCTTTTTTAGTTAAATGTTTTCCTAACCAGGGTAGAAAAGGACCGAAGAGTCACACAAATGAAATAGAGAGACTGCGATTTGGCCATTGTTTAATCAATAAAATGAATAAAACTGTGTATTTTTAACATTAAAACACTCCCTGAATTGAACATCATATTCTAGTAGAGAATGTCTAGATAACAATTCAATATTATTATTCGTAGTAGCAGGCACATGTTATTAACACATATGAGAAGTTTGAAAACTTTCCTATGTATACTTTTAAAATGGCATCAATTTCAAAAGTTCTAGTTTTCCGCTATTTTGTGTAGAAACCTATGGGCGCCTCATCCACCGGCGCCTCATCCACCGGCCCCACCCTTGACTCACTCGACGTTTAGATTGATAACTTCACTGTTGCTAAACATGTGGCTTTTTATTCGGTAGCTGGATAAATTGCCTTTAATATGATACCAAAAAGTTATGTTTTTTTGACAACTTCTATTTAAAATAGAGACACGTATCACGATTTTAAGGATTTTTTGAAACGGCCCCACCTTATTTGATATACCTATTAGTGACCTGTGACCTGCTATATCATTTTAATTATCAGAGATTCAACAACAACAAATGTAAATTAGGTATATTTGTCAAATGTTGCTTTATGGCGTACAATTAGGCTCGAAAAACATAGTTTATCGATAAACTCATGTATATCAAAGTTAAAAACTGTGTTTTTCGTGCGAAAAACATAGTTTATCGATAAACTCAGTTTATCAAATCGAAAAACTGTGTTTTTCGAGCGAAAAACAGTGTTTATCGATAAACTGATTTGATTGATAAACACTGTTTTTCGCTCGAAAAACATAGTTTATCGATTATCCCTGTTAATCAAATTGAAAAACAGTGTTTATCAGATTTTCGGAGTACATATTTGTTACCCGTGCGAAAAACAGTGTTTATCGATAAACTCGGTTTACAGTTTATCGATAAACACTGTTCTTCGCTCGAAAAACATAGTTTATCGATAAACTCAGTTTATCAAATCGAAAAACTGTGTTTTTCGAGCGAAAAACAGTGTTTATCGATAAACTGTAAACCGAGTTTATCGATAAACACTGTTTATAAACTATAAACTATAAACTGAGTATCGATAAACTGATTTGATTGATAAACACTGTTTTTCGCTCGAAAAATATAGGCCTTAGTATATCGATAAACTCAGTTAATCAAATAGAAAAACAGTGTTTATCAGATTTTCGGAGTACATATTTGTTACCCAAATGACCTTAATTGACCCATACATGACCCCTCATGTGACCCCCATACCATGTCCACGTAACCATGTCCACGTAATCTCTATCTCGGTGTCTCAAATAAATGTATTCATTTATTCTAAACAACAGAGACATATATTTTGGAATGCTTTGGCAGTTGAATATTCAGGTCCCGATTTTACCGATTTTCTAAACCAGTTCAAACACAAAAATGAACACATTTAAATGAAATTCATAGCAAGGATACATTGTTAGCTATTAACTAAATTTTGTTTCATTCAAATTGATGATTCAAAACGGGAGATAAGTGTTTTTTTCCCAAATTCTAAGAAATTAAACCTGTTCCAACTTCTACATTACTATAACTATGAAAGTAAGTTCACAGTGCTTGATTGCTGTATGAATTTGTTTGATGTGCAACGCTATGTTATATTTTAATCGTTTTCAAGAAAAGAGACGTAACGAGCATTATTGAGATAAGTGTTACTGTTTAACACAATGTCGACTAAAATGTTTGGAAATTATTGTTTTAAACGAGCTTGATTTGATAAGAACAGATCTCATTTCTATTTCTTGCGTTAAAAAACAGGGTTAAAACACTTAACAATTAGTGCGTATACCTAAATTAATTGTTATGAATATGTTTGCGCAATACTGTTATATCACAACATCGCAATATATTTTGTATATCATTTTAATTATCAGAGATTCAACAACAAAATATGTAAATTAGGTATATTTGTCAAATGGTGCTTTATTTATAAAATCTCAACAGGTATCAAGTTTCATGTTGTGTGAATAACTCACTTAAAGGGCCACTACTAGAGATGTGTTGGAGGCTGCGCTCTCAATTATGATAAAAACTGGGAATAGTATATTTTTATAATTGTATTACATGTATGAACTTACACCTATAAGGATTAAAACAAATCAGCCCTCTTTGTACAAGAAAACGTCGATTTTTAAAAATGCTCGTAGAGCCGCAACGAGCATTTCGTCAGGCTGCTTCGATAATTGCCTAACTCACTTTTCAGCAAAACTGAGTTTTTTGCATAAATCATGACTTCATTACATTATGCACATGCTGTTATAATACCTAAGTCATTGACCAATCAAAAGTGTTGATAAATGAAGAGTTTTGTTTAAAAAAAGGGCCACCAGACCACTCCAACATGTTACTCATTTTGCATTATTGAATTTGCATTGACAAATCCATGGAATTAATCAAATTATTGTATGGCTGTGTTCATCTGTTTCTATATGACTTGGATTAGTGCATCCATGCACACCAATTGAGGCATCAACAATCAAAGGCACATTCCACATAATGAATATCCATCCATCAATAGTACAAAATGAGTAACAGGTACACAGGTAACAGGTTTCATACTTTTGTTGTTTTCTAAGAACTAGAAAAAATGAGTTAGGCAATTATCGAAGCAGGCTGACGATTTTACGTCCGACAGTATCCCAGTAGTACGCGTGATACATAACGCGAGCCATATAATTTGCATAGAGGGTTGCACACCGCCAAATACATCTCCCATAGGTTTACACGTGAAATGCACAATTTTAAAATGGATATTTTTCGACGTTATAAGAAACTGGTATCTTGAAATTTGGTTTCAACTTGAAGATGAAAGCCATGACTACTAACTCAACAACTCATATATGGGGGGTAACCGGCATTTTTTTTGAGCTAGAGCCTTTTCAAAAAGTACGAGTTGAGTTTTCCTGGTCACACGCAATTGTTGATTTAGATGATGGCGTCAGATACCGGAAATGACCTGAACACAAATGTGTCTGTTAAAATATTAAAAAATCATCATTGCATCAATTTTTTTGGACCTGAAGAACGCTAATGTGTCTGTCAAAATTCACACTATATTAATTTCGCCATAACATGTAGTAAATACGCTAATTTAAAACTGTAATTTACAATAGGTCTCCCGTTTCGGCATAGAAACGGGCCGGTTTTGGATTATTGCCTCAAAGGGCCAGACGTTATTTAGTGGTGTGAAACCAGAGGGCGTTTTTCAATAAATAGCGATGAAATTGTTTTAATCAAGTTTTGCTGTGTTTTTGATAGTAGAAACAACAATAATGGCAATTTTTAATGTTCATCTTAAATTCTGAAGTAAATTTTTAAACAGTTACATTTTTAAACACCTAATGTCCCTTTAAACTGCAGTAATGGTAACATCCGCCAAAACGACTCCAGGTGGTAAAAACCAGGGGTCCTGTAGGGAATGCCGGACACTCACAGTATATCCAGCTCTGGCTGCCAGCTACACAGCATCAGGGTTGAAATACCGCCCTCTAACTTTCAGGAGAATTGTTTTGTCTGGTATGACGCTGTGAAAAGATACATTGAGGGAGCACGCAAAAATAGCTCCCCACAGACGACGATGGACACGGGTGTATTCACGAATATTCAGGTTAAAATTATGCGAACGAGGTTACGTGATCAAGTGAATGGAACGAACGCTTAGCAACGGTTTAAATTCAAAAATTGATACTGACACTGTGGATGGTTAGCCATCCACAGTGGTTTTAGGATAGTTACAACGTGTGATGAACTTTATGGGGTCTTCAAAATCAATTGTTACATTGAAACCAACGGAAATTCAAAATTAACGGCCATTCGTGTCCACAGTCATCTGGCTCCCCATAGGCTTTACACACAAATGTCGGTCTATTAAAACCGCTCTATTTCAAAACTTCACCGGTCAATTTTTGTGAACATTTGCAATCTTATGCCATAAACGCTTAGGGAAGACATAGCCCATTACTTCAAGATTTTATTGCTCACGCGTGTGACGAGGCACTATCAACCGGTCGTGTTCACCAGAGTGTAACTATTTGACCTCATTATTTGTGTATATTATAACAGACGACACGTTTTGTGAGAACCGGGCGGAACCGGCGGTTGCCTGGCGGTCGAGTTTTGACGTGATCCCTTATTTATAACATATCTGAATATCAAGGAAAGTTCCCAGACAACATACATATATTGGCACAATATTGGCAATATTGGCATTGGCATTATCTTGTTGACCAATATTGGGCCAATATTGGTTCCCCATTGGCAATATTGGTATTGGCATTTTATTGGTCACCAATATTGGACCAATATTGGCTTTACATTGGCGCTCGTTAATTGGCATCATGTTGGCAACCAATATTGGACCAATATTGGTTTTACATAGGCGCTCGTCAATTGGCATCATGTTGGCAATCAATATTGGACCAATATTGGTGACCAATTGAGTGCCAATGCCATTGGCACTCTCTTGGTCACCAATATTGAACCAATATTGGTTTAACATTGGCACTCGTCAATTGGCATCATGTTGGCAACCAATGTTGGTCCAATAATGGGCACAATATAACAGGGGCGGAAAATGACACCATTGATTTGATATACAAATTCTGACGCGGTCTAAAAATTGCGGCCGCTGTTAAAAGTTATCGCTTCCCGCGGCCTTTTGGCTAGGATATTGTGCCTTGTCCTGTCCCTTGAAGATTTTTCCCTTGTCCTTGGGCTTTCCCTATTCCAAAGTTGGTTCTGGCCACGGGTTGGCCCGGGATCAGCTCACTCCGCTTTAGGGGAAGTAAAACAATATAAAGATAGAATTCTTCCTACCAAACATTTTCTCCAAGATCGCCCAATATTGGCTCAATATTGGCACTCATTGGCGAGTGCCAATATTGAGCCAAGCTTGGGCCAATGGCCAAATAATATTATGCCAATATTGTAAGCCAATATTGGGCCAATGAAAAATCAATATCGGGCCAATATTGGGCCAATATTGGGCCAATATTGTTATGTTATCTGGGAAATAACACCATTGATTTGATATTCGAATTATGACGTGGTCTAAAAAAGGCGGCCGCTGTTAAGAGTTATCGCTTCCCGGCCTTTTGGCTAGGATCTTGTGCCTTGTCCTGTCCCTTGAAGATTTGTTCCCTTGTCCTAGGCTTGCCCTTGGCCAAATTTGTCCTGGCCACCTGGCTTCCTACCTAACATTTCTCCAAGATCGCCCAATATTGGCCCAATATTGGCCCTCATTGGCGAGTGCCAATATTGGGCCAAGCTTGGGCCAATGGCCAAATAATAGTATGCCAATATTGTAAGCCAATATTGGGCCAATGAAAAATCAATATTGGGCCAATATTGTTATGTTATATTGGCCCAGTATTGGCCCAATACTGGCACTCATGGGCGAGTTCCAATATTGGCCCAATATTGGCACTCATTGGCAAATGCCAATATTGGCCCAATTTTGGCCCAGTATTGGCCTAGTATTGGCCCAATATTGGCACTCATTGGCGAGTGCCAATATTGGGCCAAGCTTGGGCCAATGGCCAAATAATATTATGCCAATATTGTAAGCCAATATTGGGCCAATGAAAACTCAATATTGGGCCAATATTGAGCCAATATTGTTATGTTATATTGGCCCAGTATTGGCCCAATATTGGCGCTCATGGGCGAGTTCCAATATTGGCCCAATATTGGCACTCATTGGCGAGTTCCAATATTGGCCCAATATTGGCACTCATTGGCAAATGCCAATATTGACCCAGTATTGGCCCAATATTGGCACTCATTGGCGAGTGCCAATATTGGGCCAAGCTTGGGCCAATGGCCAAATAATATTATGCCAATATTGTAAGCCAATATTGGGCCAATGAAAACTCAATATTGGGCCAATATTGAGCCAATATTGTTATGTTATATTGGCCCAGTATTGGCCCAATATTGGCGCTCATGGGCGAGTTCCAATATTGGCCCAATATTGGCACTCATTGGCGAGTTCCAATATTGGCCCAATATTGGCACTCATTGGCAAATGCCAATATTGACCCAGTATTGGCCCAATATTGGCACTCATTGGCGAGTGCCAATATTGGGCCAAGCTTGGGCCAATGGCCAAATAATATTATGCCAATATTGTAAGCCAATATTGGCCAATGAAAAATCAATATTGGGCCAATATTGGGCCAATATTGTTATGTTGTCTGGGTTATCCGTCACATTTTTCAGTAAATGCCGCTGAATTGGGAAGTATTAATTCATCACCTAATTTTCAGTCCTCAGGCTGGGAAGCACAAATGGCGGTAAATCGGCGGATAAAATTATAATCAAGCTCAAATCATCCCGTTTCTTTTACAAACTTCACGTACATATTCCACACAACACATACATCTTTACATGCAACATTCGAGAGGACAGTGCCAGCTAATGTGTCGATTTCGCACACTTTTTGTGCTTGATAAGAACTATTGCTGTACTATTTTTGGCCGGAAGTGGATTTCTAGACTGAATTAGTTGTGTACGCCCTTGAGTGACACATCTGCAAGCAAACTACGAAAATCTGTGAAGGCATGAATATGTGTATCCTAAAAAATGGTCTGATGTAAAAATGGAGATTTTAAAGAATATGATGGTTTGAAAATAAAATTTGGGGATGAACTGTATCTGATACATTATGGGCATATTAGAAGCTAGGTTGGTCTAACATGGGGTGTGTGTATACACCCCTACATCATGTACATACGATGTGTATTGGGATTGGAGACATTGAATAGAGCTAGGCAGTCAACATTTTGTGTAGGAAATGCCGGACACCAAAATGGCCGACTGTGAATTTACTTCCGGGTTAGGTTGCTTAGCAATTCATGCAATTGGTGTATTATGGGTGATTATCAAATGATTATTTTTTGTTTTGTTTCCATATTTGACATTATGTGATGAGTGGTACACCATATTCTGACTGTTTTGGAATAAGTTTGGTTATTTTGAGGATAAATGTGTATGATTTTTGAAAGTTAATACATAAATTAATTTCAACTGAATAATGTCATAAAGAATCAATAGAAACGTGTTAATTTTATGATTTGCATTCATACCAGTGCTTTCATGTAGATATATGTATACACAAAATGGGTTAAAACACACTGTCCGCCAGTGGCGTAGCTAGGTTTTTTTTCAGGGGAGGCAAGATTTCTAAAATTTTCGTAAAAGGTTGCCCCAAAATTGTTCCAAGTCAGTCATCTCGTGAATTTCACGTAAGTGGGGGGGGGGGGGGGGGGGGGGGGGGGGGTGGGGGGGGGGGGGGGGGGGGGGTGGGGGGGGGGGGGGAAATCAAACAATTTCGCACGGTCATAAAATTTCGCACGGACACAAAGTTTCCCAGTCAAAAAAGCACTATAGTCAACACAACACATTTTGGCCAATCCTCAGGGTTTTCTCAGTTTTTTAACAAAAATGGTCATTTATTTTTAACAACCAAGCTCAAATGGCCATTTTTAAATGGTTACCCCGCATATAAACACTATATCCAAAGAGAGGGGCGGGGGCACAAAGGGGGGCGGGGGCACAAAAACGTTCTGTCAGGGGGGGGGGGGGGGGGGGGCAACTGCCCCCCTGCCCCCCCCCCCCCCCTGAGCTACGCCACTGCTGTCCGCTATTCCCTATTTCCCATTGTAGGGAAAACCGGACAGTGTGTGATGACGTCATTATTTGCATATAACTGCCTAACCAAATATGGGATGACCTCAATTTTTTAGTAAAATAATGTTGAATGATGTAGCAAAGTAATGAGAATACTATTTGTTTGCGATTTAATTGTTGTCATATGCAAATTATGAAAATGGGCTTGAGTGTCCGATATTCCCTATGCATGACATACCATTTCTTGAACCCTTGTGATCCGACAAACAATTTGAGATATCGTTTGTCAAAATCGGAACATGTTCACATTTTGACCCCAAAAGACCTTTTCACGTTTAAATCTAAAAAACAAAGATGAAAAAACGAAGGGGACAAAAATTGAAGAAAGAAAAAAGAAGAAAAAAAAGACCCTATTTTTTACGATTTTATGGTCGGTCACTGAGGGCAACACAACCTTTTTTGTATGGCCTTATTACTTAGCACTAGTTTCGTGCTGCGAGCGTAATAATTCGCCACCGAAGGGAGCAACTAAGTTACTAACACTAGAGCAGGGTCTCTGCTACCGAGGTTTAGAGGGTCACAGTTTTGGGCTATTGGGGAGGCACGAGTTTAGTGCTTCATACCATGACATAACCATGATAACTGTCACTGATTATACCAATTGTAGGCTACTTTCTAAGATGCTGAAGTTCTGGACAACCCAGAACTGGAACCTGACACCATGTTAGGGACGCACCGTTCGATTTCCAGGGATGGAGGGGGGGGGGGTGGGGGGGGGGGGGGGGGGGTAGGAGTTTTTTTGGGGAAAAAATCCCCCTCAATGCAGGCAACCCCCCCCCCCCCACCCAACTCAATATGAATGAATACATTTTTTTTTTTAATTCGCTGCCACCCAACTTCCTACCCCCCTGCAAATCTAATGGTGCGTCCCTTAATAGGGAAGTAGGGGTTGAGAGGTTTTATATAATGTTTTTTGGGTTTTTTGGCTTTAAATCACAGCCCAGAGAATTAGGCTTTCTTTTGCTTCAAAAATGAAAAAAATCGGATATTCCTCTGCAAAGTTATGATACATTTTGCGCGTCCAAGTCCGTCGCGAAGTCGAAAATTTCATATATTCACGCATGTAAATTATTTATTTCTTATGTATTCTATTGTTTAAGCATCTCATTTCTGGTCAAAAATGTCTTTACCCTAGTTAATAGTGTCCAATTGCTTAGAGCCTAGTTCATTTTATAGCCTTATCAATCAGCTTGCTCTTTGTCCCAATACTCTAGGATAAAATAGTTTTTGAGATATCTTGCGCGCAAGGTGTCCTCGACTCGTAGTAAAAAAGATGATCCAAGATGGCCGCCGTTTCCATGGCAACGGGTCACATGATCGACCAAGTAGCGATATATGTTTAACCTATTAACATTAACAGTACCTTTAATATTGGAGAAAAATTAGTTTTAGTAAAATGAGCTCTCAACCCCTACTTCCCCCTTAAACACGTTATAAAAGTATAAAATAAAAGACAGAATGCTGAAACGACATAAACGACAGGATTGACAGAAATGTGAGGAATCTAAGTGCGAGTTTATTACTGAAATGGAGTCACAGTCCAATATACAAATGGGATAAATTGGATAGCCGAAATGACCAGAGTAATGCAATGTAGAGCGGGAATGAAAGCGAGTGAAGAGCAAGTTGCTGGGAGGGAGGGAGTCTTTCAAATCAGCTACATACATACATACATAAACACAAATGAGCATTTATAAAGCGCCTTAACATCAAGATCAAAGCGCGTGAGAAAAGCAAACCCAAGGGAACAAAAGGATAATGAACAAACAAACATCATAAAGTACAATATGATACAAGTTACATTTGGATACAAATATGTTTTGACAGATTTTACATGTGTAAAGAGTCCTGATTTCTTATGAGAGCGGAAAGGTGATTCCATATTGCTGGAGCGACATAGGTGAAAGTCCGATTGCTGGCTGATTTAAGAGTTCTGATGGTTGAATGCTGAGTTAGTTGTGTAGTATCCGAAGCCGATCGCAGGTTGACACGTCATGGTTTGTACAGAGAAAGGCAAGATGATAGGTAGCCCGGTGCTACGCCTGAGAGGCACTTAAACACAGTAACTAAGATTTTATAAGTCACACGTTCTCTGACCGGCAACCAATGCAGCTCCTGGAGACAAGGCGTTGCATGATCAAATTTCTTAGCCATACAAATGAGCTTAGCCGCCCAGTTTTGGGTTCTTTGTAGACGTTGAATGTCACAGGCGTTTGAACCGAGGAGCAACCCATTTCCGTAATCTAAACGTGATAAGATCAACGCACGCACAATAAGGTGACAATTAGGTCAGCTGATGCCAACCCCCCCCCCCCCACCCTCCCCCACCCCACCCCCATTGACCCCCATCCCAAATATAGCCCTCCTTGATTGATACTATGATGATGCTTATGCATTCAGGCTACTGTCAATTGTTTTGGGTACTTCACATATGGTGGCGTTATTAACACGTGACCACAACCCAGTTCTGAGGCATTGAGCAATCAACAGTTGTCATCAAATAACACAAACAAGTGCAGATATGAATGAGTAGACTCGGTCAAGCTCTTTTACATGGCATCATGATAAAATTATTGGTTGTAAATAACAGTGAGTCACGATTTTGTCCCCTTCAAAAAAAAATCCATGCCACTCGGCCTTGACATTGAGAATCTAATGGTGCGCCTCTAAGCCGTAACCATATAGCCACCCTAAGTTAACCCACCCAACCACCAAACTACTAATCGACCCCAACCCACTAAACCCAAATCCAACCTAACACCCCAAGCCGTAACCCCTAAACCCTACCCTCAACTACTACCCATCCCTAAACCCTAAACCCTAGCCACCCTAACCAAACCAACATGACACCCAAGACTACCCAACTCCTACCCCAACTACTACACCCTAGCCCCAAGCCACCTTTTCAATGTGAGTGCACCCCCGGGGCTATAGTCAACCTTCCTTAACCAACGACCATTCAACCCGCCCCAGTTCCCTAACCCAAACCTCACACGTTTGGATGCATTGCAGATTAACCCAACACCATGAACACCACTAAGGGAGCAGTTCCATTGATACGAGGCCTCTGCCATACCCAGGGGTATGTTTAGCAAATAGAGCGGGACATTGTTTAGCAAATACACGAGGATAATACAATTTACGTTAAACATCCATAATCAATAACATTATCTCTAAAAACATGAAATGCTGAATTTGTACCTTACAACTAGAATAAATAACCCGAAGCTCTATTTACATACCGACCACTTATCTTTCGTTATATTTAAACAAGCGGTAATACGCTACTCGATAAATAATCCTTTGCTACTCACAACTGTACGCGCTAAAAATCTCATCGGGGCCTGATAAAAAACTCATCGGGGCCCGGAACATTCTCGCAATTTTTATCGCGTACAAATGGAACTGTTCCCTAAGTTTAGTTTGGGTGCATTGCGAATTGGTAACTTGGTTGTAGCTACACTAGTGCTGAACTCCCCACATTGATACTCCTCGTCTCATTTTTATGGTTTGCAGCTGTTTCTGTCGTTTCTGTCGTTTCAGCATTCTGTATTTTATACTTGCCGTGTATAAACAATAATTCTTAACATCTGAAATCGCGAGCCAGCCTTGGATGCCCGCTTGGATATATTAGTACAGTCTGTGATGTAAAGTATGTCTAGACAGTGTTACCACAATACTAGATAAAACGACAAAACTGAATAACAAAGTGTGTGATTTTGGAAATATTGATATGTTTAGTAGCTTTTAGTCCATCCTATCATGAAGCTAGCGGTCTAATATCTGCTACCATATACTCGGTGAACTTTAGCTGAACTTAGAATCTGTCATTGCCCCAAACCTAGTGCTGCGAGCGTAGCGAGATGCGACCGAAACGACGAGGGCAGAGTCCCCGGCAGAGTCACTGCTACGAAAGTTCAGGGGTGAAACGTGAAAGTTTCGGTGTGTTGCTAATCTTCGAGTTTCGAGTTTCGAGTTACGAGTATCGAGTTTCGAGTATCGAGTTTCGAGTTTGGTTTAAACCAAACTCGATATCGAGTTTCATGAAAAAACGTAACTCGATATCGAGTTTCAAAAAAAATCAAACTCGATATCGAGTTTCAAAAGAAATATCAAACTCGATATCGAGTTTCAAAAAAAATATCAAACTCGATATCGAGTTTCAAAAAAAATATCAAACTCGATATCGAGTTTCAAAAAAAATATCAAACTCGATATCGAGTTTCAAAAAAAATATCAAACTCGATATCGAGTTTCAAAAAAAATATCAAACTCGATATCGAGTTTCAAAAAAAATATCAAACTCGATATCGAGTTTCAAAAAAAATATCAAACTCGATATCGAGTTTCAAAAAAAAAACGTAACTCGATATCGAGTTTCAAAAAAAATATCAAACTCGATATCGAGTTTCAAAAAAAACAACGTAACTCGATATCGAGTTTCAAAAAAAAAATCAAACTCGATATCGAGTTTCAAAAAAAAAACCAAACTCGATATCGAGTTACGTTTTTCACACGTGTTTCTATGGAAAATGGTATATACTAAACGAAACTCGATATCGAGTTACGTTTTCACACGTGTTTCTATGGAAAATGGTATACCAAACCAAACTCGATATCGAGTTACGTTTTCACACGTGTTTCTATGGAAAAATGGTATATACTAAACCAAACTCGATATCGAGTTACGTTTTTCTCTTCTAACTGCTACCAAGTAGTAATGTCAAGTAACTTTCATTCGATAAAATGTTAAGAATAGGTTCTAAACACGAACTAACATGCTAAGTAAAGCTTAATCATATACTACCAAGAAAAAAATCAGTTATTCTCCAATGCATTCAATAAAAACCAAACTCGATATCGAGTTTAAAAAAAAAAACCAAACTCGATATCGAGTTACGTTTTTCACACGTGTTTCTATGGAAAATGGTATATACTAAACGAAACTCGATATCGAGTTACGTTTTCACACGTGTTTCTATGGAAAAATGGTATATACTAAACCAAACTCGATATCGAGTTACGTTTTTCTCTTCTAACTGCTACCAAGTAGTAATGTCAAGTAACTTTCATTCGATAAAATGTTAAGAATAGGTTCTAAACACGAACTAACATGCTAAGTAAAGCTTAATCATATACTACCAAGAAAAAAAATCAGTTATTCTCCAATGCATTCAATAAAAACCAAACTCGATATCGAGTTTCAAAAAAAAATCAAACTCGATATCGAGTTTCAAAAAAAAAAAAAACTCGATATCGAGTTTCAAACAAAAAACGTAACTCGATATCGAGTTTCAAAAAAAATATCAAACTCGATATCGAGTTCCAAAAAAAATATCAAACTCGATATCGAGTTTCAAAAAAAAAACGTAACTCGATATCGAGTTTCAAAAAAAAAAATCAAACTCGATATCGAGTTTCAAAAAAAAAAACCAAACTCGATATCGAGTTACGTTTTTCACACGTGTTTCTATGGAAAATGGTATATACTAAACGAAACTCGATATCGAGTTACGTTTTCACACGTGTTTCTATGGAAAATGGTATAGCAAACCAAACTCGATATCGAGTTACGTTTTCACACGTGTTTCTATGGAAAAATGGTATATACTAAACCAAACTCGATATCGAGTTACGTTTTTCTCTTCTAACTGCTACCAAGTAGTAATGTCAAGCAACTTTCATTCGATAAAATGTTAAGAATAGGTTCTAAACACGAACTAACATGCTAAGTAAAGCTTCATCATATACTACCAAGAAAAAAATCAGTTATTCTCCAATGCATTCAATGAAACCAAACTCGATCATGAAAAAATCAAACTCGATATCGAGTTTCAAAAAAAATATCAAACTCGATATCGAGTTTCAAAAAAAAAAATCAAACTCTATATCGAGTTTAAAAAATAAAAAAAAACTCGATATCGAGTTACGTTTTTCACACGTGTTTCTATGGAAAATGGTATATACTAAACGAAACTCGATATCGAGTTACGTTTTCACACGTGTTTCTATGGAAAATGGTATAACAAACCAAACTCGATATCGAGTTACGTTTTCACACGTGTTTCTATAGAAAATGGTATATACTAAACCAAACTGGATATCAAGTTACGTTTTTCTCTTCTAACTGCTACCAAGCAGTAATGTCAAGCAACTTTCATTCGATTAAATGTTAAGAATAGGTTCTAAACACGAACTAACATGCTAAGTAAAGCTTAATCATATACTACCAAGAAAAAAATCAGTTATTCTCCAATGCATTCAATGAAAACCAAACTCGATATCGAGTTTCATGAAAAAATCAAACTCGATATCGAGTTTCAAAAAAATATCACACTCGATATCGAGTTTAAAAAAAAACCCGAACTCGATATCGAGTTACGTTTTTCACACGTGTTTCTATGGAAAATGGTATATACTAAACGAAACTCGATATCGAGTTACGTTTTCACACGTGTTTCTATGGAAAATGGTATACCAAACCAAACTCGATATCGAGTTACGTTTTCACACGTGTTTCTATGGAAAAATGGTATTTACTAAACCAAACTCGATATCGAGTTACGTTTTTCTCTTCTAACTGCTACCAAGTAGTAATGTCAAGCAACTTTCATTCGATAAAATGTTAAGAATAGGTTCTAAACACGAACTAACATGCTAAGTAAAGCTTAATCATATACTACCAAGAAGAAAAAAATCAGTTATTCTCCAAAGCATTCAATGAAAACCAAACTCGATATCGAGTTTCATGAAAAAATCAAACTCGATATCGAGTTTAAAAAAAAATATCAAACTCGATATCGAGTTTCAAAAAAAATATAAAACTCGATATCGAGTTTCAAAAAAAAAATCAAACTCGATATCGAGTTACGTTTTTCACACGTGTTTCTATGGAAAATGGTATATACCAAACCAAACTCGATATCGAGTTACGTTTTCACACGTGTTTCTATGGTAAATGGTATATACCAAACCAAACTCGATATCGAGTTATGTTTTCACACATGTTTCTATGGAAAATGGTATATACCAAACCAAACTCGATATCGAGTTACGTTTTCACACGTGTTTCTATAGTAAATGGTATATACCAAACCAAACTCGATATCGAGTTATGTTTTCACACATGTTTCTATGGAAAATGGTATATACCAAACCAAACTCGATATCGAGTTACGTTTTGACACGTGTTTCTATGGAAAATGGTATACTAAATGAAACTCGATATCGAGTTATGTTTCACACGTGTTTCTATGGTAAATGGTATATACTAAACCAAACTCGATACCGAGTTACGTTTTCACACGTGTTTCTATGGAAAATGGTATATACTAAATGAAACTCGATATCGAGTTATGTTTTCACACGTGTTTCAATGGAAAATGGTTTATAGGCCTACTAAACCAAACTCGAAATCGAGTTACGTTTTTCTAATCTAACTGCTACCAAGTAGTAATGTCAAGCAATTTTCATTCGATGTTAAGAATAGAATCTAAACACGAACTAACATGCTAAGTAAAGCTTAATCATATACTACCAACAACAAAAAATCAATTATTCTCTAATTTATTCAATAATCATGGATATTGGCTAAAAAAATGTATATATATAGATTGCTCGCGGAAAACCAAGTTTGAAACCAAATTCAACCCTTACCTAACAAGACAATCACGTGAAAACCCCTGAAAATATTGTTACATGGGGTAAAATATTGTTACATGGGGTAAACTATTGTTACATAGGTAAACTATTATTGCATGGGGTACTATTATTGCATGGGGTAAACTATTATTTCATGGGGTAAAATATTGTTTATGGGGTTAAAAACGCCCTTGAAAATGGGCCGATCGACGTATTTCAATGGGGAGGGGGGGGGGGGCGGTATTTAGTAGTTTTGCTGTCAGCCTTCGGACATTAGAAAAAATAAGTCTTGGTCTTTACTCGTCCTAATCAAAAGGAAAGCAGTGGCGCGACTGATCAGGGAACCTTCACTGGACGGACGTGCCGAGCGCGCGCTGCTCTCGACCTTGTTGATCAATCTACATACACGTTCAAGCCTTTAAAAGATGTATGGTGAACGTTACCCATACGCGACGTAAATCTTGAATCTCCGTTTGTTTCAATAGTTAAAAAAAATGATTTTTTTTTTATTATAACCTGCATAATTCATCACACGTTGGACTAAATTATTTCATCCTAAAACCACTGGAGTTGGATAACCAACTCTAGTGTCAGTATCATTTATGAATTGAAGCCGTCGTTAACCGTTCGTCCCATTCGCTTGATCACTTAACCTCGTACGCATAATTTAACCGTGAATATTCGTGACCGTGTCCGGCATCGTCTGTGAGTCTACCCAATCCAAATACTGCCCTCTGTATCCATCATGCTCCATGTATCCTATTTGCATGATTGTACCACACATACAGGGCGGGTAAAAAAGTGTACTCATATAATTTACAAATATTAACTATCAGAATATGAAGGAAACCAATGTATGCGGCAATAGATGCATTTATTCATTACTATTAGCAAAAAGAATCATGACATTTCATGGTACCGTTTACCAGATATGACTATTTGAAACCGAACACAATATTGAATATTTTACTCAATAATGCTTAATATTAATGAACAAGTGGATTCGTGTATGGTAGGTACACAATAACTAACTAACAAAGACTAATCAACATTTTCAGAGATTCTTTCAAATATTAAAAATGGGAAATAATGTCAAAACAATGTCATTATTACTAGAATGAATTTAGCAACAACAACACATTTGGCTTTTGTGATAGTCGGACTCAGCTCGGACTAGAGTGTGGACAGTTTTCAATAGTGAGATTCAATAGATCATAATCAGAGTAAATATCGCAAATCTTGTTCGGTTTATGAGCATAAAATAATTTATGTTTACCATAACCAATTTCAACCAACTAAAATTCTTTAGAAAGCTAATGAGATAACCAGTCTGCCTTTATGCACAGATTTTAAGATACAAAATCTCAAATGTTGAGTTCACTTTTTTTTTGACTCGCCATGTAGTCACCCGATCGTAATGCCAAACTCAAACCCACGCAGCGATTATAGAGGGCGTTGGTCTTTTAGGCTATTTTCGCCAATCCCATTATATTTTGATAAAACTTTTTGCCCGAGGGGGGGCACTCAACCTTTTTGGGGTAGGGGTGTGCCGCCCAGGGTCTCAAAAAGGGGGCTAATACAGAACTGAACTGAATGGATTTTATGACGAAAAATAGGGTCTTAGGAACTGATTTTTCAAAAAATGGGGTCTTAAGAACTGATGCAGGCTCATAAGAGGGTGTCATAAGAGCTAGAAGCAGAGGGTGAAAAAGGTGGTCTTCAGCGCGGCACATAGGCCTACCTATCAGTGCACCCCCCCCCCCCCCCCGGGACTTGTTGGCCAATATCTTTTTAAAATACAGGATGTCAGGGGTACCATAAACACTGGGGTGTATTATACGAAGCTTTATTGGTATCATTTCGTGTCGCATATTTCATGTCGCGACCGACACGAACACGCGACACGAGATTTCGGGCCGCGATACGCGAGAAATCTCTTACGCAAGATTTCGGGCCGCAATGCGAAATCTCGTATCGCGGCCCGAAATCTTGTGTCGCGTGTTCGTATCGCGACCCGAGATTTCGTGGTATAAATCTCTTACGCGAAATTTCGGGGTCGCGATACGAAACTAGACTGGGTCCCCGCGTCCCTCTATATGGCCGCCATCTTTAAAAATGGCGGACCAAGCACCCTCGCAGGGGCCGTGTGGAAAATCGGGAAGACAGAAGGATCCAGTCTAATACGAAACACGCGATACGAGATTTCGGGTCGCGATACGAAATTTCGGGGCGCGATACGAAATACGCGACACGAGATTTCGGGTCGCGACACGAAATACGCGACACGAAATGATACCAATAAAGCTTCGTAGTTATCTGATCTAACCCACACTATGGATCTAACCATAAACACTGGAATCTAACTATGGTTTATCTATGGTTCTCGGTCATAACCAGCTGCCAATTACATACACAGCCGGATCTAATGAACTGCTGTGCTTCGACAACCGTGAGGGCCCCCGTGCAAAGGGTGTCAAAATCGCAATTATTTCTTGTGAAAAACCTAGCTACACCACTATTTTATGGTAACCAAATTTGCTAACACCATGGCCGGAACAAATTGCAGCTGGCACCATGGCTGAAACAAATTGCACACTCCCAGCCTCCCTTACCCAGGACAAAATGTACGCCCCGGCTACAGTCCGCAGGTCAAGTCGCTTTATTTATTTCTGCAACCATAACAGGATGCATATGTACGTGTTCCCTATGTGTTTTATTATCCTTAAGCGGAATGCATCTCTAGCTATGTATAGCTGCGCCCGGGGTGTGCATTTGCATACCCTTAGGGTACGTCCCCGCTACAAGACCCGGCTAGCGGGGGCACAGTTTGTACGTCCCCGGTACATGCACAGCCGTGCACTGTTTTTTTGTACATTCATATCCAGTCCCGGCATGGTTCCCCGCCAAGTTCGGGGTTTGCAATTGATAAGTGCATAAACGGGCTGGAAAAAAAAGAAAAAATGGTGTTCAGGGGGCAAAACATTTTGAATATAATTGTACACGTTCTGAGAAAATGTCAATTTCAAGAATATAAAATACCTTTGCATGATTTGTCTCAGTAAAATAAAAAAATGCTCCAATTCCTCCCGCAGCAATAATAATAATTTTATTTCAAATGTCCCAGAACCAAAACTAGCTTCTCATACACTGCCAGGAAACAGTGACCATTGTATTAATGATTATATTCCTTTGTGCAAAGCTAAAACAACCAAGAACATTAAAAATGTGTAATCTATAATGAAAATAAATTGCGACCACATGCAGTATATGAATATGTGCATTGAATACACATGATTTTATTTAATGGTATCCATAGAAACTTCAAATGAAACATACCGTAGTACAAACAAAGTTTTTCATCAACACCTTTAGACAGATAAATGAACAATTATTATAGTCAACCAATCAACGAATCATAATACAATCTGAGACTAATAATATACATAAAGAGATAAGAAGCACGGTACTACAGCTATTAATCGCTGTACACAAGGTCGATGCGGCTATTGTTTAGTCAATCGCCAATCGATTATCATCATTCAGTTTAATTTGTAGCACGACCTCATTATTTGAGTAAGCTCGCTATTTGAATCCAGTATTATCCACACATTTGTTACACTTTTTAAATAACCTGAACGCAATTAAGCATGGGATGGCTACCGACATACAGAACGTGATAGATTTCTAAAATGAATACATTTATATCGCTATATTTTTGGCATTTCAGAAGAGATTATGACAATTAAAACCTATAGGGTACATTCTTGGGCATATACACAAGGTATTATGATAACAAAGTTCATGGTAATTTCTTTATATTTAACATGAATTGAGAAACAAATGTTATACTTTAATTCATAAACAAGTTCTTCAAAACATCACTTTTTTTTAGTTTAATTCATAATGAATCTAAATACAAACTATGATATTTGGTTATCACAATACATTGTTTATATGTTCAAGAATGTACCCAATGGGTTTAATTGGCATATCTCTTCAGAAATGCCATAATCTTAGCGATATAAATACATATTATTTCAGAAATATATCAATGTCTGTGAGTCGGTCACCATCCCATACTTAAGTGCGTTCAGGAAAGGAAATTAAGAAAAGTGTTTATACATGTGTGGATATTAACACTGGATAGCGGGCTAGTACTCAAATGACGAGTTTGTGATACAGATTAAACTGAATGATGATAATCGATGGGCCATCAACTATAACAATGTCGCATCGGACCATGGATCGCTGCACATGGCAGGTATCAATGGGCGCTTATCTCTTCAGGTATATTAGTCTCAGATACAATGTAGCTGTTATGGCCAACCGGGTGGAAAATTCTTTAATTAAAACCCTTTAATTTTGTAGGACAAATAACATCAACAGACAACAAGATGACTGCTTATGGGGCTTGTAGATCGCGCATGTAAACTTTCTTGTTGTTGTTGCTCTCCATGCTTAGGCAAAAGAAAAGAAGGTCTGTCACACCATGGACTTATTAGACTAATAAAGTCCATGGTCACACATACATTTGGGGGAAAAGCTATGCGATAATTTAAACAATTTTTTGAAGAAATAGCTATTCTAAATGCCAAGGCTAAATGCGGAAATCCTTTTTTTTTCTCTTTTTGACCTCTTTCCCCCTGTTTTTCCCCTTTTCGGAGCCATTTTCCCAAATATTTGGGACAACTAAAATAAATAAATAAACCCCAAAAATGTGTCTCGTCGCGTGCAGGATGTGTGAGGTAGCAACAGACCTTATTTTTTGTCTTGGCCTTAAAGGGCCATTAAGTGGTGTTGAAAATGTTAAATGTTTAAAAATTTACTTTAGAATTCAAGATGAACATTAAAAATTGCCATTATTGTTGTTTCTACTAACAAAAACACAGCAAAACTTTATTAAAACAATATCATCGCTATTTATTGAAAAACGCCCTCTATGCAAATATGGTTCGCGTTTTGTATCACGCGTACTGCAGGGGGATACTGTCGGATGTAAAATGCTCGTCGCGGCTGTACGAGCATTTTTGAATCGACGTTTTCTTGTACAAAGAGAGCTGATTTTTCTTAATCCTTATAGGTGTAAGTTCATACATGTAATACAATTATAAAAATATACTAATCTCAGTTTTTATCATAATTGAGGGCGCAGCCTCCAACATCTCTTAGTGCCCCTTTAAGTGTATCAGTATAATATTGTGCACATAGGTCTACATGTAGAGTTGTTATTCAACCAAAGTGATTGCACATTATCATTTTTGAGTAACCGAGGGCAATTCGTTTCAATTTATTAGGCGGTCAAAATGTTTAAATATTAAAGGTTATACAGTCCAACCTTGGATATCCGGACATCATGATGGGATCAAGCCCGAGTGGGGGGGGGGGGGGGGGGGGGGGGATGGGGAGGGGGGGGGGAGCTCTCAATTTATTTTTGGGTAGGAGTGTGCCATCCAGGGGCTCAAAAACGGGGTTTTCTGAGCGGATTGTTGATTTTATCTAAAAAGTAGGGTCATAAGAACTGACCATTTCCCCAAATTTGTTTAAATTTTAAGAGCTGATGCCGGTTCAAAATGTGGGGGGGGGGGGGGGAGGGCTGTATTAAGAACGAGCAATAAGGTGTAAAAGGGAATCTTCAGGGCGGCTCATACCTTTTCCCCTTTCCAATGTCAGTGCCCCCCCCCCCCCCCCCCCCCCCCCCCCCCCCCCCCAAGCAATTACCGGATAAGTGAAAATCTGGATAAGCGAATTATGCGTAATCCTGCATTGACTGTCCTCAAGTGGGGACGTTAGAAGGGTACTGAATGATGAGGGGTATTTACAGTGCCAATGTTTTATTTAAGCACTAAATAGCACTACCAACATCAGAAGACTTCAAATCATAATAGAGTGTGAAAAACATAATTATTTTCTTTTGGGATCATTCAGCTGGATTGGATAACAGAGTTATTCTGATAAAAAAAGGTCGGATAACCGAGGTTGGACTGTACTTTATAAAGGTCATAAGTACTTTTTCTACACTGAGATTTTGTGGAGATTATTTATTTGCTTTTACATATATTTAAACAGGTTTAAAAGTGTTCAAACAGGTTCAATTCAATATTTATTTTCCATCATATCAACAAGGACAAAATACAATAACAATTTAACAAGTAATATGATGGAGGAGGAACAACTAAAAGCAAAAGCCTGGCGTTGTTGCACCCCCTTAAACAAAGCTTACACTCTACAAATACAGAAGAATAGACAAAATACAATTAGAGTAATAAGTTAAACATAACAGAAAAACAAACAAAAATTGACAAACGAAAGGGTGAACAAGCAATGGATATACATGATATCCGAAGCAGCAACATGATATTTTGTTTTGTTTTTTAATTTGTTTTGATTTAAGTTTATTAACATAATATTGGTTTTTGGTTTGTTTTAAAGTTTGTGTTCTTGATTGTGTATATATAGTATTGTCTCAGTATTGTACAAATACCAATTTCAGTACTAATCATGACGGAAGGTTTATAAACTAAACTAATGATGAAAGAATAGATATGAAATATTTCAAAAACAGTATACCGTAAACAATATTTATTACTGAATTTTTTGTTTGTCTATTAGTTAATTAATCTATGGTATAACAAATACGATATGTGTATTAACTTATCAATAATAATAGTAATAATAATAGTAATAATAATATAATAATATAATAATATACACTGAGCTCAAAAATTTCAAACATATACTATTTCTATAGTGAATATACAAATTATGATAGAATGATAGAGACAACATCTAATATAATTAAAGCTGCAAGTAGGTTGTGATTTTTCTTTTTAATTGGCTTATGCTATATATTTTTTTTAAATCCTAAATTCACAATAAATGTTTTTTTTCTTTGCATGTTTTCTCTCCACCTCCCCCACCCCTAAACAAGTTAATTATAAAAAATTTAAAAACAAAATCAAATTTTCTTGAAAATGGTTAACACATTAAGTTCATAACTCGCCCAATCTTTACAAAACAACACTTATTACGCATTCTTTAATATTCTTTGTTAAAGGGGACATTAGTTCTCAACTTGAAACCACAATATTTGTCTTCACTTTTAAAAAGCTACATACAGAACTTTTGAACAATTATTTTATAAATGATTGCTTGATATTTGTCTTCACTTAAGAAATCATAGCAAAGGTCATCATCAGCCTTTTAAAAAGCTACATACAGAACTTTTGAAAGATTGATCTTATGATTGCTTGATAGATAATTGCATGCTATTAACCATTCTATATAACACATACATTTGTTCCTGTAATTTCAATGGTGACATAAAATATTTGGACTAGTTCCCCAATATTTTACAGGAGGGAAAAAAGTTCCCATATAAAAATACTATTATATTTCCCTGTGATGAGCTATGAATGAAATAGTACCTTTTTATGGGAATTTTTTCCCTGCTCGCAATAATTAATTTGACCTTTGACAGGTTTTTGTGTCAATCAATCAAATTTTGTGTCGTCTGGATTTGTTTATTATAATTTCACTGTCGTGGTACTACATTTTCCTGGAGTTTATTACCATGGAGGATTTTGGGTTTCATCAGCTCATTAGTGAAGTTGCATTGGAGCATTGACTCTACGATGTAGACAGTGCTTATATGAAAAAGCAAATCAAATAAAAATGCTGTCAATCAGCTGGAACAGTTCAAAATTGTGAGAGAGAATGCACTGCTGGAGGTAAGCCTATCGACTGACCTCTTGATATATTGAGTATTGGAGTTTTTGGGCCTACAATTTTAGTACATGTAAGTCAAAGGTCTCAAGTCACATTGGGGAACGATTTTGCACAATTTCCTCTATAAAACAGTAAATATTTGCATACTATATACTAGTATAGTAACTTAGAAATTCTGCAAATCATTGACGTACCCATGAGCATCAACAGAAAGTAGAAAAAGGGGAGATAAGCTTTTGCAGCACATCATCCCCTATCAATCCCACCCCATACCTGTTGAAATCACTTCTAAACCCCACTTCTTCTGACTGTGAAGGTATGGGGAGACTGGTTTAGAGCTGTGCCTTTATTACCATTTTCTTTTTTATATGAAGAGAAATTGTGAATAGCCTAACAGACATTAACAAAGTTAATGAACTGAGTGATTACAAATCAAACTGGTAACTGTTAACTCTCTACAGAATGCTCTGATGGGCCAATCAATTGGTTCACTGTAACTCAGAAAATAATCAAAATACAAGAACCATACCATTTAAAATATCAACCAAAGTCAATGCAACAGACTCTGCATCAAACTTTGATGCTTTGATTAACACTTTCTCTGACACAGTGACTGACTTCTTTGATCATGCAATACTGGGGGAACGCTCTGATGGTTCTATAATCTGACGCCTTGATAGTACGAAAGTTCCATAGTACGACGCATGTAAATTCACTATTCGATGGTCCGAATCAGGAAAAAGGATTTTAATCTGAAGAAAAAAATTGTTCTTTATTATGAAGGTTCTCTATTCCGAAAATGAAAAAGGTTCTAAAGTCCAACAGTTCTATAGTTCGAAAATAAAATAGGTTATAATCCACTTTTGTTTCAATGGTAAAAAGGTTCTCTAGTCCGAGAATAAAAAATATTCTATAGTCCGAATATTAAAAATATTCTTTAATCCGATATTTTGAAAGGTTCTATAGTCTGAAAACTGGTAAAGGGTTCTCTAATCCGAATGTTAAAAAAGGTTCTTTAGTCTGAATTGAAAAAAAGATTCTATAGATCGAATTTTCAAAACGGTTTATAGGGTAACTTTTACTCAACAAGCTCAAATTTAAAAATTTAAAAATTCATCCGACTTAGGTTTTCGCGATGATTTCGGTCAAAATGAGTGCGCCCCCATATTCAAACGACCATAAATCGGTAACCACTGGGTCAAATTGGTTGATATTGGTGTTTTTGAAAGGGAATTGCATAAGCAATCCAAAACTACCATACTTTCATTATGTACAAACATGTTGAAGTTTTGAAGTTTGATGACCTTTAGACCTTCACTTTGACCTTAAATTTGACCCTGTGGATCACATGATAATAATAATAATAATAAAGGTCTAAATGTTATTGTCATCGCAGCCAACCGGCTGAATTGTAACATTACATATCAAATACATTAATAAACAATGCAACCTCCTAAGTTGCGACATAAACCAACATGAACAAACATACATAACCCCTATAAAGTAACCCCCTAATAGGCAATGTAGACTCAGTGCCTTGCCCAAGGACACAAACATATTGGCACCAGCGGGGCTAGAACTCGCAACCTTATGGTTAGGAGACCGGCAACTATTCCACTGGACCACACATGCTCTACATTAAGAGGAGATGATGTTTGATGAAAATATACCCCTAGTGTTTTCTACACAATATCAACGAGTTAGAGAGATAATATTTTTTGTTTTCTTTCCAGTTCTTCTCAAAGTAGGATAGTTGAGCAAAACTGTGAGTGGAAAACCGGCAAATTTTCAAAGGACTATATCTAGGCAACCAATTGGTCAAATCAGTTGATATTGGTGTTTTTGGAAAGGTAATTGCACCAACATTCCAAATCTGCCATAATTTTTCATGTAGGAACAATTTGAAGTATGATGACCTTTAGACCTTTGCTTTGACCTTGAATATGACCTTGTGGATCACATAATCTGGAGATGAACTGCATTGAAAATTATACCCCTGCATGTTTTCTATATGATGTCAAAAAAAATCAAAGCTCTAGTATTATTTGTTTACAATCAGCTAATCTCAAAGTTTGATAGTTGTGCAAAAACATGAAATTGCTATGGAAATGAATATGAATATAGACTTTACATGTAATTGTATGGAACGCCGTTTGTAAACATTTGAACAATCATAACTTGTGTGTGTATATGTAACATTTGTGTGTATATTATTGGTTGTGCACACACAAATTATGATTGTTCAAAGATTTACAAACGGCGTACCATGGAACGCCGTTTGTAAACATTTGAACTTTCAAAGATTTACAAACGGCGCACCATGGTACGCCGTTTGTAAACATTTGAACAATCATTGTTCAAAGATTTACAAACGGCGCACCATGGAACGCCGTTTGTAAACATTTGAACTTTCAAAGATTTACAAACGGCGCACCACGGCACGCCGTTTGTAAACATTTGAACAATCATTGTTCAAAGATTTACAAACGGCGCACCATGGAACGCCGTTTGTAAACATTTGAACTTTCAAAGATTTACAAACGGCGCACCACGGCACGCCGTTTGTAAACATTTGAACAATCATTGTTCAAAGATTTACAAACGGCGCACCATGGAACGCCGTTTGTAAACATTTGAACTTTCAAAGATTTACAAACGGCGCACCACGGCACGCCGTTTGTAAACATTTGAACAATCATTGTTCAAAGATTTACAAACGGCGCACCATGGAACGCCGTTTGTAAACATTTGAACTTTCAAAGATTTACAAACGGCGCACCACGGCACGCCGTTTGTAAACATTTGAACAGGCTTGTTTGAAATTTGCCATGTTTGACTGGACTCGGGTTCGAGTCCGACGGACTCGGGCTCGAGTCCGAGTCCACAAGGCCTGAGTCCGAGTCCAATGGGTATGAGTATGAGTCCACACTAGGACTCATCCATTGAGTCCGAGTCAGACTTGCTCCAACACCGCCTTCAACCTGTCTAGGGTCCTGCATAGCTGAGCTTGCACAACCGGTCATCCAATTACATTTAATACTATATAGCAACAGTGCCCTTTCTCCAAACGCCGTTTGTAAATCCTTGAACAATGATTGTTCAAAGATTTACAAACGGCGTACCATGGTACGCCGTTTGTAAATCTTTGAAAGTTCAAATGTTTACAAACGGCGTACCATGGTACGCCGTTTGTAAATCTTTGAACAATCATAATTTGTGTGTGCACAACCAATAATATACACACAAATGTTACATATACACACACAAGTTATGATTGTTCAAATGTTTACAAACGGCGTTCCATATAATTGTATAGGAAAAAGCAAATTTTTTCCCCCAAGTATCCAACTTTGAGAAGTCCTGGAAAGAAAACAAAAAAAATTATATCTGTAATTCTTTGATATTATGTAGACATGTAAACATGTGGGGGATATAATGTCACCAAACGTCATCTCCAAATCATGTGAACCACAAGGTCAAATTCAAGGTCAGGAGTTCATGAAAAATTAACATGTTCATGCTTGAGAAAAGATGGCAGATTTGGATTCCGTATGCAATTCCCTTAAAAAAAAAATACCAATTTCAGCTAATTTGACACAGGGGTTACTGATTTACAGTTGTTTGAAAGTTGACGGTTGCGCTCATTTCGACTGAAATCGTCGACGATGCGCGCGCCGTACCGCGAAAACCGGAAGTCTGATGATTTTTTAATTTTGAAATTTGAGCTTGTTGAGCCAAAGTTACCCTACAAATTTGAAGAGGGTAGGGTTAAATCCATTGGGTGATTTGACATGGAAAATTACCCTAGTCTGAACCTTATTTTGGTTCTGACTATAGAGGCGTTGGATTATAGAACCGTCGGACTATCTATATGTCAGCGCAATACTGTGCCTTCATTCCCATTTAAGATATCAACGAAAGTCAACGGTCTTTAAGCATCGGACTGGGCATCGTCTTTTCAAAGCTTTGGTTGATACATGAAATGGTTACGGACACACGTAATAACATAATGATTGGCTGATCGAGAAGTCAATCACTATGTCAGAGATGGCGTTAAGGAAAACATACAATTAAATCAAAAGTGAACGACTCCACCTTTTAAAATCCTTTATAAGTTACAACAAAGCTTTACCTGTATTGTATGTACAATATCAAAACGTTTACAGTTTTCATACAAGCAATGTTTGAGATATACATGCTATGCTACGCCCAAATATATACACATACATGTAGGTGAACGACTCCACCTTTTCATATTAGCATTGTTCTATATTACCATCAAAACGTATAGTTTTCACACAAGCAATGTTTGATATATATGTAGTACAACATTTAACACTTTCCCTACAAAGTGACCGACTTCATTCCCATTTAAGATATCAACGAAAGTCAACGGTCTGTAAGCATCGTCTTTTCAAAGCTTTGGTTGATACATGAAATGGTTACGGACACACATAATAACATATGATTGGCTGATCGAGAAGTCAATCACTATGTCAGAGATGGCGTTAAGGAAAACATACAATTAAATCAAAAGTGAACGACTCTACCTTTTTATATCATTCATAACTTACAGAAATATATAGCCATGCCTGTTCTGTATTGCAGGAAAAATCAAAATTAAAAGGGTATACGAGGGGTATCAAAAAGTTTTAGAAATCACCCAGACGTGAAGGAGCCAGAAACTTAATTTTGTTATGTGATCCTTCAGACATCTTTACTAAGTCCCTGTGCAAAGTTACACATTTCTCCTACTATTTATTACCTGTCCACAGACCGCCATTGTAGAGATCCCCAGATTGACCGCCATTGATTGTTTCTCAGATTGCCTCAGATTATGTAATTCTCAAAAACAGCAATAAATAGTTTAAAGTATTGACAGAAAGGGTCAAAGGTCATGTAGAGTCATTAGAGGTCAATCTGTGTACACCCCATGTTACCCATAAGTTTATTGTCACCAAGCTTATTTGCAATGACCTTTGACCTCTTTCTGTCTAAACTTTAAACTATTTATTGCTGTTTTGGGAATAACACAATCTGAGAATCGATTGGTCAATCTGAGGATCTCTACAATGGCGGTCTGTGGACAGGTAATAAATAGTAGGAGAAATGTGTAACTTTGCACAGGGACTTAGTAAAGATGTCTGAAAATCACATAACAAAATTAAGTTTCTGGCTCCTTCACGTCTGGGTGATTTCTAAAACTTTTTGATACCCCCTCGTACAGTTTTTATAGTTATAGCAATGTAGTACACAAAGGAACACTTTCTCTGACAAAGTGACTGACTTCTTTGATCAATCAATACTGTGCCTTCATTCCCATTTAAGATATCAACCAAAGTCAACGGTCTTTAAGCATCGGACTGGGCATCGTCTTTTCAAAGCTTTGGTTGATACCTGAAATGGTTACGGACACACGTAATAACATAATGATTGGCTGATCGAGAAGTCAATCACTATGTCAGAGATGGCGTTAAGGAAAACATACAATCTAAATTGAATGACTCGACCTTTTAAATATCATCCATAACTATGTCTGTTCTGTATTTGCATGTACCATCAAAAGGTATACAGTTTCATACAAGCAATGTTTGAGATATACATCTAGCACAAAAAGTCTCTGACCAGGTGCTCTGATGTATGCTAATCCAAAACCAATAATCGATACAAAATATCTAAGATATACAATTCATGAGCAAATTTCTTCTTTGCGGTTTGATACCTCATACATTAAAATCGAGTGGATATTATCGATGATATGATTGGTTAATCGACCACAACACCAAAACAATTCTTCGACTAAAATTGGGTTTCAATGGGATATCCTTGCTTAGTGTGCGATTACGGATTGAAAATGTGTGTGTGACTGACTCCCTGTCGATGCCTGTTACCCATTTATCCCCATACCCGACTGGTTGAGATAGCACACAGTGGACAATACAAATCAATGATATCCCATATGAAACCAATTCCAGTTCAACTTTGTTGTCGTTACTTGTGGCTATTAAAATCATCATAACTTTAAAAGTATCCATTCGATCTTTATTATGAATGAGGAATCAAACTATGGAGAAGAAATTTGCTCATTTAAAGGTAGATGACCCGATCACATTTCGATTTTCAACTTGAAGTTTTCTATTCTACATGAAAGGTCATCCTTAAAAAAGTCGTGTTCCAAAGTTTGAGTTGCATAGCTCTAATGGTTCTTATTTTACACGCACAAGATGCTGTGAACTGTACCCATTGAGTAGTACACAAACTATATCGGTGGTATACCACCATTCGCGGTAATTCGACGTTATTTCATCGATTTCTCTGTAATTATACCGATTTAGGCCGTCAAATTTCAGTTTGATGATGAGAAAAATACGAGCTTTCATATGATATGAAAATCTCCGTATGTTTGAAATAATTCTGTGTTACGAAAATGTGATCGGGTCATCTACCTTTAATGTGTATCTCAGATTATTGGCATCGGTTATTGATTTTGGAATTAGCCAACGTCAAAGCGCCTGATCATGGACTTTTTGTGCTAGGTGTACATGTAGTACACAGATGAACACTTTCACTGACAAAGTGACTGACTTTTTTGATCATGCAATACTGTAACTATAAAGGCGTCGGATTCAAGAACCGTCGGACGATCGATATGTAAAACCAAAACAAAATCTGTTTCCTCATTTTAAAATTTTGTTCATCTACACGCAGCCTCGCACTAGCAACAGGCAGATTATTGTTTAACTGATAGCGACAACTCACGGATCAATCGTACGACACGGATAAGGGATGCTTCAATTGATCAATGCAGCCCATACACATACCTGCCACACATGTTCAAAACCCAAGTGTGAAAATGTAAACTGCACTTTGTTCTATCCTTTTCTATGTATCATTCTTAATTATTAACTGATCTTCATGAACAAGGTAGCAAAAAAAGAGAAGAAATTTCTTTTCAACTTTAAAATTTAATATTTGTACGTTGGAGCTAGTTTTTGGAGTTAAAAGTATATTTATTACATGGACAGTTACTTATATATGAGGACTGTATACATTGGCTGATCGAGAAGTCAATCAATTTGTCAAGACCACTTCCATTCCAAGTATATTTCATGAAAAATAATCATCCTGTCAAAACCAATATTGCAGTTTAATGCATTTGGGTCATCGCCACATGGATTGTAACTTTCATGTATATCTGGACACACAAGCATGGAGTACCATAGCAGATGTGCCCTTAATTAGAATGCTTCCTCAGGAAGGTTGGACAAAACCTATTTTTAAGTAAACAAGCAATCCCCATAGCATGTGGCACCTTTGAAGGTCACAGGAGTTGTGTGTGTGCATGGAGAGGAAGACGGATTCTTTCTGCCATGAGAAAAATAGTGGTACGTGACATTTGACCTTATTAGCATACACAGATTCCCACTCTTTCACCCATGTTTGGTTCAACTTCAACTTAACAAAAATTTAACCAAACAGCCTATTTTACACTGACCTGATATGACCATTGTTGATCTTAGCATTGTGACTTTTTACTTTATTCAAATATGAAGGCTTCCATGTAATTCATTATAACCCAAGTATGGTTAGACTTCAACTTTTAAAATGAGTGTTAACAAATGGACCAGTGAATTGACTTTTGATGTTACAGAAGGACCAGGGAATTATCTTCCACTTGCTGTTACGTCCAGATTGAATTGACTTGAACTTGCTGGCTGCTTCAGATGGACCATTGGCAGTTCAATAGTAGTGTCAATTTAGCATCTACAATTTTCACATTTGTTATGAATCCCCAGTGCATGGAGCTTTTCAATATGTCCCTTTGTTATGAGGAAATCGTCATGAACCACTATATCAGAGATGCTTGCTCTAGGATACTTTTTCCTCATGCATTCCAATTTTAAGTCATAATATGTGTTGGTAGCGTATAATTGCCTGTGCCACATATTATCACGTTTGTACTCACGGAAGTCACATTTCTGCAAAATCAAGTCATTCGGAGCTTCCTTTTCAGCCTCCATCTGTTCTTCACAACCACTACATATCTTGATTTGTCCATGGCGACGGGCTAAAATGAATGGGTTTACCCTCTGCTCCTGCATTTGTTTTTGAGTGAGTGGCGGTAGATCATGTCTGTACCTGGCATTCTGAACAGCAGCTGACTTCCTTGGCTTTTGCTTGCTTTTCTTAGCTTTGTCTTTCTTACCCTTGCTTTTCTTTTGCTTATGTTTGTCGTCTCTGGTTTTCTTTGGAGGGGGCTCCTGAGGATCGTCTGAATCTGAGACGGAAATCAAATCTTTTCCATATGCTTTTGCAGCTTTTAATTCCCTTTTTCTCGCACGGTGCTCTATTTTTTTCTGCGATGGTCCTCGACCTAACGGCACTTGCCCATTTGCCAATGCTTCAAGTTGCTTTTCCTGTCGGATGGCATTTACAACATCTAATCTGCACGCTTCAAGTAGAGACTGTTTGGATGATGTACCCATCATTTTGGTCATTTTGGCATGACCCACCTCTGCTAGGTTCATGTTGGGAGTATCATAAGGTTTGTACGCTCTGAATATGTGCGTTCTGCGCTCATCCCACCAATTCAACCATGGTGCTTGGGTGCTTTCTTCACATTTCTGTCTCAATTTCTCCAACACCTTCATGTAGTTTGCTTTTGTAACAGCGTTCAGCAACTTGTTGCACAACTCCTTGAATTCATCTCCATCTTTCATCTTGCGTGCCTGTCTGTTTACACTCTCTTTGAAATGAAATTCGCATGAAAAGGTTCTTTCGATGGCTTCCTCGCCAAATACGTTCTCAATGCTAATCCAATTAGCCGGGTTCTCATCAACTATGAAGCCAGTGGGGTTGAATTTATAGTCAGCTTGGCCCAACTCCTCCTGTAAGACTTCGTTCCAAAATTTCCAAAATAAGGTGAGACCTTGGGTGTTTTCTTCCACTACCTCCATTGTTGCCAGCGAAAGTAGCATCTGTATTATTGGATCGTACATCCATAAGGTAAGGGTTTTGTATCCCTGGGTCCTACCATGCTTGCCATCAGCAAATGCGTATGTTTGATTTCTTGAGGATGATCCCGCTTGGTCCATTTGCAATCCAATATTGGCCATCGCCTTACTAGATTTGAACACATAGCCTGGCATCCCATTGTTCATGTCTCCATTATTGATCTTGTATATGAGATACCGGTCCTTCTTATCTGTTTGTTTTTTAAATTCACAAACAGCATCAAATCTGCTTCCACATGATTCCGCAGAAACAGCAGATTTTGCGTTATTGATCTTTTTTATATCAACAAACTCCTTTGCCACAGATTCAACATTTTCCCAATTAATTTCTTGAGACGCCATAATCCTCTTCATTTTGTGAACAACAAAATTGCTTGCAGATGTGTAGGGGCTTTGTATCATTTCTTTCTGAAGTTGTTTGGATGAGCGTTGGTTATATTTGGCAATACAGGTATGTGTGCCTGTGTACATTACTATAACTTTTCCACTGTAATACTCCCATACCTTCCGTGCTGGACAAGGTGGAGAAAGACCTTCCTGATCACACAATTGGCAATAAAACGTATTTCCTCTCTTCACAAATTGCCCTCTGTTGGGTTTTCCTTCAATCATGCATTCCGCACATAAAGGTGAGCCTTTACAACTTGATGTTCTTCTGAATCCTGGGAATCCTTTTCTTGAACTGGAAACCCAGGTATTCCAAGGTCTACCATCCTCACTGACTTTCATGACATTTTCTTCTGTGCAGGTAATTCTAAATTTGTGCAATCCATCTACATCATACGGTATTTCTGATCCTTCTATGCAGACATCCCAATTTGAAATATCAAGCTTTTCTCTCAGCAATGTTAAGGGTTTCTTGATGTGATCGAGTTCTGAATCTGATGATGTATCGCAATCAGGCATGTCAATTTTCAGCACCTCTATATTAGTATCTACGCCACATCCAAATCTTCTTCGCATCCACTTTGTTAGCCCTTCCCATCCATTTTGACCATTTGGAGCACACAGTATTAGGCCTGTGCCTTGCCCTCCTTGACTTTCTGGTACTGGGTGTGTATCTAAAAACACTATTTCTGTATTATCACACAACATGAGGATTGTATAAGGTGGACATACAATTAAGTATACTCTGAAACTATCAGTTGTTGTACACTTCCATATATTGTGAATCAACTGTTCACTTTCCTTGTTAAATATGCATGGTTCTATGTTGAATGATAATGATACTTCATGCTTGACTAAATCTATATATTGTAGTAATGACAAAGCCTCAGGAGCATCATACCCTCTGTTTTTGTCTCGCACAATGTTTAGTTCGACTGGCAAGTCATTTATGGTGTTTTCAGCTATTTCTGTTAGTTGTTGCTTGGACGTTGACAAAGACATCGACTTTGACATAAATTCAACAGCAACCATAATGCAAAGAAAAGCACAACTATTTGTCCCATCATTGTCTGGCAACTTGGCATCTATACTAGTGTCAAGCTGATCCATATTAGCAATAAATCTGTCATGCTGTTCAATAGCACTACTTTGACTGCATGTCAGCGGTATTCGGACTACAGGAGGACCAGGGAAGTCTCGACTTTCACTAGCTGTTTTTAGAGATGGAGCAGAGAGGTATTGACTTTCAATTACTGCACATGGACCAGGGAATTCTGGTCTTACTCTTGCTGATGTTACAGATGGATTGTGGCAGTCTCGTCCTACAGTTGCTGATGTCACTGATATAATAGAGACATCTGGGCTTGCACTTGATGATGTTGAAGATAGACTATGGAAATCTTGACTTGCTGCTGTTACAGACGGTCCTGGGAAGTCTTGACATACAACTGGACCAGTGAATTGGCTCGCTGCAACTGATGGACCAGTGAATTGACTCGCTGCTACTGATGATGGACCAGTGAATTGACTCGCTGCTACTGATGATGGACCAGTGACTTGACTCGCTGCTACTGATGATGGACCAGTGAATTGACTCGCTGCTACTGATGATGGACCAGTGAATTGACTCGCTGCTACTGATGATGGACCAGTGGATGGACCAGTGAATTGACTCGCTGCTACTGATGATGGACCAGTGGATGGACCAGTGAATTGACTCGCTGCTACTGATGATGGACCAGTGACTTGACTCGCTGCTACTGATGATGGACCAGTGAATTGACTCGCTGCTACTGATGATGGACCAGTGAATTGACTCGCTGCTACTGATGATGGACCAGTGAATTGACTCGCTGCTACTGATGATGGACCAGTGAATTGACTCGCTGCTACTGATGATGGACCAGTGAATTGACTCGCTGCTACTGATGATGGACCAGTGAATTGACTCGCTGCTACTGATGATGGACCAGTGAATTGACTCGCTGCTACTGATGATGGACCAGTGAATTGACTCGCTGCTACTGATGATGGACCAGTGAATTGACTCGCTGCTACTGATGATGGACCAGTGAATTGACTCGCTGCTACTGATGATGGACCAGTGAATTGACTCGCTGCTACTGATGATGGACCAGTGAATTGACTCGCTGCTACTGATGATGGACCAGTGAATTGACTCGCTGCTACTGATGATGGACCAGTGAATTGACTCGCTGCTACTGATGATGGACCAGTGAATTGACTCGCTGCTACTGATGATGGACCAGTGAATTGACTCGCTGCTACTGATGATGGACCAGTGAATTGACTCGCTGCTACTGATGATGGACCAGTGAATTGACTCGCTGCTACTGATGATGGACCAGTGAATTGACCCACTGCTACTGATGATGGACCAGTGAATTGACCCGCTGCTACTGATGATGGACCAGTGAATTGACTCGCTGCTACTGATGATGGACCAGTGAATTGACTCGCTGCTACTGATGATGGACCAGTGAATTGACTCGCTGCTACTGATGATGGACCAGTGAATTGACTCACTGCTACTGATGATGGACCAGTGAATTGACTCGCTGCTACTGATGATGGACCAGTGAATTGACTCGCTGCTACTGATGATGGACCAGTGACTTGACTCGCTGCTACTGATGATGGACCAGTGACTTGACTCGCTGCTACTGATGATGGACCAGTGAATTGACTCGCTGCTTCTGATGATGGACCAGTGACTTGACTCGCTGCTACTGATGATGGACCAGTGACTTGACTCGCTGCTACAGATGATGGACCAGTGAATTGACTCGCTGCTACTGATGATGGACCAGTGAATTGACTCGCTGCTACTGATGATGGACCAGTGAATTGACTCGCTGCTACTGATGATGGACCAGTGAATTGACTCGCTGCTACTGATGATGGACCAGTGAATTGACTCACTGCTACTGATGATGGACCAGTGAATTGACTCGCTGCTACTGATGATGGACCAGTGAATTGACTCGCTGCTACTGATGATGGACCAGTGAAATGACTCGCTGCTACTGATGATGGACCAGTGAATTGACTCGCTGCTACTGATGATGGACCAGTGAATTGACTCGCTGCTACTGATGATGGACCAGTGAATTGACTCGCTGCTACTGATGATGGACCAGTGAATTGACTCGCTGCTACTGATGATGGACCAGTGAATTGACTCGCTGCTACTGATGATGGACCAGTGAATTGACTCGCTGCTACTGATGATGGACCAGTGAATTGACCCGCTGCTACTGATGATGGACCGGTGAATTGACTCGCTGCTACTGATGATGGACCAGTGACTTGACACGCTGCTACTGATGATGGACCAGTGAATTGACTCGCTGCTACTGATGATGGACCAGTGAATTGACTCGCTGCTACTGATGATGGACCAGTGAATTGACTCGCTGCTACTGATGATGGACCAGTGAATTGACTCGCTGCTACTGATGATGGACCAGTGAATTGACTCGCTGCTACTGATGATGGACCAGTGAATTGACTCGCTGCTACTGATGATGGACCAGTGAATTGACTCGCTGCTACTGATGATGGACCAGTGAATTGACTCGCTGCTACTGATGATGGACCAGTGAATTGACTCGCTGCTACTGATGATGGACCAGTGAATTGACTCGCTGCTACTGATGATGGACCAGTGAATTGACTCGCTGCTACTGATGATGGACCAGTGAATTGACCCGCTGCTACTGATGATGGACCAGTGAATTGACTCGCTGCTACTGATGATGGACCAGTGACTTGACACGCTGCTACTGATGATGGACCAGTGAATTGACTCGCTGCTACTGATGGACCAGTGAATTGACTCACTGCTACTGATGATGGACCAGTGAATTGACTCGCTGCTACTGATGATGGACCAGTGAATTGACTCGCTGCTACTGATGATGGACCAGTGAATTGACTCGCTGCTACTGATGATGGACCAGTGAATTGACTCGCTGCTACTGATGATGGACCAGTGAATTGACTCGCTGCTACTGATGATGGACCAGTGAATTGACTCGCTGCTACTGATGATGGACCAGTGAATTGACCCGCTGCTACTGATGATGGACCAGTGAATTGACTCGCTGCTACTGATGATGGACCAGTGACTTGACACGCTGCTACTGATGATGGACCAGTGAATTGACTCGCTGCTACTGATGGACCAGTGAATTGACTCACTGCTACTGATGATGGACCAGTGAATTGACTCGCTGCTACTGATGATGGACCAGTGAATTGACCCGCTGCTACTGATGATGGACCAGTGAATTGACTCGCTGCTACTGATGATGGACCAGTGACTTGACACGCTGCTACTGATGATGGACCAGTGAATTGACTCGCTGCTACTGATGATGGACCAGTGAATTGACTCGCTGCTACTGATGATGGACCAGTGAATTGACTCGCTGCTACTGATGATGGACCAGTGAATTGACCCGCTGCTACTGATGATGGACCAGTGAATTGACTCGCTGCTACTGATGATGGACCAGTGAATTGACTCGCTGCTACTGATGATGGACCAGTGAATTGACTCGCTGCTACTGATGATGGACCAGTGAATTGACTCGCTGCTACTGATGATGGACCAGTGAATTGACTCGCTGCTACTGATGATGGACCAGTGACACTCTCTGTTACAGGTGGACCAGTCAATTTATTTGCACTTGGTGTTACAGATGTACCATAGACTTGACTTACACTTGCTGGTACATGGAATTGACTCGCATGTGCTGTACTCAATGCTTCTTCATCGCCACTGCAGACTCTCTGTTAATATAATAAAAAGAAACAAACAATAACTTAATAATTTAAAAATACAATAAATAAGAATAAATGCAAGGCGAGTTGGTCTCATAATGTATAGGCTGTACCATATTGTGTCGTCATGTATGGTCGCCGGCCATGTACATCATTCGGGAACTTTAACTTTGCTATGATCATATTTTGGTAGCCCGTGACCAAAACCAGAACCATGAGTCACAGTATGAGCATGTGTCAGTAGTGTGAAATGTTATGGCTTATGATATTATTGTCTTTATATTTAACTATTTCGCCTCTTAACCAATTTTGCATTGGTTATGGTCTAGGCGTATTAGTGTTTCACTGATACAAGCTATATAGTTATTTATGTTCAAAACCTCAAAAAAATCTCATATTGTTTGTATGATCACAAGGATTCCAGACACGTTTTTTTTACCACCTGGAATATTTTGTGTGGGTCAAAATGTCAAGGTATAGGCCTATGGACCTATATGGTACCTGACCTTTTGACCCCTATAAGGTACCACAGACACTCTAGGTAAAAACTATCATTTCTGGAATCCTTGCAATCAAATAAACAATTTGAGATATCATTTTTCAAAATGAAAGCAAGTTTAAATTTGGACCCCATATGCAAAGGTCAACAACCTTTTTATGTTTAACCCGATAACTCGTTAACCAAACATTGGAAGTTGGGCAAATACGTATACATTTTCAGAACCCTTGTACTCAGCTAAACAATTTGGTATGCGTTTTAGCTTAATTGAAGCCATTTGAATTGTGGGACCCCTGTATAGCAGTAATTTTGGATTTGGCTGTCTCCATTGGAGTTGCACTTTTGTGAGGGACATGGGGGCTAATGTGTAATCTGAAAGGTCCATAGAAGTCAAATCAATCGTTGTAATGACCAAAATTGTTGTCGACATTGATTTGTGCGAGCAAGATTTATGATACTGCACCTTTAATATCGCAAGGTATTGTGGGTAAAAAACTTTAGGAAAACATGGCGGTGCCCAGAGTATAGTTCGTATATCGTCTTTCACCGACGATTACTATTTAATACAAGGAAATAATGATTAAACACTGCAAATTATGAGTGTTTACTATTGGACAAACTAAAAGTAAACTCAAAATTAAACGCAATTCTAAACACAAAAGTAAACGTAAAAGTAATCGCAAAAGTAAACGTTTCTTGCATTTTGCAACGAATTGACCTCAAAGCATGCTCCAAGTGAGTGAATATCACAGATGTTTCCACCATCTGTGATATAATGGTATTGATTAAAGGCTGGGTGGAAAACAGCTTAGTTGTTGGGCTCACATAAGTGTTTAGTATTGCGTTTACTTTTGAGTTTGCTTTTAGTTTGTCTAAAAGTAAACGCTCATAATTTGCAGTGAAAGATGAACAAGAATTACTAGCCGAAGGTTTGTCACAATATATTGGTCGTATTTTGAGTAGTGGTCGTGGAGTCGTTTGCGGTATAAATCTCACCTTTCCTGGTGTATAAACAAACTATGTTTTTCTCAACTATGGAACACAATGTGGTTAAATCTCACCTTTCCTGGTGTATAAACAAACTATGTTTTTCTCAACTATGGAACACAATGTGGTATCATCATCATGGTCATGAGCACTACGTTACAATCGTCAAACCTTACTAGCCATAGAAAGGTCATGGAATTTAGGTTTTTGACCGATCTAATATTTTTGCATTCATCTATCTGTGAAGAAGTATTCTTCCTCAAAATTGTAATCTACCATCTTTACCAGAAAGTCTATATTTTCCATCAGAAATGTCCGATTTTTGTCCGATTTCCAAATTTAAAATTATTATGAAAGATGGGCGTTTGCGCAAGATAAATCATATTGCCTCGGTACAGTTCATTCTGATACACCCTGTAGGTCTAATACGTTTAAATCACTGTAGTAATGATGCGCTATCAGTTGTAGATAGCACAGTATAGGCCTACCCTTTTACAATTACCTTTAACCTCGGGATTGCATTGCTAGCAAGTCTACGGCTGATAGCATTAGCTGATGTTCTATCCATACATATTTATACGGATAACAATAATGACCCGGACACTGTTCATGTCAAATTTGACACGTACACCTTGCATTTTTTAATAAACTCAAATACTGTCTATATAAAAATTTAAAAAAATAAGAAGTTGAATTGTTGTTCTATATTCTAGTATTATAAACCTTATTAGTATAGTGTTTACTGACCAATTCATTGCAAATTGGTTAGAAAAGCAAAGCAAAGTTGGGAAATGTTTAAGTGCATCTCAACAGGCAAATCGTGTTACCGATATGTGCAGTGGTCTCACCTTATTAACATGAGCTGGTCTTTCATGGTGGTGCTAGAATCCATTGGGATCTAGCCTTGGGTATAACAATACAAAAGATGAACATTTCATTCAAATTACTCTTACAGCTAGAGGATGGAGATTAAGAAATGACAGGCTAAAACGTAACACAAGTTACCATGAAATCGCCCACATAATGTCATTATAAAACTGTTCACAGCATTTGACAAATAAATTCTTTATTTTTGGTGGACCAAAGTTACACATCAACGGTTTAGTATCACCATTCTATGGTATTACTCCTTGAATTTTATCGCTTTTCCCCTCACATATGGTTTTCAAAATGATCCGATTTTAAATCAGCACATAACTTCAGTTCAAACAACCTGTTTTTTTTCTAGTGAACAGAGAAATTGAAACCTACCTCAGCTTGTGAAGAAGTATTCTTCCTCAATTCGTCACCATCAATGGCTTTCTGAAAAAGGCAGTATACAGATTGAAGAATGTATAAAAGTATCATATAATTTTATTTCAACAGCACAATTTAAGGATCACAAAAGGAATGTATTATTGAATTGATTTACGGATTTCAAGAATATTTCCTTGGAAGTAATTTTGAATAGAATTTTTAAATGTTGAAAATACTGCAAGTCACGATTCCAAATCCCCTTGGCTGGGAGATTCAACTAAATGGGTTCATATAGGGGTCATTAGAGGTCAAGCTGGGTAAACCCTATGATCAAGTCATGTCACATCCGTGACAGCCCAAAGATTACTGTATTCAGGGTTGGTTGAGATTGAAGTTTGAATATTCATAAGAGAGCCCTAAAGAGTAATAAGCTAAAGAGTAATAAGTTTACTTTAAGTGTATGTTGCTAAAAGGCAGACAGCCTGCCAGCGAGCATAAAAGTGCTCAGAAAATGTCTTGTGGGCATTTTTTTTGTTACAGCCAATCTAACTGTGTGGAATCATATCTATACAAGTATGTATGCCACTGCAAGTTGTGTGGAGTGAAGTTTAGTATGAAATTTTGTCCAAAACCTGTCATTTTATTTTTAATTCCATTTTTCACCACAATGTTCTTTTAAAGGAGGGGTCCTGCAAGCACAACATTGCGCTTTATTTGTTTGAAAAATAACTATCGAGCCCAACTTGCATAATTATATAGAACAAAACATCATACTTATGACAAAAACCAATAAAAACTGCCATATCTCTATGTCGATGAAGTCATAGTTATACAATGCACATGCGAAAAATGTTAGCACCATAACCATGACATTCCATTATCTTCTATTAATTTAGATGTTATTGCTTAAGAAATAAACTTTAGGAATAGGATCTTAAGTTATAAGATATTAGTGCTATGCTATGGGTCATGGTGTAAAGCTTATTTCGGGTTAGATATGGGCCATCCAAGGTCATGTTTCGGACAACCAAACAATACATTTTTTTGGCCCAATGCCCAAAACTTGTAAGGCTTTCCAAGGACTTTTTTTCCAAGAACAGTTTATGTGAAAGCCAAAAAATAGGATGGACGAGCCAATTTGATTCTAAAATATTGAAACATGTTGAAAATCTTCTTTACAATTAAAAAGGTTGAATTTAAAACTCCAAATGCTCAGAAGGTCCGAGAAGACACAGGACAGGTCATCGCCATTAATTATAATATCAACTCCCTACAATATATAGTGAGCATGTTAAAACTCATTAAATATTCCAATTGTTGCATTATCAAGAAATAACAAAATGATATTAGATATTTTATACAGGGTGATGTAAAAAACTTTACAAAATCGCTGATCTGCGAATTATTGTGTAATTAATTAGCAACCGGTTTTATCCCTGCTTAAACAAAATAATATTGTCTTCAACAATTTGTTTCACGAATTGTTATAAAACTAGCGGGATGCCCGTCCTTCGGACGGGCTCTCCCGCTAGGCAGTGGGGCCTACCAGATAGAACACCTACAAAATGAAACAACTTAAAGTGTTGGATGGAAAATGTATAACGAAACACATAGCAATAGAACAATATTTAAAACATTTTGGTTTTGAGTAGGCCTAATTCAAAAGTTTTCATATTTCAATTTAAAAAATTGAAAAAAGACCCCCCGCCCGCCCACGCCCGTGGCATATTTCAACTCCAAGGCCTAAACCTTAACCATCTCCCGTCCCCACCCATCCCTCCCCCGCCCCGTGGCATCTCAACTCCAAGGCCAAAAGTTCCCTGCCCGCTATTTATCTCAACGCCAAGGCCTAACCTTAACCATCTCCTGTAGCGCGGCGTATTTCTCCATGTGTCCGCCCGCGTGTTACATACAGTATCAAATCCCACATCTGACACCATCGTTACGCAATTTAATAATACATTTCTTTATTAACCCCATCCCAAACCACATTTAACCCTAACATAAGCTAGGCCCTAAGGGTATCATTACACACAACCCCTAACCTTCACCGCTCCCGCCCTGTGGCTTATGCAACCCCAAGGCCTAAACCGTAACCAACTCCCGTGGCGCAGCGTATTTTCTCCAGTATTTGTCTGCCCGCGTGTGTGGGGTGCGTGGGTGTCGTGCGTGTGCGCATTTATTTTGCATGGCGCATTGTGACGCATTATGTGCTACGCGCGCCGACTGCATGGTTACAGTGTACGCATGAGAAAAACAAACATGGCCCGTAGAAAAACCGGGCTGAAAAGGCTTTGGATTTCCCACTTTTGCTCATATCTCGGTCAATTCTGTACGGTTTTCAGCCATTTATAGCTTATAACCCTTGTCAAGTCATCATCTATTATCAGTGCAACCTTCACGGTTTTTAGACGCAAAATGAGAGAGCCTTTTCAGGAGACATACATACAACATAAGACAAATTATAGTAAGACTAGCGGGACACCCGTCCTTCGGAAGCAAAAAGACCCCCGCTCGCCCACGCCCCGTGGAATATTTCAACTCCAAGGCCAACCTTAACCATCTTTCGTACCCCACCCATCCCTCCCCCGCCCTGTCCCCACCCCGTGGCATATCCGTTACGCAATTTAGCATCACATTTCTTCATTAACCCCCTGTCTCCCACACCACAATTATATCATTACACACAACCCCCATTCGTCACCACCCCCGCCCGCCCCGCCCCATGGCATATCTCAACCCAAGGCCAAAAGTTCCCCGCCCCGCTACTTATCTCAACGCCAAGGCCTAACCTTAACCATCTCCCGTAGCGCGGCGTATTTCTCCAATATGTGTCCGCCCGCGTGTTACATCAAATCCCACATCTGACACCATCGTTACGCAATTTAATAATACATTTCTTTATTTCTTTATTAACCCCATCCCAAACCACATAACCCTAACATAAGCTAGGCCCTAATGGTATCATTACACACAACCCCTAACCGTCACCGCTCCCGCCCCTGTGGCTTAATGCAACCCCAAGGCCTAAACCGTAACCAACTCCCGTGGCGCAGCGTATTTCTCCAATATTTGTTCGCCCGCGTGTGTAGGGTGCGTGGGTGTAGTGCGTGTGCGCGTTTATTTTGCATGGCGCATTGCGACGCGTTATGTGCTACGCGCACCGACTGCATGGTTACAGTGTACGCATGAGAAAAACAAACATGGCCCGTAGAAATAGACTCAAAAGTCGGGCTGAAAAGGCTTTGAATTTCCCGCTTTTGCTCATATCTCGGTTAATTCTGTGCGGTTTCCAGCCATTTATAGCTTATAACCAGTGTCAAGTCATCATCTATTATCAGTGCAACATTCACGGCTTTTAGACGCAAAATGAGAGAGCTTTTCAGGATACACACACATCAAGTATTTTATTGCTCAATTTCAACACAGTAATATAATACAAATTATAATTACAAGCATAGTATAGAAAAGCAATAAATATGCAAATTATCAAGAGAAACAAAAAGCAAATGACGGTCACAGCCCTTATCTAAAATTAAAGCATTCGCAAAACACTCGTATTGTTGTCAAAAGCCCTCGAGCGAATGCTTATATTAACCACTATATACAACCACTATATAGGTCTGCCTTCATATGCTTTCGTGTATCAGAAAAACCGCTAAATAACCCTCGAGTGCTTTTAAATAACCCTCGAGTGCTTTTATTGCATTCGCAAAGCCCTCGAATAGCCCTCCTCAGAGCCGAAAAATGTAAATGAGCTTAGCTCTCGAATGCTTTTGACCACTATTGAATGCGAATGCTGATTAGTGGTTGAAACATTAATACCATTCGAGGGCTTTAATAGCATTCACAAACCACCTCGCTATATAGCCCTCAACCACTATTGTATAGCACTCGACCACTATTGTATAGCCCTCGACCACTATTGTATAGCATGCACTTGCTGAAATGTTCGTTGCGCTGTATATTGAGGTTACGCAATGTTGCATGGTTTAGGTACCATTTGGTTACATGCTTTCAAGATTATGTTGAACCCTATAATTAACACTCTTAGTACTACGAATTACTATGATGCGGTGTGCTTGTGTCACCCTGCAAATACAGAGGTTCGGGTTCGAGCCCCGGCGGCGTGGGGGCCCTTTTTCCTCTTGTTTTTTTGACGCGAAAAAAAATCTTTAGCAAAGGTGCCTCGGGGGTAAAGGTTTAGGAGTGATTTTTTTCTCAATTTTTCATTTTTCAGAATTTCTCTAATTTTTGTCTCATTTAACCCTAACACTCTTGAGTACTAATAACTGCGATGCGGTGTGCTTGTGTCACCCGGCGTGGCAGTTATTTAATGAAAACAATTTACTTGGTGAACTATACTGAGCCAAGTATGGTTGACCCCCCCTGGCCGAGTGATAGATTGTCTGCCTCTGAACACAAGAGGTCCAAGGTTCGAGCCCTGGGGGCATGGAGGCCCTTTTTCCCCCTGCTTTTTGGCAGCGAAAACAAAATAATTGGAAAATGTGCCTCGGGGGTTAGGGTTATATCCAACTCTTTCTTTCTAATGGACATACCAGAGTTCCATACAGTGGCGCGCTACAGAGGGTCAAGGGGGTTTGCCCCCCCCCCCCCCCCCCCTCAAAAAAATTAGTTAAAATTATAAAAAAAGTAAATATTGATAAAAGGCATTTTTCACAAAATTAGTTAGTATTGGATCAAATTTGACAATTTTAGCGTAAAATGTAAACAAAAAATGTGCGCGCATACATTTTTTTGTCCCCCAAAAATTGTGATTTATGCTGTAAAATTGGAAATGTTCACACTACATTAATTTTCACGCACTGCCAGGCAAGCTCAAAATTTGTATACCCTTAATAGGCTTGAAAAATAATAATTTACATGAACTTTTTGTTATGTGATACGAACCCCGGCCGTAAATGACCAATGAGCATTTTAGGCGTACAATGTGGCACACATACATTGTAGCTGATCAAATATAAATCAGAGACAGTGCTCATCTGGTACAACATGCATGCACCCCCCCCCCCCCCCCCCCCTTCACCCCATTTGCATCCGCAGCATACAGGCCTGCTGTTGCCTTTATAGTAATCAAATATGCATTATATGCATGTATGAGAGCCTTATTTTACATTACTGGATAAGCCTAATATGATGTGTGTGCAACATTTAAAGGTTTGCAAACAAATGGTCTTTATAAGCTTATACTAACTATACATTATAAGCTAATGGACTTGACTAAAGTACAAGTTACTAAGCTTACTATATTTTACACATTTCAGCTATCTGAATGTAAGTGCATTATCCACATACCTGCTCTGCAGACAATAGTGATTCACAATTCACATATATATATAATAAATACCTCTGAAAGAAACCAAAATATCCATCATAATTATGCTCCACAACCTACTGCCATGATCACAGCTACTACAACAATAACAAATTTGAAATGGCAGTTGGTGATTATGTAACATGTATGCAAATTAGTGAACCACTATTGTTATCTATAATAGAACCACTATCCATCTACTCCAACAATAACAAATTTGAAATGGCATTTGATCATGTGACATGTATGCAAATTAGTGAACCACTATTGATATCTATAATAGAACCACTATCCATCTTCCAACCACCATCTATATCAATAGCACTCAATGCAACCACTTTGAGCAACCACTATCAGCTCTCGAATGCTATTTCAGCTAAAGTAAACCACTATTAGATACCCATTTTAGCACTCGGCGAACCGCTAAAAGTGCTCGAGTGCTGAGACACCTGTAAAAACCATATATGGTAGTGTTCCTCTACCCAAACTTTGTGTTCTTGTCTGCATGTGTGTGTTTGAGTGATACAGATAAGATCTAGACTCCCCAAAATCAGTTAGTTTGGCTACAATTGGATCCTTTGCATAATGTTCTTGAAGCTCTACTCCAGTACTGGTGGCGTAATGCTGGTTGCTGACCAAGACATTCGCAGGTTTAAGGTCTCTGTGGGCAATTCCTTGCATATGCAAATAACGTAATCCAAGAGCGATTTGGACAGTTATACTGTGAGAGTAGTCAAAGTCAGTCACAGCATCTACACGATCAATGTAATGTAAGAAGTCACATAGGGATGTTACACACTCGTTACCTTTAAAGATGCTAAAGTCGAAAGTCATATACTCCATCAACATTGCACATCGTTCTGGGCATACTGCCTTCAAATGTATAATATTGGGATGGGAGAGTGCATTCATTATATTGCTCTCTTTCATATAAGCACGCCTGTCCTTCTCACATTGACTAAGCAGTTTCTTCACACAGAGTGTATCTCCTTTGTATTTTATTTTAGAAACTTCCCCATACTGCCCTCTACCAATAACTTCCAAGATAGTAAAGTCAGACCATTTCACAAGTTTGACATCCTCGTCAAACTGAAAGGTTGTCTTCACTTTTTCTAGTGCTGGTAGTGCTGGTAGTTTGAATGCCATCTGTTAGATGATAAAAAGAGGGAAAAAAACACAAATATATTATGTGGTGCATAATGTAGGTCCACATCAAAACTATGCATTAACAGAGGGGGCAAAGTTAGTAAAGGTATTTTCACATGGGTGCAGGACAGCATAGCAGTAGCAAAATGCTCCTCAATCCTCATTTTTAGGAAATATGTAGCAATGGCGAAAAAACATGGTCAGCATACAAAACTTGTCACAGTTCGCTAATTTTTCGGGGAAGATAAACTAGATTATTTAACTACACTTTATATTAACTAACACCCTGAGTGATTCCTGGTGTATATGACCGGTGTGATGTTGATGAACGGTGCTTTGATAAAATATCACAAAATGATATGTTGCATATAAACCTCAAGTTGTATATGATGGCATAGAGATGTCACCTTGATTGAGCGCTTCCTGGTGTATATGACCGGTGTTGAGATAAGATCGCAAATGATCTGTTGCATATAAACCTCAAGTTGTACGTAGTAGTTATGATGGCATAGAAATGTTACCCTGAGTGATTCCTGGTGTATATGACCGGTGTGATTTTGATGAACGGTGCTTTGATAAAATATCACAATGATATATGTTGCATATAAACCTCAAGTTGTATTTATAATGGCATAAAGATGTCACCTTGATGGAGCGCTTCCTGGTGTTCATGACCGGTATTGATATAAGATCGCAAATGATCTGTTGCATATAAACCTCAAGTTGAATTTATGATGGCATAGAAATGTTACCCTTATTGATTCCTGGTGCATAGATGAGGTGACCGTTGTTTACATTTAGGATGCCCTCTGTTGATTTGAGACAAAACACACCGGGCAAGAGTTCCTATAGTTTACATAGGCCAGATCAGGTTTTCTAACTAGATTGTGGTGTCACAGCAAATTGTTATCAAAACTGTCTTTAAACTTGCTTAGGAATGCTATAAGCTATCGCATTTCACAAAAAAAAATTAAAAATAAATGAGTTTTACAATTCATTAGAAAGAAATTTCATGTTGTCTTCATTAACTTTACTGTATATTCTGCCTGGAGGGAATCAACAGAGGGTGTCCCATTTGTAAATACACGACGTCACCGGTCACACCATCTATATGACCGGTGTTTTTGATGAGCTGTTTTTTGATAAAATATCGCATGATGTTACATATAATCCTCAAGTTGTATTTATGATGGCATAAAAATGTCACCCTTGTGTCTTACTTGTGTGTTCCCGTTGTACATGACCGGTGTTTTGATAAATAGTTGAAAATAGTGCTTAATATTGAATTGTATGTTCTTGTTGAGCTGTTGCCGAAATCAAGATGGTGGATTGGATGGATAACCGGGACAAAGTGTACAGCGGTGTACGGTCCCGGCCCCCCATAGCCGGCACAAAGTGTATACACCCCTGCTATACATGTAGTACTGTTCCTGTGTATACATTTTGTGTACCAAAGTGTACGCCCCGCTATGTATGTGTACACCCCGGCTATGGCCCTGAGTAACATGTGTACCAGTAGCGCAGTCCCCGCTACAATTATGCCCGGCCACTCCCCGGCTAATTTATCAGAGATGTACGCCCCTGCATAGCGGTTAGCGGGGGCACGTTTTGCACGTCCCCGGTACACGCCCCCGCATAGCCGGGCAACGTTTTTGTACGATTGCGTACGGTCCCCCCGCATGGTCCCCGCTATGCCACGGGGATGCAATTGATAAGTGCATAAATATCACGCAAACGCAATCCTGTATTTTAGGGGGTTAAATTGATTGACGGATGACTGCACCGGGCCATGACCGAAATTGGTTGAGCATGTGCAACCTGCGGCCCGCGGGCCACATGCGGCCCGCCGACCTCTAATCTGCGGCCCGCGAAGCAATCCTAAAATTCCCTCTGATGCGGCCCGTTTTAAACGGAGCTCCCTAGTTTTACACAAATGGCGGATTGATTTGGTGGTGTGCTCCCTTATAATTAGTAGGGTGACGCTCTGCATTAGGTAAATATAACCCAAGGCGTGATTGCGTGATAAAATCCCTGGTTAAAATGGCGCTTGCAGCACCAACAGTGAGTAAAAAGAGATAATTACACGAAGAGAAGCGGGTATTCCATGAGCAATGGACTTCGCCTCTCCCTATTACTCCTCCTCCGGACGTGTTTTGGAATGTTTGACAATCGCTGCGGCCCGTGAATAGATCTCAAAATCACAATGCGGCCCGTGTGGTAGAAAAGGTTGCACATGCTTGGTATACAGTATCTATCTATCTATCTATTCGATATTGTGCAGAATTCATTATGATTGTCGCACTGCATATTTCCTGAAAAACCTAGGAATACTTATGAAGTTATGGAATATTGTGTACAGGTATCAGACCCGGGATGATCCTCTACTCTTTACGATCATGACGATGAGTTCGATCTGCAACTATTATATTAACGTGTTCAGGGTGAATCGGCTGAATACACGGGACCAACGGCTTTTAAACGTGAATCTCCGAATCACGGCGAACTGACACTCACCTGCACGTTGTATACAGTAAATGGGGTAGACGAGAAATTCTACAATTAAATTTGATTATCAGCTTAAACCAAGGAAAGAGACTCCGATATTAGGGAGTGTTCAGAAATACTTTGGTAGGCGGGTTGGCCAATTTTTTTTTGTCGGTGTCTAAACTTTTTTGACCCCCCCCCCTTTACAAATTGACAAACTTTTCTGACCTCCCCTTTAACAGGGTGAAAAACCTTTTTGACCCCCCCCCCCTACTGTCAGATGTAAATAGACATTTGACTCAAGTTCTAATCTATGACGCTTACAGTCAGAACTGTGTATAGCTGGCAATCAATTTGCAACATTTCAAATTCACTTGACACATATCTTTCAAGCCTCCGAATTGTATTTTTCGGTGATTTGTATTTATCATGTTATAGCCTTTTTAAAAACGGTTTCTTTTTTCCAATTGTAGAAAGTTACTCTTTGTATACAAGTCCTTCTATCACACAATACTTTCACAAAGATTTGCACGCAGCACAAAAAATGTGGTCAACTTCAGTGGCGTAGCTAGGTTACTCATATTGGGGGGGGGGGGGTGCGATAAATGAAAATGAACCAACAACTTTTGTGAGTCAAGAAATGCGCGCGTAACACGCGAACATTTTTGACTTTGCACCTATTTTTTGCACGATTGAGCTTCATTATGGCTCTAAACAAGCCTGTACCAAACAATATTGTATTTTGGGAAGAAATATGCACGCGTAGCGCGCGAAATTTTTTCATCTGTGTACATGGGTAAAAGAAAATTTAAAAAAAAATTTAAAAAAAAAAAAAAATCCGCCCGCCCGCCCCTCCTCCGAAAGTTGTGGAGGACAACATAACAATTTTTGTTTTTTGTCCTTACCAACTGTTCTGAAGTAAAAATTGTGGACACTGGTTAGTCACATTTTGTATAACAAATCCTGCTGTCTGCACGTTGTTTTCACAAAGACACGCGCTGAGCACGCAGAAATTTGGTCAACTGCGTTCAAAATCACGTGTAGTGCGCGGAAATGTATATTAAACTATTTAACCCTGTTGACGATCACCCTTATCAACAGTTCTCAAGTACAAATTGTAGTCACATTTTGTATAACAAATTCTACTGTCGGCACAATGTTTTTACGAAGATTTGCGCGGAGCGTGCGGAAATCTGTATAATTTGTTACAAAAATGTTTATACTGTAGTATTTTCTTGCGCGTAGCGCAGAAAATTTTGGTATTTTTCCCGTTAACGACTACCTATTTGGCCTAACTTTTTTGACCCCCTCTTGAGTAGGTAAAACTTTTTAGTCCCCCCTTTTTGAGACTTCAAACTTTTTAGACGCCCCCCCCCCTGTTTTGGCCAACCCCCCCACCAAAGTATTTCTGAACACTCCCTTACTAACCCTCACTTAATTAAGATTTGATTGGAGAATTTCCGACCTAGATGGAACTTTTTTGGGGTTAACAAAGAATCCTGGTTTCAAGGCGACTTGAACCCACGATTGATAGAAAACTCCCGACCGACGATCCCGACCGACGATCAGCGCGCTAGACCGCTCGGCCAAACCTCTACCCAATCACTGCCCAGAATTCCGTTAGATCAATAAACCCCCTAAAATACAGGATTGTCAAATATTATGATTGATGGATGATGATATGATATAGCCTAGATAAATATGATGATGTGATGATGACAATTTAATTTGACACGTGTCAGCGTGTGATGATGAGATGACAATTGACATGGTCATGGATGATTGATGAGTTAAAGTTAAAAAAGTAAAATTACAACTTATTCATTGCTCCGCTATTGTCTACTTACAACTGCAGTCTGTTATAGCATTTTAGTAAGCCTCCTGTGTACACTTATTGTAAAATAACATTTCAGTCTCCACAATACAAATCATTTACTGTCCGTAAAAATGGCCGTCCCTAGAATCGTTGCCACAACCAAATACTTTTGCCAACTCGGATAAATACCAACTCGGACTCATGAATTTCGTACACACGCCTGACCGGACGCGATTTCTTTTTTTCGTACATGAGTTGAGCAAAATGTATTTATTCCGTTTTAATACGAAATAAAGCTATTAAATTCACTGAATAAAATGATTTTTCTTAAAGTTCCGATCACTTTTTTGGGGTAACGATTTTTTTTCTTTCTAAAAGGTGGTTAACCACCATGCACCAGCCAGTTAAGGCAGTTTGTGTACTTGTTTGTGACCTCCAGGCCACCCCTTGTGCTTCTAAAATAAGAACCATTGGAGTTATGCAACTCAAACTTTGGAATGTGACAATGACCTTCCATGTAAAATAGAAAACATAAAGTTGAAAATCGGGCCAGCAATCATGTACGAAAAAAATGAATCTCACATTCGGGAGAGTAAAGATAAAGAAACATAGTTATTGCCGACGCCTTATTAGAACCCGAAAGCTTATTGTGGGTTGTGACAGAATAAATTGTATTCAAAAATTTGGAGCCAGCAATGGACCTACGGCACATAATCTCCTGGCCACAGTTCGACATACGTGGGCGCACTTCGATCAGGCTGCGCACGCATGCTTGAACTCACAAAATACTGCCAACCAACAACACCAAAGCACCTGATTGGTCAAATTTAAACTGAAGCCTTTTTAACGATCGTCACGCTGCGCCGTATCCACCAACGCAGTGCTCCCGCTGCGCCATAACCACCGACGCAGTGGGGCGCGATGGCGCGTGGAAAAGCTCATGAGTTTTTCAGTTCTCACGTTTGAGCACCAACCAATCAGAGCCTTGAGGTCGAGATGACGTAGTGCGCACAACAGAGATCCAGGGGACCGTTTTGGGGTGAGGTTGAGCAGGCGTACTTTACGCGAGCTCAACCTCATGTGAAGTGCGCGCATTGTGACATCACATTACTCCGCTCCCAATGTTGTATTCAAAAAACAAAAACAAATAACGCTAGGCTGTCCCTGAGACGATTATCGTCTCAGGGCTGTCCTTCCTGTACGCGATTTTTTTTTTACTAATCAACCATTTGTTAAATGTATTTATTCGATTTTATTATACGGAATAAAGCAAAATTCACTGAATTAAATGTTTGTTTTTAAATTTAAAAAGTCAACTGATTTAACAAATGTTGATTAGTAAAAAAATAATCGCGTCCTGTACTGTTGCAGGAGACCGGTAGGTCGACGATTGAAGGCGTGGTCGAGATAGACCATGCTCAGCTCACCTACTGGCCTACTTGGGCCACGCCACGCCAGCAACAATAAATCGTATCATTTTGATCCAATTTCGAGATTGAATGAACTCGAAAATTTAACTTTTTCAAATATCGAGTTTGTTTTTTATAAATAATAAATTGGAGGAAAGCTAATATTTTTTCTTGGTTAATTAAGCATAATACAAAGCATTTTAATTCGTGTTTAGATCCTATTCTAAACATTTTATCGAATGAAAGTTGCTTTGACATTTACTACTTGATAGAAGAGAAAAACGTAAACTCGATCGAGTTTGGTTTGGTATACTAGTATGCCATTTTCTATAGAAACACGTGCAGGGATACTATTAATTTTGGGATAGGAAAGTTCTATACTAACGTACGTAGCGAAAACGGTCCCTTTTGAATATTTACATAAATTATGGTAATCATCGGCATGTGTCGGTGACCGGCGTTTAACGCGTTTAACAATGTTTAACCAGGTTTAACGTAATATTTGGTCGGCATAGGTTTGAGGGCGCTGTGGATTTACACAGACGACGGTGGCCACGCGAAACCTAAATGTTGAATACGTAGTGAATAACACGTAATCGCGAATGTTAATCTGATCATTTGGACAAATTCATCATAATTAGAAGAATTGACATCGTTAACCGGGCGACGCGATGACTGTTAAAAATAAATCCGGATCCCGTTGACATAATTGGGTCGTCTGAGAGACGCGTGGCCAGCGTCGTGTCGTCTGCTCTACAATCACGCCTGATCGGTATAGCGCCACCAGTTCTATGCCGACCAAATTTAAATTTAATAGTGGCCTCCGATCGGCAAGCTCAGTGGCACACCCCAGCACGTGTGAAAAAACAAAAAACGTAACTCGATATCGAGTTTCGTTTAGTATAATAGCATTTTCCATAGAAACACGTGTGAAAACGTAACTCGATATCGAGTTTGGTTTAGTATATTATACCATTTCCTATAGAAACACGTGTGAAAAACCAAAAACGTAACTCGATATCGAGTTTCGTTTAGTATATACCATTTTCCATAGAAACACGTGTGAAAACGTAACTCGATATCGAGTTTGGTTTAGTATATTATACCATTTTCCATAGAAACACGTGTGAAAAACGTAACTCGATATCGAGTTTGGTTTTATTTTTGAAACTCGATATCGAGTTTGATTTTTTTTTTGAAACTCGATATCGAGTTTGATATTTTTTTGAAACTCAATATCGAGTTTCATTTTTTCATGAAACTCGATATCGAGTTTGGTTTTCATTGAATGCATTGGAGAATAACTGATTTTTTTCTTGGTAGTATATGATTAAGCTTTACTTAGCATGTTAGTTCGTGTTTAGAACCTATTTTTAACATTTAATCGAATGAAAGTTGCTTGACATTACTACTTGGTAGCAGTTAGAAGAGAAAAACGTAACTCGATATCGAGTTTGGTTTAGTATATACCATTTTCCATAGAAACACGTGTGAAAAACGTAACTCGATATCGAGTTTGATTTTTTTTTTGAAACTCGATATCGAGTTTGATTTTTTCATGAAACTCGATATCGAGTTTGGTTTCATTGAATGCATTGGAGAATAACTGATTTTTTTCTTGGTAGTATATGATTAAGCTTTACTTAGCATGTTAGTTCGTGTTTAGAACCTATTCTTAACATTTGATCGAATGAAAGTTGCTTGACATTACTGCTTGGTAGCAGTTAGAAGAGAAAAACGTAACTCGATATCGAGTTAGGTTTAGTATATATCATTTTCAATAGAAACACGTGTGAAAACGTAACTCGATATCGAGTTTGGTTTGGTATACCATTTTCCATAGAAACACGTGTGAAAACGTAACTCGATATCGAGTTTCGTTAGTATAAACCATTTTCCATAGAAACACGTGTGAAAAACGTAACTCGATATCGAGTTTGGTTGTTTTTTTGAAACTCGATATCGAGTTTGATTTTTTTTTAAAACTCGATATCGAGTTTGGTTTTCATTGAATGCATTGGAGAATAACTGATTTTTTTTCTTGGTAGTATATGATTAAGCTTTACTTAGCATGTTAGTTCGTGTTTAGAACCTATTCTTAACATTTTATCGAATGAAAGTTGCTTGACATTACTACTTGGTAGCAGTTAGAAGAGAAAAACGTAACTCGATATCGAGTTTGGTTTAGTATATACCATTTTCCCATAGAAACACGTGTGAAAACGTAACTCGATATCGAGTTTGGTTTGGTATACCATTTTCCATAGAAACACGTGTGAAAACGTAACTCGATATCGAGTTTCGTTTAGTAGAAACACGTGTGAAAAACGTAACTCGATATCGAGTTTGATTTTTTTTTTTGAAACTCGATATCGAGTTTGATTTTTTCATGAAACTCGATATCGAGTTTGGTTTTCATTGAATGCATTGGAGAATAACTGATTTTTTTTCTTGGTAGTATATGATTAAGCTTTACTTAGCATGTTAGTTCGTGTTTAGAACCTATTCTTAACATTTTATCGAATGAAAGTTGCTTGAAAGAGAAAAACGTAACTCGATATCGAGTTTGGTTTAGAATATACCATTTTCCCATAGAAACACGTGTGAAAACGTAACTCGATATCGAGTTTGGTTTGCTATACCATTTTCCATAGAAACACGTGTGAAAACGTAACTCGATATCGAGTTTCGTTTAGTATATACCATTTTCCATAGAAACACGTGTGAAAAACGTAACTCGATATCGAGTTTGGTGGGGTTTTTTTAAACTCGATATCGAGTTTGATATTTTTTTTGAAACTCGATATCGAGTTACGTTGTTTTTTTGAAACTCGATATCGAGTTTGATATTTTTTTTGAAACTCGATATCGAGTTTGGTTTTCATTGAATGCATTGGAGAATAACTGATTTTTTTTCTTGGTAGTATATGATTAGGCTTTACTTAGCATGTTAGTTCGTGTTTAGAACCTATTCTTAATATTTTATCGAATGAAAGTTGCTTGACATTACTACTTGGTAGCAGTTAGAAGAGAAAAACGTAACTCGATATCGAGTTTGGTTAAGTATATACCATTTTTCCATAGAAACACGTGTGAAAACGTAACTCGATATCGAGTTTGGTTTGGTATACCATTTTCCATAGAAACACGTGTGAAAACGTAACTCGATATCGAGTTTCGTTTAATAAAAAACATTTTCCATAGAAACACGTGTGAAAAACGTAACTCGATATCGAGTTTGGTTTTTTTTTTAAAACTCGATATCGAGTCTGATTTTTTTTTTTGAAACTCGATATCGAGTTTGATTTTTTTTTAAAACTCGATATCGAGTTTGATATTTTTTCATGAAACTCGATATCGAGTTTGGTTTTCATTGAATGCATTGGAGAATAACTGATTTTTTTCTTCTTGGTAGTATATGATTAAGCTTTACTTACCATGTTAGTTCGTGTTTAGAGCCTATTCTTAACATTTTATCGAATGAAAGTTGCTTGACATTACTACTTGGTAGCAGTTAGAAGAGAAAAACGTAACTCGATATCGAGTTTGGTTTAGTATATACCATTTTCCCATAGAAACACGTGTGAAAACGTAACTCGATATCGAGTTTGGTTTGCTATACCATTTTCCATAGAAACACGTGTGAAAACGTAACTCGATATCGAGTTTAGTTTAGTATATACCATTTTCCATAGAAATACGTGTGAAAAACGTAACTCGATATCGAGTTTGGTGTGGTTTTTTTAAACTCGATATCGAGTTTGATATTTTTTTTGAAACTCGATATCGAGTTACGTTTTTTTTTTGAAACTCGATATCGAGTTTGATATTTTTTTTGAAACTCGATATCGAGTTTGGTTTTCATTGAATGCATTGGAAAATAACTGATTTTTTTTCTTGGTAGTATATGATTAGGCTTTACTTAGCATGTTAGTTCGTGTTTAGAACCTATTCTTAACATTTTATCGAATGAAAGTTGCTTGACATTACTACTTGGTAGCAGTTAGAAGAGAAAAACGTAACTCGATATCGAGTTTGGTTTAGTATATACCATTTTTCCATAGAAACACGTGTGAAAACGTAACTCGATATCGAGTTTCGTTTAATAAAAAACATTTTCCATAGAAACACGTGTGAAAAACGTAACTCGATATCGAGTTTTTTTTTATTTTTTAAACTCGATATCGAGTCTGATTGGTTTTTTTGAAACTCGATATCGAGTTTGATATTTGTTTTTAAACTCGATATCGAGTTTGATATTTTTTCATGAAACTCGATATCGAGTTTGGTTTTCATTGAATGCATTGGAGAATAACTGATTTTTTTCTTGGTAATATATGATTAAGCTTTACTTAGCATGTTAGTTCGTGTTTAGAACCTATTCTTAACATTTTATCGAATGAAAGTTGCTTGACATTACTACTTGGTAGCAGTTAGAAGAGAAAAACGTAACTCGATATCTAGTTTGGTTTAGTATATACCATTTTCCCATAGAAACACGTGTGAAAACGTAACTCGATATCGAGTTTGGTTTAGTATATACCATTTACCATAGAAACACGTGTGAAACATAACTCGATATCGAGTTTCATTTAGTATACCATTTTCCATAGAAACACGTGTCAAAACGTAACTCGATATCGAGTTTGGTTTGGTATATACCATTTTCCATAGAAACATGTGTGAAAACATAACTCGATATCGAGTTTGGTTTGGTATATACCATTTACCATAGAAACACGTGTGAAAACGTAACTCGATATCGAGTTTGGTTTGGTATATACCATTTTCCATAGAAACACGTGTGAAAAACGTAACTCGATATCGAGTTTGATTTTTTTTTTGAAACTCGATATCGAGTTTTATATTTTTTTTTAAACTCGATATCGAGTTTGATTTTTTTTTTTTTAAACTCGATATCGAGTTTCATTTTTTCATGAAACTCGATATCGAGTTTGGTTTTTATTGAATGCATTGGAGAATAACTGATGTTTTTTCTTCTTGGTAGTATATGATTAAGCTTTACTTAGCATGTTAGTTCGTGTTTAGAACCTATTCTTAACATTTTATCGAATGAAAGTTGCTTGACATTACTACTTAGTAGCAGTTAGAAGAGAAAAACGTAACTCGATATCGAGTTTGGTTTAGTATATACCATTTTCCATAGAAACACGTGTGAAAACGTAACTCGATATCGAGTTTGGTTTGCTATACCATTTTCCATAGAAACACGTGTGAAAACGTAACTCGATATCGAGTTTCGTTTAATAAAAAACATTTTCCATAGAAACACGTGTGAAAAACGTAACTCGATATCGAGTTTTTTATGTTTTTTTGAAACTCGATATCGAGTCTGATTTTTTTTGTTGAAACTCGATATCGAGTTTGATTTTTTTTTTTAAACTCGATATCGAGTTTGATATTTTTTCATGAAACTCGATATCGAGTTTGGTTTTTATTGAATGCATTGGAGAATAACTGATTTTTTTCTTGGTAGTATATGATTAAGCTTAACTTAGCATGTTAGTTCGTGTTTAGAACCTATTCTTAACATTTAATCGAATGAAAGTTGCTTGACATTACTACTTGGTAGCAGTTAGAAGAGAAAAACGTAACTCGATATCGAGTTTGGTTTTGTATATACCATTTTCCATAGAAACACGTGTGAAAAACGTAACTCGATATCGAGTTTGGGTTTATTTTGAAACTCGATATCGAGTTTGATTTTTTTTTTTGAAACTCGATATCGAGTTTGATTTTTTCATGAAACTCGATATCGAGTTTGGTTTTCATTGAATGCATTGGAGAATAACTGATTTTTTTTCTTGGTAGTATATGATTAAGCTTTACTTAGCATGTTAGTTCGTGTTTAGAACCTATTCTTAACATTTTATCGAATGAAAGTTGCTTGACATTACTACTTAGTAGCAGTTAGAAGAGAAAAACGTAACTCGATATCGAGTTTGGTTTAGTATATACCATTTTCCATAGAAACACGTGTGAAAACGTAACTCGATATCGAGTTTGGTTTGCTATACCATTTTCCATAGAAACACGTGTGAAAACGTAACTCGATATCGAGTTTCGTTTAATAAAAAACATTTTCCATAGAAACACGTGTGAAAAACGTAACTCGATATCGAGTTTTTTGTGTTTTTTGAAACTCGATATCGAGTCTGATTTTTTTTGTTGAAACTCGATATCGAGTTTGATTTTTTTTTTTAAACTCGATATCGAGTTTGATATTTTTTCATGAAACTCGATATCGAGTTTGGTTTTTATTGAATGCATTGGAGAATAACTGATTTTTTTCTTGGTAGTATATGATTAAGCTTAACTTAGCATGTTAGTTCGTGTTTAGAACCTATTCTTAACATTTTATCGAATGAAAGTTGCTTGACATTACTACTTGGTAGCAGTTAGAAGAGAAAAACGTAATTCGATATCGAGTTTGGTTTAGTATATACCATTTTTCCATAGAAACACGTGTGAAAACGTAACTCGATATCGAATTTGGTTTGCTATACCATTTTCCATAGAAACACGTGTGAAAAACGTAACTCGATATCGAGTTTGGGTTGTTTTTTTGAAACTCGATATCGAGTTTGATATTTTTTTTGAAACTCGATATCGAGTTACGGTTTTTTTTTGAAACTCGATATCGAGTTTGATATTTTTTTTGAAACTCGATATCGAGTTTGATATTTTGTTTGAAACTCGATATCGAGTTACGTTTTTTGTTTGAAACTCGATATCGAGTTTGATTTTTTTTTTGAAACTCGATATCGAGTTTGATTTTTTTTTTGAAACTCGATATCGAGTTTGGTTTTTATTGAATGCATTGGAGAATATCTGATTTTTTTTCTTGGTAGTATATGATTAAGCTTTACTTAGCATGTTAGTTCGTGTTTAGAACCTATTCTTAACATTTTATCGAATGAAAGTTACTTGACATTACTACTTGGTAGCAGTTAGAAGAGAAAAACGTAACTCGATATCGAGTTTGGTTTAGTATATACCATTTTTCCATAGAAACACGTGTGAAAACGTAACTCGATATCGAGTTTCGTTTAGTATATACCATTTTCCATAGAAACACGTGTGAAAAACGTAACTCGATATCGAGTTTGGTTTTTTTTTTTAAACTCGATATCGAGTTTGGTTTTTATTGAATGCAATGGAGAATAACTGATTTTTTTTTCTTGGTAGTATATGATTAAGCTTTACTTAGCATGTTAGTTCGTGTTTAGAACCTATTCTTAACATTTTATCGAATGAAAGTTACTTGACATTACTACTTGGTAGCAGTTAGAAGAGAAAAACGTAACTCGATATCGAGTTTGGTTTAGTATATACCATTTTTCCATAGAAACACGTGTGAAAACGTAACTCGATATCGAGTTTGGTTTGGTATACCATTTTCCATAGAAACACGTGTGAAAACGTAACTCGATATCGAGTTTCGTTTAGTATATACCATTTTCCATAGAAACACGTGTGAAAAACGTAACTCGATATCGAGTTTGGTTGTTTTTTTGAAACTCGATATCGAGTTTGATTTTTTTTTGAAACTCGATATCGAGTTACGTTTGTTTTTTTGAAACTCGATATCGAGTTACGTTTTTTTTTTGAAACTCGATATCGAGTTTGATTTTTTCATGAAACTCGATATCGAGTTTGGTTTTCATTGAATGCATTGGAGAATAACTGATTTTTTTTCTTGGTAGTATATGATTAAGCTTTACTTAGCATGTTAGTTCGTGTTTAGAACCTATTCTTAACATTTTATCGAATGAAAGTTACTTGACATTACTACTTGGTAGCAGTTAGAAGAGAAAAACGTAACTCGATATCGAGTTTGGTTTAGTATATACCATTTTTCCATAGAAACACGTGTGAAAACGTAACTCGATATCGAGTTTGGTTTGGTATACCATTTTCCATAGAAACACGTGTGAAAACGTAACTCGATATCGAGTTTCGTTTAGTATATACCATTTTCCATAGAAACACGTGTGAAAAACGTAACTCGATATCGAGTTTGGTTGTTTTTTTGAAACTCGATATCGAGTTTGATTTTTTTTTTGAAACTCGATATCGAGTTACGTTTTTTTTTTTGAAACTCGATATCGAGTTACGTTTTTTTTTTGAAACTCGATATCGAGTTTGATATTTTTTTTGAAACTCGATATCGAGTTTGATATTTTTTTTGAAACTCGATATCGAGTGACGGTTTTTTTGTTGAAACTCGATATCGAGTTTGATATTTTTTTTGAAACTCGATATCGAGTTTGATTTTTTTTTGAAACTCGATATCGAGTTTGATATTTTTTTTGAAACTCGATATCGAGTTTGATATTTCTTTTGAAACTCGATATCGAGTTTGATTTTTTTTGAAACTCGATATCGAGTTACGTTTTTTCATGAAACTCGATATCGAGTTTGGTTTAAACCAAACTCGAAACTCGATACTCGAAACTCGATACTCGTAACTCGAAACTCGAAACTCGAAGATTAGCAACACACAAAGTTTCGGGGCTAACGGGGCACGAGTCTAGTGCTACCCCAAACCCCGACTCCCTCGTCACCTTCATAAACTGTAATAATAGTACGAGGAGATAAATTATACCCCGGAATTATACCCGGAAATTATACTTTGTATGTATTATAAAGCATGAAATGTTCGCGTGCATCATTATTTCGCGAGTGCAGCTGACTCGTGAAATGTTCATGCACGCGAATGTTTTTCTTTTTAACATGTTTAAGTAAATGACTACTAAACACATTGCAAAATTTTCAAGCCGCGAAAAGGCCGAAGTCGGTGGTTCGCGACATTTTAATGCCGCGCCTGAACATTTCATGCTTTACAATTACATACTATTGTACCTTTCGTGATATAAACACGGTGGTATAACAATGTCTAACGCAAGCGTTATTTATATCTACACTAGCTATATATAAAAGCTGTCGCGCCATATTAAAGGAACACTCAAGGAACTTGAATCTGACTTTGGGGTTTGTGCGTTTGAAATTGAATACTTTATACGTAGTCCCCGGGGGGGGGGGGGGGGGGGGGAGGTTGTCTCACATTGATATGGTATACGTAAATATATGTGCCTGCCTTTTGGGGTGCTTTATCGCAAAAATTAGTATAGCGATGGGTGGTTTTCATCACAGTCCAAAGCGCCCAATTGGCATAAATTGGGTGTATTTTGAGCCCGGATTTTGAGGCATTTTTTGTAAAAAGCACCCAATTTGTGCAAAATTGGGTGATTTTCTTACAAAATTGGTATATTGATGGGTGGGAAATTGGCCAAGAAATAGGTATAGAGAAAGTCACATTTTCGATGTCCAGCAGGCACATCCACGTACGATTTCGGCGAAAGTACCTCCCTCCCCCCCCTCGGGACGAAGCTGAGACTAAAATACTTAAAGCCTAAAGGTATTTTAGTCTCATTCAGCTCAAAGCTAGTATAGATGGAAAGCGCCCTATGCTGTGATTGCTGCGTCTTACGGTCTTATAGCAAATAAATAATTTGGTTAGTAAAAATATAAAATATGACTTTTATTGTCAGGATTGTAGTGCGCAATACTGATCCTCAGCAAGGCCATGCCTTGCCCTCAGCAAAGTCATTCTTTTATAAGTATTCTTTTTTTATCTTTACAATTTTCAAGAATATATGTAGAATATTTTTAGAATTTAGGTATTTCACCCGTTTTTACATCTTTTCAGAGTGAAAACAACTTGTAAGTGAGTGGATTCTAATTGCAGAGACATTAATTTTTTTAACAGAATCCAGAAAAAAAAAATATTGCTCCGAAATCACCCAATGTCCCTTTAAGGATTGAGTGGCCAAGTTTGAGATAATATACGAATTGTTTACAGTCATGTGCCGTGGCAAGACGGTATTCTGATATACAACAGTTTTGTTTAAGAGTAGCTGTCAATTTTGATGGGTTGCGGGATATTTTAATATTCTAGGGACGCTTGAGCTATTGTATAGTCCCTGAGCTATGTTGTTTTGAAACCTGTCACCTTGTGGATAAAGAATCTCTACGGGCGATGTTGTGGCGGTCTTGTCGGACGATTAAATATTATCGTGGTGAATTGCAGGCCGTCGATTGTATATTGTGTGTCATCATTGACGGTATGATTTGCGAATAATATTGCAGTTGTATTGGTTGTATGGTCTTGTTAGTGCATATGGCAGAGTAGTCACCAAGCTTCACTATGGCAGAACGTGAAAGAAGACCGTTCAATTTCCTGTCCAAAGAAATGCTTGCAGAGAAAATTCGGACTAGAATACACAACAATACACTCAAGGCGACACGGTGGGCCATAGGCACGTGGGATTGTTGGGCGACGGCCCGTAACGATGCAGTCGTGAATGGACAATTAGACTCGCCACTTGTACCATTAGCAAACCAAATGAATACCGTCTCAATGAGTGAATTGAACGACGTAATGGCATTCTTTATCCAAGAAGTCTGCCGTTCCGATGGAAACCCTTATCTTCCAGATTCTTTGAGAGACTTAGTCTCGGGAGTACAGCGTTACATGCGAGAGGAATTGGACTTGGTGGATGTTAACCTTCTTGACGAGAGGAGTCTATCCCGAAAGGCACTGGATGCAAGATGCCGGGAACTCACATCGCAAGGTGTGGGTCTTGTTAAGAAACAGGCGGAACCCCTATCCAGTGATCATGAACGCAGATTATGGGAGAGTGGCATTCTGGGTGTTGGCACAGCATATCAACTGCAGAAAGCGGCGTACTTATACGTTTCCAAGTGTTTTGGAGTCCACGCTGCAACTGACCATAGGAAGCTCAGCCGAGAACTGTTTTCCTTCAGAGAAGATGACCGTGGTAAATACGTGATGTTCAATGGATTTTCTCCAAAAGACCAACAAGATAGACATAACGATCGTCACGTGGAACATACCACTCGTCAGTACCAGGATCTTGGAAATCCTAATTGCGCGTACAACATCATCCACAAATATTGCCACCTTATTCCAGCAACAGGGCCATTTTACAGGAAACAGTTGAGTGGCACGCCAACAGAACCAATCCGATATGGCTTCAAGCCTGTGGGAATAAATGTCATACGTCATTTTATTCGCGATATGATGGCTGGTATCGGCGAAAAGGGTTATTACACCGGCCATTCCATCAAAGTGACATGCGGCACCGAAATGTTGGATGCAGATGAACAATTATTACTAATCAATCGCAGAACTGGACACGGATCATTGTCGCATATATCTTCTGAAGCGGAGCGTAATCTTAGCCGAAAATTAGACGTGCCCATGGCCATACGTTCGTCTCAACGTTCTCATTGCCAACCATCTGTTCCTACGGCAATGCCACCCATCATGCCCATTAACGAGCCAACATTGCTCTCGCATCAATTCGATACGCCATTTGCTACAGATCCGGAAGCATCGACAAGATCAAATCAGAGCTGGTTTTCCGACTCATCTTCTACCACCGATTCTGCATCAGAGTCTGAATTCTTCCAGTCTCCTGTTGTTGATCCACCACCACAACATATTCACAGTAGTCTACGACATTCTACTTTGTCATCGCCGTATCACTATACGGAAAAGGCATTTCCGATTAAGAAGAGGCGATACACAGTGCCCACAGTGTCATCAACACCGCATCAATTGATGATGCCATCGAATGAAGGAGTAACAGATGAGCTTGAAGCGCTTCAGAAATTAGCCGATTCAGTTGGTTCGGACAATGTCAATCTCGAACCACAAACTCCACCGATAAGATGTACCAAAAATAACATATGGACTACAACTACAAATGACGGATTTGTTAATCCAGTGTTCATATCGTCCGAACCCCCGCTTGTGCAACATTATCCAATACGAACCACACCAGACATACTACATGTACCTGGAACACAGCAGGGCATACCAGATATTCTATCGCCGATAATAACAAATGAGGACATTCCTGAACAAACACCATCGACGTTTATATACAATGAGGACATTCCTGAACAAACACCATCGGCGATAATAGAAAATGAGGACATGCCTGAACATAAACCATCGCTGACGATAAGAAATGAGGACATGCCTGAACAAAAACCATCGCTGATGATAAGAAATGAGGACATACCTGAACAAAAGCCATCGTTGATCATAAACAATGAGCACATTATTGAACCAAAACCATCACCGATATTAAATGACATGGATAAGGAGGACATTCCTAAACATAAACTATCGTCGATAATAGAAAATGAGGACATACCTGGACAAATGCCATCGTTTATCATAAACATTGAGGACATTCTTGAACAAAAACCATGGCCAATGATGGTAAATGAGGACATTCCTGAACTAAAACCATCGCTCATGATAGTAAATGAGGACATTCCTGAACTAAAACCATCGCCGATAATAGAAAACATGGCAAATGAGGACATTCCTGAACAAACAACATCTCCGGTCATAGTAGACGAGGACATTCTTGAACATAAATCATCACTGATAATACAAAACGTTCCTGAACAAAAACCATCGCTGATGATAAAAAATGAGGACATTCATCATGAACAAAGAACACCGGATGACTCAGACGCTGCAATACCAGATTCCGAATTGAAGATAAATTTTCTCACCAGATCTCAATATAACACACAATGTGCACCAAAACAAATCAAACCGAACCACAATGTCTACGAAGTGCATTACGATTTAAAACCGACTCTAACAGCAGATGATCGTCCATCTATTTCTTCCAGTCTCTACGCGACTCATTGCGATTCAACGTTGCAGCAACCCTCACGTATGGCAAAACAATTCATCTCCCCGGACAAAACAGTTCACACCAACTTGGATGATATCAAACAGTGGAACAGTCCCATTTTCACGGTCAATTTGTGCGATTTGATACCTGCTAATTCTGAAGGAAATGTTGGCGTTATCGAAGGAATTAGCCTAGTTGTGGAACGGACAGTTGGTGGTGCACATCGTATCTCTGTGAAAATGAGAATAGACAATACAGATGACAATGATAATGATGATAGATAAATTAAAGGTAGATGACCCGATCACATTTTCGTAACACAGAATTATTTCAAACATACGGAGATTTTCATATCATATGAAAGCTCGTATTTTTCTCATCATCATACTGAAATTTGACGGCATAAATCGGTATAATTACGGAGAAATCGATGAAATAACGTCGAATTACCGCGAATGGTGGTATACCACCGATATAGTTTGTGTACTACTCAATGGGTACAGTTCACAGCATCTTGTGCGTGTAAAATAAGAACCATTAGAGCTATGCAACTCAAACTTTGGAACACGACTTTTTTAAGTATGACCTTTCATGTAGAATAGAAAACTTCAAGTTGAAAATCGAAATGTGATCGGGTCATCTACCTTTAACAGCATGGCATGAACTAAGAATGCTTTTAATTGTCACCAATGTTGCTAACCCTCTGGAGACAAAGTGCATGTATCACCATGTACTAAACGTATATAAAAACAAACATATATTAGGCACCAAATAAGCAACAGGTTTGTTTGTTTCCAGTAGCGCGCTCATTTAATTTTGACGCTGGATTCTTGCGCATTTATTTATTTTCATCGAAAAAACGAAAACAAAATATATTGTTAGGGCGCCATCTTTTGTCGTAATTGTGTCCAACATGTTTCAAGATGGTGAACGGCAAAACGAAAGTGATAAATCCGCTGCGAAAATCACATTTTAGTGAGCATAAGAGTATCAAAAAAGGACAGATTTGACCAAATAAACCCATTTTAAGTAAATCTCCACTATAAATTTGCATTAAATAAGAGTGATTTAGCCTACAAGTTTTCTTTCTGTAAAGCTTATTATTTTGTCGATCTCGGGCAGTTTCGCAACAACAAAAAAACCACCCGCATTTCGCATTTCTCTTTTAAGGCTTGCTACTGGAAACAAACTTGTTGTGGTTGTTGCCTTACATGACTTTGTATTGTATGTAAATGATCTGTGTGGCCAATATGCGATATTGATGTCGCAACAATTTTATACAGGCCAAATATTGCAAGACAACCGTGCAAACCGTAGTGTTGTTAAAGGTTTATTATGTGATCTTTTCCAGGGAACGCCCTCAATCCCCGAAAAAAATTGGAAGCAGATTTGCTTGCAGATTTACTTTTCTGATCATAAATCATGAATATATTCCAAGTTACAGAGCGATACGATTCCTAATAACCTCAAAATCATGGTTTTAGAGTGAATTTAAGAGTAAAATTTGGGAAAATAGAATGTACCGATCGGTACAATCTATTTTGAAACATGATTTTGAAGTAATTAGGAATTGTATCGATCTGTAACTTAGAAGATCTTTATGATCAAAAATGCAAATCTGCAAGAAAATCTGCTTTCATAGTCAAAATCAATGATAGAGGGCGCTACTTGGAAAAGATCACATAATGTGCCTTTAAACTCAATTTTAACTCAAAATCCAAATTTCCCGATTAGGTGCTTTTATGTTCGCGTATTCAACATGTCGTGTTCAAGTCAATAATTTATTTTAGGAGTTGAGTGAACAAATGACACCTCATTCATAAACATTAAGCGGATAAAGTTATGATGTTTTGATTAAAACGTTTCTCTTGGATATCATTTAGGGCTGTGACATAATTTGAAAAATTACTAAATCCAGTAAGCTATCATATATTATATAAGAGAAGTGTTGCCTGTTACATGATTTAACAATATAATACTTAGAAGATCTTTTAAAATTTATTTGGAAATTTAAGTCGCCAAAAATGGTATTTTAGTTCATATGAGTGTGATCTGGTATTTAAAATTGGCAAACCCGTGTATTAAAGATATTGATATGCATTGAAAACCGTATGTGTTATTATATCCATCATGCATACATGAAACATCTTTCATTACCAGATCACATGTATACAAACTGAAGCAGTAATCTTATGGACTTGAGTTTAAAAATAAAAATTTAAAAATCTAAATAAATTATATAGTTATAAATCTTTCTAATGTTATATCATGTGACAGGCAACACTTCTATTGGCATATTTATAGTTAACAAAATGTACATAATGTACTGAAATTTAGATGTTGTTGCTTTTGTAAAAATACCAAAAGAAATCACAGCAAATTGTCCTCAAAAATCATACTTTTGATCAGAATAATAAATGGAAAACCTAAGAAATAGGATCTGTTATGAGTTACCATTTCTATGGTGGGTCATGGGTATTGTGTGCGTTATTTCGGATCAAATATGGGGCATCCAAAGTCATGTTTTGGACTTGGATAAAAATCATTGGGTTTTTTCGGGGAGGGGGTTGTATTTTTGGTGCCGGGGATCAGGCCAGGTACAGGTCACAGCATCCTAGACCTAGATACTCGGTTTTGATGTTAGCGCAAGTGCATTGATTTCTCCTAAACAGGTCAAAAGAAATAAGTCCCCCCCCCTGGGAAATGTGAATTTTTCTGGAAAACAGTTAGGCTCCTTAACCTGTTACAAAATGTAAAATGTAGACTGAAATGTCACACATTTAATGTGCAAAAAAGTTTCACCCAACAGTTAACCTTCACTTGAAGTGATGCCATTTATTAAATTTGATGACCAATAAAAAATGACACTTTCTTGCATAGGGATTGGATAAATTGATGAAATTTTAAACCCATGAAAAATTGAAACACATGGTTGTCACCTGTTTGGATAAAAATGTGAAGGAACTGTTCATGGTTGAATGAATAACATGAATTGAAGGTGTATATAATCCCTTGGAGTACACTTCAGGTCAATAAATGTCATCAATTTGTCCAATCCCTATGCAAGAAAGTGTCATTTTTAATTGGTCATCAAATTTAATAAATGGCAGCATTTTAAGGTGAAGGTTTACTGTTGAGTGAAACTTTTTTGCACATTAAATGTGTAACATTTCAGTCTACATTTTACATTTTGTAACAGGTTAAGGAGCCTAACTGTTTTCCAGAAAAATTCACATTTCTCAGGGGGGGGGGACTTATTTCTTTTGACCTGTTTATTTGTCTCGTAACAACACATAACCCATTTTATCATCAGTCCCCGTTACCGATCCATCCACCTAAACACCTGAATGATTTCGATAGCGTACAGTGTACAATTTATTAAAAAAGGAAATGCTAGAACATCATGTTGGACTTAATTTTAGAATGTTTTGTTAAATCCTATTAATTAAATATGGACTATGGCGAGATATAATACTTAAGTCCTTGTTTACCATAATACCCTGATAACCTTCTGTCAGTGTAATTGGACAACTGGTGTAGCGCCCTCATTTACCAAAAGAAAATGTTGACACAATATGTATAATAAAAAAATCTGGGGATTGAGGGCGCATGTCACTGGCGCATGATCAGTGGAATTTGCATGGTTTTTGGTGGTGCAATATCCATGTTATATTCATATACACAATTCTGTACTGTTTTTTCATCAAGGTGAGCCGTGGCTTGGTTGGGATCATCTCCAATGAGCCTGAAGCATAGGATTCAGTTCACATCGGACACCGTCGTAGTGCGGTCAACGGTGTGGCACCAACCTGGCTAACTCGACACTCACCTTTTACTTCTATTTTCAGGAACTAAAATTAGGCCACCCTTGTACAGTTTCATAGACATTTCTAGATTTGTTCGTAGTTTGTTTATTTATTCATTTTTTTCTTATTTTTTTCATTTTTTTTTTATATATAAAGATTATACATTTTTTAATGTTTTTTGTTTGTTTGCATAATTTGTTTGTTTTTTGAGTATCTGTTTTTCTTTTGTTTTGTTAGTTTGTCTGTTTGTTTTTGTTTGTTTGTGTATCTGTTTATCTTTTGTGTTTTTGTATGTTTTATTTATTTAGCTTTACTTATTTATTGATCATTTATTTATAATTTGGTTATTTATTTATTTGTTTATTCATCCATTTATTATTCATTTATTATTCATTTATTATTCATTTTTGTATATATTTATCTATCTATTTTCACGGGATTTTTCGTTTCATATCAGTTCAGTTCATTTCATTTCATTTCATGTTATTTTATTTTATTTTATTTTATTTTTCATGTATTTATTTATCCATTTATACTTCAAATTCGTTTGTAACTTGTTTATTTTTATTTTTATTTTTTTAATAACCTTTACCAGTCATATCAATTCCTGCACACTGCGTTTTAATGATGAGAACATTTAAAGACTTGCTACTGGAAACAAACTTGTTGTTGTTGTTGCCTTATATGTATTTTATATAAATGATCAATGATCTGTGTGGCCAATATGCGATATTGATGTCGCAACAATTTTATACAGGCCAAATATTGCAAGACAATCGTGCAAACCGTAGTGTTGTTAAACTCAATTTTAACTCAAAATCCAAATTTCGTGATTAGGTGTTTTTATGTTCGCGTATTCAACATGTCATGTTCAAGTCAATAATTTATTTTAGGAGTTGAGTGAGCAATTGACACCTCATTCATAAAAATTAAGCGGATAACGTTATGATGTTTTGATTAAAACGTTTCTCTTGGATATCATTTAGGGCTGTGACATAATTTGAAAAAATTACTAAATCCAGTAAGCTATCATATATAATACGGCAAGAGAAGTGTTGCCGGATTTCATGATTTGGGAATTTAAAGAGCGCCACCCCTATTTTTAGCCCGGACGATCGCCTTCTGACCGCCTCCGAGCATGTGTGTTCATCCTCGCGATAAATTTTCGGTACAATCGAAAATCTTTATTTTGCGATATCATGAGCAAAGTACAAGAGATTATCTTTCTTTTTAATTATAAAATGCTACCCTCACGCCAAACTTATTCCCAAAGGACCCCATTTATCACAACCTGGGTTTTGGTTTTTGCCGGAACTTACTACCATTACACAAAACGAGGAGTGATTTAGTGCTGTGCGCCCTTATAACACACAATAAAAATGTTAGTTTGTATTTTTTTGTCATTTTTGTAGACACCAAGTAATATCAAGAAAAACTGCCAATTTAGTTAATTTAAATATTACCTTTAACTAAAGTTATGTTAGATAAGGCATGATACTCAATTTCGAATTTTCGAATTTTGGGCACTTTGAAGTCATTTTGCAGAATTTCGGAGGTTTATAAAATCTCTTTCATTGATTATGACATGTTGATGGGACTATCTATGTTTCAAATTATGTTAAACGTTTATATATACAATGTTTTAAAAACTCAATGGACAATGAAACTGATTACGCAATGACGTGCTCACCCTATACTAAACCCGAGATACAAATGTGGAAATTGTAGGCCCAAATTGCCGAATTTTTGGGGTATGAGGTGAAAAATGTTTCAATTTTGAAATAATATTAGGCCTAAATTCTCTTTTTATCTGTCATGCATAATGTATCGTATATCAGTGAATCTCACAATGCAATTTGTTTTAGGTTATATCCTCTAGGGAATTGCCCAGAGTACTGTTATTGACATTTGATACTTTGAAAGCCCCATTTTTGTCTTAATTTAGACCAAACTTATACCTGGTCACCCCCCTCCCCGATATGATTTGACATCAATAACAAACGTGTTTTAAACAACAATTTCTTAACTTTATTTATAAACCCTTGATTGATAAATCAAGCTTAGATATGTAGGTCTATAATCCGGCAAGGGGGTCCATTATTGCGGGTAAAATCAAAACAAGCAAATTTGTAGTCAAAGTGATGCTTTTCAACCGTTTTTGCTCCCAATTTGTAAGCAAATTGGGTCGTGTTCATGATATTAATGCATGGCACATGCAGAAATGTGTTTTTCTTTAAAAATCAGATCTAATTACCTCTTTTACATACTCAAAATCAATGCAAATCAATATAATCCTAATTTCACCACTGCGTGTTACAAGGGGGCACAGCACTAAATATACCGCCCATTGGATTACGTGTAAAATAGAGCTAAACAAGTCGCGATTTTGGGTCCTTAGTAACTCTTTTTGGAATGTCTCAAATGCTTTATTCTAACAAACAAGTATTCAAATTTCATAAAATCAACAAGAACAGCTACACATTCCAATTAGATTTTACGATATGATCATTTAAAGAGCGCCACCCCTATTTTCAGCACGGACGATCGCCTTCTGACCGCCTCTGAGCATGTGTGTTAATCCACGTGATACATTTTCGGTACAATCGAAAATCTTTATTTTGCAATATCCTGAGCAAAGTACAAGAGATTATCTTTCATTTTAATTATAAAATGCTACCCTCACGCCAAACTTATTCCCAAAGGACCCCATTTATCACAACCTCGGTTTTGGTTTTTGACGGAACTTAATACCATTACACAAAACGAGGAGTGATTTAGTGCTGTGCTCCCATAACCCTCTGTCAGTGTAATTGGACAACTGGTGTAGCGCCCTCATTTACCAAAAGAAAATGTTGACACAATTTATGTACAATAAAAAAATCTGGTGATTGAGGGCGCATGTCACTGGCGCATGATCAGTGGAATTTGCATGGTTTTTGGTGGTGCAATATCCTGTAATATTCATACACAATGCTGTACTGTGTCTCATCAAGGTGAGCCGTGGCTTGGTTGGGATCATCTCCAATGAGCCTGAAGCATAGGATTCAGTTCACATCGAACACCGTCGTAGTGCGGTCAACGGTGTGGCACCAACCTGGCTAACTCGACACTCACCTTTTACTTCTATTTTCAGGAACTAAAATTAGGCCACCCTTGTACAGTTTCATAGACATTTCTAGATTTGTTCGTAGTTTGTTTATTTATTCATTTTTTTCTTATTTTTTTCATTTTTTTTATATATGAAGAGGTATTTTGCAGAAGGGCTATGGTGCATTTTTTCAAAAAATGAGTTTGATATAGAAATGTATAGGGAAAAATCATATGTTTCAAGGGAACAAAGTCATTTTTTTCAAAAAGACCTACATCTCATTGTAAACAGCCATTGAAATTGTTGTTTTGTTGCAAAAGGGCCTGTATCCAGAATTATATCGGGATACAGGCCCTTTTGCAACAAAACAACAACTTCAATGGCTGTTTACAATGAGATGTAGGTATTTTTGAAAAAAATGACTTTATTTCCTTGAAACATATGATTGTGACCTATACATTTCAATATCAAACTTATTTATTTTCAATGATTAAAATAAATGATTTTTTGTGTGTGGTATTTTTTCTTTATGTACAAACAGATGGAGTTTTGTTGCAAAAGGGCCTACATCCAAATTTTCAAAAAATGTAAACATGATTTTAAAAAAAATTACAACTAGCACATTTAAAATTTATATCAATTTCAATTAGTATGTAGTGTACCTCTTTCATAATCCATTCAGTTTTTCAATTGCTCAACTTGAATATTTAGAAACAGTTTTTTGACTTTTTTTCAACAAGAGCCAAAGTGGATGTAGGCCCTTTTGCAAAATACCTCTTCATATATAAAGATTTTTTAATGTTTTTGTTTGTTTGCATATGATATAGTTTGTTTGTTTTTTGAGTATCTGTTTTTCTTTTGTGTTTTTGTATGTTTTATTTATTTAGCTTTACTTATTTATTGATTATTTATTTATAATTTGGTTATTCATTTATTTGTTTATTCATCCATTTATTATTCATTTATGATTCATTTATCTATTCATTTTTGTATGTATTTATCTATCTATTTTCACGGGATTTTTCATTTCATTTCATGTTATTTTATTTTATTTTATTTTATTTTTCATGTATTTATTTATCCATTTATACTTCAAATTCGTTTGTAACTTGTTTATTTTATTTTTATTTTTTTGATAACCTTTACCAGTCATATCAATTCCTGCACACTGCGTTTTAATGATGAGAACATTTAAAGGCTTGCTACTGGAAACAAACTTGTTGTTGTTGTTGCCAGGCACGTACGCAGGGGGTGTTTTGGGTGTGAAACACCCCCCCCCCCCCCCCCCCCTTGGGTCTGTCCTAAAAAAAATAACAAAGGGGAAAGGAGAGGGAAGGGAAAGGAGCAGAAAAAGAGAAGGGAAAGGAGAGAAAAAGAGAAGGGAAAGGAGAAGGAAAAGGAGAAAGGAAGAGTGGGGCCCGGACAACGGAGACAGGGGGAGAGGCAGTGGCGTAACCAGAGGGGGGTCACGGGGGCGATTGCCCCTCCAATATTCACTGTATGTCGGTTGAGATTGGCATGTCGGTTCATTTGACAAGAGGAATCATGGAATTATGATGGTTTAAAGTACACAAACGAAAAGAATTCGCGCGGATATGTCTCAAAAATGGACTAGTTTGGGAGTAGGAGCTTGTTTAAAAGCAGAGATGTACCTCAATCATAGCACAAATAAATGTAAAGTCGAAAATGTTCTGTTCCCTTTTCTTGAGGGTTACAAACAGGCGGGGACAGCTAGGGTTCAAAGGGTTAATCACGTGAATTTAACACCCCCTCCAAGCCGGGTGAAAAGAAAAATAAGAGAATATGAAGGAAAAAGACAGGATAAAAATGAAAAGAGAAAAATAGATAAACTAAAAGAAACTAAATTGAAGAGATTATTAGGCATCGATGCTTTTTTCTGTCAGTCTGTTAAACTTGAAAGGGAGAATAACCCATGTCACAGTGGCGTAGCCCAGAGGGGGGGGGGGGGGGGGGGGGGGGGGGGACCGAAGGGGGCGACCGCCCCCACCAATATTGCCGTCGTGTCGGTTGAGATTGGCACTGTCGGTTCATTTGACCAAAGGAATCATGGTCAAAACTACACAGATGAATTTTTTTCGCGCGTCCCAAAATGCAATATTCTTTGGTACAAGCTTGTTTAGAGTCAAAATGTAGCTAAATCGGGCAAAAAATAGGTGTAAACTCGAAAATCTTCGCGCGCTACGCGCGCATTTCTTCACTCACAAAATCTTGTTGGGTCATTTTCATTTCTCGCCTCCCCCCAATATGAATACCATAGCTACGCCACTGCCGTGTCATGTGACACACATTGAACAAATGAGATCGCCGGTAAAGCCAATGCCTGCAGATTAAGTTATTGTAGGCCTATATAATGATGTTTTAGGGTTTAACTCAGTCTAAAGTACTAATGTTTTGGTGTTAGCACATGAGTTACTGGTGAGAAATTGCAACGTTGAACTAAGAAAAAACCAATGCAATAAGTGTTCAAAAATATGCAAGGAAATGCGTTCTTTTCAACCGTGAATTTCAAAAAACTTCTGGCGTCGAGGGGGATACCCACCTCGAACTCCCCCGGGACACGCAAGCGTGTCCTGGCCAGCGATTCGCGCAAGCAAGGATAGTGAAATAATTATATCAATATTTCTAAAACACCCACCTTTACAAAATCCTGCATACGCGCCTGGTTGTTGCCTTAGGCCTACATGTATTGTATGTAAATGATCAATGATCTGTGTGGCCAATATGCGATATTCGATATAATTGATGTCGCAACAATTTTATACAGGCCAAATATTGCGAGACAATCGTGCAAACCGTAGTGTTGTTAAACTCAATTTTAACTCAAAATCCAAAGTTCCTGATTAGGTGTTTTTATGTTCGCGTATTCAACATGTCATGTTCAAGTCAATAATTTATTTTAGGAGTTGAGTGAGCAATTGACACCTCATTCATAAAAATTAAGCGGATAACGTTATGATGTTTTGATTAAAACGTTTCTCTTGGATATCATTTAGGGCTGTGACATAATTTGAAAAAATTACTAAATCCAGTAAGCTATCATATATAATATGGCAAGAGAAGTGTTGCCTGTTACATGATTTAACAATATAATACTTCGAAGATCTTTGGAAATTTATTTGGAAATTTAAGTCACCAACAATGCTATTTTAGTTCATATGAGTGTGATCTGGTCTTGAAAATTGGCAAACCTGTGTATTAACGATATTGACCGTATGTGTTATTAATATCCATCATACATACATGTTTATGTATTGTCTGCACTTAAAGAATATATTTATAAAACAACAAAAAACTCATTAAAATGAATATCTCATTTGTATTCTTAGTATTATAATTTTACAAACAAACATAATAAGTGCTGTCTTAAACTTGAATACCCCAAACCCAAACTGTAATACCGTATATCAAGTCTTCAATCCGATGTCTCTATGGTATGAAGATTCTACGAGGGGCATTCAATAAATACCTGCAACCATTGAAAATCTCTGAACCGTGACACGTATCAGTAAAATAAACTTATGATACTTAAACTGTAAGTCTTACTCTTTTCTCACAGAAAATTTCGACCCCGTTAATCATTTTTATCATTACATTTTAGCACTGTGAATACCGTGATCTCAGGGCACTACGTGGTTAGGGAATTAAATGTTACAATGGCGGGAAATTTGAAAGACAAGTTTATGGTATGCATTAAGATACGTGCGTTAACAGTGTTAATATTGGCGCTTGATTTATAATGCTGATTCTTGTCAATTTTCAGTGCCCAGAGACCATGATGTTTATCATGTTTATAGTACTCAAATAACATGATACAAATGACCCACATGTTTGAAATTTTCTGTGAGAAAGGGGTAAAACTTACAGTTTTTAAAAGTATCATGCGTTTATTTTATAGACACATGTCACGGTTCAGAGATTTTCAATGGTTGCAGGTAAGTATTGAATAACCCTCGAATAGTAACACTGTTAACCATTTGCTAGTCCAACCTAGTCCAAGTCAGTTAAAAACCTCAAAAATCCCACTCAAAGAGTTCCTTATTTTAAAAGTTCTAAAGTCGGATGGGTTTTTAGGTTAGCATCTCTCTGGCTCAATAATCCAACAAAATAAGTTCAATAATCCAAATTTGTATATAGTGTAAAACAAATTAACAAGTCCGTAACTGGTAAGGCTCAACATTCAACAATTTGAATAATTAAAGGATCTTACATACGAATATTGCAAATTTGTATAGTCTGCAAGATGTAGAATTGATCCTTCAAACACATGAACAAGTTTTTGTATAATCCATTGTCAGATGAAAATTTTACCGTTTTTAAAATAAGTTTACCAGATCGACAAATAACAACTCATAAATTCACACTAAAGAGCATTTTTTTATGATTCGGAATAAAGAACCTCATTTCAAATTTATACTACAGAACCTGCTTTAATATTTTAATTGCAGACCCTTTCATAATAATTGAAATTTAAACATAATCATAATATTGGGACTTTTTTCAGATGATAGATTCTTCAGATTATTGAACCTTAGGCCTAATTACGTTAATACTATAAAACCTTAGTACTATAGAACCTTATTTTTTTCGTTATAAAGAACCCCTCGGACTATACAACCGTGACTCCGAACATGCATGACATGTCACCAAAATGGTCTTCACTTCATTGCAAGGAATTTGACTTGATATTGGGTTTTCCCTTTTAAAGGGAATTTTATTTAGGATGATCGATATCACATACCGTCCTGGACTACCAATTAAACACGAGTTTTCATAATAACAATTACTAGTAAAAAAAGCAGTCTATTCAAGCAAACTTATTCATTTCAAGCAGAAAATAGTATAATTTTGACAAATTGCGTACAATTTAAATTTAAAAACTTAAAAGTTGAGACCCGGCCTGATTTGTGAAATTTTAGCAATAGCGTAGCCAGGGGAGTGCAAGGTGGGGGAGGGGGCAGAGGGCCATAACCATGATAACCATAACCACCTGGGAAAAAATTGACCGGGAAAATCGGGAAGGCAGCGGAAGGGAAAGAAGAGGAGACAACGAGGGAAGGAAAGGGAAAGGAAAAGGACAGAAAGGAGAATGGAAGACAGGCAAATTAGTTAAAATTGCAGTTATTTTAAACGCCGGTATGGGACGCAATTAAAAAATACCCCCCCCCCCCCCCCCTGACAAGTGACCCTGGCTACGCCACTGGATTTTAGGGTCGGTCGTTGAGGGCAAGACAGCACTTATTTTTTTGCCTGATCATGGCGATGCCACGTTTAACGCGTTTGTATCAGCAATCACCTGTTTCAGTGCTCAAACAACTGCTTGATATATATCAATGATCAATCTCAATGTGCCAAATTTACCATTAATTTTGTGTTCTTCCGCGTAGTAAGATGTGGTATGATATTTACTGGGACTATCATGACTATAGGACATAAAGAGGTGAGTAAGATCGAGACCTTTCCATGGTTTACACTTTCCATCCAAGCGGCTATTACTTAGTATTAATGTTACCATTACACAACATTATTTCAGAAACGTTTCCCTACTGTCAAGGTCTATATCAAGGATTACTGATCCAATACTAGGCATGTTTGTAACTACTTTGATGCCTTTCTCATGTTGATTCCGAATATGGTAATGAAATTCAATAATTTTGAAATTTTTCAAACATTTTGTGAAATTTTGAAATGTCGTCTGCCGCATTGGAAGGCGCGTCATACAATGTCATAAGCAAGTGGCTAAGCGCTGAAACAATTGCCACAAACTTGGAGTTATTGGAAAGATAAATACATCAGTTTTGTATTTGGTTTTAGAATGTTTATTGGCCTAGGCGATAACAAAAACCATAGACAAATACCCATGAATCTTTTCAAGGTTTTTAATTTTATTTCGTTGATAGACATAATACTTTATACCCATGGAAATTCGCTTTAGACATTATAATTATACTTTTGTCACATAGATAATTAGGAGATTGGTCACATATCAATTACCTACCTGTCAATTTTATTCCAGGTTACGAGCACTCATCATATCTTTACCATGGCATCAACCACCGTCATTGCAATACTGCTGGGCTTAAGTCTCTCGTCATCTTTGGTTATATCGTGTCCATCTGAATGCTCTTGTAGTAGATCATCTACTAGTGCTTATGTGTTATGTAGCAATAGACAACTTACATCAGTACCAAGAAACATCCCACATGTGACCACAAATTTGATGTTGGATGACAACGATATATCGTTCATCGAAAATGGAGCTTTTGCAGGACTTACCAATCTGAAATATCTGCATTTACCTAGGAATATCATTACGATGATCAACCCAAACGTTTTCAGTGATCTTCGAAGCTTAGACGACCTGATCTTGAGTAACAACAATATATCGTTCATCGAAAATGGTACTTTTGCGGGACTTTACAATCTGAAATATCTTAATTTATCTACGAATGTCATTACGATGCTAGACCCAAACGTTTTCAGCGATCTTCGAAGCTTAACATACCTGAGCTTGGGTAACAACAATATATCATACATCGAAAATGGTACTTTTTCGGGACTTACCAATCTGAACTCTCTTGATTTATCTGGTAATATCATTATGATGATCAACTCAAATCTCGTCAGCGATCTTCAAAGCTTACAATCCCTGGACTTGAAGGACAACCATATATCGTTCATCGAAAATGGATCTTTTTCGGGACTTACCAATCTGAGAAGCCTTTGGCTATATGAGAATGTCATTACGATGATCAACCCGAACCTTTTCAGCGATCTTCGAAGCTTAGAAGATCTTTACTTGAACGATAACAATGTCTCGTACATCGCAATTGAAACCTTTGCGGGACTTACACATTTCAACAGTTTCTAAAATTAAGTGGGAATAACCTAGCTTCTCTACCAGAGGGTGTGTTCCGAGCAGTGACCCAAGGAATTTGTATCAACTTCGATGACAACCCGTGGCAATGTGACTGCAATATCCGATGGCTACGTAACTTACTTACCACAGATGTTATAATAACCAAAGATCCCACGGTATGGCATGGACCACAGCATGGGATCATTTGCGCGACGCCACCAGCTCACGCTTCACAACGATTAATTAAATATCCAACTCGTATGTACTCCAATAATCCAAACCGACGATGTAGATACATACTTAGAGGTCACGCCAGGGGTGTCGGTTGAAATGGTTTGTTCAGCCATTGGAGATCCTTCTCCAATTATTTCCTGGTCATATACTGATTATCTTGGTACCCAGCAGAAAGCCATTTCATATTTATTTTCATCAATCTATGAAGAGCATAATTCAAACGGATCTCTAACATTTAAGAATGTTACAAAATCCGATTCTGGTAACTATACGTGCACAGCAACTAATACACGTGGGTCGGACCAACAACTGTATCATCTGAGAATCCTTCATGACACAACCATGACAACAACTCCAAGCCCTACTTTTCCTGCCCAATCTACGCGCCCAATTATCCAAACCGACGATGTAGATACATACTTAGAGGTCACGCCAGGGGTGTCGGTTGAATTGGTTTGTTCAGCCAGTGGAGATCCTTCACCAAATATTTCCTGGTCATATACTGATTATCTTGGTACCCAGCAGAAAGCCATTTCATCAATCTATGAAGAGCATTCAAACGGATCTCTAATATTCAAGAATGTTACAAAATCCGATTCTGGTAACTATACGTGCACAGCAACTAATACACGTGGGTCGGACCAACAACTGAATCATCTGAGAATCCTTCATGACACAACCATGACAACAACTCCAAGCCCTACTTTTCCTGCCCAATCTACGCGCCCAATTATCCAAGCCGACGATGTAGATACATACTTAGAGGTCACGCCAGGGGTGTCGGTTGAATTGGTTTGTTCAGCCAGTGGAGATCCTTCACCAAATATTTCCTGGTCATATACTGATTATCTTGGTACCCAGCAGAAAGCCATTTCATCAATCTATGAAGAGCATTCAAACGGATCTCTAATATTCAAGAATGTTACAAAATCCGATTCTGGTAACTATACGTGCACAGCAACTAATGCAGGTGGGTCGGACGAACAGGTGTATCATCTGAGAATCGTTCATGACACAACCATGACAACAACTCCAAGCCCTACTTTTCCTGCCCAATCTACGCGCCCAATTATATCGTGTCCCTCTAAATGCTCTTGTGAATCATCAACCATGACGGTGACTTGTAGCAATAGACGACTTACATCAGTACCAAGAAACATCCCACAGAATACCATGGAGCTATTCTTGAATAACAACGATATATCGTACATCGCAAATGGATCGTTTGCGGGACTTACAAATCTGACAGGCCTTTATTTATCTAGTAATACCATTACGATGATCCACCCAAATCTTTTCAGCGATCTTCGACGCTTAGAATCCCTGAGCTTGAGTAGAAACAAAATATCGTTCATCGGAAATGGTACTTTTGCGGGACTTTACAATCTGAAATATCTTGATTTATATAGGAATGTTATGACGATGCTAGACCCAAACCTGTTCAGCGATCTTCGAAGCTTAGAAACCCTGAGCCTGGATAACAACATTATATCATACATCGAAAATGGAGCTTTTGCGGGACTTACCAATCTGAAAAATCTCTATTTAAGTAGGAATAACCTAGCTTCTCTACCAGAGGGTGTGTTCCGAGCAGTGACCCAAGGAATTCTTATCCACTTCGATGACAACCCGTGGCAATGTGACTGCAATATCCGATGGCTACGTAAATTACTCGTCACAGATTTTATAATAACGGACATAGATGGTACGATCATTTGCGCGACGCCACCAGCTCACGCTTCACAACAATTGCTTGATATCCAGCCACAGGATCTTGTATGTCCTCCAGTAATCCAAACCGACGATGTAGATACATACTTAGAGGTCACGCCAGGGGTGTCGGTTGAAATGGTTTGTTCAGCCATCGGAGATCCTTCCCCGACTATTTCCTGGTCATATACTGATTATCTTGGTACCCAGCAGAAAGCCATATCTTCAATCTATAAAGAGCATTCAAACGGATCTCTAACATTTAAGAATGTTACAAAATCCGATTCGGGTAACTATACGTGCACAGCAACTAATACAGGTGGGTCGGACCAACAACTGTATCATCTAAGAATCGTTCATGACACAACAACTCCAAGCCTTACTACTGCAACCCCTAGTCTTGACTCTAATTCTATAAACCTTGTTTTACCGATATCTATGGCGTTATTAGGCCTAATATTACTAATCATAATGTGCATATTTGTGTTGATTGTAGTAAGACTGTTAAGACAAAAGGCAAAACGTAAACGCCGTGACTCTGGGAGCATTCGTGGTTGTGATAATGCCATCACAATGGAACCGCGGGAGACAGCAGACAGACAGTCTGATATCCAAGAGGAATGAATAATCCCATCAATTTCATAAACAAATCGACGAAGATGGTGTCAGATTAGATTACAGGAACAACCTTAGACTATTGCTATTGGGTGTTTCCATAAATAAGGGCGCCAATGTGTGACATACACAAATTAGGTCTAAATATTCAAAATGTGCCTATATTAACGCTTTCCACGCGGCTGCAGACGACATTCCAAAATTTCACAAAATGTTTCAAAAATGTCAAAATTATTGAATTCTATTACTATATTTGGAATCACCATGAGAAATGCATTGAATTAAGTACAAACATGCCTAGTATTGGTTCAGTAATCCTGTAAATAGACTCTGAAAATTACGAAAAGGTTTCAGAAAATTCTGTTTTGTAATGGTAAAATTAATAGCCGCGTGGAAAGTGTTAACTGAATAACCACTTTCATAATATGTTCCATTATTCTATTTCATGAAAATGGATCAGAACAGGTCATTGAAGCGTACAGAGATACATTTTCATACCATTATAACATCAGTATTTCTTTGAAATACTTGTCTCCCCGTGTAACTGAGACACCAAAAGACACCAAAATGTTCAATTCACTTTTATTTTGTTTTTTCTAAAGGCATTTACCATTGATTTACTCTATAAACATTATTAATAGTGAAAAGATGAGATTACCTAATTTTTGGGTGGTGGAATTGATATTTCATGCGTCCCCGTGTAACGGAGACACCAAACCTTAATTTCCTTGTAACTCTAATTATATTGATAAAGTGGAAACTTTTGTTCCACGTATGCTAGGAGCCTATACCAAGAGACAGTTTATACACAATTTACTCATAAAGTGTGCTGGCACATAACTACGATGTTACCCTAAAGTTCTCACAGCGTAACATTTTTGGAGACACCAAACATAATATTCAAACTTAAAAACAGCTATATTTTCTATGTTTGTTGCAATTTCAGTTTAACTCTTCTATTTTCCTTTAACCTATCAGAGAGGCTTGTAAAATCAACAAAAGGGAAATAAGATGGAGATTTTTGTCACTGTTAAATTTAAAGAAAACTGCCTTCACCGTGTAACGGGTTTTTGAGACACCAAATGTTACACGGTGACGGTAAAATTGCCATGTATTCAATTATTACTTCTCAGTAATTTGCTTATGAAAAATGTGTTTAACACTTCAAAACTAGTTTGATATTGATCATTTTGCCTACAGATAACACAATTACTCTAAACAAAATCCCCATATTGTTAATATTTTGACCCTGTCTTAAATGTCACACTTTTTTGCCAAAATTGTAGGATATTTTGCCGAATTTTCTTGATGTTACTGATAGTATATTTTTGGGCCGATTGTATGTAAACGTATATTTTATTATATTCTTCTAGCTCCTCCTGTACATTATCTATTGTTCTTCACGTCGATTATATCTACGATTTTTTTTGATGTTCTGATTTTTGAAAAGGTTTAGTTACTTCTCGAAGTGTATTATAGATAATTCATTCGCTATCAGTACATTCGTGCTTAATAATAATATGTTGTGTGATAGCTTTGGTTAGTATTATTTGGGTGAAAAGTTGTATAAACGTATTATAAATCTAGTATTGATGCTGCTTTATAATAACATATATATATTCTTCTAGAGCTCCTCCTGTGCATTATCCATTGTTCTTCATGTCGATTATATCTACGACTTATAATACGCTTATAACCCCCTATTGTCCTTTAGCCGTTGTTCTTCATTATATCTACGAATTTTGTAATGTTCTGATTTTTAAAAAGGTTTAAGATACTTCTTGACGTATTATGACAGATAATTCATTCGCTATCAGTGCATTCGTGACTAATCATATTATGTTGTGTGATAACTTTGGTTATTATTATTTGGTTGAAAAGTTGTATAAACTTATTATAAATCTAGTATTGCTGCTGCTTTATGTTATTGATATTTGTTGGGACGACTGTATGTAAACGTATATTTTATTATACTCTTCTAAATCTCTTCCTATTATACATTATTATACTGTTATACATTATCTATTATTCCTCACGTCGATTATATATACGAACTATTGATACGCTTAGAACTCTTCCTATTGTCCATTAGTCATTGTTCTTCACGTCGATTATATCTACACTTTTTTTAACGTTCTGATTTTTGAAAAGGTTTTGATACTTCTCGAAGTGTATGATAGATAATTCATTCGCTATAAGTGCATGAATGCCTCGAGCGATTATCAAGTACGAATGCACTGTAGCTCATCAATTATCCTTATCATATAGATAATGTACATGTTTATATGTACACAAACTAAAAGTTTGGTAAGATTCTTTGGGATCCTTCTTGCACAACTCCATTATTAGCCTACATAACTATTACATTTAGAAGTCAATTTTTTATGGAAAACAGAGTGATCGTCTACAATTATTTTATGTGATAGCTTTGTTTAGTATTATTTGGGTGAAATGTTGTATAAACTTAATATAAATTTAGTATTGCTGCTGTTTTATGTTATTGGTAGTATATTGGTTGGGGCGACTGTATGTGAACGTATATTTTATTATACTCTTCTAGAGCTCCTCCTGTACATTATCTATTGTTCTTCACGTCGATTATATCTACGATTTATTTAATGTTTTGATTTTTGAAAAGGTTTAGATATTTCTCGAAGTGTATGATAGATAATTCATTCGCTATCAGTGCATTCGTGCTCAATAATCGCTCTCAGCCTCTCGCCCTTGCGCCTGTCAGCGTTCGAGGGCAGTGCACGAAGGCCTCGAGCGCGCTATTATCAAGTACGAATGCACTGTAGCTCATCAATTATCCTTAACATATAGATAATGTACATGTTTATATGTACACAAACTAAAAAGCTTGGTAAGATTCTTTCCTTCTTGCACAGCTCTATTATTAGCCTACATAATTATTAACATTTAAGAAGTCAACTTTCTTACCGGTGTGAAAGGAGCCATATACACAGGGAGGGGGGAGGGGGGGGGGCGGTACTTACTGGAATGAGGTCACGGGGATGTGCCGCCAAATAGAGTCCCATTTTTCACTCTCTGGTATATGGATGACCCCTTTTCAAGGCCATTTTTTGTAAATGTATGGGTCTAATATCCTTAATTTTGCTGTTTTTCAACGACATTTTAGCCAAATCTGACAAATATATAGGAAAATTATGGGTTTCCGGTAAATATATGGGTCTATTTTCATTTTGCTGGCGGCAGATCCTTACCAAAAAAAAAATCTAAATCCCCTCCCCCCTTATTTGTACGTGCATTTTGATACGGCATTATATTTTAGAACGTATACCTAGTAATTAATGTTAAATAAAATCCCGTTCTCTTGTGATTTATTGCCAGAACGCACTGCATCTTACAATAAATAACGCCCGATTGTCAACTTTCAGAGATTGATAGGTTTAGATTTTAGAAGTCAAGATTCCAAAACCCTTACACTCCTGAACCCTAGTATTAAATCCCACTTGAAAACTATGCTGGCAGCAAGTGCAGGTCAAGCTCAATGTAGAATAATTAGATAAACACTGTTTTTCGATCGAAAAAGATAGTTTATCTATAAACTCATTTTATCAAATTGAAAAACAATGTTTTTCGATCGAAAAACCTTTTTTTTAATCAAATCCAATTTTTTTCCTTCTTTTTCCAAATTTATTTTCAATCATTCACACCTTTTGCATAGCATGCTCACAATACAATATGTAGTCACAAATACAGAAATTAATCCATGTTTGCATCACATGGCCAAATCATACAGTATAACAAATATATTTCTTAAAGATTAGTTCATTCAAAACATTTATACATTTAATAATCTCTATTTTGTAAAACACTTTTCATGAACTGAATCATTTGATAGTTTTAAACTCTTTTTAAATAAATATATCAAAATCTAATGTTTGAGAGCCTAAAATTTGTATTTGGTACTTGTGTATTTCTCACTTTTAAGTAAGTAAAAGTAAATAATTTATCGAAGATCAATGTGTTTCTCTAGGTTTTCTATGTTTTTCGTTATCAAGCAATCACATATCTCATCAAGAATACATACTTTGACACTATATATTTGTACATATCTATATTAATCAACATCATATACTTATTAAACATAATTCTTTTATTTAAAACAAACTAGCCATATCATTCAGAATTTTGCTTTTCTATATGAATAATCCTCTCAAACAGTGATATTTCAAACCTTGTCCAAAAAGAAAAGAACACTAAGAGCATTCCAAAATAGTCATATAATTGGTTGGTTTTTTTCTGTTTTTTTCTTCTTCTATTTTCAAAAAAATTAAACAAAGCTTTTAAGCTTTGTTTAATTTTTAATCTTAAAAGATTTACATTCTTACTTACATTTCAAATATAATTAATTAAATCATCCGAGCTCATTATAGGTTTTGCGTTTTAGATTAAGTTTGAGTAAACAAATAATCAAATCAAACAATCACATTCCACATCATTTACGGGTTTACATATAGTTTGTGTCTTCATAATGATAGTGCACGTTTACATTTACCATGGAAACATATCAAAACAACAAAACAAACATATCTAACATAATTCCTTTTTTCCTCTTTAAAAACATATCATGTTATGGCATATTGCGTATACTTAATTTGCTTCAAAATTGTCAAAAATCACTTTAATCATTTCTTTATCATCTTCAAGTGTGTTCAAAAAAGCTCTTAAAACTTATTTGTTCCCTTAACAGTTTTTCTGCATTTGTTTCCAATCTATTTTGTATGTATCATAATATATTGTACTATGCTCAAGTTACACTCACATTATGTAGTTTGTTGTAATTTTAAGGTTATTATCTTGTAAGCGCTCTGAGCCTTTTGGAAATGGCGCAATTAATGCTTTCTGTATTGTATTGTATTGTATTGTATTGTATTGTATTGTATTGTATTGTATTGTATTGTATTGTATTGTATTGTATTGTATTGTATTGTATTGTATTGTATTGTATTGTATTGTATTGTATTGTATTGTATGTTCTACAACATTTCCTAATCTAACCATTCAACACACAATAGTGTAAGCCTTTATAACTATATTCAATTATTTTTCAAATAAAAATATCAAATTTGGGTGTTTCCCATATTTGTATTTACTTATGCAAAGCTTTGCAATTACAATCAATCTACTAGTATTTATATACTTGTTTTCTTTATCGTTTCCTTAATAAAAACCCAAACATAGCATCAGTAAGAGATATATTTTAATATATCTCTATATCATTATATCATTTCTATATCATTAAAATGGTTTTTGCTCTTGCTCCTTGCTATTCCCATTTTTTCTAAAAGAATATTTGTAGGATATATATTACTCAAGATTTTCCAGTTTAAAGTTATTAGCCTTGCTTCATTGGCCTGGGATAGTACGTTATTTTCCAAATGGTCTCCCATACAAAATTATAATTTGGAAATTTTCTTGCTCAGAAAATTTGGAAAATTGGTTTGACAGAAATGTCAGAAATCTACCACGAACAATTTTAGATGTACATTGTTCTAAAGGATAAACGATCAGTTTATTTTGTATAAAATGTTGGTGGACTTTATTTGATTCTTTCCAGCTTTCTGGAATGGATGATAGTAACGTTAAATAATCTAACATGACACCACCAGGCTTTTTTAATTTTATCATTTAAGTACTGCATTGATCGTTTTGAACCATCTTCGTTATACAATGAAGATACAATAATATAGCCATTTAGGATCCAATGTTTGAAGTACAATGTTTTGCCATTATATTTTATATTTTCGTTATTCCAAAGAATTTCTGGTTCGTCATTCTTTATTTCATCAATGTATGTTATTCTTTTACATTTTATCCATAATTCAACAAGCTTGCGGTTAAATAATTCCATGTGGTTTATTTCTTGTAGACACATTTCATTCAAAGACTTAAAATTACAATTTCATTTAAATATGTCGATACCAATACTGAGTTTTTGAAATTCAAATAATGCTATATTTTTCCAAGTAGAGACCATTTCATTTGTCAATCTCTTTATCCAAGAAAATTTCAGAGAATCTAAAAAGTCGCGAAGGATTATCATTTTCAAACCACCTTTTTCAAAATCGTTAATTATCGTTCTTCTTTTTACCTTTTCCTTTCCTCCCCATACAAATTGAAAAAGGAGTGTATTGAGTTCTTTTATTATCCTGAAGATTCAGTATGCTCGATACATATGTTAGTTGTGACGCTAATAGGCTCTTTGTGAGATTAATTTACCAATCATTGTCAAATCTCTTCCTTTCCAAGCTTTTATTATGTTTTTAATTTTCTTTATTTTTCCTTCCCAATTCTGAGGTATCTCATTAGCAGACTTAGTACTACTAAAACTAATACCGAGTGATTTTACTTTATTATATGGGTAAAGCTTCCATTTCAGATTACACACTTTCTTTTGCCTAGTTTTACTTGACCCAATCATTGCTTCAGTTTTTGTTTTATTTAACCTAAGACCTGATACGGTGGAAAATTCGTCTAAGACTTGTAAAACTATTTGTACATACTTTTCATCCCCCACAAATACTGTCATATCATCAGCATACATAGATAAATGTACTTCATTTTTACAAAAATTTCGAAGGGGAAAGTTCAATACCCTTAATATCTTTATGTTGCCTTATCTTGCAAGCCAATACTTCAATTGATACAATGAATAATAATGCAGAAAGGAGACAACCTTGTCTCACACTTTTGTCCAATGTGAACAATTCTGAGACATTACCATTCTGCACAATACCACTGCTTGTACCATTATAAAATTTCTTCACCCATTTTATAAAATCATACCCAAAGTTAAGCTTTTCTTAAACTGTGATCTTTTTTCCAAAAATATAGTTTATCAAATTGAAAAAACAATGTTCTTCGAAAAATGTGCTGATCGATAAACTCTGTTTATCGATAAACACGTGTTTTTTGGTAAAAGGTCGTGTGCCTTGAGTTGGGACCCCTTTATGTGACATGTACGAACAATGAAAAAATCACGTGGGTTATGCTTAAACTATCTTGTAAGTTACAGAGCAATATGCCTCCTAATTACTTCAAAATCAGAGTTAACTTATTTTCTGAGTGTTTTTTTTGTTCGCAAATAAAATTTCATGGTTTGACACCGTGTTAACGCCGTTTCAAGTGTTTCCGGCTACGATCGCAACTGTACACAAGTGTGGTATTTAGACATCATAACTATAGAGAAAAATACAAAATACTTAGAACGGCGTCAGTCAATCCAGAATGAGGCATGAACATTATCTGGCAGTGTCGACTGTCAACCTATATACGCGTACAAAATGACTGATTTTTGTGCTGCTCAGAGGTATAAAACCCTGGTTGAGGACACCATTATCTTCCCCTAATGAACCTGTTAGGCATTGTCACGAGACAAGCAGGCACCATCGACAGGATGAAGTTATTTCTATTGACACAACAGTTATTGTCACACAACCAAAACCGTGTTTATCGATCGAAAAACAATGTTTATCGACCGAAAAACCGTGTTTATCGACCGAAAAACCGTGTTTAACGAGAGTTTATCGATAAACATAGTTATACTACGAATTATTATACATTGAGCTTGCCATACACGGGTCGGAATTGTTAATTGCGGGGGCAGTGACCCCTGGCCGAGTGGCCTAAGACGTGATTCATGCTGGAGGACCCGGGTCGAATCCCGTCAACTGCAAGTCCGTCACATAATGGAATATTATGCTATATTATATTAAAACAATAATTAAGGTTGCACTATGCCTTGTACAGGGTGACATAATATGTCTTGAATTGAAACTTTTTATATATTTTAGAGTGAAAATAGAGTGAAAATAAATTGTCCGATAGCGGACATTCTATTTTCAACCCTTAAAACAAGGATTTGGAAGTAATTAGGAACCGTATCGCTTTGTAACTCGGAATATGTTTATGATTTATAATCAGAAATGTAAATCTGCAAGAAAATCATGGGTAGAGGGCGCCCCCTGGAAAAGATCACATAATAATGCCTTAATTAACTTGATAGAAATAAGACCAAATAGTTTTAGAAGCAGACGTCTTGGTGCAGATGCGACTAAATTCAATGATACAATGGGCTATTCCAGATAATAATGAACCCCCTATAGAGGACAAATTATTTTTTATTTTTTAGTCCGGAATTCCATGACTCCCTCTATGAAAAGTATATGGAATTCCAGATCAAACTTCAAAAAAGTATGGAATTCCAGATCAAACTTCAAAAAAGTATGGAATTCCAGATCAAACTTCAAAAAAGTATGAAATTGGTGGGGAAAAAGTCTGGAATTCCGATGTCCTCTATAGTGTAATAGGGGGGGGGGGGGGTCTAAATTGTGAAAAAGTCTGGAATTCCAAGAACATGTTCCATAAAGGTATGAAATTCCATTGAAAAATTGGTGGGGAAAAAGTCTGGAATTCCGATGTCCTCTAGGGGGGGGGGGGGGGGGGGGGTCATTATTATCTGGAATAGCCCAATGACGATTTATAGTGCTCAATCAACCAAATAGTTTTGCAATATTATGTTTAAAGTGAATAAAACAAAGACTTAAGTGAATATAGCTAAGACTAAATTGAAGTTGAGAAATGCATGATTAAAATATTGGGACTAATTTGTAAGCTTTGAAAACAACCATAAAGTCAAGCAGAAGTTAACATAAATATAAACAAAACACATGGATAATGCGGTGGAGCAGCTGCAAATACAAAATACGATGATAAAAATGCCGAAAACAGGCGCAGTTCATAAATAAAAAGTTATAGCATATCTAAACAGAAATTGTAAGAAAATCCGAAAAACTGTCACGCAATATTGCTCATAAAATAACACATCTGGCAATAAAAACAGATTCAGTCGCGACTTAAAGAATTCTTTTCTCGCTCTACCACTATGAAACACAGCTATATACTGAGCGGTTCTTTTGCCCTATGTTGCATGCAAAGTTCCTGTATATAGATTTGTTCGGGGAATTGATGTGAATATGTATGGCTATATTCTTGGTATTTTCTATTGCTAAACTTAACACTTTGAATTGCCGTGTACATCCCCCTCTCTCCCTCGCACCCCCTCTCTCTCCCTCGCACCCCCTCTCTCTCCCCTTGTTATATTTGCTGTGGGCTGGGGGGGGGGGGGGGGGGCGGTACCCCACAATATTTGACACTTCAGCGTGTGAATGGCCGGCTCGCTACATTTAGCTTTAGGACAGCAGATTACAGAGGAAATATTACACCGGCAATTCGGATACACATTGGAATTGTTTCAATAAATTGAAAGACAGATGTTTGGGCCATCAAGTTCTAAAAGTTGCAAGCATTTGGGGGTGATAGTTTTAAAGGTACAGCTTAATTTGCAGTGGCGTAGCTAGGTTTTTCATATTCGGGTGTGGGGGGGGGGGGGGGGGGGGGGGGGGAGGGGAGGCGAAAAATTAAAGTGAACCGACAAGGACTTTACCGGAAAAAGAGTGGGGGAACGTGGTTACATCCAAACCAGCGCGAAAAACGAGCTCTTTTAACCGGTAGTGCCAAACTCAACCTACAGTGCCAATTTCAACAGAAAGTACCAATCAACTGACAGTGGCAATCTCAACCGACAATGGCAATCTCAACCGACAGAAAATGAATATGGGGGGGGGGGGGGGGGGGGGGGAATATGGGGGTGGGGGGGGGGGATCGAGCTTGAACCACTGCTAATTTGCATATAATTTGCATATTTTGAATTTTACATTTACACGCCATACATTTCGACTTCTGGTAACATGCTAGACGCCATAAAGAAGCATGCTGCGAGCGGGAAATGTATCACTTATGAAGATAATTCCCTATTCTTATATATGAAGAGCTGTTTTGCAAAAGGGCTTACATCCACTTTTGCCTTTTTACTCATTTTGCATTATTGAATGGATGGCTATTCATTATGTGGAATGTGGCTTGTATTGTTGGTGCCTCAATTGGCGTGCATGGATACACTAATCCAAGTCATAGAAACAGTAATGAACACAGCCATACAATAGTTTGATTAATTCCATGGACTTGTCAAAACAAATTCACTAATGCAAAATGAATAACATGTCGGGGTGGTCTGTAGGCCCTTTTGCAAAAAAGGCTTTTCATATGAAGAGGTATTTTGCAAAAGGGCCTACATCCACTTTGGCTCTTATTGAGAAAAAAGTCAAAAAACTGTTTCTAAATATTCAAGTTGAGCAATTGAAAAACTGAATGGATTATGAAAGAGGTACACTACATACTAATTGAAATTGATATAAATTTTAAATGTGCTAGTTTTAATTTTTTTTTAAATCATGTTTACATTTTTTGAAAATTTGGATGTAGGCCCTTTTGCAACAAAACTCCATCTGTTTGTACATAAAGAAAAAATACCACACACAAAAAATCATTTATTTTAATCATTGAAAATAAATAAGTTTGATATTGAAATGTATAGGTCACAATCATATGTTTCAAGGAAATAAAGTCATTTTTTTCAAAAATACCTACATCTCATTGTAAACAGCCATTGAAGTTGTTGTTTTGTTGCAAAAGGGCCTGTATCCCGATATAATTCTGGATACAGGCCCTTTTGCAACAAAACAACAATTTCAATGGCTGTTTACAATGAGATGTAGGTCTTTTTGAAAAAAATGACTTTGTTCCCTTGAAACATATGATTTTTCCCTATACATTTCTATATCAAACTCATTTTTTGAAACAATGCACCATAGCCCTTTTGCAAAATACCTCTTCATATACACTGCCGCGCAAAAGTATTTCTCCCCCTGGAAGCTTGCAAGTTATCACTGTGTTGTCAACAAAGTATTAAACATGTTAAATCATCAGACCCAATTACCATTTCATTGTGTTCATTGTACATTTTATACCAATAAATTTATGTTTCCTATTCAGATGCATGATTTAAAAGCATTACAATTCATGATTTTATCGAGCAGGTCAAAATTTCAATGTAAAATCGCCGTAGTAAATTACCTCATGAATATCAATTAGCTCATTATCGGCAGTGTAACACTATGGGAATTTTCAACTGAGATCAACTGGTGTTGGAAAACTCCATGTGCAGAAATTTATAAATGATAATTAGCATGCGCAGTTTATTGGAATACCTTCAGAAGGAACCATTCCAGCTAAACAAAGTCATTTTGCCTTTCACATTCAAAATATAATAGTCCCAGATGATCATGAAATGCAACAGCTGAATATTCAAAGGGAAAACTTGGACTACTAATACTAGTTTTTATAGGATTTTAGTAGGCCTATGTATCCTGATCCGAACAACTCATAGCCAAATAATTTCAAAATGATAATGTAGTTTCCTACATATTATAGAAAATTTGTCAACAGAGGGCAGCAAGCATCATTTATAGCAGGTGCCAGGAAGGGTTAGTCAGTTCATCTTGTAACGGAGTCATTCGCCTCTCGAATTGTTCATTGGCACCTCAAACGCGTGTCGGCAGTTGTGTTGCTCCCGTATACACATCAAGACGACCAATGTCTAACGGCGTCACTCGCCCAGTATTCTTGTGTTCTGGCACAATAATAGTTAATCATACATACATTGCACGACGTTCCACGGTCACAGTTGTTGCACCGAATGGTAGTACGTAGAAATTAAACGGAATCCTTAAGATTCCACGCCAGTAAATAATTTCAGTCCTTGTAGAGACGACAATCAAAAGTGTTTTCTTAGCTTTCATCCTGTGGCCCATTGATAATAGAATTAATCAGAAATGGTACCTATTGCTCCCAAATGATTAAAGTTGTAGTTTAATCCTGATTTTTGAACTATTACCTAATACTAAAGTGCAAAAAGAAATATTTTCAATGCATTTTGTAGGTTTTTTGGATGTATTTTGATTGTAAATGATCTGGCAACATTTCTCAACTTTGTCTGATAAATGAGGGCGCTACACCAATTGTCCAACTTTGGGGTCTTATTTCTCAGAACTTTCGGGGATACCATATATATTTGTTTTGATTAAATGATCAAATATATCATGAAATTTAAGGAAAATGTCAAATTGAAAATTCCAGTCGCTTTATAAGCGAGAAAATGGGCTTTTTGTAACTACCATTTTACATGTAAACGCATAGGGAAACCATTTAGTGGTGTGAATTCTTAATGAAAAAGGCACTCTGCGTCCGCCTCGGAATTGTTAGGACTGCAGATAAACAGATCATGAGAATGCCCTAAGTTTTGGAACTTTTACCAACATAATAATATACAAGTAATATTTGACTCCCTCATTCTATGCCAAAATAAATTAGGGTAATTCAACTTTACACGGTTAAAGGTGAAGGGTATCATTAATAATTTTGTTGACTCCTCAACTGAAAATTATTTACATTCAATTTGGTTCGCTCATTTGTCACTTCATCACAGGTGTGAATGAGCGTATTTTCAGTTAACACACCGTACAAGGAGCTTTACGGGTAATTTTACCAACTCCGCAAATTAACATTTTCCATCATATATAATATTTAAAGATATTTCGTCACTGTGGTTTAGACGACATTGTGTATTTACCAAACTAATTACAAAAGGGTAAACAAGGTTTATAATACCCGATCGTCTGAGGGGTATAAGAGTGTGAATGGAAAATTAATTAAAGTCATAATTCAAATTCTATAAAACATGCCATAATTAAATTCAATCCCCTTTTGAATTAAATTAACATCCCATGGGCGTATAACATTCAGGTTAAAAAAATATCCAAACAATTTCACAACATTTCAGGTTTCATTCAATAATTTGCTGGGACATTTCTCCAAAATAAGATTCAACATTAATATCATGTTATGAAAAAGCACACTGTAAACAGCAACTTACGTTAAAAGAAAACGCAATACACATGATACACCCGTATTACTGCTGTAGTTAAACATTTTATTTCAGACTTGATTTAGTCTAGGCACTATTTACTACTCTATCCTACAGGGGAAAACACATTAGTCTTATGCCAAGGTCTTATTTACCGTGACAGTTAGAAAGACTTAAAAAGTCTTATATCATGGCCAATTGCAGGAAAATTACTTAAATAACAAAACAAACCCCCTCCCCAAATGCAAGCGAATAAATAATAATAAAAAATATGTAAATATTCTAATGAAGAAAAAAAAATAATGATAATAATAAAATGAATAAATAAAAAAATAATAATAATAATAATAATAATAAAAATTTAAAAAAATAAAAATAAATATACAAATAAACTGATAAATAAATAAATAAGAAAAAGAAAAAATACATGGAAAAACACATTAACAAATTGATCGAAAAAAATAATAGAAAAATAAACGAATTAATAGACACAAGCAAACAAATAAATAGATAAACAAATAATAAATCAACATTAAATAAGTAAATAAATAAATAAATAAATAAATAAATAAATAAATAAATAAATAAATAAATAAATAAATAAATAAATAAATAAATAAATAAATAAATAAATAAATAAATAAATAAATAAATAAATAAATAAATAAATAAATAAATAAATACACTAATAAATAAATAAATAAATAAATAAATAAATAAATAAATAAATAAATGAATGAATGAATGAATGAATGAATGAATAATGAATGAATAGGTGAATGGGTGAATAAACAAATCAACGAATGAAAGATCGCACGATTGAACGAATAAAATACACAAATAATTGAGTTAGACGAACCAGTAAGTATAACACTGTCGTGTTATTAAATGTCTTTTCATCACAATTTCAGACCCTTGATAGCACAACTATATGTGTGGTGGTTTGGGAAAACCCGTCGGAAGTCGCTAGTGTTAATATTGAGATATCTGGGTCATATCAAAATATTCCTAACAAAAGAGTTCCAAGTCAATTTTCCAACTTTGGTCCCAAGATAGAGTTTATACCTTGAACTTTAGTCTCCAGGTGTTTTTTATGCAAAATTCCAGATGTTAAGTTTATTTTAGTGCTTTTCTGAACCTTGTTTATCAAATTTTATGTGTAAAATGCTATGTGTACGTAAAATGACATTGTTACCATGGTAACCACTTGTGAATTCCGACAATGCATTGTAAAGATTTTGAAAGTGAAGAACTTACAATTGTTGATAATATCGCAAAAAACTAGGTTCATATCAAAAGTCCTTTTCATATGGCAAGCTATTCTGTGTGATATAACAATGTAGATTTATTATTATTAGAGTATTTAAAAGATTTTGTGTACACCTTTGAATTGCCAGTTTCAATTTTTAGTATTGCGTTTAAACTTGCCAACTTTAAATTTATATAACTGTAGTTCTAGATGGAATTTCTGAAAAATTTAAACAGTTCTATACTCAGTAGAGTATGAAGCTCTCTGCCAAATAAAAAAACCAAGTTGTTAGAAAATGACCATGTGAAGGGTTTTCCCATGCCACCACACATATACCATATCATACGCTTGGTATACATGTATTGCGTGCTGTACAACAGTAATATTTGGTTTGCTTGTAAGCCTAGTAACAGGTATGTAAATTATAAACAGCATATAATAGGGCCTATACAAGTAATTAACCTAATATGCGGAAATACCGAATGCGAGGATAACAAGCCACAGGCAGCTGCACATTCACACACATTCGTTCTAAACGCGGTTTTAGCTTAAAACAGTGACAAACTAAACTGTAAACTCGTGTCTTTATCAAACGCGACTTTATCTTTTAAACGACGTGTTTAACAAAAACCGTTTATAAACTCTGCGAATCTTGTCCCCAGATTAGTGCTTGTGTGCACTGTATACAAATGTTCAATTTAGTGTGGCCTAAATTGGTTACAATAGATTTCTCAAATGCACGAGTATTTTTAGACTACACGATCTGCACGTCAGCTTGCACCGGGCACGGTCGAATGATTATTCGAAGCATACAGTTGGCGTATAAGTTTATTTGAGTTAGACGCGTGTTTAAGGGGGATGTGCACCTTCGCATAGCCTCCGTAAAACTGCCGTAACTTCTTCATTATTCATTTAATCTTAATAAAAGTATACATTTTTTTGCAGGAAAGGGTTCAATGAATCCAACTATGATCATGAAATTGACCATTTTGGAGAAAATTATAAAAAAACATGTTTTTTGACCCATTTTAGGTTCTGCAAAGATAACTCAAAATATATTTTGCCAAATTGTGTCATACTAGTTTTATTATATTCCTCATGCAATTCCCTAGGAATCTTTTTTTAAATTTTTTTAACTTCATTATTTTTTGAATTATAGACCAAAAAGTGCTAAAAAACGTGATTTTTAACCTCCAAAATCGTGAAAATCCCGTTTTTTGGTAAAAAAATCATATATTTTGGCACTTTTTGGTCGATAATTCAAAAAATAATAAAGTAAAATTAAAAAAAAAAACGATTCCTAGGGAATTGCATGAGGATTATAATAAAACTAGTATGATAAAATTTAACAAAATATATTTTGAGTTATCTTTGCAGAACCTAAAATGGGTCAAAAAACGTGTTTTTTATCATTTTCTCCCAAAATGGTCAATTTCATGATCATGTTTGGATTCATTGAACCCTTTTATGCAAAAAAAATGTATACTTTTATATAGATTTAATAAATAATAAAGAAGTTACGGCAGTTTTAGGGAGGCTGTACCTGAAAGTGCACAGCCCCCTTAAGTTAAACATATTTTCGAGAATTGCGTTTAGTTAAACGATGTGTTAAAGTCAAAGTTAAATGCGTGTATAGCTAAAACCCGCGTTCAAATACGTACGAGAATACGGACCAAGCTTTATAATACAGAAAGGCGTTGACAAAAGGAGAAGGAGTGCTTCCACTTGGGTAATAAAATATGTCAGCTCAAACGTTACTCAAGTAGAAGCACGCCCTCTATTTTTGTGCCCGTTATTTTTCATATAATTCAGGACTTATTGGCCCAAGTTATACTTCATGTGGTGCAGAGTTGTACTGAGTTGACGCACATGTTACGCTACCTAGTTTTGCAACAGGTAGCTTTAGGTGAAGAGGTCCTTGCCCTTACAATTCGTCGACGAGGTAACTGTCGGTGTCTTGGTTTAAAGGGTGAATTTCAAAAGGACCTCTATGGATTTGAATGCGTTTAATGCGGAGAATCGGCCCATGATGAATGTTTATAACTTCTCTAAAATAAATTCACAGATTGGTATATAACTGTATGTGTAATCAGTGGATTTAGAGTTCATGAAACAATATTTATGGTCTAAAAGCACATACAAATAACATATTTAGGGGGAGTATTTAAGATTCATAAGAATACTTGATTACAAAAATATTAGCCCCAAAACAGAGAACCATAACAAGTTGCATGTTCAATAGCTGCTATATTTCTTAGTATTCAATGATAACATTATCTGCTTACTCTTACTCACAAATACTCCAGGCAGCCGTTATTGTAGGGCCGTATACATATACTGTATATCATTATGATTAGTGCATCCAATTGATTGGTACACCAATTGAAGCAACGACAATACAATACCACCCATTCAAATTGATTTTTCCGGCCAATGCAGCTAGAATTTTATTCAATAGCAATTCTGTTAAGAATACAAACTCCATTTTAATAGAAAATATCTAATTGGATGTTTTCCCCTAGTGAACCAACATGACACTCTGCACATGTTTAGATAATAATATTTTACATAATTTTGTAAAAGTCACGTGTTGGTTCACGTGGGGGGGGGGGGGGGGGGGGTGCTACAGGGAAAAACGATTTATCATTATCTTCTATGGATATAGAAAGAAGAAAAGCACGATATTTGCTGACTTTTAAAAGTATATAGATTGCTTTTTTGTATATATTATCAAGGTTTATGTATCAGATTAATCTCTAATTACATTTTTGACCAAATATAAAATCATGTTTTATTATTTGGGAGCCCTTGGACTGATTCCCATTCAAATCCATAGAGGTCGTTTGGCCAATATGAACAATAGTTTTTAACGTGACGCGTCTTATTATCTATTGATTATCTTTAACATCTTTTCCTGATTGACATTTAAAGGGCCTACCAAACCACGTGATCTAGATCCAAAGCTTTTTATTTCTGTTGCGGATGCTTCATTTTGCTGTTTCCCGGAATCCTGCAAAGAAATGGTTCGGTGTAGGGAAAAACGATTTATCATTATCTTCTATGGATATAGAAAGAAGAAAAACACGATATTTGCTGACTTTTAAAAGTATATAGATTGCTTTTTTGTATATATTATCAAGGTTTATGTATCAGATTAATCTCTAATTACATTTTTGACCAAATATAAAATCATGTTTTATTATTTGGGAGCCCTTGGACTGATTCCCATTCAAATCCATAGAGGTCGTTTGGCCAATATGAACAATAGTTTTTAACGTGACGCGTCTTATTATCTATTGATTATCTTTAACATCTTTTCCTGATTGACATTTAAAGGGCCTACCAAACCACGTGATCTAGATCCAAAGCTTTTTATTTCTGTTGCGGATGCTTCATTTTGCTGTTTCCCGGAATCCTGCAAAGAAATGGTTCGGTGTGGGGTTCCCCGTTACCAGGTAAATAACGTTAATGACAACATAATATGAACACTGTTAGACTAGTATTAGTAGTCGCGAACCAGGAAACTAAAATACACGCAGTGCACTGAAAATGTTAAATTATACTACATCTGAGTGTCGTATAGGCGAGTATTACGGTCTTGCTTTGGCTCGTTGATCTTAGTTTTAAAAAAACCAGGCGAAATCATATCGTGATGTGTTAACGTGGGCACTGAGAGTCCAGCTCAATAAAAAACTTTCTTGCATATTTTTTCTTCTTTTAGAATTCAAAGGTAGACGTGTTGGAGATCAATGTACCAGGAATTGAGATGCGAGAAAACGAGAAATCCATTGGTGAAATTGTCACGTCAGCTAATAATTTAGAATAACCGGAACATACAGGAATCTGGATTGTACATAATACACTACCAACCAAAATGAAATAATTAGGAACGTGGTTATGGTATCAAGATCAACCCCGATTTAATTTGGACTGAAATATTGCACTCAGTTGAAAAGATGTGTTGCTGAATCTCTCATTAAAAGTCATGTTCCCTGCAACATCTGCTTATTTCATTTCATAAAATTGAAGAAAATATGTAAATCCAATAATTTCCTTTGGAAATAATTCATGAATAATTCATCAAATACCAAGTAGTCTTAAATTTACATTTCCAAATAACTTTCACATTTGCATTTCGAGCAAATTTCCTCTTCACAATATGACATCTCATTCATTAAAATGTAGTGGCTACTTTTTAAAGGAGGGGTCCAACAAGCACAACATTAATGTTAGAAAAACAAAAATCGAGCCCAAATCGTGTAGATAAAGGGCAGTTCCACGCAAAACAGGACATTTCAAAATAATTGAAAAAATCCTGTAAATTTACAATTTTAAGTACTTCCATCACATATTTAGTATCAAATGAAAGATATTTTTAAGCTCTTTCAAATGAGCTGGTTTTCCTTTTAATTGATATACATTAACTATGATTTTTTTGTGAAAAAAACTGTTTTTTGGTAAAATTTTGTGATTTTTTTCAGAAAAGTGCCCATTTGTAGCACCCTTCTCTGACCCCCCTTTTTATGGTTTCACACATTTTGTTGTTGTAAGTTGCTAACTTAGGGCTTACATTTTCATAAATTTACACTTTTAACATGATTTTTTTTATCTCTTATGTATTTTATTATGAATTTTGCATTGCGGACAAAACGTCACGCTGTTACCGTCACGCTGTTACCGTATGCAAATTTGTTTATTGTATATCATATATTTAAAATCATAAGCTATTTTCTTTTTTATACAGGGAAGTTATAGCTGACTTTCTTATAATTACGATCCACCTGATGAAACTTAAAATATATAAAAAAGTTCACAGAGTTTTAACCATTCATAAATGAGAAAAATACCTATGTCCTTTTTAGCGTCACGCTGTTACCGCACTAATTAATATTCATATTTCATAAATGTGAATTGTTTTTTTCTTTTTTCTTCTTTCTATGTGTAGGTTGTACTAGTAGTAGTAGAAATGCAATAAAAAAATGTTCTGAATAATTCAAGTGTGTATGTTATTTGCATATGAAGTGTGAAAATATCTTCTAAACCGTCACGCTGTTACCGTGGAATTGCCCTAAAACAAAACATCATATCATACAGGGTGTCCCAAAAGTTTCTAAACCTTTTTAAAGCTTTGTATTTTTCTTTAGATATTTCGCAATACCAAAACAGAAACATATTTAGAGTAAAAAAACTTGTAGAATTGATTTGATACCAAATGTGACCCCTTTTCGAGGACACCTTAGTAATATCGTCAGCCTGCTTCGATAATTGCCTAATTAATTTTTTCTAGTTTTGAGAAAACAACAAAAATAGGAAAAGTGAGTTAGGCAGTTGAATTCCAACAGGAGCAGTACATGTTGGATAGAATAAGGTTGGGGATAAACCTTTAAGTGAAATGTGGCTTGTTATAGGCCTAATACGAGTTAATATGACCCATTTTAAACATTTTACATAATTATTACAATCTGCCTAACTCACAATGCTGACTTAGGCAGAATTGCAATTGTGCATTTATCAACACTTTTGATTTGTCAATGACTTAGGTATTATTAGAGCATGTGCATAATGTAATGAAGTCATAATTTATGCAAAAAACTCAATTTCACCGAAAAGTGAGTTAGGCAATTATCGAAGCAGGCTGACGATATAATACACTCGCTTAAAGGGGCATTGAGAGATACGTATGGGAGTGCGCCCTCAATTATCCTGGAAATCAGTTTTTTGGCATCAAAGTAATACTTAGGCATATACTAACTACAATCTGAAACAGTTTACCAACATTCGCCGTTCATCATACAATTTCATGATTTTCTTAGTTACTATATAAATGATCATATCGAAACTAAGGTGCTGAATTCGAAGTTATGCTAAGTTTTACTCACGGACTTTCGCGGCAAATCTCAACCCGGAAGTGCCGTTATTTGCTTAGTTTGGCATGAAGGCGATGTCGGAATTGAATTATATTTTGGATTTAGGCTATGTTGATGATTATCTTTACGTTATTTGCTCATTTAGTATATCGATACATCTCTCAATGCCCCTTTAAAGGGTTGGATACACTCACAAAACCATAAATTTGTTCCTACGTCGCTGTAAAGCCTGTAATGTTTTTAAAGTCCTATCCATGTTGTTTGTTTTCCGTAAAGGATTTTCACTCATTATATTTTGTGCATAACATTAATAGTGTTCATATTACGGATTATTTCGATCAAAAATTCAAAGGAATCATTGTAGACAACCTTTTTTCTCGACATTACCACTTTCCCTCTGTCGTTATTTCACTTTATTTAGCTCATAATTATACGCGTTTATATGAAAGTACGGGCTTACAGCATCTGTAGCCTACTTTCAGAACACATATAGCTGCTATGGTAAGTTTGATACCAACATAATTCTACAAGTCTTTTCTATCCAAATATGATTTTAGAGTTAAGCTGCTAATTATTTGATTGGAGATATGAAGCTTTAAAAAGGTTTCGGAACTGTTGGGACACCCTGTACTTATCACAAAAACTAATAAAACCTGCTATCTCTCTACATGCAGTTTTTAAAATACGCGGCAATCGAAAGTCTCGGTGTCGGTGACGTCATGGTTATTGGTGCTAAAATTTGCGCAAGTGTATTGTATACTATAACTATGACTTCATCGACATCGGGACTTTCGATTGCCGCGAATTTTAAAAATTGCATGTTGAGAGATTGTGGTTTTATTCGTTTTTGTCATAGGTATTATGTTTTGTTCTATATAACTACGCGATTTGGCCTCGATCAGTATTTTTCTAACATAAAATGCACAATTCTGTGCTTACGGGACCCCTCCTTTAAGGGGGGTGTGGACTCACAGGTACAGCCTCCGTAAAACTTCCGTAACTTCTTCAATATTCATTTAATCTTTATAAACGTATACAGTTTTTTGCAGAAAAGGGTTCAATGAATCCAACCATGATAATGAAATTGACCATTTTGGAAAAAAATTATAAAAAACACCTTTTTTGACCCATTTTAGGTTTGGAAAAGATAACTCAAAATATATTTTGTTAAATTTTGTCATACTAGTTTTTTGATAATCCTGATAACATTCCCCAGGAGCGTTTTTTTTTTTAATATCTTATTTTTTATTTTTTGAGTTACAGACCAAAAGGTGCCAAAAAATGTGATTTTTTAACGCCAAAATCATGAAAATCACCATTTTTGGGGAAAAAAAAAATCACATTTGTTGGCACTTTTTGGTCTGTCATTTATAAAGATTAAATGAATATTGAAGAAGTTACGGCAGTTTTACGGAGGCTGTACCTGAGAGTCCACAGCCCCCTTAAGTTATGATGATTTTATTGACCACACCAAAATGGTTTTTGTAAGGGATGTCATTGAATTGTATTGAACACTGTGTGCTATCAAAACCGGTCAGGCTTGTATGAATAAAAAGGTAAGCTTTGATTCAGTTGCCACTGCTGAGCGAACACAAAGCAATGATATCCCATCCCAAAACGATTTTACTACAACTTTGTTCTCGGTTTATATGATTACTTTATTAAAGGTATCCACTTGATTTTTATGAAAGAGGTCTCAAATCGTGGGTTGCTCGTTTAAAGTATATACAAGATTATCAATACCGATTAATGACTTTAACATGTTTAAATTAACTAACATTAAAGCAACTGGTAAGGAACGTTTTGTGTTAGGTTAATATATTTTGAGGATCCATTTGAACACAACCAAGTGGACATTTTAAAATAAATCCAAGTGTTTATCTAGTCATCTAGTTGTGAATTGGACGATTTGGCATCGTGGACTACATCGTGTATATAATATCTGCTTCATGATATTCATGTCAATTACAATAAGAATCTACTACATGTATTATCTCAACATTTTATAATCGGGTTTTCATTCAAACTAGAACATAACTATCAAAACGTCTATCTTATAGTGTGTGTTTCAATGGCAGTGTTGCATTTTGGTACACCGCGGTGTTTCAAACAAATTCTCATAATGCGCACCTCGAATATCATCGAAATGCTCATTACTTGGATATACACAAACCGGAAGTAGACACTTACATGACGACCTTTCTTTTATACCAATTGCAGTTAACTGTTTTATTAGTTATGATCTGTATCACTTTTATACGCTGCTAAAATAACACAATACGACACGGGGTAAAAATGCATAGTATAGGAGGAATCGTTGGCATCGCTTGTTCATGTGTGACCAATAAAATGCTACGCTACATTACGTTGCGAAAATACTATTTTAAGCATCCAAATCAAAAATAACTTTTGAATACAATTCATGAAAACATGTTGCACTTTTTCAAAATTTAAAGTAATTATAATTGTCATTATATAGCTGTATTTGTATGCACATGCAACTATATTCTACATGTATAATCTAAAACTAACAATGAACAACTCACTTCTGTTTAATATTTTTGAAGTTTTCAAATAATTACCGTAACGTAATAAGTTATAAACACATTGGCTGGAATTCTCGAAAGTGGACTAACTTTAGTCCTGGTCTAAACCTGGACTAAGTCTAGGTTTAGTCCAGGTTTAGTCCAAGCTGGGTTTCACAACAGTGGACTAAGCTTAGTCCTGGACTAAATTGTGCTAATCCAGCCCTAAATTTAGTCCACTGAAAGGGTAGGTTTAAAGTGTGGACTAACTTTTTTTGAACTATGGCTGACAGGCAGTTTTGAGGAGATTGCATTATTTGAGGCAATTGTTTCACGCTAGGCCAGAACGAGTTGTGGTTGATCGTAAAAATCCATTTGAATTATATACCCAGGATTGTTTTAGACAAAGATATAAATTGTCATAGCAAACTGTTTTGGTTTTTTGTGGGGTTTTAGAGCCCGACTTGATCCGGCAATCAAACCGTAGCCAGTCACTACCAATCAGTGCATTTGCAAGTATTGACAGCACTCAGATGTTGTTGCCGTAGATGAGTTCACTTTTCTGAATGTAATCATATTGTAAAATACTATCAACTGTTGAGTTACACTCTCTGATGGAGAGAACGCGGTGATGAGACTGCATGTGTATAGAAATTTAAAGGCAGATTTCAAGTAGTAAGCTTATAATAAGCTAGGCCTAGCTAGCTAGCCTAGCTAGGCTAAGTTGTTGTTATGTTAGATACAGCAAAGCTTTGACCATTTCAGTCAAGACCCCTACATGCACAAACCTGAATGTATAATTGTTAATACTAGCATGATGCTTGGTGTGTTCACCATCTCAATAATCAGATTAGAGTCGTTGGAAATATACCGACAGTAAAAGTAGGCCTAGGCCCTACTCAATTTATTAACCCACCCATTATTTATTATCAATAGGCAAAAAATGTCCACTTTAAATACTTTTATTTTAGGGACAAGATCATTTATGGTCTGATCATCCCATCCTTTAATTAAACAAAATCTGATTGGGTTCTATCAGACATTTGCAGTTGGGTTGGAAGTAAGCTTAAAACGTGAAACTGGCCAATTATTTACAAGAAGTAGGCTCAGCTTTCTCATCTCTTTCTAAGGCTGCTAAACCTGAAACCTGAAATTTATAAACCTACCCCTTCTAACAACTGTTCACACTGCTTCTGCTTATTGAAGATTTGTCAGGGAGGTATAGGGCGCATAGCAAGGTACAGGAAGGCATAGGGAGGTATGGTCAGACATAGGTAGGCATAGGGAGATATGGTCGAGCTTGGCAGGGAACGGGGAGGTATAGGGGGCATAGCAAGGTACCGGAAGGCATAGGGAGGTATGGTCAAACATAGGTAGGCATAGGGAGGTATGGTCGGGCATGGCCGGGAACAAGGAGGTATTGGGGGCATAGCAAGGTACAGGAAGGCATAGGGAGGTATGGTCGGGCATGGCAGGGAACAGGGAGGTATAGGGGGCATAGCAAGGTACAGGAAGGCATAGGGAGGTATGGTCAGACATAGGTAGGCATAGGGAGATATGGTCGGGCATGGCAGGGAACGGGGATTTATAGGGGGCATAGCAAGGTACAGGAAGGCATAGGGAGGTATGGTCAGACATAGGTAGGCATAGGGAGATATGGTCGGGCATGGCTGGGAACAGGGAGGTATAGGGGGCATAGCAAGGTACAGGAAGGCATAGGGAGGTATGGTCAAACATAGGTAGGCATAGGGAGGTATGGTCGGGCATGGCCGGGAACGAGGAGGTATAGGGGGCATAGCAAGGTACAGGAAGGCTTAGGGAGGTATGGTCATACATAGGTAGGCATAGGGAGATATGGTCGGGCATGGCAGGGAACAGGAAGGTATAGGGGGCATAGCAAGGTACAGGAAGGCATAGGGAGATATGGTCAGACATAGGTATGCATAGGGAGATATGGAAGGCATAGGGAGGTATGGTCAGACATATGTAGGCATAGGGAGATATGGTCGGGCATGGCTGGGAACAGGGAGGTATAGGGGGCATAGCAAGGTACAGGAAGGCATAGGGAGGTATGGTCAAACATAGGTAGGCATAGGGAGGTATGGTCGGGCATGGCCGGGAACGAGGAGGTATAGGGGGCATAGCAAGGTACAGGAAGGCATAGGGAGGTATGGTCAGACATAGGTAGGCATAGGGAGATATGGTCGGGCATGGCAGGGAACGGGGAGGTATAGGAGGCATAGCAATGTACAGGAAGGCATATGGTGGTATGGTCAGACATAGGTATGCAAAGGGAGATATGGTCGGGCATGGCCGGGAACGGCGAGGTATAGGAGGAATAGCAAGGTACAGGAAGGCATAGGGAGGTATGGTCAGACATAGGTTAGCATAGGGAGATATGGTCGAGCATGGCAGGGAACAGGAAGGTATAGGGGGCATAGCAAGGTACAAGAAGGCATAGGGAGGTATGGTCAGACATAGGTAGGCATAGGGAGATATGGTCGGGCACGGCAGGGAACAGGGTGGTATAGGGGGCATAGCAAGGTACAGGAAGGCATAGGGAGGTATGGTCAGACATAGGTAGGTATAGGGAGATATGGTCGGGCATGGCTGGGAACAGGGAGGTATAGGGGGCATAGCAAGGTACGGGAAGGCATAGGGAGGTATGGTCAGACATAGGTAGGCATAGGGAGATATGGTCGGGCATGGCAGGGAACAGGGAGGTATAGGGGGCATAGCAAGGTACAGGAAGGCATAGGGAGATATGGTTGGGCATGGCAGGGAACAGGGAGGTATAGGGGGCATAGCAAGGTACAGGAAGGCATAGGGTGGTATGGTCAAACATAGGTAGGCATAGGGAGGTATTGTCGGGCATGGCCGGGAACGAGGAGGTATAGGGGGCATAGCAAGGTACAGGAAGGCATAGGGAGGTATGGTCGGGCATGGCAGGGAACAGGGAGGTATAGGGGGCATAGCAAGGTACAGGAAGGCATAGGGAGGTATGGTCAAACATAGGTAGGCATAGGGAGGTATGGTCGGGCATGGCCGGGAACGAGGAGGTATAGGGGGCATAGCAAGGTACAGGAAGGCATAGGGAGATATGGTCGGGCATGGCAGGGAACAGGGAGGTATAGGGGGCATAGCAAGGAACAGGGAGGCATAGGGAGGTATGGTCAGACATAGGTAGGCATAGGGAGATATGGTCGGGCATGGCAGGGAACGGGGAGGTATAGGGGGCATAGCAAGGTACAGGAAGGCATAGGGAGGTATGGTCAGACATAGGTAGGCATAGGGAGGTATGGTCGGGTATGGCAGGGAACGAGGAGGTATTGGAGGTATAGCAAGGTACATGAAGGCATAGGTATGCATAGGGAGATATATAGTAATGCATAGTATACAATGTAAAGAGGCATACAAAGAAGGTATTGGGGCATAGTCGTACAGTATGTGTAGGCATAGGAAGATATATGAATATGGATTGAATAATGTATATGAATATGAATTACCTATTTAACATATCCTATTAATATTTATAACAAAATGGCGGACGAATTACATCGAACACTTACCCATGGCGGTAGAATTACATCGAACACTTACCCATGATACTAAGTTTAGGGCAAATAATTCGCCCAATATCCAGGCGGAAAAACAACTTGATCCACTGATGAGTAAAAAACACCTAAACTCTGCCACGAATAACTCAATATAAAGAACTACTCTATTTATAGCCTAGACTAGGAATTTGTATAAAGAACTACTCTATATATAGTCTTTTTATTAATCCCACTATCTGTCCCAACTTTCATTTATGCATGATTAATCGGTGTCACAAAGGTTATGTACGAGCCAGTGTGTTAGTTTTCAGTACATTTTATACAGGCTGTATCAAAAAGATTTGTACCGTGGTCTGATCAGTTTTTCAGATTTTTTTTTGATATGTTACGAACCATTTAGACCATTTTGCTTCTATATGCAAAATTATTGAAGTTTCATCTTTTCTAAGAATTTTGATTTACGACAATCGAACATTTTTTTCAGAATTTACAAGCTTTTAAAGGAATATTGGTGTTTTTATCATTTTCATCGAAACGTTAGATCTGAAGCGCACAATTCAAAGTTCCTCCTGACTGCACTCATATATTCACTACTTATAAAGAGTTTGTGCAGTGAACCTATTAAATTTGCGTTGCTGCGAGTAAAACCATGATTACGTCGATCTTCATTTGAATGACAATAGCGGTCAGAAACAACAGCCAATTATCTTCAGATTATCAGATCAATAAGTTGACATAATTCCCTATTTGTTAAAATCAAAAATATTGTATTTATCAGAGATTTTATATTTTTAATGCTTTTTTGAAAATGGAACATATCAGAGTACAAATCATTTTGATACAGCCTGTATACTTGGTTAAACAGTGCAGAGATTTTCATTTCTATAACATTTTTGGTGACTACGTGTGCACATCGGTATATATTTGCGGAATTCTATGTGACAGTCATTTTCATGGTAGACGTTTCACAACATGTATCTTGTTAAGAAAGATAAAGGCTGGGCATGGATAGTGTTAATAGCAGCTTTTGTCGTGTGTTTTCTCGAGACAGGGGTTGTGAAATCCCTTGGCGTGTTACTTCCAACCCTTCGTCAGCAGTTGGATACTGATACGTGGCTTGTAGGACTTTGCATCTCATTGAAATTCGGTTTTGGAGCAATTACATGTAAGATAAATAGTTTATGATATTACCTAGGAATTATTTCGAAATCGATAATAATATTGACGAAATCCTACTGTATAATTGATTGGTAATTAATATTATTAGTCCATAGTATAATATAATGGATGTGTGTGTGTATCCTGAACGATCAAGGCATGCCGATGGCTGATCAAGGCTCCTCCACCCCCCTCATTACGGGGCATTTGCTTTCTCCCGGTAGTGCTACCACTGGTCATCGTGCAATAAGGGCGGGGACAAGTCTTGTGTAAAAGTCTGGAAGTATCGTCATCATAATTCATACGGTCACGCGTTATGAACTCGCCTCCCAATAGGGTGGTGCTGTTACACTTTTTAGTTTCATGCTGTCATATTCCTTAAATATTCGTAAAACCACAAAAGCTATCTCAATAAATTTGGTATGATTTTAAAGCCCTAATAACAAGCTATCTGCCTGCAAAATGGCATTGGTATCTAATACAGAAGGGGAGATACAGCTGTTTGAAGTTTGGGGACCAGGGGTGGTGCCGGAAGGGGTGCCGCCGGAGTTATTGTCATTTCAATGGTCGTGGGTCCAGTTTCAAAAGTGACAATCATCCTATATAAAGAGGTTTGCATTACTGTTTAGAATGATCAGATTCGTGCTTTTCAATAGGAATGAGTGTCACTTTTGAAACTGGACCCACGACCATTGAAATTACAATAACTCCGCTCCGCAACATTGTATCTCAACGATCGAGGTGTCAAAATACGCAGAACAAAATTATGCACTTGGTTATTTGCTTCGATTAATGCATACCCTTTCGAGCCGTTATATATTGGATCATTTTTAAGTGTTTCGATACTTTTTGTGAGGAGTATATTTAGGTAACAGGAGTAAAATCCAATCACAAAAATTATATGTACATGCGCGAATTTTTTTCCGGACAAAATAAACCATTAAAGAATGTCTTAAAACCTGTATCGTTCATTCAGATCAATTTCATATTTTAAAACTCAGAAAAAGTTTACCGACAGTAATGAGATATAGCCAATTATGACAGTAACTTTAACATACAGGGTGAGTCCAAAAAAACCTGCAATAGTGGAAAGAAGCTGTTTTGTTTTCAAAACCAAAATGAATCTTAAAACTTTTTAAACGTTGCAAAAATGACATATTTAATCCTAAACTTTGTGTGAAAAAATGGAGTCGATCGCATTTTTTGTTTGTCTTTGGAGACCCTGTATGCTGCACAACAAAATCTAAATGTTTGTCCACGAGCACAGTGATTTTCAATTGAAATGGCACACATTGCATTTTCATATTTGAATATCCCGTCAAAATTTAGAACATTATAAGCATTTCATAGCATAGGTAGGGTAAATTTATTATGTTAACACATGTAAACAAGAAAGGATGCATTAAATTCCAATAATATTACAAATGTACTCAAGTTTCCAAATTTGAATGAGAGACACATTTTTGCAATCTGATGCATATGTTGGGTATCTCGTGGACAAACGTGTGAAATGGGTGCACGGGTAAAAAGTTTCACCAAAGGCAAACGGAAAATGATATTGACTTCATTTGTTCACACAAATTTAGTAACACAAAAGGTATTCTTATAACGTTTAAAAAAATTCAAACTTCAATTTAGTTTTTAAAACAAGATGCCTTCTTTCCACTATTGCAGTTTTTTTGACTCACCCTGTAGACAAAATGTATGTTTAAATTGAACCATCTATCTTGTGCATTATGGCCATTACAACATTGTTTTAATGTTGATGTAATAGAGTTATTACAATACCAATGTAGGCTTGCCAGGGTAATAAGAATCATGCATGCGCTAGGGCTAACACCATTCCTCTGCATGCCCGCCTGCATGTCTTGCTTTGTTGGCCTTCCACGTGTCTCACTATACCATCATTGCCATAAATTGTTATGTAAGTTGTATACCAAACACTTCCCACAGTTCAACACCCTTCTATTTCTTTATCACTACTCATCTAATACAAAAACACCAGCCATAAACCCCTTCTAGCAATGTCTAGACTACTGTTATTATTAATTTAAGCGCCTCTTTCCCTTTTAAAGGAATTTGTATTGTCATATTATTTGAGCGTTGATTTGAGCAGCTAGCTATTATAGAGTGACTAGCTCTAGTTGTTGTATGTTATTTCCAGGGGTTTATAATAACTTAAAAACAGAGCTGACTGGTTATCACTGCTCATCTAATACAAAAACATCAGTCATAAACCGGGTAGGCTTGACTCAAGAGTAACAAGTGGTGGGATGTTGTACAGCATTGATTATGCTCAATTTTCTCTAAATTTGCTTATTATTTAATTATCTTTGAAATAAGACCATAACAACGAAATATAGTTTAAAACTGAAACCTGATTTCATTTTAACATGTTTAAAGGACCCCACGTGTGACAGAGTTGAATGTTGAAAATCGTGTTTTTTGAAACCCATCTGGATGTATGTAGCCACGAGTTTGGATTCATCAAGTGACTATATGCTTATTATTTAATTATATTTGCAATAATACCATAAATACGGAATTTAATTGAAAACTGAAACCGAATTTTCATTTCAAAGGAGCCCACATGTGACAGAGTTGAAAATCGTGAAAATTTACCAAGACCCACTTTTAACCTATCTGGCTTTATGTATAGCCATGTTTGGACACATCAAGTGATCTAAATTTGCTTATTATTTAATTATCTTTGAAATAAGGTAATAAAAACGGAATTTATTTGAAAACTAAAAGCGAATATTCATACCCACCTGCCCACGTGTGCACAGAGTTGGAAAGTTGAAAATCGTGATTTTTAAAAACCAAATAGACCCACTTTGAAACCCATCTAATGTAGCCATGTTTTGGATACATCAAATGACTATCTGAATTTGCTTATTATTGGCTATGTATAAAACATTTTTTACTTTTCTAATAAGAATCATACATGCGCTAGGGCTAACACCATTCCTCTGCATGCCCGCCTGCATGTCTTGCTTTGTTGGCCTTCCACGTGTCTCACTATACCATCATTGCCATAAATTGTTATGTAAGTTGTATACCAAACACTTCCCACAGTTCAACAGCCTTCTATTTCTTTATCACTACTCATCTAATACAAAAACACCAGCCATAAACCCCTTCTAGACTACTGTTATTATTAATTTAAGCGCCTCTTTCCCTTTTAAAGGAATTTGTATTGTCATATTATTTGAGCGTTGATTTGAGCAGCTAGCTATAGAGTGACTAGCTCTAGTTGTTGAATGTTATTTCCAGGGGTTTATAATAACTTAAAAACAGAGCTGACTGGTTATCACTGCTCATCTAATACAAAAACATCAGTCATAAACCGGGTAGGCTTGACTCAAGAGTAACAAGTGGTGGGATGTTGTACAGCATTGATTATGCTCAATTTTCTCTAAATTTGCTTATTATTTAATTATCTTTGAAATAAGACCATAACAACGAAATATAGTTTAAAACTGAAACCTGATTTCATTTAACATGTTTAAAGGACCCCACGTGTGACAGAGTTGAATGTTGAAAATCGTGTTTTTTGAAACCCATCTGGATGTATGTAGCCACGAGTTTGGATTCATCAAGTGACTATATGCTTATTATTTAATTATATTTGCAATAATACCATAAATACGGAATTTAATTGAAAACTGAAACCGAATTTTCATTTCAAAGGAGCCCACATGTGACAGAGTTGAAAATCGTGAAAATTTACCAAGACCCACTTTTAACCTATCTGGCTTTATGTATAGCCATGTTTGGACACATCAAGTGATCTAAATTTGCTTATTATTTAATTATCTTTGAAATAAGGTAATAAAAACGGAATTTATTTGAAAACTAAAAGCGAATATTCATACCCACCTGCCCACGTGTGCACAGAGTTGGAAAGTTGAAAATCGTGATTTTTAAAAACCAAATAGACCCACTTTGAAACCCATCTAATGTAGCCATGTTTTGGATACATCAAATGACTATCTGAATTTGCTTATTATTGGCTATGTATAAAACATTTTTTACTTTTCTAATAAGAAGCATACATGCGCTAGGGCTAACACCATTCCTCTGCATGCCCGCCTGCATGTCTTGCTTTGTTGGCCTTCCACGTGTCTCACTATACCATCATTGCCATAAATTGTTATGTAAGTTGTATACCAAACACTTCCCACAGTTCAACAGCCTTCTATTTCTTTATCACTACCGTACTCATCTAATACAAAAACACCAGCCATAAACCCCTTCTAGCAATGTCTAGACTACTGTTATTATTAATTTAAGCGCCTCTTTCCCTTTTAAAGGAATTTGTATTGTCATATTATTTGAGCGTTGATTTGAGCAGCTAGCTATAGAGTGACTAGCTCTAGTTGTTGTATGTTATTTCCAGGGGTTTATAATAACTTAAAAACAGAGCTGACTGGTTATCACTGCTCATCTAATACAAAAACATCAGTCATAAACCGGGTAGGCTTGACTCAAGAGTAACAAGTGGTGGGATGTTGTACAGCATTGATTATGCTCAATTTTCTCTAAATTTGCTTATTATTTAATTATCTTTGAAATAAGACCATAACAACGAAATATAGTTTAAAACTGAAACCTGATTTCATTTTAACATGTTTAAAGGACCCCACGTGTGACAGAGTTGAATGTTGAAAATCGTGTTTTTTGAAACCCATCTGGATGTATGTAGCCACGAGTTTGGATTCATCAAGTGACTATATGCTTATTATTTAATTATATTTGCAATAATACCATAAATACGGAATTTAATTGAAAACTGAAACCGAATTTTCATTTCAAAGGAGCCCACATGTGACAGAGTTGAAAATCGTGAAAATTTACCAAGACCCACTTTTAACCTATCTGGCTTTATGTATAGCCATGTTTGGACACATCAAGTGATCTAAATTTGCTTATTATTTAATTATCTTTGAAATAAGGTAATAAAAACGGAATTTATTTGAAAACTAAAAGCGAATATTCATACCCACCTGCCCACGTGTGCACAGAGTTGGAAAGTTGAAAATCGTGATTTTTAAAAACCAAATAGACCCACTTTGAAACCCATCTAATGTAGCCATGTTTTGGATACATCAAATGACTATCTGAATTTGCTTATTATTGGCTATGTATAAAACATTTTTTACTTTTCTAATAAGAATCATACATGCGCTAGGGCTAACACCATTCCTCTGCATGCCCGCCTGCATGTCTTGCTTTGTTGGCCTTCCACGTGTCTCACTATACCATCATTGCCATAAATTGTTATGTAAGTTGTATACCAAACACTTCCCACAGTTCAACACCCTTCTATTTCTTTATCACTACTCATCTAATACAAAAACACCAGCCATAAACCCCTTCTAGCAATGTCTAGACTACTGTTATTATTAATTTAAGCGCCTCTTTCCCTTTTAAAGGAATTTGTATTGTCATATTATTTGAGCGTTGATTTGAGCAGCTAGCTATAGAGTGACTAGCTCTAGTTGTTGTATGTTATTTCCAGGGGTTTATAATAACTTAAAAACAGAGCTGACTGGTTATCACTGCTCATCTAATACAAAAACATCAGTCATAAACCCTTCTAGACTACTGTTATTATTAATTTGAGCGCCGCTCGTTCCTTTTTAAACATGTTAAAGGAATTTGTATTATCATATTATTTGAGCGTTGATTTGAGCAGCTAGCTATATAGTGACTAGCTCTAGTTGTTGTATGTTATTTCCAGGGGTTTATAAAAATAAATAAAACCAGAGCTGACTGGTACCCATAATATTGCTGTAATGACATAATGTTGGTGGCCCCTCATTTCATTCAATTACATTGTATATGTGATTCATAACTTTATACGATTTCTTACAATAAAAGTAATATATAGCTCAATGTTTCTGTTTCAAAACCTTTAGGTCCTTTTGGTGGAGCGATGAGTAAACGTCTGCCATCCCGAGTCACCATCATGACTTTCAGCCTATTTGCAGCCGTAGGCCTCATTACTTCATCTTTAGTGTCATCAGTATATATGATGATGCTGACAATTGCATTGACAGGTAAATTACAAAATTGTATCTTTTGGCAATCTTCACACACAAAATAAACACAAATTAGAGCTCAATTTTAGAGCAAAAATTATCCAAATAATCAATATTGAATGTGAAATTTGAAGTTGAAAGTAGGTTATACTCGCCGTATCGTAATAAAAAAAGTAAAATTGGGGACGCATCTCTATATTACCCAATTGGCAATGACGTGTAACTCTACCCCTGCATGGGGATAGGTCAAATTATATTTGGCTAGAATAAGAGCGATAGGCAATATCTCTCAGTCAAATATGGTGATTTGTTTGAGAACTTTAGACTCCAACCTTTATCAAGTTTACTAGAATTCATCAACTTTGTCACTGATACGTTAAATTCAATTTTCTCGATGTAATACAGGTTTCTCAATCAGCTCTGTAGCGGTTATTACGGCCGAACTGGCTAACTATTTCGATGAATATTACGATGTTGCGATCTCAGTTTCAAGGATGGGCTTCCCATTGGGTGTTATAATTATGCCACCTGTGACACAGACTTTGCTTGATATATACGGATGGCGCGGAACTATAATGATAATAGGCGCAATGTCTTCACATCTTTTAGTTTGCGGAGTAATACTTAGACCTGTATGGCAGACATCGAGACTACAAGATAATGCAGGTGTCAAGAATGAAAGCCAAACAAGCGCTATTCCTGATGCAGAAACGGACCAACGAAGTACATGTCAAAATATCATGTACACTTTTGATTTTGTTTTATTCAAAGATATCAATTTCATATCGATGTTGCTATACAACGTAGGCAATGCCTATAGCTATACTGGCTGGTTGATTTACGTGGTTCCTCATGGCATGGAGACAGGATTCTCGGCATCTTCAGCATCTTATTTCGCAACATTTGGAGGAATAGGCAATCTTGTTGCCAATATACTGTACCCAATTGTAAAAATGAAATTTACCAATAAACAAGTACTGTACAGCATGACCGCCCTTAGTGTTGTAGCAATGACAATGGACCCGATCTTTTCGATTTCCCGCTCTTACGTCGGGTTGGTGCTGTCGTCTGCTACTTATGGGTTTGGACGAGAAATGGCCACCACAACACTTTTTGTGTTGCTCAAAGAAACTATAGACCCAGACAAAATAACAAATGCTATGTTATGGTTGTACGTCTCCCATAGCGTCGGATCCGTCTCTAGTGGGTTTTTATCAGGTATTTACCAGGTTATGTCAAACGTGTTTAAAGGCATAGGTCCACTTCGACCACTCATCCTGGGTGAACTAGCTTACACCTGTTCATTTGATGACAGATGAAATAGAGGTCAGATGGAGAAATCTCAACCTCGAGATATCCCCAAAGGATCTGGCTGGTAATAGTGGGCCTAAGGGTTTAAGCATCATTTGAATCTCTTACAATATACCATTTAAAAGTATAGTCCATGTTAAACCATTATATTTTTTCTATTTTTATATATTGTATATATCTACAGGCCTATAATGTTGTAATTTACCCATGCAGAATGGTTAAATATATAATGAATCAGAACAAGAAACGCCATGGTGAATTGCAACTGTTTATTGTATTAACTTGGAGTATATTAAAATGTTTAACAACAGTACACCCCTTACTTCATTGGTTTCATATAAACTCTCACAAAATGTAGTTAATATACAGTCCATAAATCTTATTCTTAATGCAAGACTAACTTGATTTGAGAGTCCCAAGCTTCTAAGTGGGCTGTACATGTATATCATACTACATTGTACTGTAGTCAAACCAATTGGTTGTGTTGACAAATGATCTTCAACTATTGAACCATGGATACCAATGTAAGTGTAAATTTAGCAACACAATTTCGCTAACATTTTAATTTCGCTAGGACCTCTATTCTCCAAATTAAAATGCCGCTAATTATGTTATACATTTAATAGGTTAATATAGCAAGATGATTCAAATTCATGAAATTAAAATACCGCTAAAACCAAAGGTGGTGTTTTGCAAATTCGCTAAACTTTAATGCCATGAAATGTATATTGTTTGACAGTATATGCTGTATAAAATGTAAAAAGATGAATCCAACGGAACCAGGAACAAAACACGAAAATGTAAAAATGCAAAGAGTAAAAGCAAGATATACCAATTGGGTGTGGGGACAGGGACTGGGACAAGCAATAGAATTGCTGTGCAATAAAACATCAGAAATATAATCAATGGTCTTTATTGTTACGTTATATTTTTGTCGTTTTATTGCAAAGCAATTTGTATTGCTTGTCCCATGTGTATTTCCGTGTGTTATTGTTATTTGTTATTTCTCTGTTTTATCGCGTTATTCTCCCTCGTCATAGCCTGTTTCACCACACCCAGTTGGTATATCTTGCTTTTACTCTTTGCAGTATATACTGTGTTCATTTAAACTATATAGATTCTAGATGTATTTTGCGGGGTATTTTGAAACTGTGCCAACCGTGACAATGGATTCTTGTTCAAGTTTTTAACTTCTTCGCTTGAAACCTTCGTTTCGTCCTTTCTATAAACTTACCTAAATTTAACATTATTTTTGGTACGGATAGTGGTGTACCTCTTGGCACTGTCAAAAAATTGTCGCGTGTCATGATTGGGGGGCCAGACCCATTTTCCACGGGATTGCGGCGCTAAATTGATCTGCAAAATTCGCTGGTTTAACATTTTAGTATTAAAGATCTTTGGGACGGCAACAAAATCTACAGGAACTATACTTTTTCTTGTGAATATAAGACTCAAGTTGATTGTTTAAGAAGAAAGTGGTGCACTTTTTGTCCAATCATTTGTCACCATTTTATGCACCCGGTGAGAACGGTAAGCTAGCTACGTACAAGGAGGGTGAGCCCGGTACCAGGCCGGTGAGGACCCCGCATAGACCCGGTATATAACGGTATTGACCCGCTGACCACCAACAAAAATCAATGCGCCCGTTGACATTTTTACTGATTGTTTGGACTCTGTTTTTTTTCTTCTATTAGACGGTAAGGTGGCCGCCTACCATTACCGCCCTGCGAACGTGCGCGAAACGGGTGCGCCGTCTTTATACCGTCCTCAAACCGGGCTCTCACCGTTTGCCGCCGCTTTTACTCACCCGGTAGGAGTTTTGAGAACGGTCAAACTTCCTGCCGGACGCGGATGGCCGGCAATGTCCCCGGAAACGGCCCACCGTGTGACATCACCGTGCAGCCGTCTGCACCAATTTGTCACACGGTAATGGCCGGCCAGCTCACACGGATATATGTGAGTGCTACAGAGATTCCCGGAATGTGAGAGAAGCGGCGAGCTTGAGCGCTCAGCTTATACCGGGCAGTTTGATCACGTTATCAAGGCGGTTCGGTCGGTACCCAAGCGTTTTGGCCGGTGAGGACCTGTTGAGAAGGTGGTATGAGCCCGGTTCCAGGCCGATAAGGACCCGGTATAGAACAGTATGAACCCGGTGACCAAAGAAAATCAATGTGGCCGTTGACATTTTTTGCTGATTGTTCACCGTGTTGGACTCTGTTGTTTTTCTATAAGACGGTGAGGGGCCGCCCAGCTCACACGGATACATGTGAGGGGCCCATAAGGGGTGTGGACTTTCAGGTACAGCCTCCGTGAAACTGCCGTAACTTCTTCATTATACATTTAATCTATATAAAAGTATACATTTTCTTAAAGGAAAGGGATCATTGAATCCAACCATGATCATGAAATTGACCATTTTGGAGAAAATGATAAAAAACACGTTTTGTGGACCCATTTTAGGTTCTGCAAAGATAACTAAAAATATATTTTGTCAAATGTTGTCATACCAGTTTCATTATTCCTAAAACAATTGAACATATTGTTGGTATTATTATAAAACTAGTATGAAAACATTTGACAAAATATATTTTGAGTTATCTTTGTAGAACGGGTCCAAAAACGTGTTTTTTATAATGTTCTCCAAAACGGTCAATTTCATGATCATGGTTGGATTTATTAAACCCTTTTATGCAAAAAAAATGTTACTTTTATATAGATTAAAGGAATAATGAAGGAGTTACAGCAGTTTTACGGAGGCTATGCTGAGGATCCACACCCCCTTAGGGACTGTTCTTGTTGGTAGTCAGCCTGTTAGTGCAATGTAACTTATCAATACAAATGAGCGTTACTAGTCGCCGGTGTGCATTAGGAGACATGGTCCAATAAACATCCCAAAAACAATAGACAAAAAAGGAATTTTGCAACTTCGATTTAAATTTTGACGAGGAAAACATTGAGCCATCATGGCGGATACCGGGGGCGCGGAGGTGGCGGGCGCCCTCCGTAAAATTTAACAATATACCTTTTTTGTGCACCACTTTACCTTTTTCAGAGGCATAGGTAGGTTCCGTCGGCACATTTCCAACTTGTACCATGCGATTTTGTTTGCCATTTTGGGGACAACCACATCGCTAGCCCCCCCCCCCCCCCCCCCCCCCCCCCCCCCCCCCCTCTTCACTTAGCAGAATTTCACTAGCTGACGGCAACAAAAATTGGGGACCTTTTACGATTTTTTTTGGGTACCAATTAAAAAAACCTTGGTCAGCCCCCCGTAAATTTTAATCCTGGATCCGCCGCTGAATGACATGTTGCATATCGTTATAAAGCTTGTTTTCTGAGCATTTTGAATCTAGACTAACTTGAAAATAAAATGTTAACTCTCATTTTGTGATGACAGGTCTCAAATAGACTTTAATGGGGTTAAGTAGTTTGAACCAATTTTAAGCTTTTTAACATATCCGCTTTATAATTGTTTTTGTTTTACAGGGTGGCTATTTGACAACAGTGGTAGTTATACCGCGTCATTCCTGTTAATTGGTGCTATGCTACTGTTTGGATTGTCTCTTCAATTCATTATAGACATTCAAAATTGTAATAAGAATACTAAGTATAACAAAGTACCATCTGAGGATCCGCATGAAGTGACGAGAAGTTCTGACTCTGTCAATCACCAATAGTGTGTATTTTGGAAATTAGTTCTTGCACACGAATGGATAACGCACCTTTAGGAGTGATGGACAATACCATAGACTTAAAATGGCGATCATTTCGTTCGGGGTTCAGGAGTTTAAAATGTAATTTAGTTGACATAATTGAGATATCGGATTACATGTAATATGTCGTGAATTCGCTGGCGTAGTGCATGTAAGAAAGACCGTTGCCAGGTCAAATGGCTCACGCTAACTATGTTACCGTATACTGTCTGCTTCTTCGTTGATGGCCGTATAAGGTGCGGGTGGGACTACTCGTTAAAACCGGTCCATTAATATTTATATGATTATGGTACGATGATTAGAAACTTGAATTAAAGTACTCGTTTTGATTTGTTGATGATTATTAATACTTACATGATGACGAGAATACTCTGATATAAAGACGATACATGATTGGGGTGATATGTTACTTCATTGCAGCAGATTCACAGGATTATTGACAGAAAACGACAAGGCGATATTTATCAATATAATTCAAGATCATTTCCAATCACACCGTAATTGCGCATATGACCCTGTGAGGGCGTTAGTAGCATGAACACGCTAGCAGGGAAAGGACCAGAAAACCACTCTATTACTACACGACTCCCTCCCCACACAAGTGCTGTCCCAGCTGAGACTAATACAGGGTGAATAAAAAAAATTAGGACTCTGTTTCATGACGGTGTAATTCTTGTTATAATCATTGGACCATAAGGCCATGACCAATTTAGTCTCAATGTAAAGCCCAATTAATTATTATGATATCCTGAAAATATGAGATCAATCCGATGAAAAATAAGAAAACTAGCATACTTTGCGTAAACCATGTCATTTACTGGTTTGTGCAATGAAATAGACATGCACAGATCAGTAAATAAACATGACTAACGTTTCAATACGTTGGTAAGACTTTGTATTTAAAACAATGGATTGATAGTAATATAATATATATTAATGACCTTATAAATAATGAAGGTACTTTTTCCACTCAATATATTCTTGACAAGCTTAAAAATAAGCACAACTGGATTGCAGAGCTATTTATTATTTTTAAATCAATTCCAAAGAATTGGATTTATATATTAAAACCCAACAATATGCCCAACAATATTAAAAAACGTGTACATATCGTGAATTGGCAATTAAGGTATATTTATGTTCATGTTGTTAAAAAGGTTTCAGTCGTGCCAATATGTCAAAATAGATGGGCACAGAAATTGACCACGTCACCAAACAGGGACGATGTTTGGACTATGAAAACTATTTTTGAAAAAGAAAGAAAATTGGCATAATTTAATTACAAGTTATTATATAGAATTATTGCTACCAAATCAAACTGATATAAATGGAATAAGGTGAACTTTCTAAATTGTTTTGAGTGCAACACATCAGATGATTATCTACATTCATTTATAGTCTGTCCTTTGTCAAATAGCTTTTGGAAACACTTTCATTGTATCTTACAACATACCATGTCCAGAAATATCGTTAAAAAATCATTGTACTTGGTTATAAACCCGACAATCAAAATACATTGAATGTAATGCTAAATAGAATGATTAGTCTGGCTTCGTTTACTTTGTATAGATCCAGACTATCAAGATCACTGAAAATAAAAATGTTGATGCATTTAAATGGTTTCTACATGAGTTAAGATGGAGAATTCATATTTTGAAACGTAGTGAAAATATGTGGCATAATGTTGCCCATAACCTAAATAGTACAGAGTAAACAGTATACTTTTTAGTATATTTTCTTGTAAATACATGTAGGCCCATATATTGTTTTGTTTGTCGACTCAACTGCGGGCGTCATGTGTCATTGATGATTATGAGCCATTCATCTTAAGACTGTTGATAGTTGATGGTACCTGATGCTTGCTGTTCTCTAATTTGTAACTTCATGATTATCGATATATCTAAAAAAAAAATGAAGGGAGAAAAAGAAGAAAACAGAAGGAAGAAAGATGCAAACAATAATAGTATGATGTTTTGATTTGATTTTTATGTAATTTCTTTATTATCAATATGTTGATCATTACATTCCAGTTGCCTGTAAGGTTTGAGCCCAAGTTTGATCCATCCAACACCATTTACCGCATGCTGGGGGACCTTGAGTGTGGCACCGGTGGAACTAGAAACAAGCCTGAGGGGCTGCAGTATTGCCACATGACTATTTCCACACGTGGTGATTTTCCGCAGATTTGGGCTAGTTTTAAAACTGAAATCTGCTCTTTGGATAATATAATGTGATTTTTTTTCTTCGAAATTTGAACATTTGTTTTTATAAAATATAATATAGCACTAGTTTTTTTATGACAAATTGAAATTAAAAGTTGGAATTTGTTATCACAAGAACATTTTCAAAAGTAGTATATATGGCTTCTAGTTACACCAACACCAAAGAGCCTAGAGCTATGCTTAGGATAGCGGTGGAAATGGTAGCACGCATGCTGGCAAGACACAGTTGGTGTAAAATAAATCAGATAAATGGTGTAGGAGGGGATAATTTATTACCATGGATATGTCATCAAAGACGTGGTCAAGAAAGTTGGATTTTATACAGGGCACGGAACCGTAATGTGATTGATATAAATGATGTTACTATGTAAAAACGTTAATTAAAAATAAAAGCACGAGTGTTCCATGCACTGTGGAAAAGTTTTAAAAAAGGCTTCTACGACAGCATCTCATCTATCTGGAGTATATTCCCAAACATAAAGCAGATATGTGCGCCATATGTTAAGTTATAAGCTCTGCAAGTTTTGGACCCAGTTTTTTGGGACACGCAGTATGGTACCGTTGGTACCGTTGAAAAGAGGAAATACGGTTTTTTTTCGGTATGAACTTGATTGATATTGTCCCAACCGTTTTCATATATATCTTGCGAAAATAAAAGGAGGGCGAGAGAGGGGGGAAGGGTACAAAGGGCGAACATTGAGCAATTATTTGAAAAATGAAAATATTTTCACCAGACGCCGTCTCCGTGTGTTAACAATGCGTAAATTGAAAGCAGCAACGATTCCGCATTATGAAGCAAGAAGAATTATGGTGGTTCGGGCCCATTATACTGTTGAAACCTGTGTAAAAAAATGTGCGCGAAGCTAAAATGGTCCAGAAATATCCTGAAGCTATCTTGTTAAGCTTTAATATTAAAACATTGAAACTATTACGCGCAAAGCGCGCACACATTGTTATTTTTAACACTATAGGGTTCAGTATGACGTTTTTAACGTCCTCCACATAATACTTAGAATACTTGGTGTGGTTCGAGACCTATTATAACGTAGAAACCTGTAGATAAAATAGCGCGCAAAAAAATGTTAGTGTTTAAACTTAAATGGTCATGGAAACATTTTCTGAAGCCATCTTGTTAAGCTTGAATAATGAAACATTGAAACTAATACGCGCGAAGCGGTAAAAATTGGCATTTCTAACACTTAAATGGTCCAGTATGACGTTTTAATGCTCCACACATAATATTTATAATATTTACGGTGGTTCGAGCCCATTTAAAATGTTGAAACTCGTAGGGAAAATGAGCGCGAATCGAGCACAAAAAAAAAAAAAAAAAATCAGTTTTGAACTAAAATGGTCCAGAAGAAACGTTCCTGAAGCCATCTTGTTAAGCTTGAATAATGAAACATTGAAACTAATACGCAAAAAGCAAGCATTTGGTGTTGTTCGAAACCCATTATAATATTGAAACCTGTAGAAAAAATGCACGCGAAGCGCGCACAATTATTTAATTTTTTGAACTAAAATGGTCATGGAAATCATTCCTGAAGTCATCTGGTTCAGCTTGAATAATGACACATTGAAACTAATACGCGCAAAGCGCGCACAAATTTGCATTTTAATACTTAAATGGTCCAGTATGAAGTTGTTAACGCCCCCACATAATATTTAGAATATTTACGGTGAATAATTTAAGCTTGAATAATGAAACATTGAAACTAATACGCGCGAAGCGGTACAAATTGGCATTTCTAACACTTAAATGGTCCAGTATGACGTTTTAATGCTCCACACATAATATTTATACTATTTACGGTGGTTCGAGCCCGGTTAAAATGTTGAAACCCGTAGGGAAAATGAGCGCGAATCGAGCACCAAAAAAAAGAAATCAGTTTTGAACTAAAATGGTCCAGAAAAAACGTTCCCGAAGCCATCTTGTTAAGCTTGAATAATGAACCATTGAAATTAATACGCGCAAAGCAGGTAAAAATTTGTATTTTTCGCAGTTACCGCGTATAAGAAGCAAAAGTCAACAAATTAGAAGCCATAAATTATTGTTAATGTACTCCTCCAGGTAGCCGAATCAAAGTGCTATAGACAATATCAACATTGTTCAACGATACAAATATCACCGAAACTCAACCACTCAACGCTGTCATTAGATTTGACCTGTTGACACTGGTTCAATTCATTTATTTTCACTTAACTTTATTTCCACTTTACTTAATTTCACTTTACTGTTACTTTACTTTACGTTACTTTACTTTCACTTTTAATACTTTATTTTTACTTTACTTTTTTCACTTTACTTTATTTTTACTTTACTTTTTTCACTTTACTTTACTTTACTGGATGATCTGAGATCTTGACAAAACCTGACAGAATATAAAAATAGTTTACTTTATTTACTCTTTACTTTATTTTCACTTTACTCAACTTTTACTTTACTTTATTTTCACTTTACTTTATTTTATTTAACTTCACTTTATTTTCACTTGACATGGCTTGACTACTTTATTTTTAACTTTATTTTCAATTTACCTAACTTTACTTTTATTTTACTTTATTTTCACTTTACTTTATTTTCACTTTACTTTATTTTCACTTTACCTTATTTTCAGTTTACTTAACTTTTATTTAATTTTCACTTATTTTATTTTCACTTTGATTAAGTATGGGTGAATTTTGTTTTTATTTGGAAAGAGTACTTAATGTCTACCAGTTACAAAGGCTAACAGTGTGTTGCCTCAATATACTCTCTACTGGTTATTGGTTGAAGCTGTTTTTATTTACGAGTGACCCTTTATATTGTTTCCGTGAGTACTCTCTCCAAATAAAAACAAAGGTCACCCATACTTAATCAACTAAATGAAACTGGACGAAGTGGCTATTGGACGAAATGGCATCGGACGAAATGGCATAGGACGAAGTGGCTATTGGACGAAATGGCGTTGGACCAAGTGGCTATTGGACGGAGTGGGAATGGACGAAATGGCTATCGGACGAAGTGGCTATTGGACGAAGTGACATTGGACGAAGTGTCTATTGGACAAAGTGACATTGGACGAAGTGGCTATTGAACCAAGTGGCTATTGGACCAAGTGGCTATTGGACGAAATGGCATTGGACGAAATGGCAATAGAGCATCCATTCGGGCATTTTGTTCAGATTTTTTTTCTGCGCGGAGAAAAGTGACCCCAAAACTCACCGCGATCTCCCCGGGATTTGAACCACAGACCTCCAGCACCAGAGGCGAACGATTCCCCTCTACACCATTGGTGTCAATGCTACTTGGCCGAGTAGCGTATATAGCCTGGGTCCATTTTATCCTCGAAAAACTTGCACGTCGGGTGGAACATACAGATTGGCTCGTTGGATTTTGTTGGAATTGGCAGGGTTAGGGTTATAGAACCAAAAATTACAGAATTTTTGAATAAGAAAAAATAAGAAGAAAAAAATGCTTATTAAAGAACCAAAAATGTTTTTTCAAGCTTGGTTTAGGTAAATGGAGAGTGCTAAGTTCTAACTTGACATTTTTGACCCCGATTTATGGTGTTTCTATATCATTTTAACAACTTATTTGCCAAAAATAGCGAGAGAGAGCACACACATTGTTCTACAAGTGCATCACTATCAACAAAATCAGCGCTCTATCCGATGCCGCCTCGCCCTTCTAAAAGTAGATAGAGAGGATTTTGTTAGAGGATTCACCTTAGTTTTCTTTCCTTAAGAAGGATTATGTGTAGTCACACAGAATTGGACCAAGACGCTAGTGCAAATAATATTGACACATCTAGTGTTATTACTTGAATGTCCAAGGTCCATCTACACATATATTGCCGTTTAGCTGATTTGCATGTTACAAGAGGGTGAATATGACGTTGCTCGGATAACAACATTCTGCCCTTAGTTAGAACACTGAAATAGTAGGCCAGCATTGTATCGCAATTGTACATCGTGCAAGTTCATGAGTTAAGATGTGAAGGCCACTAGCCACATTGTAGGGTATTGACGTCACTAAATATGTTGTCATAGTTATATATAGCCTCACTCAATAAATCGGGAGTTCCCCTAAAATACACCACACTTTCCCCCATTTATAACATATAATGCACGAGTGCACTTGAATGGTAAACAGTACAACAGTTAAACAATATCAAAAAATGCAATTCAGGATCAGTATTGTTCCCAGGGTCTAAATAATAACTCAAATAAATGTTAGAATGAAAGTTCATCTGTGTTGGTGATAAATAATTTGAAGTTTAACTTTCGATCTCAACACAAAAATTAATTACCTTGAATTTTCAGGTGTTTCTTCACCTTTCATCAGCAGACTAATGACTCGACTTGAGACTGATATTCCAACTTTCTGCGTTCATTGTTTATATGGAATATTATTGCAAATGTATTGAATTGTTAATAGGTTCAATCCTTTAACTTACTGTTTAATATGTCTATTTTTATATTAATGGTTCTGTATAGAGTAAATCCATTGACATTGTTTGAATGGTAGCTAATTGGCGTATATATTCTCGTATAATATACTAGTATTGTATTATAGTCATATGACGTGTACATAGTGTACATATGTATACATAAACTTGGACTAAATGAGAAAATGCCAAAAATACTGCTTCAGAATGCTAAATATTATTACCTACATTTTGTAATAAGTGATGTTATTGTATATTAAATAGAATGTGTACAGTCATTGAATAAAGAATTAATATACAGAAGGAAATAAAGAAGAACAAAAAGATAGAAAAAAGTGAAACGTAGACACTGATTTTCTTTCAACGTCTATGATCAGCTATGGCAGGATTTAGGGAAACTTTGAGAGGTAAGGATTTTAACTCTTACCAATTTTCCTTACCAGGTAGCACGCCCCTATTGTCATGACATATTGTGACCGACCATCCGAGCGAAAGCCAGACAGGTCATGGGTCGCGAAACAAATGTAAACAGCGCTCACACGTCTGTACTCAGTGACGTATCCAGGGGGGCAGCAGGCCATGCCCCCCGCCCCCTCCCCCCCCCCCCCCCCCCCCCCATTGACAAAAGAGTTTTAAACAGGTGGAAGAGGAGAAGAAGGAGGACGAGGAGAAGGGGGGGGGGGAAGAGAAGAAGGGGGGAGAGAAGAAGAAAGGGTAGGAGCATAGACGGCGCAAATAGGGTACGGGGTCACGTTCCCATAATTTTCATTTGGGGGACGTTAAAAACATTATACTGGACCTTTTTAGTATTAAAAATGAAAATTTTGCGCGTATTAGGTTCAATGTTTCATTAATCAAGCTGAACAACATGGCTTCAGAAACCTTTTTTCTGGACCATTTTGCAGTCCAAACTGATTTTTTTGCGCGCTTCGTGCATTTTTTCTTATAGGTCTCAAACAACCATAAATGTTCTAAATAGTATGTGGGGGATGTTAAAAACGTCATACTAGACCTTTTTAGTGTTATAAATGATAATTCATGAGCTGCTTCTTGCAATATTTTGCAACATTACGTCTTTGCATATTAGATCTGCATCAACACCCTTTGGTTTTTTTCTAATGGATGATCTGGATTGCTCGGTTTGTTTTTTCTCTAGAAAGAGTATTAGTCTGGCCTCATTCACGGAGGACAACTTCCCTGACCATAGAGAGAGAGAGAGCGAGCACACACTTTGTTCTACAAGTGTATCACTATCAACAAAATCGTCGCTCTATCCGATGTTGACTAGCCCTTCTAAAAGTAAATAGAGTGGATTTGTTTAGTGGGTTCACCTTTTCTTTCCTTAAGAAGGATAATGAGTAGTCACACAGAATTGGACCAAGACGCTAGTGCAGATATATTGACACATCTAGTGTTATGTCCAATGTCTATCTTCACATACATTGCCGTTTAGCTGATTTGCATGTTACAAGAGGGTGATCATGACGTTGCACGGATAACAACATTCTGCCCTTAGTTTAGAACACTGAAATAATTGTATCGGCTTCAATGTGTGAGCATACACACTCTGGCACCACATTATGCTCTACATTTCCTCCTGAAGAGCTGCAACATCCTTCTTTGTCTTTATAACAGCTGCATACTTATCACCTTTCCATTCCTCGATTAGGAACTTGAGAAATGCCATTTTGAAGCGTGGGGATACCAAGGCATGACCGAAATCTTGAGGGCGGGGGTGTAATTAGCTGGTCTGCTCCAGTGATACGGAATGATCATTCGCGTGCACCTCTTGACTGTTGCTCAAACATTCTTAATGCTTTTGACATAACTGTCACAAACAAAACTTCTCTTGCCTGTGAAGTGCATATGATTCCAAGACCGGCTCTGCTATGTTGCTAAAATGAAGTGGTACATCTGAGAGCAATGACTGGATATTACATGGCATCATTAAGAACTGTATCAACTTCCACGGCTCTTTGTGTGTGATTACATTTTCAAGGGGTTTCCACAGAACTAGCTAATCGAGGAATTTAAAGATGCTAAAAGTATGTAGCTGTTATAAAGACAAAGATGAGTGTTGCAGCACATGAGGATCAGTGTCTCCAATACAAAGCAAACTCTTCAGGAGGAAACGTTGAAGCCGATACACATGATACAAGGCTGGTCTACCATAATGTATTGACTAAAGCAGTTCTAGGACAGAATGTTGTTATCTCTGCAACAGATACTGATGTCATGATCATGCAAATCAGCTAAACAGCAATGTGCGAAGAGAACCTTGAGCCCACACATCTTGTCGTTTACAAATGTGTTGCTTTATCGGTAATCAAATTCCAACCACGCTGTCTGACACCATTGATTGAAGTTCATAATGATGACGAAGAAGAATCAGTGGATGTAGTAAAAGACAGTGATGATGATAATGATGATTGAAATATAGACTGGATAGGTCAAATACCTTTCCATTATTCACCATCAAAACAAAATCTTTAATAAAGATCTGCAACGTCCATTTGCCAAGCGAACAACATTTTTGTCGTCAAATTGATTGCGACTTGACTTTTTTGTATCATCGATCTCATACGTAACCAAAAACCATTTGACTCATTTAACCAAATAATAGTATTTGGGCTCATTTTCCAAATTGTTACATTTGTTGGTCAGGCCTCATTAAATAAATATCCTTATGATTTATATGCGAACGACATTGTTGTCAAATTGATTGCGGCTTTAATTTTAGTATCATCGATCTCATACACTGAAAAATAATTTGGTGTCATTTTGACACTAAAACAAGTGTCAAAAATGGGTCCTCAGTTGGCCACCTAAAGGTGTCAAATTGACACCATTATGGGTGTAAAATATGACACCTTTGGGTGTCATATTCATTTTGACACCTAGGGTAGTTACCTGAGGACCCATTTTCGAAAAATGTTCTCTTAAGTGTCATATTGAGATACATTGGAGTGTAATTTTTGGAAATGGGAAAATGAGTATTTGTCACCTCTAGCACATGTTTACGAGCCGGTAAGACTGGTAAGTATCGATCTGCTCCATTTCCAGACATTTTTGATAATAATTATGATACAATTAGCGTAATGTAAGACGTTCGTATGAAAAAGACGACCACTGAGCCAGATGAATCGGGCTATATGTAATGTTGCACGTATCATCGTATGCATGCATGACGAACACACACATAGTATACTAGTAGGTCCATGCACTGACACACAGTCCAAAATGAGTCCTGACACAACAGGCTAACAAAATGCTAGTCTCTGACTATGAAATTGTAATTTATTTCATCAGTTAGTTGGCGCAATATTAAACAACATGAACAAGGCTTACATTACGCTAATTGTATCATAATTATTATCAAAAATGTCTGGAAATGGAGCAGATCGGTACTTACCAGTCTTACCGGCTCGTAACATGCGGACAAAATGGCGACGAGAACACTTTTGCGTGTCAAGGCGCATGCGTTCATATGTTGATAGACGCCCAATTTGGTGTCAGAATTACACCAATTGGTGTCATGCTGCTTCGACACCTCTAAAAACCGTGAGCTTTCCCGCCAACTATTGACGCCCTTGGAGTTATAATATAGAACCGCCGCACAGCGCCAGATCGGCCAGCTCATTGCTCTGTTTGTAGTTGATTTTTATCGCTTTATTTTCAATGATGGATTCTATATTTTTATCAACGAGTGTCAAATGAACTTGTAAGATGCGACATAGCCAGGTTAGAGGTATTTTTAAACTTTGTATGATATATATTTCAACAATTTTCTGTCCAGCGTCTACCGTATTGGTAGTCTATAACATAGCTGTGGACATCGACACGTACATTTGTAACCTTGAAACCGGCAAGCCTGCATACGTGATCAATATGTGTATTGCGTGGAGTGAACTACCTGATGCTCAATCAAGCGATAATATATGTATAAACAATATTGTCCTCAATAGAAAGGGATGTGTACCATCGACCGCTTGTGGTATATCAGCTGAACTCAGAGACAAATTGAAACATTTGAATATCCTTGCTGATACCTGTCATGGACATGATCTTTATTGTCCCCCGACTCAGATACATGCTATTTGTCCAAGAAACTATACTGGCCGCCGTCGTTGGCGAAAGCGTGGTAGACGCGGGGGTAAGCATAGGCAGATTCGAACAATAATAACAAATGATCGTGATCATCATGACACAAATACTGATAACCTTACAAGTGCGAATCGTAAGAACTTCACTCCTGTCAATTTGTCTCCAAAGCACAATCTTGATATTCACTGTTGGAACGCACAATCAATAGGTAACAAGACTACTACAACTCATGACTATATTCTGGATAAGGATGTTGATGTGTTGATAATTACAGAAACATGGCTTGGTAATGATGACCCAGTTGTTATTGGTGAGTGCACACCGTCGGGGTATTCATTTCTAAATTTCAACAGACCTAATGACAAGCATGGTGGAATAGCAATCATCAGCAAATCTAGTTTGAAGCTAAGTGTATCGCCAATTGAGACAGTCAATTCTACTTTTGAACATGCATGTGTAACTGATGTGAATAAATCACTTCGCTTAATTGGCATCTACCGTCCCCCTCCCTCAACAGTTAATGGTTTGAAATCAAGGCAATTTCTTGAAGAATTTGACGATTTTCTAAGCATAATTAGCACTCTTCCTGGCAAACCTATTATCCTTGGTGACCTGAATGTACATGTCAATAAACCATCAGATCGTGAAGCAACCCAATATCTAGCATCTCTTACAGAGTACGACATGCATCAGTTTGTTGTTGGCCCAACGCATAAGTCTGGCAATACGTTAGATCATGTTGTCTGTCGCCCCGATGACGATATTTTGACTAGCTGTACTGTTTCACCATTTAAATATGGTTCAGATCACAACATGTTTCAGTGCACAGTGAATAAGTCTAAACCTGTTCCTGAAAGGAGAGTCATTGTGAGCAGGCCCTACAAAGATCTTGATATGGTATCATTTGAAGCTGATCTTGTGCAAGAGACACAGTGTATTCTTACTGAGGATGATCCAAACGCACAGGCTGAAATTTACAACGCTAAGCTTCGTGCGGTTCTTAATAAACACTGCCCCGAAAAATCAAGATCTTGTAGGGTGATCAAAAATCCGAAGTGGTTCAACGATGACGTCATTGCTGCACGCCGTGAGCGTAGGAAACTTGAGCGTAAATGGAGAAAGTCTCGAACCTCTGATGATCATGACACATTCCTTGAGCAGCAAGCAAAGGTCAACAAACTGATTAAAGACAGTAAAACTGAGTATTTCAAAAATACTTTAGATAATGCAGATGCTAAGACTATGTACACTACTCTGAATTCGTTGCTTAATTCGTCAGTTCATAAATTACCTTCATGTAACTCTAATGCATCGCTTAGTAACAAATTTGCTCAATATTTTGACAAAAAGGTGTCTGACATCAGGATTGAACTTGATAGTAAATGTGTTTTGAACCATAAGGATGATGGTGATCAATCTGATACTGTATGTGCAATATCCCATATCTCTTCATTATTTGATGATGATGATAGTAGTGTTTCAAATGTTCAATATACTGACAACTCAAACTGTTACCATGTTATGCAAGATTTTGATGCTGTGAGTGAGGGGGAGGTTAGAAAGATCATTTCAAAGCTGCCAAATAAAACAAGTCCCCTTGATCCAATCCCAACTTGGTTGTTGAAAAAGTGCATCGATACTCTTTTGCCTATTATTATGTCTGTTATTAACAATTCCCTCAGAGTCGGATCCTTTCCGTTAGTTCTACGTCAGGCTGTTATTAAGCCTTTGATCAAAAAGCCGTCTCTGAATCCTGATCTTCTTAAGAATTACCGGCCCGTATCGAACCTTCCGACTTTGGGGAAAATTATTGAATACCCAGCTATTTCGAGATTCAAGCAGCATTTCCAAAGTAATGGGCTCACAGAAACATATCAGTCTGCCTACAAATCATCTCATAGCACAGAAACGGCCCTTCTTAAGGTCAAGAATGACATGTTGGGTGAACTTGACAAAGGTAGAGTAATAATGCTTGTTCTTTTAGATCTCTCCGCTGCATTCGATACAATTGATCATGCTATTTTAGTTAAACGAATGCAGACGGAATTTGGAATTGCAGGTTCTGCCAAAAATTGGCTTGAAAGTTACCTTCAAGATCGTAGTAACAGGGTTAGTATCCTTGGTGAATATTCAGAAAACGTCCCGCTCAAGTACGGTGTTCCTCAGGGATCCGTCGCAGGTCCACCTATTTTTACAGTCTATGCTCAACCGGTGGCTTCTATCATCAGACGTTTCGGGGTACCGTATCATATCTACGCTGATGATACCCAGCTATATATTAGTTTCGATTATAAGTCAAAGGTGGACATTGCTTCTGCTCAGCTTAGGCTTACTAAATGCATTGCAGAAATTCGATCATGGATGCATGCTAATAAGCTGAAGCTCAATGATTCAAAGACTGAGCTGTTCCTGATTTCGTCTCCTAGGCATGTTGAAGCAGTGTCCCACCTGGACATTAATTTGAAAATAGGTGGATCTGTGATCGCCCCTTCTTCTTGTATTACGAATCTTGGTATCGTATTTGATAGTAGTCTCAGTATGAAACAACATGTAAATAAGCTATGTCGTACTGTTAATTTCCATATACGTAATCTTTGGAGGATAAGACGATTTATTGATAGAACAACCTGTGCACATGCAGTAAGATCTTTGATCCTTTCTCGGCTCGACTATGGCAATTCTTTGCTTGGTGGCCTGTCAAAATCAGATATGCAACGTCTCCAACGGCTTCAAAACCGCGCTGCACGCCTTGTCTATCATGTTGATAGGCGCACTAGCGCTGCACCTTTGATTCGTGAGCTGCATTGGTTGCCGGTCCAGCAGAGAGTTGATTTTAAGATCTTAGTGCATGTGTACAATTGTATACAAGGTTCATCCCCACAATATTTGCAAGATCTCATTTGTTTGTATACACCAGGGCATGCCGGTCTTAGGTCAACTCAAGATACAACGGGTCTTGTGACCCCTTCCACCAACAGAACCTATGGGGATAAATGTTTTTCTGTTTTAGGACCCAATTTATGGAATATGTTACCTAGGTCTCTTCGTGAAGCAAACAGTGTGAAAAAGTTCAAGAAACTTCTAAAAACTCACCTTTTTCCTAAACATTAGTTCACTTCCTGGCCTAGGGTTTTTAAAATTATATATAACTTTGTCATTTCATTCGTATTTTTAAACATTTTGTAACTGATTATTGTATAAATTATGTAATACTTTTTATACAACTGTGGTGCTTTGCTGTAATGCATCTTTTATATCATATTTTTAAAGTTTTTGATGTTATTTTGTTGTTATATAATTGTATGCCATTTTTTGATGTATGTTATTTGTACAGCGCATTGATCTTTTGGAAATGCGCTCTATAAGCACCGGTAAATAAAATAAATGTCAATTAATCTGACACCAGTTTTGGTGTAAATCACTAAATGATCACTGAAAGGTTCCGTCGGACACTTAACGGTGTCACCGTAAATTATGTGCAAACCCATATCATTGACGATTACGCCAATTTTGGAGTCAAAATAACACCTTTGTAAGTGTCATTTACAGTTGACTCCAAGAAGGTGTCGATGTGACACCAATTTTTTTTTCAGTGTACGTAACCAAAAACAATTGAATTATTTAATCACATGATATTTGGGTCCATTTTCCAAATTTTAACATTTGTCGGTCAGGCCAATTAAATTTAAAACGCTTATGATTTCTTTGCAAACAACATTTGTGTCTTTCAATGTCAGAACATTGATTGCGGCTTGACTCTTTTGTTTCATCGATCTCATAGGTAAATCAAAAGGTGATAAAACAACGAAATGCAACAATTAATAGACATTTTGAGCCAACTACTGGCATTTAATTAACTGTAAGTCTATTACTAAGTGAATGGGGCAGTAACAAGTAAAGAAAATGATCGTATCTTGGACAAAAATAAATTATCACACTAGAGTTATGGTGTACATTTTTGCACAACTTGTCTCATCCCAGTTAAGATTAAATGATTTTGATATCAATGCTGATCAAATTACGGGAGAAATATATGTTTTGAATCGACTACGAAAGCTAATATCAGTCATTCAATGGCTTCACCATTCAATGCATCGCGAGACTGGCGAATTATGCGTATTCGCTGTCAATCAAAAGCAATAAACACATATTACCACAAAGCTTTTAATTGACCTCTTTAGTCGGTTTAACGAAATTTTAAACCAAGTTATCAATAAGCGCTTGCCTGGACTCTCGGTATACAAAGACGAATTTACAAAAATGTTCACTTTAATTGATCGCTATTCCGTTCAAAAAGAGCAAAAACAATATGGCGGCGACAATCAGCTGATCGATGTTGAGAGATAATCTAAGGGTGCACACCACTATTACGATCAATGCGCGACCTCATTACGATCGTCATCACGCAACTAGTCCCTATATAACGGAAAGAATTGTTCATATTGACATTTTTTGGCATCAAAAATGATTGATTTTGGTCTCTATATGTTCTCTGAACTGTAGTCGATATATTTTGAACACAAATAGTATACATCGAACGTTTTATTTAAACAAATTTGGCGGATGGATACACAATGATCACAATTTTGCTACATGTACAACGTGTGAATCCTTGTTCAAAATGACTACCCTGTATAAAGGGGCAAATATTGAAAAATGTAAAAGGCCATCTCATTTTATAAAAGGAGTTGCAAGGTAACTCAAGTTATAGTCGTTTTTAGAAGGCATCTTTCCCATAGAAACACATTATAGCGCGGAATAGTGGTGTGCTACCTTAAAGTGCACAAGAAATAGTCTTTAAATCCAAGCAATTTGGGCTGTAAAATTTGGTTTGTTTAGCATTTGATGTTAGTTTTATATTTTAAAAATACTTTAATGTAATAATTTCAACGTCGGGTATTATTAAATTTGATTTTTTAAAATTCATTAAACAGCGAGATGGTCAAAATACGGGCCAAACGGGCACAACGAAATGTAGCGTCGCAAGTTTTGACAAAAAGTTACCATCTTTATTTTGTCAGACTATCTTTAAAATATTCTAGTGAGCGACATTTTGTTTGATTTTTAAAAAATGTATTTAATAAAACAAAACATATAACATCCATTTACATAACAAAGCAATCCTATTAAGCATATGACTTGTCGTACTCCGTCCGACGGGCGGGATTGTTGAGGGGGAGGGGTGGCTAAACCGAGTAAAAACGCAACATAATTCGAAATTTCGGACATTTCAAGTGAGTAGATAGCTTCTTGTAAATGGTGTATGTATCTACCGAACCGGTTATACGAATGAAGTGAAATTTCGCAATTTCATTTCTAATTATATAAAGTGTAAAATATCTGAACATTGAATTTAAAAAGGCCTCTTTAAGGGTGCACACCACTATGACGAATTACGATCAATGCGCGACCTCATAACGATCGCCATCACGCATCTAGTCCCTAAAACAGATGAAGCCATGAACTGTCATCAGTAGATTGGAAATGAACGGATGGACTACAAAAGAGATGAAGCCATGAACTGTCATCAGTAGATAGGAGCTAAAGGAGTGGACTACAAAACAGATGGAGTCATGAACTGTCATCAGTAGATTGGAGATGAAGGGATGGACTACAAAAGAGATGAAGCCATGAACTGTCATCAATAGATAGGAGCTGAAGGAGTGGACTACAAAACAGATAAGGTCATGAAGAGTCACCAGTAGATAGGAGATGAATGAGTATACTTCAAAACAGATAAAGCTATGAACTTTCATCAGTAGATAGGAAATGAAGGAGAGGACTACAAAACAGATGAAGATATGAAATGTCAATATCATATGAAGTTGACACCATGAAATGTTATCAGCTGATACGAGATGAAGGAGTGGACTATATAACAGATGTCATCAGTAGTTAGGAGATGAAGGATTGCACTACATAACAGATGAAGCCATGAACGGTCATCAGTAGATAGAAGATGAAGAGGTGGACTACATAACAGATACAACCATGAACTGTCGTCAGTAGATAGGAGAAAAGGAGTGGGCTACAAAAAGATGGATTCATGAACTGTCATCAGTAGATAGGTGATGAAGGAGTGGACGACATAACAGATGAGTCCATGAACAGTCATCAGTAGATAGGAGATGAATGAGAGGACTAAAAAACAGATGAAGATATGAACTGGCATCGGTAGTTACGAGATGAAGGACTGCACTACATAACAGATGCATACATGAATGGTCATCAGTAGATAGAAGATGAAGGGGTGGACTACAAAACAGATGAAGCCATGAACGGTCATCAGTAGCTAGACGATGAAGGTGTGGACTACAAAACAGATGAAGCCATGAACTGTCATCAGTAGATAGGAGATGAAGGGATGGACTACAACAGATATGAAGCCATAAATCGTTATCAGTAGATAGGAGGTGAAGGAGTTTACTATATAACAGATGAAGCCACGAACTGTCGTCAGTAGATAGAAGATGTAGAAGTGGTCTACAAGACAGATGGAGCCATCATCAGTAGATATGAGTGGATTACAAAACAGATGAAGCCATGAACTGTCACCAGTAGATAGAAGATGTAGGAGTGGTCTACCGTCTACAAGACAGATGAAGCCATGAACTGTCATCAGTTTAAGGAGATGAAGGAGTGGTCTACATAACAGATGAAGCCATTAATAGTCATCAGTAGATGGGAGATGATCGCGTGGTCTACATAACAGATGAAGCCATCAACTGCCATCAGTAGATAAGAGATGAAGGAGTGGACTATATAACAGATGATGGTCCGCTGGAGTACCATTTCGCCCGTGTTGTTTAACTATAAATCACTACAGTTGAAGTATATTCCAATGGCCATCATCAATACCAGCACACAATTGTGTATGCCACCAGCTTAGGAGTTGAAGGAGTAGTCTAGTCCACATAACAGGTAAAAGTCGCAATTCACAGTCCCGAACATGCTAAAGATGTAGAACAAAGTGTTAAAGATGTATTTCGTAACTCTCTTGTATGTTCTGCACCTAACTCAATTTCGACAAAAAGTGGAGTTGATCCCTTTTATACAGCTCTTCAAATATTGCTGCATTTAGAAAATACAAGCTTTTCCATTTCTTAAATACCCATATTTAAATTCCCAGTCTTTTACTCAAATTATGCATTCAAAGGATGCAAAATCTGATCATATCACTAAATTGACTGAAGTGTTTAGTGTAATATCGCAGTTTAAAAAAAATTAAATCGGCCCAATGTATACAAGTTTAGAGCAATTTTTCGAAAATTGGTAAAAACAGTCCTAACTAAAAAACCAGATGATAGTTAGTTATTTCTGAAGGTTATATAGTGTTAGTCATGCCTACCATATTATGGCAAACTCACTGCCCTATAGGTAGTGCACAATGTGAGGACAATCGATCTTATATAGGGGTGTGTCTTAAAGTAGAGCTTTTTCTCGCGAAGTGAGTTTGTTACTACTTAACAAACCTGTACTGGTACAAGTTCCGCACGTTCGTTGCAGAGATCAACTTATTTTCTGGCAAGGTCACATCATTGGATATATTGCATTTGGTTCTCTAGGTATAGTGTTAAAATAAGGCTACCTAAACCGTCAAGTACCCTTGGTTTCACATGTTCACACTTTCACCCATACAAGTTAACAAACAACCCTGTCAACCAATCATAACAGCTGATTATAACTATTTCCAATTATCCATACACAACCTTTTCACCGTCTTTGTGCACTTATAAATAAGTCCCATTATTCACCACGGTATTGACACAATGACCTGAAATAGTACTAATGGAAAGGTAATTTGTTTTGGTGACAGATTGGTACAGCCAACTAGTTTTGTATGTACAAGGAAGGGTCAACGGTCAATACAATAAATTGTGAATTTTAATAATGGAAAACTACACATGTCATGGTAAATCAGGGATTGTCCCTGGATAAATCATGCATTAGTGTTTCATGGTGTATCCATGTAGCAACTAATATTAATGACTGGTTTGTGTATTTAAAGTGCCACAGTATTATGGCTCAAACTTAAAGATTGCAATTGGAAAGTTAGTAAAATAGTTTGTTATTTATTATTAATTAATCATTAATCATTCATTAATCATTATTCATTACTTAATTATTTAATAATCAATAATTACTCAATAATAAATTGATGATTGATAAGTATTAATAATTAATATATGATTTATTATTTATATATGAATTAATACTTGATAATTAATTATTGATAATTAATTAATTGATACTTAATTAATCATTAATGAATCATAATTAATTATTTATTAATCATTAATTAATTATCCATTACAGTTGTTTTTGCCCCTGGTTGACTTTGATGTGATAAGTCTATTCTTAATTAGATACAAAATATTCCTATTTGGGACTTTTAACTCAAATTTTTAGGGAGTTTGTTTATGTAAACAATCATGTACAATATAACCATGACTCTAAAGTTCAGGGTATAGTTTGTTTATGTAAACAATCATGTACAATATAACTATGACTCTATGTCATAAAAACAGATCTTGAAACTTGATTTCAAGGAAACTGAAAGTGCATGTTTTGTTATGACACAATTCTCTTTAAAATACTCTTCCTTTATTTCTTCTTGCATTCAAAATTAACCTAAGCGAGGATTGTGTTTTTAACACTCGTCTTGTTTGCAAATTAAAAGGGCCTACAGACCACTCCTACATGTTACTCATTTTGCATTATTGAATTTTCATTGACAAGTCCATGGAATTAATCAAATTATTGTATGACTGTCTTCATGACTTAAATTGGTGCATCCATACACGCCAATTGAGGCACCAACAATACAAGCCACATTCCACATAATGAACAGCCATGCATTCAATAATGCAAAATGAGTAACAGGTAGAAGTGAATGTAGGATCTTTTGCAACACAGCTCGGTGCGGTCTTCATAATAAAGGGTTCAACAAAAGAAAGTATACCACTTTGTTTATGTCATTTTGAGTAACTTTCAATTTGTTTTGACCAAACAGGCTAGATAGGCATTTAGATGAATCTTTTAGGCATAATTTGATACAAAATTTGCCCCCTAACAACAAAGATAAACCATGATTAGCACCATTTAAAGGAAAATATCCCATTTTCAAAAGTCGCATTTCCAATACACAGCACGAGAAGATTTGGTTTAAATCTGTCCATGTTCTCCCCATCCATTAACATTCCTTTACATTCAAATCCTTCACCCATGCATCGTTTTACATTTGAATTAGCCCGCGCATTGAGGGATATGCGCGGTGATCAGTACGGGATAAATACGGCATAATGTGTGTGTTAACAATTGGCCCTTTCTTCTCGTGCTGTGTATTGGAAATGCGACTTTTGAAAATGGAATATTTCCCTTTAAATGGTGCTAATCATGGTTTATCTTTGTTGTTAGGGGGCAAATTTGGTATCAAATTATGCCTAAAAGATTCATCTAAATGCCTATCTAGCCTGTTTGGACAAAAACAAATTGAAAGTTACTCAAAATGACATAAACAAAGTGGTATACTTTCTTTTGTTGAACCCTTTATTAAATGTTCACTGGTGTAACGCTCCATTGCAGACTCGTGTGTGGGTGTGCATTGTGCTATGTCTATTAATAAATCAGGTTGCAAACGTGTCTGTGTGTGCATTGTGCATGCCTATTATTAGATCAGGTTGCAAACGGGGTTGCAAACAGTCAATTTATAACATCTAAAAAGAAAACAGAGTGATAATCAAGAGAATCACTAATTGATATTGTGATGGCAGAATCAATCGGCCAATTTGGCATCGTGGACTACATAGTTCTTTGCTGTACGCTACTTATATCGGTTTCAATCGGAGTATACCAAGCATGCACGGGAGGGAAGCAGAAAACAAACGAAGAATTCTTGCTCGGGAATCGTAACATGAATCCTATCGCGGTGGCGATGTCATTCATGGCCAGCTTCGTATCTTCGCCTGCTGTCTTAGGGATACCGGCGGAGGTATATATTCATGGCATTAGTTGGTGGTTGAATGTACCTGCTTTGCTGTGCGCTGGATTATTCGTGTCTCGTTTTGTGATTCCTATATTTTTTCGCTTGGATATAATAAGTGCATACGAAGTAAGTACAAATTTGATTTAAAGTTGTTAGGACTTTTAATGAATAATATGTAGATTTTTCATTATGCAGATAAAATCAAACATGATATAGCGACAAACCAGATACAGGATATAGATCAGTCAGACAATCTAGCTTCATGGTCAGGCAAAGGTTTTATAAATCCTATTCATTTGGACGAAAGACTTCATTATAAGTACTGACATTTCAGTCTCTTGAATTGAAAGTCCACGCAAAGGGCCTTGTGTATGGTATGTATGGTATTTGTAGATATATATCTACTTGATGTAAGGAATAGGCCTATCTATCTCCAACCTCTATCTAAATGGAGGGTTTGGCTTCAGTAGTCACGAGCATTCTCAAAACAAAGCCATCTTGAAATTGTTCAATTCCACTCTGATCTCCAGGGCAGAGAAAAAATATTGTCTTTCTGGGATTTAAGCTGTTAAGGTGTTCGGCGCAAATAAGATACAGCCGATTTTTTTGGGCTAAGATTGCGTATAACTAAATGAGGTTTCATCGATGGAAAACCCATTTCTAAAATAAAAAATAGGGGTCACCGTGCTCGTTTCCCCACGAAATCATTTTAAAAAACAGTTTTGTAGAAAAATAACACAGAGGTCTATGGGGAATACGGAATTTTGTACACAATTTGCTTACTAGCCCGAGATATTATGCCGGATTTTTTATAAAAAGATGCGTAACTATATGCCCTTTTTATTTCTTAAATAACAAAATGGGGGTCACCGACTTACTTTTTCAAAAATTTAACGAAAAGTATCATTTTTCTAGTGTTAAAAAATGGCTGCCGTGGAATACCGCGTAGGTATGACGCGATGGAAAAGTCGTTTCATTGCCTGCGCATTCACTTGTGCGCGTATTCACACAAACGCCTATCCGCGCGCACCCCACCAGCCTATACACACACTCGGTATCTAATACAATCATGCATTTAGCGCAACCTTACCGGGGGCTCTTGGGTATCTCCTCCCAGTATTACCTTATGTCATATGTATATTAGGGTGTGCCGTTTCTCCAGAGTGCTATTGAATGTACATTGTACAGGGTACCCTAATAAGATGCAAATGTTCCCCGTCACACGGTCATGTTCATTTGGCACCGTTTATGTAGCTATTTGCCTTTAATGAAAGTGTACATGATTGTGTTAATAAGGATACATACGTTTGATCCACTGCCCGTGATACAGGTTAAAACCTTTTAAGGGTCACCCAATAGAAATTAATATATCCGTCTTACTGGAGATCAATGATCAAGACTAGAGTTATTTTCATCCTATAGCTAAAGGGCCACTGGTGATTATAGCGTAGGTCAATTTATCACCAAAACCAGCCGCGCCATTTTGAACCGCGCACTTTGGGTTAAACTCCTGCGGAAATTGATCCGTCGGTTTCAAGAGTGATCTTGAGGTGAAATCAAAGTGTTTCATTGAGATTAAGGTCTTGAAATACTCCTTATAAGAGGACCTGTCTTGCAAACTATTGAATCCAGTCTCTGACATACAAGCAGAGCATTTTACGTCGGCATTGTATTAACAATTCTGTCTTGCAAACTTATTGAATCTAGTCTATGACATCTACAAGCAGTGCATTTCACGTCGGCATTTTATTAAAGTTAAAAATTCGTCGATATCGAAAATGAAATGCGTCCGTGTAGTGTCTACACTGATATGCCATACAGCTGTCTTAAGGGGGGGGGGGGGGGGGGGGGGGGGGGGGGGGGGGGGGGGGGGGGGGGGGGATTAGAATTGGCCTATGTTAGAAAACCATTTTATACAACTTTCCCAAATAACAGCCGATAAGTGTTGTATACCATATTATAGCCCTTGATGTCTAGTTTTGAAAAACGCTTTCGGTTCCGCTCTGGTTGCCATGGTAACCGAGCAAGGCCTCTGATTGGCTAAACACGGGAGCATTCATAACTCAAAAACCAAATAACCCACTGGGGTCATATTTTGGGGATAGATGTATTAGAACAATACGCACAAAATAATGTCTACGGATTTGTTGATTGGTTGCCATGGTAACCAGGGCACAGTCAATCAGGTGATTTCACAGCGTAATTTAAAAACGAAAGCAAAAACTTTATAAAAAATCTTCATTATTTTGTAGACAGTACTCTTCTTAACATCTGTGCCAAATTTCATTACACTCATACATTGCGTTTTTGAGTTATGACCGCTCCCGTTTTCCAGATTCGCGCTTTCGCTGTTTTGAGATATAGGCCGTTAAAATTACATGCCGGTTTTTTTTAGTTCCGATGCATTTCTTGACCGTTACTTTTTTCCAGGCCAATAAAATATTTTGTATTCTTTTCTCCTTCTTCATACCATTTGACTCTTGAACGTATTATTGCACCTCTAGTTTTTGTGTGTAATACTTTTCAAGTTTGTCTTTACATTCAATATAATGTTTTTGATTTGTTTATTGATCTACGTTCTAATCTTCTTCACTCTGCAGTACTTCAGACTCTAAATGGGCTATCTTTTTATTTTAGGTTTTCACTTTTTGTTCACAATAATTAACAGTGAAATCACGTATCTTAATTGTACATAACTCCCATGTCAATTGGCCCGAAAAGTTATATTTACAACTTTCTACCTTAGCATCATAAATAACCTTTTCAATTTTTTTCTTATAAACTTGATCTTGTAACCAAATAGATTATTTTAAAAGAAACTGCATTATGGTCACTTTTTACATAATTATTCAAAACATCACTTATTAACCAATAGTCCAGTCTAGATGCTATGTTTAGGGAAAGTTGTCGCCATGTATATTGTCTTATGTAGTGTGGGTGTTTCTTCCTCCAGATATCTATAATTTTATTATCAATTTGTCTAGTTGTTTACATTTTTTGTAACAGCCTTTGACATTTAAAGTATCATATGCATGGTTTCGAACACAGTTGAAATCACCACCTATGATTATATTATATGTTGCATTTTTATGGATCCATTTTTGAGTCTTTCTGTAAAACGGATTCTTTAGAGCTTCAACTGTGGGTGCATATTTACAATAGAATATTTGCTAAGAGTACTACGGGAGATGGTTAATTTAGGCCGGGGGGGGGGGGGGGGGGGGGGGGGGTTGAGATAAGCACTGGTTGGGGGCGGGAACGGCTGCGGGGTCGCGGGGGCGGGGGTTTAATGAAGTAATGTGGTTTGGGTGGCAAGGGGTTAATGATGAAATGTGATACTAAATTGCGTAACAGGGAGGGTCACGAGGTGGAATGAAATAGTATGGTTCCTTAAAAGTATAAACCATGGGATATAGCTGGGGGTAATAACGGGAAGCATTCAATTTCAGGTATAAAGGAAATCGGCCTCTGCATTGTTTTTTAGCTCATAAATGTATTCTTATCAATTTCGCGATAAATGTTTGTATAGATACTTATGTGTTATTTCATTTTGTAGGTGTTCTATCTGGTAGACGCTACTTACTAGCGGAAGACCGTTCGAAGAACGGGCGTCCCGCTAGTGTTGATAGTTAGTTGAATTTGAACACAAAAAAACATTTTCATCCATATTATCCATAACATACCATAAAGTATATGAATTTACGGTATTTTAAACAATATACATTGACATATCCTAAAACCATCATCGGAATCACAAAGGCAGTTTTTTCAGTTGAAAGTTATTTTCTTTTTAAAAGTGGCCAAAGTGGGATTCGCACTCTTGTAACTGAAATGATCATATTCATATCTCGGTATCTCGGTGGTGAAATTCAATGGGATGAAGTGTATTTTGATAGCGGACTAAATAGGGCTTACCAACAGTCCGTTTTCTAAAACAAGAAGACATAAGATGTATTTTTAATTAATTTTCTAACTCATTGGACACTTTGTTGGCACACCCTGTATCTCTGGTTGTGTGGGTGAACGACAAATTGTATATATCCGAATCACATGGCAAAGAAAAATGTATCGCTTTAATTTACGAAATATTAAAATGTGAAATTCAGGGTATATAGAAAGTACATTGAACCATGTGATGATCCGGGGGTGGGCACTGACATTGGAAAGGGGTATAGGTAAGTGCCGCCCTGAAGACCCCTTTTCTGTTATCTCTTAAGACCCCCCTTTTCTTAAGCCTGCATCAGCTGCTCTTAAGACCCCCTTTTTATTGAAAATTATTCCTGCATATAGGTTTTACTATTAGGCAACAGGAGTAAAATACAAACACAAAGTATGCACATTTAAATTCTAACTTAAACAACATCCCCACCAAGTGGGTGGCTCCTGGAAGCTCCTGGGTTTTAGGCATTTTAGGGCAAAGATTCAGCATTCTGAAGCAAGAATATTTAAGGTGGTTCGAGACCCCTTATAAATTTGAAACCTGTAGAAAAAATGCGCGCGCTTTCAGTTCATGAATTAAAATGGTCCAGAAAAAAATTCTTGTTAAGCTTAACTATTGATACATTGAAACTAATACGCACTAAGCGCGCAAAAATTTGCATTTTTAACACTAAAAAGGTTCAGTATGACGTTTAGAACGTCCTCCACACATAATTTAGAATATGTAGGGTGGTTCGACACCTTTTATACTGTTGAAACCTGTAGAAAAGATGTGCACGAAGCGCGGAAATATTTTCAGTTTTTGAACTGAAATGGTCCAGAAAAACGTTCATGAAGCCATTTTGTTAAACTTGAATAATGAAACATTGAAACTAAGTTCGCAAAAATTGACATTTTTAACACTTAAAAGGTCCAGTATGACGTTATATAATATTTAGAATATTTAGGGTGGCTCGAGACCCATTATAATGTTGAAATCTGTAGAAGAAAAAAAATCAGTTTTGGAACTAAAAGGGTCCAGAAAAACATTCCTGAAACCATCTTGTTAATGTTAAACTTGAATAATGAAACATTGAAACTAATACGCGCAAAGCGCGCAAAAATTGACATTTTAAACACTAAAAAGGTCCAGTATAACGTTTTATCGTCACCCACATTAAAATAATGGGACGACGGGACCCCGTAACCCCCCCCCCCCCCCCAATTTGCAAAGCCTACGCCCCTACACCCTTCCTTCTCCTCCCCTACCGCCCCTCCTTTTTCTCCTCTTCTTCCTTTTTTAATTTTGTTTAAACTCTTTTGTCAAGGGGGGGGGGGGGGGGCATTACCTACTGGGTCCCTCCTGGATATGCCACTGTGTGTCAATGATCAGATTAAAATTTCAAATCACCGCCTCTCCCTCAATTGGAAGATAACTTATTACCTAGGCCTCCTATGAAATGTTACACCAGTCAAAGTATTTGAATACGGTATATCATTAGTAGGCCTATTAGTACATTTAGATGCTTTACTGTGTAAGTATAATTAGATACAGTACGTGCTCGACGCTATAGCAGATACCTTGCCATTCATTTTTTAACTTGAGCCAAAGGTAAATATAGATACAGACTCTTAACAATAGAAATGATGGCATGGTTGGATAACATCAAGTTCAAACAGGGTATAGAGCTTTGCAATCAATGAGTGGTGGCTTTGCTGGCTTCATGAAGCTTGAATTGTCATGGTCTAAAAATAGAGGAGGCTTTTGTTAAGATGTTTCAACTAAAAATTAAATGCGGCTAGAATTGCTTAAAATAATGCGTGGTAAACAGGTAACACTAACTTTTGCGTTTTATTGTTTTTCAACGTAATCAATGTTCTCCGTTGTTGTGTCTTTGAATGTGACAATAACGCGCTTCTCTTTGGTGCTACGGAACATGAATTGAACAGAGTTGCAGAATAATGCCGCTCGGTTGATATGTTCCATATTCATGCGTGACCATATTACTACCACGCTTAAAGAATTCCACTGGCTGCCAATATGGGAAAAGATTTAATTAAAACTCTGTCTTTTTGTCTTCAAAATCATAAAAAATACTGCACCTGGATATTTATGCAATTTACTGTCACCATTATGTTCCTCGAAGAGCTCTTCGTTCTGCTAATGACATTACTCGCCTAAATATTCCTAGGACAAATAAGGTCTTGGGTCAGAAATCTTTCAGTGTAGCTTGTTCACGGGCTTGGAAAAATCTCCCTCGTACCACCATAAGAGAAACTAACAATAAATCTCATTTTCGTTGTAGTCTTAAGACTCACCTTTTTCCATGCTAAATGTATTTTGTGTTCTGATGTGTTACATGCGCTATAATCTAGATGGAATAGCGCCATATAAATATTAATTGGTATGTTATGTTATGTTATAAGAAAAGAATGTCAAAAGCTTACTAATTTATCAAACTCAAGAAGTACAATTATATAGGCCTACCCCAAATTGCAACCAATAAAATGGTGTAGGATTTTAGATCTAAACTTTGCCCAACAATTATAGCTATCAATGGTGATCTTACATTCATATTGTGTAGGCCTACTCAAACTAACAATTTACGCAATACATACACAACGACTGTCTGTACAAATATCGACGAACGAAATTCGTTTGGGGGCATGAATGAGGGGACAGGCCTGTGAGCAGGGTGGGCATAACAGACTATATTTTTTGTATGTGTACAAAGAGTTTGTCATTTCATTTGGGGGCATCAGGATTGGGGAGGGGTATCAGGGTGTGCCCCCTGTCCCCCTCCCCTACCCCTCTAGTTGCGCCCCATGACAGCATTCAACCTTTGTGAGTGCAACTTATAATAAATGCCCTTTTATATCAAATTCACTTAAAAGAACAGAACCCTCACCGCAAACAACTTATTAGAACAATTGAGTATTTTCGGGATTTTTGAGAGTTTGAGAGGTTTTTGAGAAGAACTAAACTATCTGTGAATAGTCGTGAGTAAACCAGTATCATAATGATTGGGAGATGTTATTCTCCTGTATCCTGTTAGGCCGTATTTTTATCATTTATCATAGACCCAGGGGAGCTGCAAGGGGTGCCTCTGCAGGGTACCAACCGGCTGGCCCGCCCCCTCTCGAAGTAGAGGTGGAGGCCGCGGTCGGCAGGTACCTGCAGCACAGGGCGCTTCACCGACCCAGGGTGATAGCTATGACTTCCAGGTTCCTCAGAACCCTGGTCGAGGCCGTGGGGGCGCTCGTGGAGGCTTTAGAGACGGGCCGCGCGGCAGAGGCCGCGGGGGGTCCTAGAGGTAGGGGCGTACCCAGACCTCCGCATGACTTGTCACGGAAAGCCTACCCCCCCCCCCCCCCCCCCCCCCCCCAGTGGATGGCCGCCTCCGGGAGTTCGCCTCGGAGTGGGAGGCGGTGACCTGGGACCAATGGGTCCTGTCAGTGGTACGCTACGGCTACCGCTTGGAGTTCACTGCCCTCCTCCGGGCACGGATTGCATGTATTTAAGCAATGAGTATGCATTTTATACATCCTCTTAGCTTTATTTGTATGCAAACAAATGATTTACCAGGCATTACCACAGGGAACGTGCATTTTAATCTACCGCGTCAGCAGTACACAGTAAACTCAGACCCTGTATGAACATGGATTCAATAAATCTTTTGACCAATTCTGACAATCACCAAACCGCTCAAACCACTCAAAATTCATCAACATTATCCTTAAAATTAGATATAATTGCCGATCATGAAATTATCAACATTATTTAGACCTATTGCGGATGATACTAAAACTTAAAAGCAATATGATGCATAGTGGACAAATATCTTCAAATAAGAGTGCTTTTATAGATATTTCTGCCCACAAATGTTTATTTTTGATGGTTTCTATGGTAACAAGCAAAAACAAAATGAATAACTGGCACAACCAATCCATCTAAAATTATGCACCATGTTAAAGAAAACATATTGGTGCTCAAAAATAGTTGATTTAGAGCAATTTTACTAAATCTCCTAAATTTGAATGGTAGCTATTTTGAAATCCAAGATGGCCGCCACACCATTGCTCGACAAATGTGGGTTCTTGGCTTTTTGAAATCAGCGCATCAAAACACCCATATGTGCCAATTGTCATGCTTCCTGCCAGAAGTGAACATCTTTTTGTTACATATTATCCGATCCACTATATAGTCCTGCGGCCCACAGCCCTGTCTAATGAACCTTCCGGAGGTAATCACCTCCACAACATTACATGTATATCATTGGAAAGGTATTTGCATTTCGCATTTTAAAATCATGGTTGTGAATTTTTTACCCGGGGAAGAGGTCAAGTAGAGGTCATCCAGAGGTCACCAAATGTCGAATATTGGGAAATACACTATTTTCAGTCGCAATGTATCTTAATATCAATGACAAATTTTGAATTTGGTGTCATCCACTTTGAGTGGGTTCCCGGCTATTTTGTCTTGATTTTGAGCTAAAAGTGTAAATTTTGGGACATTTTTTCACAATTTTTAGACGTTCCTATAATAGCAACGCATTTGTTACATTTAGTCCATGAGCTCGTAGGGTCGGTCGGTACCATGTCAAGGGAGTAAGGCTAATAATGATTTTTGTATTGGTATGGATCCATGGAACCAGAATATGGTTGATAGCAAATTCAAAGCGGTAGCTTTCTGTGTGTTATCAGCACATTTTCAAAATGGCCGCCAAAATGCAAACAAAAAGCACACTAATAAACTTATGATGAATATTGGAAACTCTGGTGGATGTAAATAACGCAGTAATGTATGTATTAGACCACTAGACACTCACATCCGGATATTTTGCTTTGTTAACACATCTAAATCCAAAATGGCCGCCAAAATGGCCGCCAAAAATGATAAAATTCCATATATTGGCATATATAAACCAACATGTATGATCAGAGTATAGTTTTAACAATGGGATGTATGTGTTAGACCCTTAGAAACTCATATCTAGTATTTTTGCTTTGTTAACATACTTTAAAACCAAAATGGCCGCCAAATTAATGGCCAAAAATGGTAAAAAGTGGACAGAATTCCATGAAATAGCATAATATCAACCGAAATGTATGATGAAAATATATTTTTAACGATGGGATGTATGTGTTAGACCACTAGTAACTCATATCCAGTATTCATGCTTTGTTAACATAGTTCAAAATCCAAAATGGCTGCCAAAGTGGCCCAAAAATGGTTTCCCGAAGTGGCTGCAAAAATTGTCAAATTCCATAAATTGGGATAATATCAACCTAAATGTAAGATGTAATACAGTTTTAATGATGGGATGTATGTATTAGACCACTAGTAACTCATATCTAGTATTTCTGTTTTGTTAGCATACTTGAAAATCAGAAATGGCCACCAAATGGATACCAAAATAACTGAACAAATTGTCGAAATTCCATAAAATGGTATAATATCAACCAAAATGTATGAAGAAAGTATAGTTTTAACATCGGGATGTATTTATTAGACCACTCGTAACTCATATCCAGTATATTTGCATTGTAATAACGTACATTAAATCCAAGATGGCCACCAAAACGGCCTCTGTAAATGTTAAAATAGTCTACATGAGTGAATGATAATCCACAATAGACATTGTAAGAGTGTATATTACATCACATTCACCAAATAGTATGTTCTAAAACTGCTAAGCTATTTCTTTTAGATATAAGGCTCACCTCTGTTACAATTTTGATTCTGTATCACTTTCCAAAATGGCTGCCAGAATGGTTAAGTTGATGTTAAATGACCTAAAACAATTGTTTAAATGACCATTTTATGTAATACTAATACCCCCAAATCTAATAAGACAGCATTCAACATATGTCTATGATCAAGTTTAGGGGCTGTCGATCTAGTTTGAGTATTTTAAAGTATCCAAGATGTCTGCAAAATGTTAAAATAACTGAAAACAGTATTAGTTTTATTGTTAGTGTTACATTAGATATGACCAAAAGATTATATCTATAGATTTTAATCCACCAAGTAAACGTATCTGTAGGTGAAAAGGTATGATTGAATGGTATAAACTCCATTTTTTCATTCTGGTCATATATTTTTATCAATTGGTGGCCACCCGTGGTAATTATTTTGGCCATTTGGAGGTAATTTTAATGAAATGTTCATTATAATGCCCATCTTAATAACATGACATTGTCAAAATGGAGTCTATACCATTCAATCATCCTTGTCACGTATACAAACACGTTTACTGGATGGCTTAAAGCTGTAGATATAATAATGTGGTCATATCTAATGTAATGCTAACAATAAACTAACACTGTTTTTCAGCTATTTTAACCTTTTACAGCCATCTTGGATATTTTAGAATACTCAAACTAGACATACAACCCCTAGGCTTTATCATAGACATGTAGTGAATGCTGTCCCATTCAATTTTGGGGTATTGGTATTACATAGTACCGGTCATTTACAATACAAAACAATTGCATTTTAGGTCATTTAACATCAACTGAACCATTCTGGCAGCCATTTTGGAAAGAGATTGGAATCAAAATTGTCACAGATGTGGGCCTTATTTCTAAAAGCAATAGCTTACCAGTTTAGAACAAACTATTTGGTGGATTTGATGTAATATACACTCTCACAATATCTATTTTGGATTATCATACACTCATGTATATAGACTATATATTTTTTACATTTACAGAGACCATTTTTGCGGCCATCTTGGATTTAAAGTATGTTATTACAATGCAAATAATAGTGGATATGAGTTATTTGTGGTCTAATACATACACCCCAATGTTAAAACTATACTTTCATCATACATTTTGGGTGATATTAGCCCACTTTATGGAATTCCAACAATTTGTTCTGTCATATTGGGGGCCATTTTGGATTTTTAAGTAGGTTAACAAAGCAAAAATACTAGATATGATTTACTGGTGGTCTAATACATACATCCCATCATTAAAACTATATTTTCATTATACATTTAGGTTGATATTATCCCATTTTATGGAATTTGACAATTTTTGCAGCCACTTCTGGAACCATTTTAGGGGCCATTTTTTCAGCCATTTTGGATTTTGTACTATGTTAACAAAGCAAGAATACTGTATATGCGTTCCTAGTAGTCCAATACATACATCCCATCATTAAAATTATATTTTCATCATGCATTATGGTTGATATTATGATATTATATGGAATTTTGACAATTTTTGATCATTTTTGGCTATCAATTTGGCGGCCATTTTGGTTTTAAAGTATGTTAACAATGCAAAAATACGAGTTATGAGTTTTTAATGGTCTAACACATACATTCCATTGTTAAAACTATACTCTGATCATACGTGTTGGTTTATATATGCCAATATATGGAATTTTACCATTTTGGCGGCCATTTTGGCGGCCATCTTGGATTTTGATGTGTTAACAAAGCAAAAGTTCTGGATATGAGTGTCTAGTGGTCTAATATATACAAGACTGCGTTATTTACATCCAACAGAGTTTCCAAAATTCATCATAAGGCCAATTCCACCGTTACGGACGTTACAGATACATGCAACTTGCAACTTTTAATTGAATAGCACATCTGTTTGCTGATAAGATAACACTTTATTTCTTAGTATGCTAGTAGCAAACACTCTAATGTTCAATATAATGAAGCAATTTTGTTTTAGCTTTCTTAGTTAATTAGCAACAAAAATTAGAAACGAGCGTTACGGACGTTACCTTGAAAGGAAGTGCCTTTTTGACTATGGTACATATCCTTAAATCTCTGTTCAGTTCCCTGTTTTATTTTTTTCTGTCATCTATATTGAGCAAGCCCTGACTCCATTCTATGTTAACATGAAAAGCAAGTTTGAAATTAGTACTCCCGTATCGTCCAACGCTGTTGATTTTAGTGTTACGGACGTTACATTTTGAAGCGTTACGGACGTTACAGGTATTAAAATCAATAATAAAACAAGATATATAATATCAAAATGGGACATTTTGTCCCTAATTTGTCATAATATCCATGTGTTTTTCTTGTGTTACTTTGATGTTAGGGACCGTTCATTATTTAAGGTGGTGGGCGGGGGGGGGGGGGGGGATAAACTATAGGGGGGTCATGTAACTTTCATATGTTAAAATAGGGGGGTTATGTAACTTTTTATTCTTGAACAGGGGGGGGGGGGCTTCGCGCATATTTTCTTAAAACCTATCGACTTCAAAAACTTTACTATCAGACGACTTCTGGACAGCAAATCGACGATATGGTGGAAAAAACATCTATATAATCATCAACGGTCGAGACATTAGAGCCACAGGGCGTAATGTTACAAAATCCAATTTCAGGGTGCACTACACTAAATGGGGGTATCCCCTACCCTTAAGGACGGTGTTTAAAGCTAGAATCGGAAAGTATGTATCACAAAATCCTCAATTTAAAAAGACTTGACAGTAATACAATTGCGTAAATGCCTATGATTTTTGATTAATTGTGATTAATGGGACATCACCATACACCCTGACTATAAACTGTGAATATCATCTAGGTAAATGTTGAGAGATCTTTGAAATTTGTGCTTTTTACTGGAAACATTGGCGATTACGGCGACATTTCCAAGCTCATCAGAGAGGTAGTCAACTCCATGGGCATATTTTTGAAAATCGAGCAGGTCAACCTACCTATTTTTTTCACTTCTTGGTAATTTCGTAATTTAGTGGTCTAAAACATAGTTTTATATCGGTGTTTTTGTACATATCCCTATGGAGCTCTATTTAGTGGTGTGACCCCTTCATGATTTCAAAATGTGATATGTTGCATGCTTTTCACCTCATTTCTGCTTTACACTAATGCTCACAAAAGTAGAACGTTTCACTGGATTATACGTTTCTGCTCAGAATGTTCTAACTTGTTCGGGTTATAAAGACTCACAAAACCATCCAAAATGTATAAATATGAGAAAAAAAATTCCAACTCGCTACGCTCGCCATTACTAATTTCACACAATAAAAAGAAGGGGCATCATAAAATTATTGGCTGTTCAGATAGGGCACAAACAAAATTTGACAACGTAGGTTGCATGAACAAAATCCCCTTAAGTATGTGACAAGTTGATTTTTTCGAGGAAGGGCGGGGGGGGGGATGTGTTGTGTATAAAGCTACTGGTTAGCAGGGGGGTCATGTAATTTTCAGTTTCAGCTGTAGGGGGGGGGGGGGGGGGGGGGGGGGTTAGGTAATATTAACATACGAGTCTCGAATTTGTCCCCCCCCCCCCCCCCCCCTCCACCATAAATAATGAACGATCCCTTAGTTGGTTAAAGTTGTAAAATAATGGAAGGGGTAGTCTGAAAACATCTATTTATGTTTTATGGCATATTTTCTGCAGAGTATGCTAATTTTTTTCATTCACACAAAGCTTGTTTGTGTTTTAGGTATCTATATTAAAGGTTATTAACATTACCCACTCTAACACTATCAAGTATATCTCTACCACTGAAAATGGAAAAAATGTAATTTTTCTTATGAAAAACACTTGTTTTTCGTCACTTTAGAGGGCAAAAGTTTTCATACACAAAGATGTAACTGTCACAGAACTGTTTAACATATTTTAAACAATGCTTATCAGAAACTACTCTGGAAGTTTCAAGTTCATAGCATAATATGTGGCAAGACAACACAGTATCAAAGAATAACATAGTGTTACACTCCTGACTTGTCAACTTTGCAAATGTCAGCAGTACTTTTTCCTCAATTGGGCTACACTGACTATGTAGCAGTGCACAAGTCTAAACCATTGTTGAAGAAAATGTGGTATAATTTGTCCAATTAGACCACATTTTTGACAAATTAATATTTTCAGTGTTACAGCTCACAAAGGTGTGTCATTTAGAAGCTCTTGAGTAAAAGCTGTAACGTCCGTAACGATTTATGTAACGTCCGTAACGATTTATGTAACGTCCGTAACGCTCGTTAAGGTATTTCTAATTATAGATTTATTTATTTTTTCCTCAATGATTGAACCCATCACAAACTAACAGTGAATGTGTGATGTTATTAAAATCAGCCAATTAGTTTTCTCCCAGAGGAAAAAAAAGATAAAAAATGTTACGGACGTTACGCGATCCAATGGAAAAAATGAACTTAAAAATGATAACTCGCATTGCGCCTTTCGCAAGTGATATCACTTTTTTGCTTTTTACTTTCATTGGAAGCTTTATTTAGAATAACTAAATCACAAATAGCATTTAAAAAGCAATACTTTATATTACAAAAATAATACACTTTCTTAACTAGCTTTTTTCAAGCCAAATTAAAAAAGCATTATCCTTTTTGCGCACCTATTTTCAAACGATGATGTAATGACCAAAACGAACAAATTGAGGTGAGATCATATCAGACTTGATAAATAGAGATATACCCCTTACCAACAATAGAGGAGAAAAACTTGTAAAACCAATTTGAAATTTGGCTGTTTTTCACATTTGGCATGGAATTGGCCATAAGTTTATTAGTGTGCTTTATGTTGGCATTTTGGCGGCCATTTTGAAAATGGCTGAAAACTCATATAAAGCTACCGCTTTGAATTTGCTATCAGCCATATTCTGAAACTAGAGGTTAATACCTTTCCAAAAATCCAAGTTAGCCTTACTCCCTCAATATGGTACCGATGAGCAAAAATTTGGGTCCAGGCTCATGGACTAATTATGGATTCTTTTTCAACAAAAAAACTGCCCACATAACATGTGTATATTATCACAAAATATCAGTTTTCAAAATTTATAAGTATAAAAATTATACCGAATTTAAGTCGGATACCCAAAAATCCATTATACAAATAAAATTGATACAAACTTGGTATTATATTGAAGAACAACTCATTTTCTATGGATCTTTATAATTTGTCAGTGTCCCCCCGTGGCCATATACTTCTTAATTCTGTGCCGAAACTAGCCTATTGACCAGTTTGTGCCTGTTTTCTAGATCATTTTAACCTTTTTCTCATTTAGTAGAAGAAAAATCCATTCTTCAAAAGACCTTAATTTTGAAGCAACCTTAAAAAAGAATTACCAGCATGAATTATATCAAATTAAACCTACAACCCTCAGGAATCAACCACAAAATAAATTAACAGGATTTTAAAGAATTTGCTGTTAAAACATATTAACCAACAAATGATTAAAAATAGTAACCAACTACAGGTTAAAGTTTAACCAACAGCTATTGGTTACGGTTTAACCATTTGTTTTAGTTAAATAGGGACAATCAAAGATTAAAGACTAAATTTACAAAATATATCGAGGACCCAGAAACACAAGGCCTCATCTCCGTTTTTTCAAAAAAGCTATCTCAACAAATTTAGTATCATTTTAAAGCCCTAATAACAATAATCTGCCTGCAAAATGGCATTGGTATAGCTTTGGGTGCCGCCTGGGGATAATCCCATGCTTTGTTCTTTTTACAATAACTAGTCATCCCCTAATGTTACAAACACCATTCTGGTCCCATTTTAAAGGATATTTAGTAGTCTTTAAGTATGTGGTTCAACAGACTTGTCAACTATTTGTAACAACTAATTAATTATGGATAAGACCATGATCATCAGCTTTCTTCCTATTCGCTACACAGTTAACATGAATAATCAGCCTCAATTTACCGGATTTATAAAAATGACTATAACAGAAAAAGTGTTCAACCTATGATAGCAAAAGTATACATTTTTGGAAAGCTTGTAACTAGAGGAATTCAGAAATGCAGTTTATATCAGGAAGGGTTCATCCTTTAACAAATATTTCTGAAAATTCTAAAAATATATTTTAAAAAATGGGAGATATTCACTAGCCGGTATAATTACCATACCGACGTAGTAACTTTGACAATGATATATCATCGAATGGGTAATTTCATGAGGAATTCAAATATATAAAGTAAATAATGATAGGGGTATGTATAAAAAATATATGGATCTCAAATTAAAAATTAAAAAACTCTGATATTTTTCCGAACATTTCCGATCATACCATTTTAGTTCTTGGTCGTACTATAATTTTGATGGCATATTTGGTTTCCTCATGCAATTTCCCTTCAGAAAATGTATACGTTTACTACATCAGGGGGTATACAAGCAAATATAAATGTGTAATGTTAAAATCATGTCGCGAAATCCAAAATCCGTGTGTAACGCGAAAGGAGGCGAGCTTAAAACACATGACCATAGTCTTTTTCTCAAAATGGGAAAAATGGAGATAAGGCCTTGTGTTTCTAAGCCCTCGATATCAATGAATGCACTACCTTAAAAAACAAATTTCGTATAAAATTAGTAAACAAATATATAGAAAAAGTGGAAAACAGTGTTCTGAAATATTTTAAGCATACGAAAATCTATAGCAAATAATGTATGTAAATTCTTTCAAATGCTGTTAATTTATTTTGTGGTTGCTATGGAAACAGATCAAAATGTCATATACGAAACCACCATATCAACTGTGCATCTACACAATTCAGATTCCTGAGGGTAGCAGGTTTAATTTGATATAATTCATGCTGGTTGTTCTTTTGAAGAATGGATTTTATTCTACTAAGTTAAGAAAAGCGTTAAAATGAGCTAGAAAATCGGCACAAACGGGTCAAAAGTGCTAGTTTCGGCTTAAAAGAGGTAAATGGCCACGGGGGACACTGAAAAATTATAAAGATGCATAGGAAACAGGTTGATCTTCAATATAATACCAGATTTGTATCAATTTTATTTGTATAATGGATATTCATTTCCAGGGACATTAAATATGGGGGTGAATTTGGGCTAATTTTTGGAATTGTGGGTTCCTCACATATAATCATTAAACTTATGAATTTTGAAAACTGGTATTTATTGATAATATACACATGTTATGTGGGCAGTTTTAAAATGTAAAAAAAATCCATAATGTAACAATACGTTTGCTATTATAGGAAGGCAAAATGTATTCATGAGAAGAAATGTGAAATTTGCATTAATTGTTCCAAAAATGACACTCTTACCTAAGAAAAAAGACCGGGAACCCCCTCAAAGGTGATATAGAATGATGGACAATTTAATTACCTTTACGATGACACCAAATGTGACATTTTTCATTGATTTCCTAATATTTGACCTTTAGTGACCTCTGGATGACCTCTATTTGACCTCTACTTGACCTCTTCTCCGGGTACAACATTCACAACCATGATTTTCAGATGCGAAATGAATATACCTTTCCAATTATATATGTTGTGGAGGTGATTACCTCCGGTAGGGGTAAAATCTTTATTAAGGCCGCAGCACTATTAGAAATGGGTACCGTTTTGTCCAAAATCACCCTTGGAAATGGGTAGGTGTTTTGAATCTTCAGCCGGACACCCCGAGCAAACCAAATCCGAGCCCCCACCCCCACCCGATGCGAATACATGAATAATTAGGAAACTCGATTGAAAATGGGTCAAATTTCGCGAGATTTCAACAACAACAAATCTCTGAATTTCATGAATTGTTACCGTAATGGAAAATAATTTAATTTAGCCTAAATTGAACATGTTGAGTGTATGTGGTCGTCTGCATTTCCTCAATATCTGTTTGAGGATCTGATCAGGGATTTTATACACATTCAACCATTCCATTCTGGAAACGCCGTTTCCGCCCCCCCCCCCCCCCCCCCCCCCCGTAGATTTCGTAGCCCTGCTGATCTCCCCTATGGATGAGAAACGTCTGCATTGTTTCGATCATTGCTTTTAATAAGAAAAGCTCTTCATTAACCTATTTTTCAATCTTTCCCCCTTTTTTCTATTAATTCAAATTGCAGTATTTTGAACTACGATTCAACAAGGGAATACGATTATGTGTAGTGTCAGCTTTCATAATATGGATGGTAAGTGATATCAAAAATTCCTCAAAAAAGTTTGAATTTTTTCAATCACCAATTTAAAGAAATTTGTTGATATATTCATATTGTGATATGTATCAATACAAAGCTGATTTTTTCTTCTTTCCAACGATACCTAATTCACTACTATTTTCTGGTCAAAAGAACAACACTGTCGTCTGTTCATCGAAGTGCTATATTGACAACTAAACAGTTAAGAGTGATGTGGTGATTTTGGCACATTCATATTGAAACCTACCCATATTCTCAAGCAAGTTGCTTTAGCAAGTGATTGCTACAATTTTGGTATCATTGGAAAGGTGAACACATCCGTCTTTCATTGATGTGTAACACTCTACGAACATATAGGTCATTGAAAGAAATATTCGAACTTTTTTGAGGGGTTTACTTTTATGGTCGCTTAAAGGTGTATTTTCTGATCACTTTTTTTGTGGCTATGATTTTTGTTCACATCAAGATTTTTTGATATCAGAAGAATCCCAATATTTCTCCCATTATGTCTATGAAATCTTACGCCAGAAATGTTCCATTCAGAAATTAGAGGCTAACATGTGGTGACTTACTGCAAGCGGTGGTTACTGACCAGCAGCCAGTTTGTGAACTACTCAAAGGGCAAATTTCTTGTGACCTTGTGCTTCTAAAATAAGAACCATTGGAGTTATGCAACTTAAACTTCGGAATGCCACAATTTTCATATAAAATAGAAAACATAAAGTTGAAAGTCGGGCCAGCAATCAGAACATCTACCTTTAAATAATAATAATAATGCAAGCACGTGCATATAAAAGTGATTGTATGGCGCACATACATATTGAAATGGTCTGTGCAGTGTTATATGATCTGGTTCTGGCTAATCAGAGGGCATTTGGCGTCTTTTAAGACACCACACCGCCATACCACACCGCCAATTATCGTGCCTATTGGATCACATGATAAAGGAGGGTAACAAAAAGCCAATTTTCTCGCTTATAAAGACGCTGGATTTTTCAATTTGATATTTTCCTTAAAGGCCCTGTCACACCATAACGTATCGCCTCAACGTATGCCAACGTATGCGAAATATCGAAAAATACGTTGGTGTACGTTGGTGTACGCTGATATAAGTTAGGGGTACGTTGGGGATACGTCGTTTACGTTAAGAGCACGCTGTGATACGCTGTGACAATTTGGAACACGTCGAGCCCGCGAAAAATATTGAGCATGCTCAAAATTTCTCGACGTACTCAACGTGTGCTTAATACGTTCTGCATAAGTTCCTGGTAAGTTTGTGGTACGTTAAATATACGTTGACATACGCTGAAATACGTTAGACATACGTTGACATACGCTGACATACGTTAGAGGTACGTTACTCGTCGTAAGTTATAGGTTGGACCTATAGATTTACCCTTCTAGATATTTTAATAGTTATCATCTAGGCTGCGTTTACTTGAACTGGCAACACTTGTCCCGCCGTGTACGGAACTCAATTTCTGCAGCGGCATAAGTCACGTGTTCGTTGTACGCCGAGGATACGCCGAGGATACGTCGAACACGGCAGACATACGCTTCGGATACGTTAAGCATACGTTGGTATACGCTCGCCGATCGCATACGCTGTGATACGCTGTCATAAGTTTGTTATAAGTTAGTGATACCCTATCAATACGTTAGTCATACGCTATGTATACGTTTAATACGCTATGGATACGCTATGGATACGTCCATTCCATCACCGATGTCGACTTTTCCTACGCAATTCGTTGGGAAGTTGGACGTTCTTGGACGTTCTTGGACTCTGACAATTTTCGAGCTATTTTTTGAATACGTCGGCATACGTTCAGGCCACGTTCAGGCCATACGCTATGGTGTGACAGGGCCTTAAAGGTCATGATATCATCGATCATTTAATCACAAAAACTATATACGATGACCCTGAAAGTTCCGAGAAATAAGCTCCTGAATAAGTGCCGAAACCTTATGAGAAAAGGCTGATTGTCATTTACTGGCGTGGTATCTTAAGATTTTTTAGATTTTTTAAATATGATGAAATTCTATTAGATTGAGTCTGCATGAATCTATTTTGGTGATCAAAAGTGATCTCAAAATGTTTAAATTATTTAAAAAAATTGGAAATGCACTTTTTCCTATTCTGCTATCTACTGAAGATAGCATAAACTTACTAAATGAAGAATGCTCAATAGTCAAATAGTATGTTTAAGCATTTGTACCTTGTTTATTCATAGACACCATTACTGATTACAACTTAGAATGATATAGGGAAGTTTTATCTCATTAAATTGATTGAAAATACGGAGTCTTTGATTTCTCTCGTTCTCGTTTACTACTGTATTTGGGGGGGGGGGGGACGACAGAAAACTTTAATATTTTTAGACTTGTTTAAGCTGATAGAATGATATAAAACAAATTCTTCTATAAACTTATGATAAAGATTCCTTCTAAAGTGGCAAACTTGCTACAAAGTAATGGTTCAATGCAGGTGTGACTGTCTGTATGACTTCAAAATCCAATATTCTAACACGTCGTCAAAATCCAGGATTAAGCAACTTAGACATTTTTTCTTCTTCAAAAAATGCACATTCTGTGTGTGAGATGAGAGCAACTCTTTTCTCAACACATTGTCACTGTCAATCTTCTAATACCAGAAATGCCTACCAACACATTTAAATCAACATTAAAACAAAATAGATCCAGCTGATTTAGTGGAGGAAGGTTTTGCATCATTGATGCCCTTGTTCTGTCATGGGCCGAAATGGTCTAGGATGAATTGAAATACAAAATGTGATGTTTTGAAGAACTTGTTTATGAATTAAAGTATAACATTTGTTTCTCAGTTCATGTTAAATCTAAACACATTACCATGAATTTTTTTTTATCACAATACATTGTTTATATGTCCAAGAATGTCCCCATTAGGTTTTAATTCGCTTACTTCTGGTGAAATGCCAAAAATATAGCGATATAAATGCATAATCATTTAAGAAATATATCACGGTATGTATGTCGGTAGCCATCCCATGCTAAAGTATTTCCAGGTTATTTAGAAAGTGATAAGAATACGAATAATTTAACGAATTGCATAATACTAATATTCTGGTTGCTTTATTTCCCATTTATTTTCCAGCTTTTGTTTCTGGGTTTGGTCATGTACGGGCCGGCTTTAGCTTTAAATGTTGGTAAGTTAACATGTTACATCAAATTAGGCCAAACAAATTTAATATTTTGCCTCAGCGACCCGCACACATTGCTTTTATACAGGCCAAAGTGGACAAAATATTAAGGGTCCCATGAGGGCCCTCTGTGGTCCCACGATCGATATTGGCTGGGACCCCTGTGTCAAATAGTTCTGAAGTGCAAGTCATTATAAAGAACTCTCACAGCTTTTCATGGAACCCTTTTTCCCGTATTTTAGGGTTCTATAAGGAACCATTTACTCAGGAAGAACCATTCATTCTGGGTTTGGAACCATGTGTATCCTTCTTAGAACCATTAAATGTTCCTTGAGTGCAGAAGGTTCAACATCGAACCCCGAGCTTACTCAAAGAACCCTTTCCGAACCATTTTTGCTGAGAGTGTACACGCGGCAGCCGTTTAAATTTGTTTTAAACATTTCATTGCGTTTCAAAAAAGCACCTTTTTACACACAAAAAGAGCTATGTCCTATGCGATTTTTTTTTAAATTTTATAAAAATCGAAATATCTTCAATAGTTTTGATTTTGCTATTTTGTCATTTTTTTAACTAGTTTGTTTCGGCGATACTCGACAACTTTGTGACTGAGAACACACATTCAACTAACTTTGATCAAGAGAACACATGCGTACAATGTGCATTGATCATATGTCTGATTACTATTATTAAAAAGGCAAAATCAAAACTATTGAAGATATTTGGATTTGCATTAAATAAAGAATAAATTTTAAAAAATCGCATAGGACATAGCTTTTTTAATAAAAAGGTGCTTTTTTGTTGGCCTTATGAAACTAAAAACGTTAAAAAAACTTCAAAAGAAAAATAACTATTCTGAATGCTTTAAAATAGGTTGATTAATGTAAAAGCCTTAAGGCATACGTGTGTAGGTCCACTTCTAGCTTACACATGTTCATTTAGAGACAGATGAAATAAAGTTAAGATGGAGAAATCTCAACCTTGAGATATACCCAAAAGGATCTAGCTGGTAAAAGTGGACAGGGTTGTGAGAAAAGGGAAAAGTATATCACTGTCAGATATGGAGATGCATGGGAACAAACGTCAAAATGACTATGGCAACTTTCTGTCCAATATAATCATTAATAAACGAAATAATCCGTGCGGAAAGAACAAGGGAACCAACCGAAAGATCCCAATAGATTTGGAGGGTTTTGCAAAACTGTTCGTGATTTTTTTATCATCAAGGTTTAATATTATCATGCGCATTCTTTATCAAGTTGTTGTCATATGATTATGATAACCCCGATTTTGTGGGGTTGTGTGGTTTTTTTGTGAACATTGCTGGAAATAACAAGTGTACTGTCGGATTTCTGAACTCGTTTATCTGCCGGTTCGGGACGCCGCGTCACCCGAACCACCGGTCTCAAGTTTCTGTCTCGACGGCTATTCTCAAAAGTTGACAGCTTGATAGTAAAAAAGAAAAAAAGAAAGAAAAAAAACCCCGTTTTCCCGCAGAACAAGTTTTTTTCCTTCGTCGCCTTACGAGTATATTATTTTCTCTTTACAGTTACCGGCATTAGTCTTTGGGGATCAGTGTTAGTGACCGATATTCTTTTCTCTTTACAGTTACCGGCATTAGTCTTTGGGGATCAGTGTTAGTGACCGATATTCTTTTCTCTTTACAGTTACCGGCATTAGTCTTTGGGGATCAGTGTTAGTGACAGGATTATCTTCTTTTCTCTTTACAGTTACCGGCATTAGTCTTTGGGGATCAGTGTTAGTGACAGGATTATCTTCTTTTCTCTTTACAGTTACCGGCATTAGTCTTTGGGGATCAGTGTTAGTGACTGGATTATCTTCTTTTCTCTTTACAGTTACCGGCATTAGTCTTTGGGGATCAGTGTTAGTGACCGATATTCTTTTCTCTTTACAGTTACCGGCATTAGTCTTTGGGGATCAGTGTTAGTGACCGGATTATCTTCTTTTCTCTTTACAGTTACCGGCATTAGTCTTTGGGGATCAGTGTTAGTGACAGGATTATCTTCTTTTCTCTTTACAGTTACCGGCATTAGTCTTTGGGGATCAGTGTTAGTGACAGGATTATCTTCTTTTCTCTTTACAGTTACCGGCATTAGTCTTTGGGGATCAGTGTTAGTGACAGGATTATCTTCTTTTCTCTTTACAGTTACCGGCATTAGTCTTTGGGGATCAGTGTTAGTGACAGGATTATCTTCTTTTCTCTTTACAGTTACCGGCATTAGTCTTTGGGGATCAGTGTTAGTGACAGGATTATCTTCTTTTCTCTTTACAGTTACCGGCATTAGTCTTTGGGGATCAGTGTTAGTGACCGGATTATCTTCTTTTCTCTTTACAGTTACCGGCATTAGTCTTTGGGGATCAGTGTTAGTGACAGGATTATCTTCTTTTCTCTTTACAGTTACCGGCATTAGTCTTTGGGGATCAGTGTTAGTGACCGGATTATCTTCTTTTCTCTTTACAGTTACCGGCATTAGTCTTTGGGGATCAGTGTTAGTGACCGGATTATCTTCTTTTCTCTTTACAGTTACCGGCATTAGTCTTTGGGGATCAGTGTTAGTGACCGGATTATCTTCTTTTCTCTTTACAGTTACCGGCATTAGTCTTTGGGGATCAGTGTTAGTGACTGGATTATCATGTACACTCTATACAACTATTGTAAGTAATTTACCTTTTTAAATACCTCATGGTTACTTTGTTATACCATGGCAGGTAATTACCTGCCATGGTTATACTCTATAGGTGAATACCCCCCTGGCACTGCCGATTATCATCATTACTGGAGAGAAGATGGTGTGCATAGCTCTATCACTCATCTAATATGGTAGCCCACATGTATTAGATGTATCTCAGCGTTTAGACCATCAAAATTGATCGGGTTTTCAGAATTTTATAGCTGTTTTACTGAAGAGGTGAAATTAAAGGTACCTGTACCTCACTGCGAATACGGCGGGATTTTGAGGTCGGCCATGTTTAGTGACATCATTGTGACGTCATGCTTGTGATGTTTGTACTTGTTTTGGTATGTATGGAAGGAGGGGACCTCTAGCTATACCATGGTACCCAAATAAGCATACTCTGCATTTGCAAACACTTTACGAGCCTCCCTACTGCACGATACGTGACCAACTTCAAAACCATATTCTTCGATAATGAAAAATATTCCATAATCGACGTTGAGGGCGATTTTTGATGTACACTGGGTAAAAAGAGTGCAAGAAGTGTTTGATCATGATGGTGCCAACATCTCCGGGTCAGACTCATCACAAAACTAAAGTATTGGTATATTTATACCTTTCTAAATAATCATTTACACTTTTAATTTCTAGGGGGAGGGGGGGGGGGGGGGTAATCACTTATGACACACGGTATATATGAAATGCACATGTAAATCATGTGGTTTTTAAGGTACATTTTCTAAAGAACGATTTATCCATGGCTCGAAAAATGTGGGTTTCTTGATTTTTGAAATCAGCGCTTAAAAACACCTCTTTAAAGCTCATTTATTTTCATTCTTCCTACCAGAAGTGAACATCTGTACACCATCCGGTTACCTCAAGTAGTGTTTTACAAGCAATATATTGGTGAAAATGTGTGACAATTGTTGAAAAGGGAGTGAATTTGACATGTATGTTCATCAAACCGCCATTTAAAAAGTTTCTATGGAAACCACTCAAATTTGAAATGCAAATTTCTCGTCAAAAATATGTATAATTGCAGATGATACTAAAAGCAATAACATGGTGAATAGTTGACAAAAACCTCCAAATAAGTGTGATTTTAGAGGTATTTTGTATTGCTATTTTTGGTTTCCATGGTTATCAGCAATAAGTAAAGTACAATTGGCACTGTACAGCGAATTCATCTAGATGTATGCACCATGTTAACGAGAACATATTGGTGAAATTGGAATCGCGGCCATTTTGAAATCCAAGATGGTTTACGTTTCAATACATTATAATAATTGTCAACATAGTAAATAATCTATCAGTCAATAGCAAAGTTTAGTTTGGTAATCCATTTAATTCTGGCACAAATCAATACTGGCTAAAAAAATCCGCAAAACAGTTCTCGAACCCACTGTGGATGGTTCATTGAGTTAAACATCGAGCACGTTCATGTTACTCGACTTAGACGTTCCATTCATATTACAATGGATACAATAGACTGCAATCTTCCTTTGTAAAAGTACCCTAAATACGTAATCGTGTAAATGTGAAAAAAGCACCACCTAAACAAGTATGGCACAGTATTTTACATACCCTAAGCAAGTAATATCAGTATTTCCAATACCCTAAACAAGTACTCAAAATATTTTGATACCCTAAACAAGTACTCAAAATATTTTGATACCCTATTAGCAAGTAATTTGTATAATTTAAACCTCTTACCACGTATGACACATTTCTAACCCTTTTTTCCTTCCCTAATAAGCTTTTAAGTATTATGAAACAAATGCTGAGCTGATTTATCAGATCACTTGCGAAGGATACAATTTGAGAAATATATCTCTAGAACATGCATCATTGCTATTTATTATTCTCATGGAGCAAATAAGGACCCTAAATACGAAAGCCAATAATTTAAAAAGTATACCCTTTTTCTTAATTTTGCTTGTTTTGATACCCTATTCACGTTACCTACGTAACGTACCCCAGCTTGAAAAACGACCCTAATTACGTGATTTCTTGGACACGCATGATACCCCTCTTGTAATGACCACTGAGCACCCCGAGAATGAGATGACGATGACGTCATGTTTCAACACAGGCAGGACCGAATTCAACTTTAAATTAAATTTTGCATTCTGCGGGAATTCTTTTCAAATATCGGGAGGTGGTTTTATCACTAATCTAATTTTGAAGTTGATACTGAGTTAGTTTTTGACTTTCAATAACATTCCCGGGCAACAAGCACTTGCTCCAACTTTCTGACTTCGATTATATTAACTAAATTAAACTAGGCATGTTTATTTATTATAAATCTCTGCACGCTAGAGTTTCGACATTGAGCTCGCCGGATAACTCATAGACCTAACTCGATTTTGACATCAAGTCAAGGGCGTCCCCAGAGGACCCCCCCCCCCCCCCCCCCATTCATCATATCTGTCGGCAAAATCATGGTGCTGTGGGCAAATCAAAGGATTTGATATGAATGCCATCATCCAAGTACTTCAATGATAATTTGTAATAGAGCGCGGTACGCTTTGTCAATAATAGTATCCTCCTCTCCTGATTACACGGTCATGACGTAATTATCTATCAACTATGTCAATATCCACCATCATGTCGCGTCAAGTGGCCGAGATTATAACGATTTGAAAGACACCAAACAAATGACAATTGCAGTCTATTGTATCCATTGTAATATGAATGGGACGTCTAACCACGTTTGAACGTCTTGTACTGTTACTGTGTGAATTCCCATTGTACAAACCAGTAAATGACATGGTTTACACAAAGTACGCTAGTTTTCTTATTTTTCATCGGATTGATCTCATATTTTCAGGATATCATAATAATTAATTGAGTTTTACATTTAGACTAAATTGGTTATGGTCCAATGATTATAATAAGAATTACACCGTCATGAAACAGAGTCCTATTTTTTTGATACACCCTGTACAAAGGAAAAAGACATCGGAAATGTTCAATAATATCATTTACTTTCAGAATTTAGAAATAAGGGTTCGACATCTATCAATTTAAATGCCATTTCTTATATTAATTTGGTCATATTTTCCAGGGTGGAATGAAAGCAGTTATATGGACGGACGTTTTCCAGATGATTACGATATTCGCTGGCATGTTGTGCGCCCTCATCGAGGGGATTAGGAGAATTGGTAGTTTTGAAAAGATATGGCAGACGGGACTGGAAAATAACCGCATCGTTTTTGAGTATGTTTTAAGATAATATAAGAAAATATAAATCATGTTTGTTTTTAGATCACACATGTAGATAATTAGGTTACACAACACAATGATAGATGACACATAATCTACAAATTATTCTCTATGAAAGACTCATCTCTATAATTTCAGTATAATAAGAATGAGCTGGCAGCCAATTTGTGTGGAAACATCTTAATTTTCCACGATAATGATCAACAATGTGTTTTAACTAATCAATCAGTCTTTTCCTACACATATGGGAATCATTTCAGATGACATTTTTGTTTATTCGAAAGTTGTTGGAAAATTATTTGAAAAGAACCTCATATAAGCTTAATATGAGCCATATAATGTTCTAAGCCTATAGAGCATTCAATGCCGCGTGTCTTTTAGTCCATAACGGAATAAAGCACATAGGCTTACACAACTTTCAGCAAGACACTCAGTTGTTAGTTGTTTATAAGATATGTTTTCCTAGTTTGGAAACTAATATTTTTAAACGTCGGATATGGAGCCAGCTCTTATTGAGTTTTCAATCGGAAGTTTTTTACCGTCTGACATAGAATCATTAATATGATATATTTTAGGAGATAGACAAAATAGGACGGTATTTCAAGTTTAGAAATTCAATGTTGTTTCTTTTATAATCTTATAAGCTTTGACATGACAGAGAGATTGTCGAGCATGAGCTTTTCATTTAGTTGGATTTTCTTTCTAAATCAACTACGGCTTAGTTAGCTTACACTAAGAATACAATGCCGGAAACATCTTTTCATGAGCTATTTATGAAGTGAGACTGGATGCAGACACCTACACGCCCAGCACCGCCACCAGAAGACAATACCTTACAGACTTGCCAACTAAGGGAGCGGGCATTATTTACGCCAGGGGGGGGAATGGAGGAGTTAAGGGGGGAACGCGAAAAAAAATCTATACAGACAGGGGGGAACGCGAATATTTAAAAATCAACTGAGGGGGGAACGCGAATTTTTTTTTTTACACGTGTGGGGAAAAAAATAATAATTTGTTTTAATAGGGAGGGGGGAACATCAATTTTTTTACCTGATGGATGGGGGGAACCTGAAATTTTTTTGGAAGACAAAAGGGGGAACATGAAAAAATGTGGGGAAAATAGATGGAAATCCTCCATTCCCCCCCCTGGCGTAAATAGTGACCGCTCCCTAATATGTTCTTAACGTATTTCGTACTCCTGAATACGACGCGAAAGAGACTATAGTTTATAGCGTGTTCGTGTCTGGCTCCGGGGTCTGGCTTGTGACTCGATAACTAAGGCATTTCGACCCATAGGCTTGACTTATCCGCGGAAATCGGGACTAGAAGACAAACGATAGAATCACGAGTAGTTCATGATCCTTTTTATGCTGTTATGAGCTCAATCCTTATCGATCACGTGGTATTTGTAAACGGGGGAATACCCTGTGTACCCGATGTTTCAAAGTCTGTATTGTCAGTCTTTCGATAACACGTCTCGAGCGCCACTAAGATGCCTTGCCTCTCTACACACGTGCGTTCACCCCTACGCATCGTCACAGGTGGGGAATTTTTCCCTCATTGCTACCCAATTTCCAACGGTCTGGGGCTGTGACGTAGATGAAAGGAAATCATTGATCGCCGACAATTCGGCGCAATACCAACTGACATTGCATCCATGATTTATCTTGTTTATGATCAACCTATCACACATTATGTGCATTTGTTTGCATAGTTTCAGCCCAGATCCAACTATACGTCATACATTTTGGTCGGTTTTCGTTGGAGGGATATTTTTCTGGAGCGCCATTTATGCGGCCAATCAGACTATGGTACAGCGATACCTCACGTTGAAAACGGCAAGAAGGGCAAAGCTGTAAGTGTATAACCTACTCTATACACCTAGCACAACAAGTCCCTGACTAGGTGCTTTGATGTTGGCTAATTCAAAATAGATAATCGGCAAAAAGTGATATAAATTAAATGAACAAATTTCTTCTCCGCAGTTTGATACCTCATTCAAAAAAATCGAATGGATACTTTTAAAGTTATGGCGATTTCAATGACCGCGCATAACAACAGTAAAGTTGCACTAGAAATGGTTTTCTATGGGATATCATTGATTTGTGTGTGATTACTGTCATAACTGTGTGCTATCTGAACTAGCCACCTAGGAATGTGGATGAATGGGTCTGGAGTGATTGCGGTATAAAGGGTGTGATTAGCTGTGAAGATTAAAAGTATTTTGCTAATTAGCTGTGAGTCTTCACACACATTTTCACTGCGTAAATAAAGGGTTCAACAAAAGAAAGTATACCACTTTGTTTATGTCATTTTGAGTAACTTTTAATTTGTTTTTGACCAAACAGGCTAGATAAGCATTTAGATGAATCTTTTAGGCATAATTTGATACCAAATTTGCCCCCTAACAACAAAGATAAACCATGATTAGCACCATTTAAAGGAAAATATCTCATTTTCAAAAGTCGCATTTCCAATACACAGCACGAGAAGATATGGTTAATCTGTCCATGTTCTCCCCATCCATTAACATTCCTTAACATTCAAATCCTTCACCCATGCATCAGTTTACATTTGAATTAGCCCGCGCATTGAGGGATATGCGCGGTGATCAGTACGGGATAAATACGGCATATGTGTGTGTTAACAATTGGCCCTTTCTTCTCGTGCTGTGTATTGGAAATGCGACTTTTGAAAATGGGATATTTTCCTTTAAATGGTGCTAATCATGGTTTATCTTTGTTGTTAGGGGGCAAATTTGGTATCAAATTATGCCTAAAAGATTCATCTAAATGCCTATCTAGCCTGTTTGGACAAAAACAAATTAAAAGTTACTCAAAATGACATAAACAAAGTGGTATACTTTCTTTTGTTGAACCCTTTACATAAAAATCAATGATATCCCATAGTAAACCTGGTCAGGGACTTTGTGTGCTAGGTGTAGTTTATTAAACAGCAACAATAGGCTTGTGCGTGATAGTCAGTCACACCTTAATCCAAACCAAATCAGTAGGTTTGCACCATATTACGTCAATATTTCACCCATTATGTCCACTTTCCATTCCAATTCAACGTGAAGTATACGATGAACGTAACAATGCATTGTTAAAATATGATAGACAGGGTGAATCAAAAGAATTGTGCATGGAATAAAACGACCATTTAACCTTGATGTGTGCATTGAACCATACATGTCATTGTTGCTGTTTGTATAAAGCGACAATTTTGCTGAAGACATGTGTGCCCTGTCCAACATGTTGCGAACAGCTCGCCTAACCATTGTTGCGGCGTTGCTTCGGCTCTTACACACGCCTCCATATATTGAAGGTTGACTGGTGATGCTGTTATTTTTGACAATTGGTGTGATGATAATGACCATTTTAGCATGGTTTTTAGCAAAACGAATTTGACTGCGAGTAAATCCCATTGGAATGACAAAAAATGCTGTCAGCTTACAAATCTTGTCACAATTTGCCTTTTTCAGCCAATTACTTTTATTTATTAGGAAGATAAACTCGAATAATTACGATTAATAAAAAAATACTCTTAAGAAACCACACTATTTCGTTACACCGCAAGGCCCTCCCTGTTACGCAATTTAGTATCACATTTCTTCATTAACCCCCTATCCCAAACCACACTAACCTTAACCATCTCCCGCAGCCCAACGTATTTCTTTAATACTTGCCCGCTCGTGTGTGTAGGGTGGCGTGGGAGGGTGTAGGGGTGCGTATGTCTGCTGTGGGGGGGGGGGGGGGGGGGGGGGGGGGGGGGGGGGGGGGGGCTGCCATAAAGATTACACATAAAATGGTCAAAACAGTGTCTTCTTTTTAAAGTCGTATATTATATTTAAACTATATCTCATGGGCATCTCAATTTGCACAGGTATTACAAATTACAATCAACAACACACATAGCTGATAATATATAATTTGTCACCAAAAATCAAATTAATTAATTGCTTAATTAATTGCTAATTAGTTCAGTTTTGAAGGTGCTTTTAACAGATTTCTGTGTGTTAAAACGTATTTAAATAATATTCCACATCGGTTATCAGATTAAATGTTGTTTCTGAAATAACTATAATTGAATGCAACAATTATATTGTATTCTTTATAATTATCACTATTGATTAATTAGTTAATTAATTAAATCAAGACTAATTGATGTATTGCCAAAGTTGCGATGGTTACCATGTAATTTTGTATACATGTATGATTAGAAACTTACTTGATGCAAGATGCAGTTATAATTCCTGATAGTTCGCATTTGGACTTTTAGATTGCGGCAATACGACTCTCGTTGTATTGCTGGTATCAACAGAGTTTTGTTTTTCGAAATGTGTGCAAATAAAAAAATCATAAATCATACAATTGAACATTTAGTTATATTTTATTGACACCCTGAAATAATAAAATAAGATGGTATCCAGCTTGATGTTATGATCTGAAATGTATAGATCTGAAATAGTCTACTCCAGCACAGCAATCATGCGGTTATCAACTCCAAAATTATTTATAGACTTCTCTTGGAATTGTCCCACTCTACATTTTGATCACCCTGTATATTAAATTGTTGTCAACTAAATTCTGCTATAATTGTCTTTCTTCATCTAGGTATCTAACCCAATGGTTCAAAACATATTTACTCGCAAAACTCTAAATATAAATTATTTTGTCGCTATAAAGCATTGTTTTCCATTATTTTATACACATGATTTTGACCACCCTGTATATTTTAATGGAGGACGATTGGTCGATTTACTTTTTTTATTACTGAAAGCCCTATATCCTGCCTTCTTACTACTATACTTGTTTTAAATGAAAAAATAAAAGTTATGTGAATTTGAATCAAAATTGGTGAATTTTCTCTCAATTTACATAAGTGTAACTTTATTTTACACACTTTTGACATATGACCATAACCCGTCTCAAATCATCATATACAGACTGTTACCAAAAAAGTTATACAATCGCAATTTTATTTTTAATCCAATGTTAAAATCATGCAATGTCAAAATCTTTTACAATCCGTTTTGGCTACCAGTATCATTTTATTTGGTCTTTTTAACTACTTGCGTTTAAAATTCATGACTAATCTACTAAGTCGTCTAGAAATCGGATTGGGCCACTTTCACAATATCATACAATCTGGCTTGTATAAATTAAATGGTTAGGGTATCATGCAAAAAGAAACATTAAAGAGAACAATATAATTCTTTTTCAAATAGTTTTATTTCATTTGAATAAATAAATTCATAAAATAAATAAATAATATTTGTAAAGACCTAACCTTCGTTGTAATACTTGTAACCACTTGAAATGAACCACTGTTAACAAGAGCGCTCTACTGCTGTGTTCCTGGTTCGATTCCATTCATACTCATCCCAGTGGTTTTACCATTGATTAAACCAAAGTGGCCCGGGTGATTTCATGACTACTTTAGACAATTGATCATATCTCTGCTTACCGACCATCGATTGTCATGAAGCAAATCAGAAATTCAACGGGAGATATTTTTAATATTTTTTTCAAAAATGTATAATTTCTTTTTGTTACAGCCTGTATATTAGCGGTGCAACATTCACGGCTTTTAGATGAAAAATGAGATAGCCTTTTAACATCTAAGGATACATACAAACAAACATGTACATACAACATTGCGTGAATTATAGTAAGATAAAAACCGTACCGATAATTGATATGATGAGCAAAAAACGGGAATATCCAGGCATTTTCAGAATGGTGCTACGCGGGGCCTTGTTTATCTTTATGCGTACTGCAACCGGCACGTAAGACATAACGCATCGTAGTGCGCCATGCAAGATAAACGCGATTACATGGGTACACTAGTGCGCACACGCACCGCCCCCCCCCCCCCCCCCCCCCCCCCCACCCCACACCACCCCACGCACCCTACACACGCGGGTGGGCAAATAATGGAGAAATACGCTGTGCTACGGGAAATGGTTAAGATTTGGCCTTTGGGGTTGATTTAAGCCACGGGGTGCGGAGAGGGGGTTGTGCTGGGTGGTTGTAATGAAGTAGGGCCATGAGGTAATGAAATAATGTGGTTGCTGATGCTATGGTGAATCTAAATCGCTCCCGCCAGAGATCTGGTTATGTTACAATAATTAAATGATACTAAATTGCGTAATTGTCCTTTTTATTCTGGTTACTGGTTTTAAATTAGCTAGCATTAAATCACCTAGTTTGTAAGGTGTACACTTTTGACGGAATACAGGCTGTCCCAAAATGATTAGTACCCATCGATGCACAAAGTTCAATAATGTTTGTCATCATCAATCGATGGTATTAGGTCCGCTGTTTTGACATCATCTTCGTCATTCTGTACTATTTTATTAGAATTTTAGATCATGAATATCGGATTTATCAAACTCAAGATACACTCCATTATGTAAAACATGGTGATTTTACCTTTTTGACAAAGTGCTAAAAAATGTGTGTGCTATTACAGCTTGTTTGAAAGAAACTTGTGTATTCTCATAATTATCTTGTCTACTCAATATAATCTTGTGTGTCTTTCTGTTGTAACTGTTATTAGTTATGGGTGTTCAAATCATTAATAATTATATTCCTTAATTCAATTTAACGGGTAAAAGAAGTTTGTCACACTTGAGTGACCCCGTGCATTGTTTTATTTGACAAGAGTTTAGCGACTTCTAAATGAAGTGGTATTTGGTGAATCACCAAATTTCATTTTCACGTTGTATAATGGATTTCGTGATATTAAACACTGAGGGACTATTATAATTTTCAGCAAGTTTGTAGGAAATTGCATCCCCAATATGAAAAAGAAGTCAAAGCCACTGCTAATTACCCATGACCACGTATTTACCTGTTTAAATATCCTTCAAGTTTAGCCTCAGAACTAGCTCATTATAGAAACAAAGCTTGGGGTCGCTCATGCGTGACGATCCATTTTTACTCTTCAAATTGAATCAAAATGAAGAAGTATTAATGGTTTGAACAACAATACGATACAACAGCAGTTTAAAATAGAAAGGAACCAAAGCTATTAGCAGACAAGCGATTGAGAGAATGTATTAGTTTCTTACAAACACGCTGTTTAAAACACGTTTTTTTGCACTTTGCCAAAAAGGTGAAATCACCATGTCTTACACAATGGAGTGTAACTTCAATAAAATAAGTCCGATATTCATGATCTAAAATTCTAATAAAAGGGTAGAGTATAGCAAATATGATAGAAAAACAACGGATCTAATCTCATTGATTTTGATGATGAAAAAAATTATTGAACTTTGGGCATCGATGGGTACTAATCATTTTGGGACAGCCTGTATATTATTAATTCAAATTAATGGAACTAAGGTAAAACTAATATATAACACATTTTAACAACTTTGATATTCGGTAATTTTCCTATTTCTTCGAGAACCACGTTTCTACTCCTAAAACATTTTTGTGATTGTTGTTTAATTCAGATCTGTACTTATTGGTGTTGTTGGCGTGGCCGTTACTTTCACAATAGCAATTTTAGCCGGCCTAGCAGTATTCACGTACTATGCTGGCTGCGATCCGTTGAGAAATGGAAAGATCAGCAAACCGGATCAGGTATTTAAAGGAAATAATGCACTTCAAATATTATAAAATATCGGTTTGCCGTTATATTACACATTGGAGGATTCCACCAGGATCCACTTAAAGGGCTCAACAAAAGAAAGTCGTACACTTTGTTTAGGTCAATTAAAGTACCTTTTGATTATTTTTTTTACCAAACAAGCTAGATAGACATTTGGATGAATCTTTTAGGCACATTTTGATACCAAACATAACACCTAGCAATAAAGATAAACCATTATTAGCGCCATTTAAAGAAAATTAGTCAACTTTTCAAAAGTCACATTTTCAATTACTACACGGGAGGAAAATGGGTGTGTGCGAGGTTCACCCCGTGTGTGACACTGTTATTAACCACCAGGATTGACCGGCGGGCAATCGATCACACTGTGCAGCCGTGTACACTACCCTGTGCTGGGCGTACACGTAGTGAGCGTGATATTTGATTCCGAACATAAAGGGCATTAAGTGCTTGTTAACAATTGGTGTTTTCTTCCGCGTAGGGTATTGAAAATATGACTTTTGAAAAGTGACTAATTTTCTATAAATGGTGCTAATTATGGTTTATCTTTATTGTTAGGTGGTATGTTTGGTATCAAAATTTGCCTAAAAGATTCATCCAAATGTCTATCTAGCCTGTTTTGTAAAAAAATTATCGAAAGTTACTTTAAATGACCTAAACAACGTGTACGACTTTCTTTTGTTGAGCACTTTATAATAAATGTACGGGCTGGACGGTTGTTACAAGCCTCAAATGTGCGAAATTCGTGTTTCATTGTTCGTTTATACATTAGAAACACTTTTGTCACTTTCTATTGAATAAACACCGTACGCATTGTGCCTGACGGACTTGATGAAAGTCTGTATACATTCCTTGTATATTTTCGGAAGGTTGTTGACGAATCACCGCTCACGTGATCATGACATCGGCTACGGCGTCATGCTCAGATTCGCTTGAAAATTATACAGGATGTGTATAATATTGACAAGATAAACTCACATGCCGATTTTTCTCAAAATACACTCTATTTATAAATGATTCTTTTTACCCTTTGTACCCTTATAGTATGAATTTGTTTTTTTGTATTATGTTTTTGCCAAAATACCAATGCATAATATTTAATGTAATTTCTTCCACATTTAAAATCATAATATGGATTCGAATGGAGTGGGTGCTTAAGGGTGCACACCACTATTACGCGCTATAGTGTGTTTCTATGGGAAAGATGCCTTCTGAAAACGACGATAACTTGAGCTACCTTGCAACTCCTTTTATAAAATGTTGGAATAGTTATAAACACAGATAGATATTACTTGGGTTAAAAATTCAGACCGAGTTTCCCTTTTACATTGTTCAATATTTGTCCCTTTATACAGGGAAGTCATTTTGAATAAGAATTCACACGTTGAAGCGAGTATGTGTATCCATCCGCCAATATTGTTCAAATAAATCGTTCGATGTATACTCTTTTTGTTCAAAATATATCGGCTACAATTCAAGGAACAAATAGAGACCAAATTCAATCATTTTTAATGCCAAATAATGTCAATATGAACAACTCTTTCCATTATTTAGGAACAAGATTCGTGATAGCGATTGTAATGAGGTCGCGCATTGATCGTAATAGTGGTGTGCACCCGTAACAACAAATTGTATTTTTTTCTAGAAACATTAATTAGTCAAGCTTTGTGGATATTTTTAAAGAGAAGTATAGCTCCTATTTCAACAAACAAGGTGTCATATAAAAGGTAATTCAATTTAGAAGATTCTATGGCCATCTTTTTTTATCAAAGTGTTTCTAGTGATTTTTGTGTCAATTTGAACTTTTCTCTTAAAAAAGTCCCTAAAAAAAAAGTATCAAAAAGTAAACACTTTATTTAGGTAATATGTTTATAACTATCCCCCAAAGTGAAAGACCCAAACTATTCAAATGTTCAAAACATTAGGGAATGTTCAAAAAATAAAGAAAACCATAAGAAATATCCAAAGACTTTTCTTTAATGTGGTCTCAAAATAAAAAGTATAAATATAATTCATTTGGCACAATAGTTGATTTTCTGCAGTGGTGAAATAGCTATATATGGATATGTGTTTTGAACTCACCACCCAAAAAGGGTGGTGACGTTGCATTTTTGGTGACCATACTAGTCTACATACAAGTATGGCTTAATAGATTCAACAGATTGTGTTATTTTCCTTATATGAGCCTCCGTTTAATCTCTCTAACCCTATTAATATTTTTAAAACGTCAAAATAATTGACAATCTGTTTATGCGTCTATAATATGATAATGCTGACGTAAATTGTATTGATTGAATTATTGTTTAGATAATGGTATATTTCATCATGGATGTGTTTGCTGATACCCCTGGTATACCTGGACTTTTTGTTGCGGCAATATCCTGCGCCACTCTGAGGTAATGGCCCTGTCACACATACGGCGATCAGGCCAGTTTAAAGGAGGTGTCCCGCAAGCACAAAAGTGTGCATTATATGTTAGAAATATAACTATCGAGCCCAACTTTTGTAATTATATAGAACAAAACACCACACTTATGACTAAAACAAATAAAAACCGCAATCTCTCAACATGCACTTTTTAAAATTCGCGGCGATCGAAAGTCCCAGTGTCGATGAAGTCATAGTTATACAATGCACATGCGCAAATTTGAGCACCGATACCCATGACGTCATCGACACCGGGACTTTCGATCGCCGCGAATTTTAAAAAGGGCATGTTGAGTGATGGCAGTTTTTATTCATTTATGTGACTAGTATGGTGTTTTGTTCTATATAATTACGTAACTTCGGCTCGATAATTATTTTTCTAACAAATAATGCTCAATGTTGTGCTTGCGGGACCCTTCCTTTAAGGGAATTATTAAACTATGAATAACACGCATGAAGAGCGCGGAAAACTGTCTGAAATGGTCAATTTTTAAATCAATGTCACTTTTATTCAAGGTAAACCATCTTTGCGCAAGTAGATGTCAATTCCAAGGTGTTTTAAAGATGGCGCACGGATTTACGGAGGTGCAAAAATGGCTCAACATGGTAACATTTGACCTTTGAACTTGATTATCTCCATGCACCATCGAGATCCCGACAATGTTTACTTTTGAATATGTTAAAGGCTCTGAGTTCTTCCATATGAACTTGTTTATTTAACAACGTTGTTTTCTTTTTGTACTTGGTCCTGTGAAGCGCCCAGAGGCTCCTTGCGTTGGGACTATAGTAAATCCATTTTTATTATTATTATTATATTAACATGTTTAATGAGATCCTGTTGGCGTATCAAATCATAGGGGCTTGAAAACATCATGAGGGGCGCTGTTCGTCAATGGGTTCAAGGTCAGCGTAATGTGACGCGCCAACAATATCCCAACGAATGTTTTTCATTTTTGATATGAACCCATCTGGAGGTTTCAAAATAGGTTTCCTTTCGTTGGGATGTGATTGGCGCGCATATTTATACTTTTGGGTATTCTAGGATTTGTTCTTGAAATTTCGTTGATTTTTACGACCGAACCGTGAGTGTTGGGAATCTTAAAATGGGCCTATAGTTTATTGGCATGGTAGTGTATCACTGGCTTTTGATCTGAGGACCTATGAATCACCACATACGTTCTTACAGGCACTTACAGGCTTGGCGCTTTGGTTTGATATTTTCTTTCAGCATGTTCAGCGCGATGCAAGCGTAAAGCCTGATCATCTTAGGTGTGCCAGCCCTTTAAATGAACGAATATAAGCAGTGCGGGCTGGTTTAAAGCCGATATGTTCCAAACAATATTATTAGTGGAGCAAAATAAACCATAAAAGTCCTCTAATTCTCGATATATCTATCAAAATTCAAAACATGATCTCGATGCTTGATTTAGATATCACACTGCACTGTAAACAGGGCTGTCAACATTTTGGATTTGCTGGGAGGGAGAGATACAGACTACATTTTCCCCCCGTAAAACATGCACAATTTCCCCCCGTCAGCAGCTGAAATCTTGATAAGTGGGGGGTGGGGGTGGGGGGGGGGGGGGGGGGTAGCGATGATGTTTTCCTCAAATCCGCGAAAATTGCATGGTCAAAATCGCAAATGTATAGACGGAAGCTAGTATAAAGGTGTTGATACACATTTTAATTGAGGTAATTTTGTTGAGGCGGCAGATTTTATATGCTAGGCGGGAGTGCGGGAGAAAGAGTGTCTATGCGGGAGACTCCCGCCTAACGCGGGGGAGTTGACAGCCCTGCAGTGTAAAACACAATAAATAAATATCTAAATAATACTAAAATAGCCGCCATTTTGATAATGCTAGTTTCTCAGGTCACATATACCTTTTGAAGTAAAAGGAATACTAAATATAAAAACAACGTGATGTTGATCACCGAAGATCACAATTTATGGTCGATTTTGCTCCACTTCCACTGTTCGCAATTCACCCTCCGTAGTTTGAACTTTATAGGCCTAATGCAGGTAGATCTTTGATTCGTGCTGATAATCGTGAACAATTTCGCCCTCTTGTTATTACTATGAACAAAATATAAATAATCAATAACCTACCGATCAAAAGCTGTCTGAAATGTATCCTCACACAAATACCTCGATGCAAAATGTCAAGCTCCTCATGTAAGATCTTGCAAAGACACACGCACACGCTTCAGGTCCCATTTATTTATATGTAGGCCTAATTAGCAATGGTAATCATTTGAGCATTTTCTTACAAAATGCTATCACATGACTGACCGTTTTTTTAAATTACTAATATCTATAGAACGTAACTTTTTTTTAACAGCACGGTATCATCTGGATTGAATGCCCTTGCAGCGGTCACTACACAAGATATCGTTGGTCCTTTATTTAAAGGAATAAGTGAGAGTCGGTCAACTACATTGTCCAAAGCATTTGGTAAGTGTATTTACGTGAATACCGTAGATATTCGAAATGAGGCCATAACATGTAGGAACAAATAGGGCGCCATCTCTTGATGTTTATAACAACTCTACATGTACGAAAAAATAGTGGTTAGAACCGATCCGTTGTATTCGTATAAACAGGCATACTAATTGTCGCAAGAAGGTAAGCTCAGTTGGTAGAGCAACAGACTTACAATATCCATAAAAGGCATAAAAGTGCCTGAGTTCGGGACTCGACGAAGTCCCAATGGTTTCTCTTTTTTCTTTTCATTTTTTTTTCTTTTTCAGATTTATCTATTTGTAATTATTTTATAATTGTTAATATTTACTATGTAAATATTTTATTTATCTTTTTGTTTTATAAGTATGTAAATGGATGGCTACGCAGTTCCCAAAAGTTTAACCCCCCGTAGAATATTTACTGGTTAAGAGGCATGTTTTACAAGGCCCTAAAAGCCATTTATTCCTCTCAACTATTTGTCTTGGACGAACCCAGGGGGCAAACATCACATGATTCGCTTCATATCTGAGTCGCGTGTGCAATAATTTTTTCGTAAATGAGTTGGGTGAAATCAGTTGATTTGTGTAAAAATCATTTTATTCTATGAATTTTGCAATTTCTCTCAAGTCATGTACGAAACAAAAATCCGTGTACGGACACATCACATGGTGCAATATGCTATGATAAATTATATTCATTGAAAACGCTCTATTATATAACTGTCCTTGATCATATTCAATGTTTTTTTATCGATTGAGATAATGATATGAATATCATCAGTATACTCCGTATTCTGACCGTGCAATCGATCTGGGGATAATTTCAATACTGAAGAATAAATCGAATAGAAGAGTGTCGAGTCATGAACGTTTTGTGTTTAGTTTTCGTGTGTTCCTTTTTGTACACATGGCTGACGGCGAATATCTGAATGTATTCGATAAAACGTGTACAACCGTAGAATCGTTTCACAAATGTATTATTAATTACACTTAAGGGGGTGAGGACCCTAAGGTAAAGCCTCCGTAAAACTGCTGTAACGTCTTCATTATTCATTTAATCTATATAAAAGTATACATTCTTTTGCAGAAAAGGGTTCAATGAATCCAACCATGATCATGAAATTGACCATTTTGGAGAAAATTATTTTAAAAAAACATTTTTTGACCTATTTTAGGTTCTGCAAAGATAACTCAAAAAAAAAATCTTCAAATTTTGTCCTAATACAATTCCCATGGGTGCTTTATTTATTTTTAGGAATTATAGACCAAAAAGTGCCAAAAAAGTGCCAAAAATGGGATTTTCATGATTTTGGAGGCGAAAAATATTTTCTTGTATTCACAAGTTGTAGCTAAATAAAGAAAAGTCACAATCCCATGTTCAATTTGAGTGCCCCAGACTGCCCGTTCTTCCTACAGTACATCAAAGACATTTTATAAGCAAATCATACGTAGGCTGCCACAATTATACTTGCAGTTATTTTCTTATTAATATATTCATGATTACTGATGACATGACAAAACATAAACTCCTCACAAAATGTATCGAAACACCCTACACATGATCCAATAATTAACGGTCCGAAAGGGTATAAGTTATCAAGTAATCAAAGCCAATGATCAAAGCCAATGATCTAGTGCATAATTTTGTTTTGCGTATTTTGACACCTCATATTTTGACACCTCGATTGTTGTTGCGGAGCGGAGTTATTGTCATTTCAATGGACGTAGGTGCATTTTCAAAAGTGACAATCGTCCCTATAGAAGCAAGTTTGCATAACTGTTATCAATGATTATTCACTGGATCATTGGCTTTGATTAATTCATACCCTTTCGGACCGTTAATTATTGGATCATGTGTCAGGTGTTTCGATACTTTTTGTGAGGAGTCTAGTTCTTCTCTTGGCGACCCAAAACCCAGTTCAACGGGCCTTACCGACTCCCACATTGCCACGTGCGAATAATACCGCAACATTTCGGGAAATTGTTTTTTCGTTTGTCTAACCAACCAACTTGAAAATTGAAATCCCACCGGAGGGTAATCAGAAAATCATAGGGTACAGTATAACTTAAGTTATAATTAAAATGTACATTTCCTGATCATATCAAAAGCATTTTTTGTGTATGAGATGTATCAAAGCACGCAGGATCAGTATGTAAACATCATGGTGTACTGTTTGAGGCAGAGTGGCGCGACAGTGATCGGGTGTTGGTACTGCAACTCTCATGCTTGTGTTGTATAAGTGCTTTTTATCTTTGTATAAAAAAGAAACTGGATATGAGAATTCTTTAAAAGAGCATACTGTTCTCCATTCAACGTTTCTCTTTCAATATACCCTTTAGGCTATGCGCGTCGATAATTTCTTTTGTTGTAACCTTCTGCTTTAGTGGTAGTGGTAGTATAAATGTATACAATGAATCAGTAACAGAATGTCTTACGAAGAACATGGCATATGAAATGAACCTTAGAAAGATTTGAAATTATCAAACTGTGATTTTTGTTGCTATCTCTTTGCATGTTGTGTCTATAGCTTTGACTTACGGATTGATTGCAGTGTTTGTTTCGTACGCAATATCTTTGGCAGGTTCAGGCTTGTTGAGTGTGAGTATTTTGGTTTGTCATTTGATTGGTTAAAAGTGGGATACGTTTTTTGGGGCGGAGGCAACGGCCTCGCCTCTATATAAGTAGATATTGCCCTTTTGGGAATACGACATCTTACCTACGGTTTACATGCGACAATAAATCCCTTACGTCTCACGTATGTCCCAATACATAAAAACAGATCCTTCCTTTAGCGTATACAAATAACCAACGAGTGTTTCTGACCTATTTCAATTAAAACCATTCAATCAGTATTTAAACAGGTTTTGTACAGATTTTCTTGGAATTGGGCTACTTTTTGGCGCGGCAAGCGACTTTTAGGTGACATTTGGGATGCGGTTATAGCAACACTGCATATCTGATCAAATAACAGTTGTTTACACAGCCTGCGGTCATTCATGGACTAGCATCCATCAATAAACCAAGGCATTTTGTAAAGTCTTTGAATAAACACATTCATTGACTGTCAAATTACATTATAAAATGAAACGCTTCTTATTGTTTTAGGAAAGTTTGAAGGCAAAATAGGAAAAGAACGTGGCTTTATTGATATAGTCACCCCTTTGAACGGTAGAAATCGGATAGATATTAACAAAGTTACCAAATACCGATATTTTGACAGCACGTGCAAAGGGTATATTTTGAGACGTTATTTGTTCACGATATGTTTCCTCTGTTATGTACACGATGTAGCATAGCGTTCACAAAAACAAGCAAACAAATGTAATATCACAACAACAGCCCCAAAACATCACTCTTGATTTTCAAGCCAATTTCTTTATTCGTATTTTTTAACTCAATTAAATATGTATCAACATATACTATGTACATGTACATCAAGTTCGTTTCGAGTTTATTATATTTATCAATTTACACAGGAGGCCCTCCAGTGTTCCCATTGCGTATGCATTACATCATCGTTTTGTATCGTAATACATGCAAGCTGAATTTGATAGAATTCGTATTTTCTTTTGGTGCTGAGTTCCCATTTTACCTAGATAGTAAATATTCAACCAATCACAGGAGATGTACTAACCAATTCAGAAGAGACTTGGCTATCGGACTACCTAACTCCTGGAAAATACAATCGTTTCTGAATTGCGCTGTCGACCTCTAAGTTCGAGAAATTTAAATTCAAAGCACTCTGACGCTATTGCATCTAGATAAATAATAATAATAATAATGGTCCACTAGCATGTTTTTCAGGATTAATTAGATACCAAATTGATGTTATATGATGATCGAGAAAGCGAGCAAATATGGAAATTAGTGCGACATGTTGAAATATATTTTCAGTCAAGTCAGTGCTTTGATACGGATACGCGCCGCAACACACGCTGCATCTCCCATTGGCCAAGTTCCAGCTTTGTCTACGTTTTTGTGGGCTTGAAACTCATATACTATTTTCAGGTATTTTGACCACACACAACAAGCAACTGGCACCATGAAAGTAAGCTCATTTTCAAGAAATGCGCGCGTAGGGCGCGATTATTTTTTTACTTTATACCTACACCTATTTTTGGCACGATTGAGGTACATTTTGGGTCTAAACAAGCTTGTAGCGCGCGAAAAAATCATCTGTGTACTTTTGACCATTATAATTCCATGATTCCTCTGGTCAAATGAACCGACAGTGCCAATCTCAACCGACACGACGTCAATATTGGGGGGGGGGGGGGGGGGGGCGATGGGATTTGACAAAGTTACAATCTCCATGTTAAATCTGTACTGTCAATCCCCAAGTGACAGGTGTGTAACCAGTTCGTGTGTGGTAAAGTCTGACAACGTGGTAGGCCAGCTTTCATACTTGAATTCTAAAATCCTTTAATGTTCTTACTCGTTAACATCGTCCTGACTTTTTATAGTATTACTAACAGGATTTAATGATTTCCATTCATGTTATATTGGTAAATAAAACTTATGACATAACCACTCTATGTGTTACCGATATCACACTCTGCTATCTGTTTTCTTCAAATTTATATGACCGCCCCTTTCCTTTTTAAAGGAACTTTTATTTACAATATCTAAGTACTTTAGCCTTTCAATAGTTTAAATTAACAAATAGGCCTATATAAACTTTAACGAGTGGCATGGTTTAGTTATTTATGCTCAAAGGTGATCTCGAAAAAACATGCTAGGGTCTGAGACGCAGTCGAGGGCGTTTATAGATATGGGCCTATAGTTTTAAGCATAAATTGTAATGCAAACGGGCGATATGTGATTAGCATAGTTTTTAATGGATTTTGATAAAACATTTTTTCTGTATTTGTGACAATTCGTTCACAGTTTGTATTTAACATTTTTGGACTATTGGGAGGACCAATTCTCGGGTTATTCTGTCTTGGAATGTTTTTCCCATGGTCGAATTCAAAGGTGAGTTGTGAAGGTTATAGAAATGCAAATCAGAAGAACACAGGGTGTTTCGATACCCTTTTTAAGCTTTACATATTCGGTAAAATAATTCTGAAACACTGAAAACATGGATAGGGAAAACTAGCAGAATAATTGTAATACTAGATATATCACCCTTTCTTAGGCTTCTTAATATATAACGCACGCTGAAAGTCTGTTGTCACATAACTCACAATACCATAAATTGGCTCAACTTGCTAAACGCAAAGTACAGTGTAGGTGCGTGTACCTGTAATCAAGTGCTTCCTCACATTCCATTTATGTGGCTTTTGAAAGAATGGATTTTACTTGTAACATTTTGTCCACGACATTGACAATAAGAACTACTTCAATCTGAAAATGTCCCCTCCCTTTACCACATAACATAGCTCATACACTTCGTGTTTATATGAAAGTGCACTTTTATAATTCGGAAAACTGTTCGTCTGCATTTTGGTATATATATGCAGCGATGGAAATACCCACATGACTCTCAACCAGGGGTTGACTAGGAACTACACACTTTGTGGACTTAGAATATTTGTAACCATAGACGGTTACCGTCTAAGTTCTAACCTAACTTTTACAAAAAGAAATAAATTAGTTGAAACAGTGGTCCTAGTGGGAATCGAGCCATTGACCTCTGCATTGTAAATCATGTAAGTCAACCACTAACCTTACCCTTACCCTAACCCTAACCCTAACACTAACACTAACCCCAACCCTAACACTAACACTAACCCTAACCCTATCCACCCAGGGTTGGTCGACTTAGGGTTGATCTACCCCGGGACTGTCTACCCCGGGTGGAAAGTCTTGTGGGTATTTCCATTGCTGCATATACATTTATATTGGTAGATAGCTGTTATCATAAGGTTGTTATCAACATAAATTAAGTATAAACATAAATCTGTAAGTGTTTATCTTTTAAAATATGTTTTCAGTCTTATACTGCTAATCATTTACCGGAGATTACAGTTTTATACGAATATCGAAACTTCTGGGACACACTGTAGGTCGCTTACTGCGATAAAATAGGTCATGGGAATGGTAATTTTAAAGTTCATATTGCAGTATCTATGATGATTGGCAATCGAGACGGAAGAATGTCTCAAGATAACTAAATGTGATTCACTTTTGAAGCACTTTATTGTAAAATATAATACAATTTGTCATGGGCCGATATAATTTTCAATAAATGTACCAAATATCAATTTCATATCATACTCCTTTAAAGGGCCATTCCAGCCAATTATTATCAAAAAGCAAGGTTTTTGCACAATGGCTCCTGTGTCTTCTTCTACACCGGTATGAAAATCCACACGTCGAAGCTGAGATGAGCCAGTGGACATCATAAGGAATAAAGGTCATGAAGAAACGTAAGGCATAGATCCACGTTTATTGGCGAACCTTCTGAGATTACTCTGATATAATGTCAGAGGTTACACTGAAACTGAGATAATGTTAACAGAGACCCAATGATCCTACTGAAGACCATTGAATTGATATTAGTGTTGAGATACGATGTTGCGGAGCGGAGTTATTGTCATTTCAATGGACGTAGGTGCAGTTTCAAAAGTGACAATCGTCCGTATACAAAGAGATGAAATAGTGAAACTTTTAAATACTCGCAGCCTAAAGTATGCGCTCACATAATAAACGATGCGATTGGTTTTTTTATCAAAGTTATGGAACCATTATAAAAGATGTATCATGTGTATTTCAGGGAGCCATTTGTGGATTTCTGGTTGGGTTTGGATTGATCTTTTGGATTATAATCGGTACTATTCAATATCCACCCCTTGGCACCAAACCACCGTTGTCTATCGACGAATGTGCCGTGAATGCTGCCCTCAACATTTCAACTACTGAGATGGTGACAGCGGTGCTTGACGTGACTACGGGCTTTTTATCGTCAGACGCAGTACCTGTATTACGGTAAGCAGGTTCCTGATCTTAAAAATGAATCCAAGAGGAGAGTGAAAGAAACCCCGCCCCTAAAGAATGAATGAATGAATGATTGTATACATGAATACGAACGAACGAACGAACGAACGAACGAACGAACGAACGAACGAACGAACGAACGAACGAACGAACGAACGAACGAACGAACGAACGAACGAACGAACGAACGAACGAACGAACGAACGAACGAACGAACGAACGAACGAACGAACGAACGAACGAACGAACGAACGAACGAACGAACGAACGAACGAACGAACGAACGAACGAACGAACGAACGAACGAACGAACGAACGAACGAACGAACGAACGAACGAACGAACGAACAATTAAATTAGACGAACCAGTAAGTAAACACTGTCGTGTTATTAAATGTCTTTTCATTACAATTTCAGACCCTTGATAGCACAACTGTATACCATATCATACGCTTGGTATACATGTATTGCGTGCTGTACAACAGTAATATTTGGTTTGCTTGTAAGCCTAGTAACAGGTATGTAAATTATAAACAGCATATAATAGGGCATATACAAGTAATTAACCTAATATGCGGAAATACCGAATGCAAGAATAACAAGCCCAAGACAGCAGACTGCTACACAAACTCTCTACGGGCCGTATTCTCGTTCTAAACGTGGTTTTAGCTTAAACCGTGACAATTACTTTTAACGCATCAGCAGTCTTTACAGCCACAACACCCGCCAAACTAACAACTTTCGCCTACCCATTGACCACACAACTCTTATCTCCAGACGGTCAATGCGTTACTTTGGTCCTTCTACTTCGAATGCTACTCCGTCCACCATACGTAATTCAAACTCCACAAACGTCTTCAAGCGCATGCTCAGAGATCATCTTATCTCAGCGTACTAGTCCGTTCACAACCATGATTTTGAAGTAATTAAGAATCGTATCGCCCTGTAACTTGGAATGTATGTACAATTTATGATCAGAAATGTAAATCTGCAAGAAAATCTGCTTTAATTTTTTTTCGATGTTGAGGGCGTTCCCTGGAAAGATCACATAATATACCTTTAACAAACCCGCTGATAAACTCTACGAATATTGTCCCCAGAGTTCACGGTATACAATGTTTAATTTAGTGTGGTCAAAATTGGTTACGATAGATGCACGAGTATAGACTACGTACACGATCTGCACGTCAGCTTGCACCGGGCACGGTTTAGTAATCATTCGAAGCATACAGTTGGCGTATGAGTTTATTTCAACACGCGTTGTGTTAGACACTTTGCGCAGTGAGTTTACGCGTGTTTAAGTTAAACTAATTTTCGAGAAATGCGTTTAGTTAAACGATGTGTTTAAAGTCAAAGTTAAACGCGTGTATGGCTTAAAACCGCGTTTACATACATACGAGAATACGGACCAAGCTTTATAATACAGGAAGGTGTTGACTAAAGGAGAGGGAGTGCTTCCACTTGGGTAATAAAATATGTCAGCTCAAACGTTACTAGAATTCAGGACTTATTTGGCATCAAGTTATACTGTATGTGGTGCAGAGTTGTACAGAGTTGACGCACATATTACTCTACCTATTTTTGCAACAGGTAGCTTTAGGTGAAGAGGTCCTTGCCCTTATAATTCGTCGACGAGGTAACTGTCGGTGTCTTGGTTTAAAGGGTGAATATTAAAAGGACCTCTATGGATTTTAATGCGGGGATTCAGCCCATGAAGAATGTTTGTAACTTCTTTACAAAAAAAATCAAAGATTGGTATATAACTGCATGTGTAATCAGTGGATTTAGAGCAGGTATAGCTCTCCCTAGCCTCTTAAAAGGGGGTAAACCCGTGAGCTTGCCCCCTGGACCACCCGTTATTCGCTACGCTCGCAGGGATAGTGGCGCTTCTAGATCACTAATATCTCAAAAGTGGTGCTTCACAAAATCTAATTGAGAAGGCCTGATTTAGAGTTTATGAAACAATCTTTATGGTCTAAAAACACATACAAATAACATATTTAGGGGAGATTCATAAGGATACTTGATTACAAAAATGTTAACCATAAAACAGAGAACCATAACAAGTTGCATGTTCAATAGCAGTTATATGTCTATAGTATTCAATGATAACATTATCTGCTTACTCTTACTCACAAATCATCCGTTATTGTAGGGCCGTATTCATTACTCTTTATATATCATTATGATTTGATTAGTGCATCCAATTGATTAGTACACCAATTGAAGCCGCAACAATACAATGCCACCCATTCAAATTGATTTTTCTGGCCAATGCAGCTAGAATATTATTCAGTATTCAGTAGCAATTCTGTTAATAACACAAACTCCATTTTAGTAGAAAAGGTTTAAAATGTATGCTTTCCCACATGCCACTTTGCACATGTTTAGATAATAATTGTTTATATATTTTATTAATGTCACGTGTTGGTTCACGTGGGTGGGGGGGGGGGGGGGGGGGGGGGGGGGCGATTGCTATAGAGAAAAAACGATTCATCATTATCTTCTATGGATGTTTAACGTGACACGTACGTATTATCTATTGATTATCTTCAACATATTTTCGTGATTGACATTCAAAGGGCCTACCAATCCACGTGATCTGGATCCAAAGCTATTTATTTCTGTTGCGGATGCTTCGTTTTGCTGTTTCCCGGAATCTTGCAGGAAAATGCTTCGCTGTGGGGTTCCCCGTTACAAGGTAAATGACGTTGATGACAACATAATGAACATTTTTGAAAATGAAAATGTTAAATTGTACTCCATCTGAGTGTCGTACAGGCGAGTATTACGGACTTGCTTTGGTTCGTTGATCTTAGTTAAAAAAACAGGCGAAATCATTTCGTGATCTTTTAATGTGGGCCATGAGAGTCCAGCTCATTAACAAACTTTCTTGAATATATTTTCTTCTTAAAATTCAAAGGTAGACGTGTTGGAGATCAATGCACCAGGAGGAATTGAGATGCGAGAAAACGAAAAATAACCTGAACATGACAGGAATTGTACCTAATACACTACAAACCAAAAGTAAATCATTAGGACACGTGGTTATGGTGTTAAAATCATCCCTGATTTCATTTGGACTGAAATATCGCACTCAGTTGAAAAGATGTGTTGCTGAATCTCTCATTAAAAAGTCATGTTCCCTGCAACATCTGCTTATTTCATTCCATAAAAATGAAGACAAAATGTAAATCCTAATACAGAATTTCATTTGGAAATAATTCATGAATAATTCATCAAATACTGAGTAGTCTGTTTACTGTCCAAACAACTTTCCAAACAATTAACCTTCTTATTGGATGTCGTGCAAATTTCCTCCCCACAATATGACAACTCATACATTAACATTTAGTGGCTACTTTTTAAGTTATGATAATTTTATTAACAACCCCAATTTCTTTTTGTATGGGATGTCATTGATTTGCATTGAACACTGTGTGCTATCAAAACCGGCCAGGCATGTATGTATAAAAACGTACGCTTTGATTCAGTTTACACAAATTGTCACTGCTGAGCGCACACAAAGCAATGATATCCCATCCCAAAACGATTTTACTACAACTATGTTCTCGGTTTGTATGATTTCTTTAAAAGTATCCACCTTTTTTTTTATGAATAAAACAAATTCGCTCACCTTTAGCATAGCCTCCGTAAAACTGCCGTAACTTCTTCATTATTCATTTAATCTATATAAAAACATACAGTTTTTTGCAGAAAAGGGTTCAATGAATCCAACCATGATAATGAAATTTCCCATTTTTGAGAAAATTATAAAACACGTTTTTTGACCCATTTTAGATTCTGCAAAGATAACTCAAAATATATTTTGTCAAATTTTGTTATACTAGTTTTATTATGTTCCTAATACAATTCCCTAGGAATCGGTTTTTTTTTAAATCTTTATTATTTTTTGAATGATTGACAAAAAAGTGCCAAAAAAGTGCCAACAATGTAATTTTCATGATTTTGGAGGTAAAAAAACACATTTTTATTTTGAGTTATCTTTGCAGAACCTAAAATGGGTCAAAAAACGTGTTTTTTTAATAATTTTCTCAAAAATGGACAATTTCATTATCATGGTTGGATTCATTGAACCCTTTTCTGCAAAAAACTGTACACTTTTATATAGATTAAATGATTACGGAGGCTATGCTGAAGGTGTACAGCCCCCTTATCTATAAGATCATCGATACCGATTAATGACTATTAAAATCAATCCAAGTGTTTATCTAGACATCTAGTTGTGAACAACAGGCATTAGCCACGTGATGGCAGACTCAATTGGACGATTGGAATCGTGGACTACACACAGAAAACATCATGTAAAAATAAATATGTAAGAAAAAACAATGTAAAATCTCTGAAGTAAAAACTAGTATAGAAATCGAACATAACGTTTATGTAAGCTTTTTGATTACATTTTTGTTATGTATTCCTGATAAAGGGTTCAACAAAAGAAAGTATACCACTTTGTTTATGTCATTTTGAGTAACATTCATTTTTTTCTGGATCGAACAGGCTAGATAGGCATTTAGATGAATCTTTTAGGCATAATTTGATACCAAATTTGCCCCCTAACAACAAAGATAAACCATGATTAGCACCATTTAAAAAAAATTAGTTACTTTTCAAAAGTCACATTTTCAATACACATACGCGGGAAGAAAAGACCACATGTTACCTGTTCATAATCAAATAGCCCGCTCGCTCAGGCACACCCCCAACGCAGTTGCACTGTGTGATCAATATCCATTCATTCCCGGCCATTCAAAGTGCCACGCACAGCATTTTCTCGCGGCTTGCGTGCGTTGAAAATGTGAGTTTTGAAAAGTGACCGATTTTCTTTAAATGGTGCTAATCATGGTTTATCTTTGTTGTTAGGGGGCAAATTTGGTATCAAATTATGCCTAGAAGAAAAAATTGAATGTTACTCAAAATGATATAAACAAAGTGGTATACTTTCTTTTGTTGAACCCTTTAGTTTACCTAAATAAGGAAATTGTACATACCAGTTTGTAAAATAAATACATAATTATATCTCATAGCACGTACAGACAAAATCTAGAGAGCCGCAAGGACGACATGGATGCACTATATAACATACATGGTGATGAATACAGTTATAAATAAAACTGTCGAGTTGTTTTTGATATGATGATGTAACTGTTCAATGATGTTTGTTTTGTCCGACATTTGAAATAAAGAACCTCTTATTTTGATTTAACGAATATCATAATATAAATTATGTAAGGTGTCGTTTTACTTAGATTTTTGTAAGATATTTTACATAATTATGTACAAATATTTTACATAATTGTGTACAAATCTTTTACATAGCTATTAAGTAAGCATTTTGAATAATACTTAGGTTGGTGGTACATAAAAATTGTGTAAAAAGGTTGGTGGTACATAACAGTTGTGTACACTTTTACATAATTAATAAGTAACACTTTACAAAGTTCACATTAGGTATTTTTTACATAAATTGTTGAGTTCTATACGTACATGGGAAATATGTACTATATACACAAGCTGTGTAATTATTTGTCGGGGTGTACATAGTGTACACACAGAAAACACTATGTAAAAAATAAATATGTAATAAAAAATAATGTAAAATATTACATCTCTGAAGTACAAGCTGTATAGAAATCGGCGAATTTATGCATATGTACCATGTAAACTATAATCTTTTAATACACAATTTATGGTGTAAAAATACTTCTTACGACAACGTGAGAATGGCGAACAATATCATGTCCGCGTGTGTGGAGTGCTAATACAAAAAGGATTTGTTGAAGAAATAGACGAAATATTTAACGGTGAGTACGAACATATGTACTATTTACACAAGCTGTGTAATTATTTGTCGGGGTGAACATAGAGCGTGTTTCTGCTGGGGAAGAAACCGCTAATAAACGCTAAGTTTGCCCAGTAGCAACAGACAGAACACGGCAATAATCGGTATTTTTGGTAATCCCAAAAACCTTCACACACCAGGTTTGGAACCGGCAGTAATCGCAATAATCGGCAATAAACCCAATAGAAACAGAAAGGCGATTCTTAGCGGTTTGCGCCGTGAACCGTGTCACGCTGGGTTATACACATTATTGTGAAGAAATCTTTCTCAGGTGCGGTGGCATTGTTTGGTATTACAAAAGGTCAAATGTCGTGACCCACGACTAGGATCGATAAACTTAGCGGTAACTTTTCGCGAGTAGAAACAGGGGGGATTAAAAACTGACCGATTGAAACTTAGAGCGTGTTTCTGCTGGGGAAGAAACCGCTAATAAACCCTAAGTTTGCCCAGTAGAAACAGGCAGAACCCGGCAATAATCGGTATTTTTGGTAATCCCAAAAACCTTCACAAATCAGGTTTGGAACCGGCAATAATCGGCAATAAACCCAATAGAAACAGAAAGGCGATTCTTAGCGGTTTGCGCCGTGAACCGTGTCACGCTGGGTTATACACATTATTGTGAAGCAATCTTTTTCAGGTGCGGTGGCATTGTTTGATATTACAAAAGGTCAAATGTCGAGGCCCATCGACTAGGATCGATAAACTTAGCGGTAACTTTTCGCGAGTAGAAACAGGGGGGATTAAAAACTGACCGATTGAAACTTAGCGTTTAGTAGCGTTTACTTTTTGCAGTGCCCAGCAGAAACACGCTCTTTGCGTTTATTAGCGTCTGGTAACAATTCAAATTTCCCGTCAAATAACTGATTTAGCAGTGTCCCAAGTGTAATTACTTTGAGACAATGCTATAGTTCACACTTAGAAATCCAAAACTGTATTTTTTGAAAGACAAAGGTTCATACTTTGTATTGATCACACTATCCCTCAATAGAATCACTCATGCATCCCATACCATAATCACTTTCATAATTTACTGACGGACCCTCGTATAACAATACATGGTGATGAAGACACACGGTCATGTAAATAGGCCGAACACATAGAGCTGCCATGTCGTCTGCCAATTATACAAGCTTAGCTTTTGTTCACTCAAAGGCGTGCGTTGTCGTCTTTTTGGTACACAGGCCTATGTATAATATGCTATGACCTATACGCATAAAATATACTCACCGCTATATTTCAACTATTTTTTCACCAAATCAACTTGTTTTAGGCTATAGGCCTAGGCCCTAGGCCCTTATCACATATTGTAATGGTGTTGTTTCAAGAGTTATAAATAAAAGTTTCGAGTTGTTTTTGATATGATGATGTAACTGTTCAATGCTGTTTGTTTTGTCCGACTTTTGAAATAAAGAACCCCTTATTTTGATTTAACGAATATCATAATATAAATTATGTAAGGTGTTGTTTTACTTAGATTATGTAAAATATTTTACATAGCTATTAAGTAAGCGTATGACTAACGTATGCTTAACGTATACTTAACGTATTCGTAGCGTATGTCTGCCGTGTTCGACGTATCGTCAGCGTATCCTCGACGTACAACGAACACGTGGCTTATTATGCCGCCGTAGCACGTATAAATACCGCGCCGATCTCACATTACATCATTCCCGCCGATGTCATCAAGCAGTTAACATGCCTCCCAAGAAGAAGCAAGCAACCAGGGGCCGAGGCCGAGGAGGAGGAAAAGCAAGAAGGCCAAGACAGACCATGAAGAAGTGAGGATGAGATACTCAAGGGACCCATTTATATACTCAAACCCTCCAGAAGTTCCCAAAACGCCGAATGCGCGCTAGCTGTACGGTAGCCCTGTCACACCATGGCGTATCGCCTGAACGTATAACAACGTATGCGAAATATCGAAAAATACATTGACGTACGTTGGTGTACGCTGATACAAGTTAGGGGTAAGTTTGAGATACGTCGTATACGTTAAGAGCACGCTGTGATACGTTGTGAAAATTTGGAACACGTCGAGCCCGCGAAAAATTATTGAGCATGTTCAAAATTTCTCGACGTACTCAACGTGTGCTTAACTTACGTTCTGCATAAGTTCCCGATAGGTTTTACAAACGCTGACATACGTTAGACATACGCTGACATACGTTAGAGGTACGTTAACCGTCTTAAGTTATAGATTGGACATATAGATTTACCCTTCTAGATATTTTAATAGTTATCATCTAGGCTGCGTTTACTTGAACTGGCAACACTTGTCCCGCCGTGTACGAAACACAATTTCTGCAACGGCATAAGTCACGTGTTCGTTGTACGCCGAGGATACGTTGAGGATACGTCGAGCACGGCAGACATACGCTACGAATACGTTGGTCATACGCTCGCCGATCGCATACGCTGTGATACGCTGTCATAAGTTTGTTATAAGTTAGTGATACGCTATCAATACGTTAGTCATACGTTATGTATGCGTTTAATACGCTATGGATACGTCCATTCCATCACCGATGTTGACGCAATTCGTTGGGAAGTTGGACGTTCTTAGACGTTCTCGGACTCTGACAATTTTCGAGCTATTTTTTAAATACGTCGGCATACGTTCAGGCCACGTTCAGGCCATACGCTATGGTGTGACAAGGCCTTCACGTATCGCCTCAACGTATGCCAACGTATGCGAAATATCGAAAAATACGTTGGTGTACGTTGGTGTACGCTGATATAAGTTAGGGGTACGTTGGGGATACGTCGTTTACTTTAAGAGCACGCTGTGATACGCTGTGACAATTTGGAACACGTCGAGCCCGCGAAAAAAATTTGAGCATGCTCAAAATTTCTCGACGTACTCAACGTGTGCTTAATACGTTCTGCATAAGTTCCCGGTAAGTTTGTGGTACGTTAAATATACGTTGACATACGCTGACATACGTTACTCGTAAGTTGGTATACGTTGATGAACGTAGGCTGACTGGGAAACGTACAGCCAACGTAGTGATAACGAGTTGATCACGTATATGTGCCGTATGTCTAACGTATGCCTGACGTATTTCCAACGAGTTTCGACGTATTCTCACGTATTCACCTTATGCCGGGCGATCGTGTAAGGCCCTTTCACGTATCCATAGCGTATCCATAGCGTATTGAACGTATACATAGCGTATGACTAACGTATTGATAGCGTATCACTAACGTATAACATACTTATCACAGCGTATCACAGCGTATGCGAGCGTATGGGAGCGTATGACTAACGTATGCTTAACGTATACTTAACGTAGCGTAGCGTATTCGTAGCGTATGATGATGGGTTGATGTGTTCAGCACGACAGACCATGAAGAAGTGAGGATGAGATACTCAAGGGACCCATTTGTATACTCAAACCCTCCATAAGTTCCCAAAACGCCGAATGCTCGCTAGCTGTACGGTACATACGCTAGCTGTGCGGTAGCCCTGTCACACCATGGCGTATCGCCTGAACGCATGACAACGTATGCGAAATATCAAAAAATACGTTGGCGTACGTTGGTGTAGGCGTACGTTGGTGTACGCTGATACAAGTTAGGGGTAAGTTGGGGATACGTCGTTTACGTTAAGAGCACGCTGTGATACGTTGTGAAATTTGGAACACGTCGAGCCCGCGAAAAATTATTGAGCACGTTCAAAATGTCTCGACGTACTCAACGTGTGCTTAAGGGGAGGGGGGGGGGGGGGGTTCTATGTTATTTTCACCAATTTTGGAAACAGATTTTCTCAATGTTACCATGGGTTAACCCCTTAGAGTCATATATCAAATTGAAGCTTAGGTAACAGCGTTTCAAAAATGCGCGTTATTTTGATATGGTTGCTATGGTAACCAGTCAAGGCCTCTGATTGGCTAAACACGGGATCCAACTTTACTAGAAAACTAAATGTTGCATGTTCACCACACTTTGGTAGATGATACATGGAAACAATGCGCACAACCCAATGAAGCCGGATTTTTTATACGGTTGCCATGGTAACCAGGAACCGACCAATCAGGTAATTTTACGTTATAATTCAAATTTGGAAAGATAAATTGAAAATCCGGCTTCATTGGGTTCTTCCTCTATTCAAGCTTATTATTCATTCCAAATATCACCCTGACACGAGGTTTCGTTTTTGAGTTATGTTGGATCCCATATTGCAAATTTGCGTGTTTTCTAGTTTTGAGATATCGTGCAAAACGTATGAAAAATATTAGAATTGGCGAGAAAAAAAAAGTTGACATTTTGGATAAAAATAGTTGTTCAATTATGGAAGAGCATGAATGAATTTAGACACATTTTGAGCCATGTTGGGTGAAAATAGCAATTATATTAGCATTTTTATTGATTAAAAATAAAGAAATACATAAGAAGACTTTGAAATTTTGATGATTTATGATGTGCAATTAAAGGTAGATGTTCCGATTTTCAACTTGAAGTTTTCTATTCTACATGAAAGGTCATCCTTAAAAACGTCGTGTCCCAAAATTTGAGATGCATAGCTATTATGGTCTTATTTTAGACGACCAAGATGCTGTGAACTGTACCCATTGAGTAGTACACAAACTATATCGGTGGTAACCACCATTCGCGGTAATTCAACGCTATTTCGTCGATTTCTCTGTCATTATACCGAATTAGGCCGTCAAATTTCAGTATGATGATGAGAAAAATACGAGCTTTCATATGATATGAAAATCTCCGTATGTTTGAAATAATTCTGTGTTACGAAAATGTGATCGGGTCATCTACCTTTAATTATTTTAATATTTTAATAAATAAATTTGATCAAATGTTTCAATTATTTGATCAAAAAATAATGAAAACTGAAAATGCTTAAAATCGCAGGATGAGCGTTTTCTACATACAAAACACCACCGATATTTTGAGACACCCGAAACTCAATCGACCATAACTTCAGAACCGAAAATCCAATTTACCTCAAACAAAAAGCATTTTAAAGCAGAGACTTGGCAGTTTCCTACTGTGCTAATATCTCATTTTTTTCCGAAGCACTGAATTTTACTATCTGACTAACATAGACCCCCCCCTTAACTTACGTTCTGCATAAGTTCCCGATAGGTTCGTGGTACGTTAGACATACGTTTACAAACGCTGACATACGTTAGACATACGTTGACATACGCTGACATACGTTAGAGGTACGTTACTCGTCGTAAGTTATAGGTTGGACCTATAGATTTACCCTTCTAGATATTGTAATAGTTATCATCTAGGCTGCGTTTACTTGAACTGGCAACACTTGTCCCGCCGTGTACGAAACTCAATTTCTGCAGCGGCATAAGTCACGTGTTCGTTGTTTACGCCGAGGATACGCTGAGGATACGTCGAACACGGCAGACATACGCTTCGAATACGTTAAGCATACGTTGGTATACCGTACGCTCGCCGATCGCATACGCTGTGATACGCTGTCATAAGTTTGTTATAAGTTAGTGATACGCTATCAATACGTTAGTCACACGCTATGTATACGTTTAATACGCTATGGATACGCTATGGATACGTCCATTCCATCACCGATGTCGACTTTTCCTACGCAATTCGTTGGGAAGTTGGACGTTCTTGGACGTTCTTGGACTCTGACAATTTTCGAGCTATTGTTTGAATACGTCGGCATACGTTCAGACCACGTTCAGGCCATACGCTATGGTGTGACAAGGCCTTAAGACAGACATTTCTTAGATACTGCCACAAAACTGGTAGATTAAATACAGGTAAGCTCTGTAATAATTCCCGATTTGAAAGATAGCCGAGTTAGTTTCGAGGAATTGTTCAATAAATCTTAAATAACAATTCAGCTTTACCAATTTGATACTATTAATAAATATTATGGACATATGGTTTGTTCTTCATATTTCCGTCGCCGCCGAGCAGCTGAGTCGACGCATATCGTCACGGAAGTTGAAGCAATATTAACGTTGATCGATACTCAATAACAGGAGTGTCAACGAATCATAAAGTTCATATGTTTGACACTTGTGATGGTACTAACACAGTTGTTATTAGATCGGGTTCAAACAGTCATTTTATAACAACTAAAAAGGAAAACAGAGTGATAATCAAGAGAACCATTTATTGATATTGTGATGGCAGAATCAATCGGGCAATTTGGCATCGTGGACTACATAGTTCTTTGCTGTATGCTACTTATATCGGTTACAATCGGAGTATACCAAGCATGCACGGGAGGCAAACAGAAAACAAACGAAGAATTCTTGCTCGGGAATCGTAACATGAATCCCATCGCAGTGGCGATGTCATTCATGGCCAGCTTCGTATCTTCGCCTGCTGTCTTAGGTTTACCGGCGGAAGTATTCATGGCATTAGTTGGTGTTTGAATATACCTGCTTTGCTGTGCGCTGGATTATTCGTGTCTCGTTTTGTGATTCCTATATTTTTTCGCTTGGATATAATAAGTGCATACGAAGTAAGTACTAATTCGATTTTAAAGTATTTTAGGACATTTATTAAATAATATGTAGATTTTTCATTATGCAAATAAAATCAAACATGATATAGCGACAAACCAGATACGGGATATAGATCAATCAGGCAATCTAGCTTCAAGGTCAGGCAAAGGTTTTATAAATCCTATTCATTTGGACGAAAGATTTCGTTAAGTACTGACATTTCAGTCTCTTGAATTGAAAGTCCACGCAAAGGGCCTTGTGTATGGTATTTGTAGATATTTACTATGTGAGGAATAGGCCTATCTATCTCCAACCTCTATCTAAATGGATGGTTTGGCTTCAGTAATCTCGAGCATTCTCAAAAACAAAGCCATCTTGAAATTGTTCAGATTTTCCACTCTGATCTCCAGGGCAGAGAAAAAATATTCTGAGAACTAAGTTGTTAAGTATAATATTTTCTGTGCGAATACAGGATTCATGGTGAATGGAATTCAGGACTGTATATCTCAACAAAATTTGGAAATTCTTTCCAATAGCCAATTTTTGAAATTTGTCGTGATATATTCATATTGTATTTCATATCATTGGAAAGCTGATGTATTCCTCTTTCCGATGATACCTCATTCGTATCAATCAGTCACTAGTGTTTCTGTGCTTAGCCACTTCCTTGAGAAGCTTTGAGAATGTGGGGAGGTTTCATGCAATTACATTGACTACTACAGTGGTGATAGCGAGATGCTCTGTTGACTTTTGAGCACAACATAGTGGAGATTTTGGCACATTCAGTGTAAAAGAGAGAATTAGCTACAAAATGGTGCCAAATTCGACGGGGATGCAAATACATAAATAATTAGGAAACTCAAATTTCACGAGATTTAATTTTGTCTTCTTCGGAATTTCATGAATTGGTACCGTAAATATAAGTGCATAAGCCTACTACATGTAGTACGTCAGACAGTGCAGTAGTGTTTGGTGAGCGATAGCGATAAAGTAGGTTGAAGATGGAAAATAATTTGATTTAGCCTAAATTGAACATGTTGAGTGTGTGTGGTCGTCTGCATTTCCTCAATATCTTATTGGAGATCTGATCAGGGATTGTATACACATTCAACCATTCCTTACTGGGAACGCCGTTTCCGCGGCCCCCCCCCCCCCCCCCCCCCCGTATATTTCGTAGCCCTTCTGATGTCCCCTATGGATGAGAAACGTCTGCATTGTTTCGACCATTGCTTTTAATAAGAAAAGCTCTTCAATAATCTAAAGGTTTTTTTAATCTTTCCTCCTTTTTCTTTTAAATAAAATTGCAGTATTTTGAACTACGATTCAACAAGGGAATACGATTATGTGTAGTGTCAGCTTTCATAATATGGATGGTAAGTGATCAACAAGGAAGTCAAATAAACTCCTCAAAACAGTGAAAGATGATGTGGTGATTATTGCACATTCATATTGAAACCTACCCATTATTCTCAAACAAGTGGCTGTAGCAAGTGATTGCTACAATTTTGGTATCATTGGGAAGTTGAACACATCCGCCTTTCATTGATGTGCAACACACTACGAACATATAGGTAATTGTAAGAAATATTTGAAGTTTTTTGAGGGGTTTACTTTCATAGTCACTTGAAGGTGTATGTTCTGATCACTTTTTTGTTGCTATGATTTTTTTTCACATCAAGATTGGTTTTTATCAGAAGAATCCCCATATTTCGCCCATCATTTATAAATTAGAAGCTAAAATGTGGTGACTTACTAACCAAAGATGGTTAATAACCAGCAGGCAGTTTGTGAACTACTCAATGGGCAAATTTCTTGTGACCTTATAAGAAATAAGAACCATTGGAGTTATGCAACTCAAACTTTAGAATGCTTCAATTTTCATGTAAAATATAAAATATCAAGTTGAAAATCGAGCCAGCAATCAGAACATCTTACTTTAAATAATAATAGAAAAGTAATTGTATGACGCACACACATATTGAAGTAGTCTGTGCAGTGTTATGCAAACATGGACAATTTACGGCCGAGCGCACCAATGGCGAATAGCTGAAAAATAGCCCTACCTCGCTAGTAACTGAGGCGTTACCCACAATTTTGAGAGCACCAAACCGTGGTAAGCTACTAGGCTAGTAACTTGCGAATAATTTACACTAACGATTACACCTGACCGGACCCAAGAGTAAGTTGAAGGATAACGGTTTATGCCGTAACTAAATGATAATTTTCTGATTTGCCCGATGGACGATAACATAGATATGATGATCAATGGGAGATTTCTATCATGCAATTCATTATCAATTTATGCATACTTTTCTCAATGATACATTCAAGACCAATTTAGTATAAAATATTTTAAAACTATCCACAATGATGCATACAAAATTGTGGAAATCATTTCAAACAATCAATCAACCAACCAATCAATCAAATTAATTAGCATGAAATCAAATAAATAAAAGTATAGATGATGTGACCGGTGACGTAGTGCCCGGCAGTATGCGTGCGCACCTATAGGGAATGTGCTTTAATTCACACTTGATTGATCATTATTTACAATGCTTACGGTGTAATAATGCAGTAGTCATGGTCTGCTTCCCTAAGCACAGTGAGAGACCAGGTACTAAATCTGGTTGCCCTGCAGTATGCGTACGCACCTAAAATTGGCGCTCAGTGATGTGTGTTTTGCTTTCGAATAGTATGTATGCAGTAGTCATGGACTAGTTAGTACCTCTAGCATGGCTTTAGACCAGGCGCTAATCAATTTGTAAACACTACTGATGTAAACAACGCGACGGTCACCTCATCTATACATAAAATAAATAAATACGCCTATTTATATAAATGAATGAATGAATAATAGAAGTAGCATCATGTTATTCATAAACCATTAAACTATTCAATTACAAATAACGGATTTCAATCGGACATTCGGTTGGAGATATGCTAGGTGAAAGGGGCACAAAAACCCAACAGCTTTGGCAACAAAAAAATTGTAAAAAACTTTGACATTTTCCGATTCGAAATGTCGTCATTTTATTTGTCTCTCAGACCAGGTCGATCGTGGCTCATTATTTAAATTAACCATGTTAATTTTTACTCAGGGAGTGACGTAAGTAACTGACGACACATTTGTTATTTTACGGAAAACCAGTAACGTCATTGTTTTTCTCTCTGATATATGGTAAACATTTGGCGCATGCGACAAATATTGGGACGAGTTTAAATTATATGGATATTAACCTCGCTAGTTACTATTCTGATATAATTCTCCAGTTTTGCTCTCAAATTACATTTCTAGTAATTTACGCTGCAGTTGGGGCATAAGTGCTAGCGAGGTAGCTTACCTCTCTAGTAAGTTACGCCAACTTGGTGCACTCGGCCGATTTAGTATTTTGATAATTTGATTTTAGAATATATTTAAACGAGGGTCAGTCAATAAGTTTTACCTCATCACCTATAACATCGCTAATAAGAATGTCAGCCTCATGACATTTTTCATAATTATAGCTCTGAATTATAGCAACATTTATAGCATATGATTATTGAAATCGGTTTCCCTTTTGTTAGTCAAAGTCAGAGAGAAAGACGTTGAACAACGGAAACAGAAAATGACCCTCAAAATAAATACATGTTTTGTTTTCCCGTTTATCACCGTATTGTAAGGTTAGGTATAAGAACACGCTTTAAATACTGAAAATGGAAAACAATTTTTATAGTCAACATTGTAACATTCCCTATTTCGTCAGATTGAGTGTTTGATATTATTGTAATCCGGGTATTAAATCAGTTTTTTTTTCTGATATAAAAATGAATTCTTAAATATATCTGTTAATTTTTCATTAAGAATTCCGCTGCTCAAAAATGGGTTGTGTTAGTAATAAATAAAGCATAAGTCTCTATATCATTGAATATGGATGTTATCCATACTTTAATTCATTTTTGTGTTTGAATGTTATAAATATTTGTTAAATTTGAATTAATCTGTACTCTTTGCTCCTTACTCAGATGGATAATTGTTAGCATTCCACGGTCAGTTGCCAAAATTGTTTCTTTTATTAAAACAGGCAGAACTCTTGATAACAAGGAGCAATTCCAGTGATTCCCTTGTAAGATGAGTGGAAAAATATGCTCTTTGAATTCTTTCAATAGAATGTTGAAGTTAAAATACCCTGTGAGCCACAACGGAGGCTATTATTGTATCAATTACTATACATATCGCGAAGTGCGTACCATCTGTTAGGCTGTGTGATTTCCTCTACCTACCCTGTCAATTATGAGGCAGCGTTACACTCTGATGGTGATTTCGCTAAATATTGCATATCTTTCGTATTTTATGATTCCAAATCGATAGAAATAATCTGTAAAACAGAAACGCTACATTTTGCTTGAACAATATGAATGATTCTGGAAAACAATGTGAATGATTCTGGAACATATAGGTCCAGACCAATCAGTTTCATAAATCTAAGCAAAAAATAAGATCAGGTAAAACAGAAATAGTATAAGTATGTTCACGCATGCATTAAAAATGGCATAATAGTAACTTACGAAATATTCTGGTTGCTTTGTTTTCTCATTTATTTGTCCAGCTTTTGTTTTTGGGTTTGGTCATGTACGGGCCGGCTTTGGCTTTAAATGTTGGTAAGTTGACAAATTATGAAACTACATAATAAGATCCTCAAAGCATTCAAAACACTTTTGGACAACATAACAATTTTGAATGCTTACACCTGTTCAGTTGGAAACAGATGAAATAAAGCTAAGATGGAAATCTCAGCCTTAAGATTAAGAAATTCCCAAAAGATCTGCCTGGAAAGAGTGGACCTATCAGACTTAAATCCCGCTTAATAGCTGTTCATTTGGTAACAGATCACTAGAGTTATGACGGAGAAATCTCAACCTTGAGATATACCCAAAGGATATAGCTGGTAAGAGTGGACCTAAGGGTTGAAAAAACAGGGAAAAGTAATTATCAGATATAGCGATGCATGGGAACAAAGGTCAAAACGACCATGAACATTCTGTCCAATATAATCATTAATAAACTAAATAATCCGTGCGGGAAAAAAAGGGAACCAACCGAAAGACCTAACAAGATTTGTATCGTTTTGCAAAACTGTGGGTATTTTTTCGTCATCAAGGTTTAAGATTTTTATGCGCATTCTTTATTCAATTGTTGTCATATTTTCAAGATAACCCCGATTTAGGGGGGGGGGGGGTTGTGTTGTGTGAACATTGCTGAAAATGAACTAAAATAACAGTGTACTGTCGGATTTTTGGAGCTCTTTTATCTGCCGGTTCACCTCCGCTCTCAAGTTTCTGACTCTACGGCCCCCTCGCCTTTCCAACTCTTAAATGTCTGTCTCGGCGGTGATTCTCAAAAGTTAACAGCTTGGTATTAAAAAAAATTGTCCGTAGAACAGGGTTTTTGTTCCTCATCGCCGTACGAGTATATTCTTTTCTCTTTACAGTTACCGGCATTAGTCTTTGGGGATCAGTGTTAGTGACCGGATTATCATGTACACTCTATACAACTATTGTAAGCAATTTACCTTTTAATACTTCGTGGTTATTTTGTTACTATGAGCGTGTTTCTGCTGGGGAAGAAACCGCTAATAAACGCTAAGTTTTCCCAGTAGAAACAAGCAGAACCCGGCAATAATCGGTATTTTTGGTAATCCCAAAAACCTTCACAAACCAGGTTTGGAACCAGCAATAATCGGCAATAATTGGCAATAAACCCAATAGAAACAGAAAGGCGATTCATCTTAGTGGTTTGCGCCGTGAACCGTGTAACGCTGGGTTATACACATTGTGAAGCAATATTTTTCAGGTGCGGTGGCATTGTTTGGTATTACAAAAGGTCAAATGTCGTGGCCCATCGACTAAGATCGATACACTTAGCGGTAACTTTTCGCGAGTAAAACAGGGGGATTAAAAACTGACCAATTGAAACTTGGCGTTTAATTAGCGTTTACTTTTTGCATTGGCCCAGCAGAAACACGCTCTAAGAAATGCACATATAAATCATGTGTTTTACAATGACAAGGAACATTTTCTAAAGAACGATTTATTCCCGTGAAGGGGTGGCGGGGGTTCTTCTACCAAAATCATACGTGGATGTGCCTCCCAGACTTTGAAATTCCGACTTTCAATATACCTGCATAATGCAAAGTTATACCCGATCGGTATTCGAAACTTGGAGAAATGTCTACCAATCCATATACCACTTGTTATACACTACCGCTCAGAACTGCTTGCGCAGTGATTATATCCTAGAAACTCCATCTTCTGTGAAAAAAAGATTCGAACAAGTCCATTCAAAATAATGTATGTTGAACCACACGGTAACTAAACTTATATTGTGTGATTAATATTTTCTAATAGCGTAGGTCAGGCTGGGCTGGTCTCAAAATGCTCTAAACGGACTTGACAAGCTGTCTCGCTAGGAGGTGTCACTACTTTGATCATTTTCGAACTCAAAAATGGGAAGATATTACAATTTAACGAGCCATTTTTACCAATATGAGCTCAATGGTGTATAACAAATGTGTGGTGTGCTTTGTGTACACTTCATGTCCACCAGTTTAATGTGTTTATAACTCATGTTCTATGCACACATTTCAATATGACAGAATACCTCTGTATGCAACATTCTAATTGCTGCTGCATGTTTTAGTCCGAAGATTTTGCTGGTTCCTAGTACGCGACAGGTAGCATTCTACAACCAAAACTTTTAAAAAGAATTTTCTCGAAGTATCAGCTTTTTCGGGAAATTTCAGTAACCTTGTCAAAACACGAGTCGTGTTTTTGATATTAATGAGCATTACAGATCCCTGTCATGGGCGATTTATAAATAAAGTAGTGGTCGGTATTCCCTAAATCGTCATATATTTCATTACAGATGTGCAATTTACTTACGAATTCGAAACTTTATATAAGGGTAACAGTTTGAGCGCATCACTTGGAATTTGTAATTCCGGTAATTCTGATATCGGATTCCGAAGTCAAAATAAGGACCCTGTCATGGGGCCTCCTATAGGCCCGGTCAGTAAATAGCATACTACATCTTAGTCTTAATACTACGACGAAGAGCACAAAGATAATGGTGAATTTGGCACATTGAAATTGATATCATCAAGCAGATGTTTGAGCACTGAAACAGGTGATTGCTGATACAAACGTGGCATCACCATGATCAGGCCAAAACTAAATGGTGTGTTGCCCTCAACGACCGACCCTAAGATCTTACAAATCAGGGTTTTTCTCGCGCAGGGAGAATGAAACCGAATTGATCTACAAGCCTTTTCACGCACACTATGCAATATACTCTGCTGTTCCATCACGCCACACACGTTACCAAGACCTGAATGAAGTAAAAGGTGATGAAGAAACTATAAGTCCTTTGTGATGTGTCTTGTTATCAGTAACGTTTATTAAGATGTTTTACAAAGTATTATTAAAATACATGTATAATCTAAAACTACACTTACTACAATTATGTTTAACATGAAGCAATACAATAGTCTTGAACATTTTGAAACTATTGTATATGAACGCCCATTTGATCTCCTATAACATTGAACATTCCTGTTTCGATCGGCATCTGACTGAATCACATGAATAAAGATCCATATACCAGAATGTTAATATCAAAATATCATTCCAACAACAAGTGCATGACCAAAATCCCTTAATACTCTCAAAAGATCATGTATCCCCTTTTGTCATAGTGCATTATCACTCTAATCTTAGATATCTCGAATATTGGTTCACGTTATAACATACACAATTTAACCTAGACATTGTACAAGTTTAAAAATAAATACATACATTGCAAAAGAGTCTCGACAGTATAAATATTAAAATGCAAGACTAATTAAATTATATTCAAACTATTATTATTATTATTATTGTTAAACTTCTCCAACATATTAACCTAATTGTTATTCTATCGTCAGCTTGTCATAATATCTTTGTGTTCTTTAACCATCGATTACCTTATGTTGAGAGATTCAGTTAATTCCCTTATTTATTTATTTATTAGTATATTTATTTACTTATTTATTTATTTATTTGTATATTTATTTATTTATTTATTTATTTATTTATTTATTTATTTATTAGTTTATTTATTTATTTATTTATTTATTTCCAATATTCCTACTAGCTATCATAGTCTAAACCATTACTTTACTGTCTAAACTATACTCCCTATGTTATTACACCTGTAATATCTGCATACATCAACGGTAGGGTGATCTATAAGTAGTAATACACATTTTCTGTATACACCCACCGTCTTTGAAACTGTTCTAAATTGATGCACCCTGTAGAACTGGTGGTTTCCTCCCCTTTGACCTTCATCAAGGTCGTTGCACTGGCCCACAACATTCCTTGCTCTTTCTCTTATTTTACAGATATATTCAATGAACTTGAATATTCATGTAGAGCTTTAACATTATTCAAATCTTTTATAGTAATTATTACAACATATATACACTTTGACGCCCTAGCCTCTAAATTCTTCTTAATACTACGTAGACCTTAAAATGAGGTATTTAGAGTTAAACTTAGAACAATTGCTGATGATGAAAATACAAGGCTAGCGAAATCGATTACTAAAATCATTAAGCTTCTCGAGAATACAGAATACAGTAAACTTGGTCAGCATTTCCACTTCAACAATCACTCCAAATCTAACTAAGTACCAAATAGTAACTTCTCTACATGATCAACCTGTTTAAGCAACTTATTTATCAGATTTATCGTATATTTTACCTTCTTAATCTTGATGTACATATGAATTATTTTATCATTCACATGGAAATGCTTGTTGTCTTTGTCCAAAACATAGCGATTTTCTATCCATCTAATCCTCTGCTCACAGATGGAATTTTGTTTCCAGAAATAGTTCTAAAGTAATATTAAATTCTAAATATCTATTTAAACATAATATTAATGATTTTACATACCTGAATGAAGTACAAGACGATGAAGAAACTATAAGTCCTTTGTGATGTGTCTTGTTATCAACCCCAGCAGAACAAACCACAAGGAGAAGATGATTTATCATCATTCATTCTAGCCTTGGTTCCAGGCTGATCACTTACCCCCTACCCTTTATGCTACAGTTGAAACTGCTGTACTTATTATTTCCTGCCACAGAACAATTGTGCTAACTGGATACAGGTATAATAAGCAGACTGTGGCCCAGTCTACATATCTACAAATCCACTACATGTACATGTAGCCTGATCAGTGACTGTGGTAGATCAGTAATGCCAAAAGGGTTTAGATCGCGAGCGATCTGAAAAAGGGTACCTGGCTGCTGAAAATTAGTAACTCCCACAATACAGCACGGTCGATACCTCAAAAATACACTACAACAACAAGTACCGTATACACTATACGAAAAATATTATTTGTAAATAAATCTTCACTTGATTCTGTTCCGTGCTCACAGTGTCAAGCGGGGCCGAAGGCACCGTACGCGGATAGCCCGCCGCTAGGCGCTAGTAAGAAAAGGAGCCGCAGGCCGCCTGCGGCCGAGGCGACTAAACCCGGCTTGTTACGAACCGATTTAAGTTAGGTCCAATTTAGATGAGCCCGCCGCAGGCGCGATATGGTCTACCAACCGACCCGTGTAGAATTTGCGAGCTCAACCCCTATTTTGCGCGAACTCTACCCCTATCGTAGAGGGCGCTGTTGTACCTAGGATGCGTGTTTTTTTCAGCAAGCTAGATGGTTCGCCGCCAAAAATATGCGATCTCTACCACTATCGCATCAGTAATATGACCAACAGTGGCTAGGATCAATGGTGTGACCTCATATTTAAGGACATTAAGTAAAGTGTCACGAATGGCCATGAAACTACTAGGTATTGAACCCTTATATTATAATAGCAAAAAATAAGATGGAAATGACTAACGAAACAAGAGAGACTTGAAGCAAGTCTACGTTCATTCAGGGTTGTCCAAAAAAATTGGTGAGTAACTATCAGTGATAGAGGGCAGTACATGGACATAGATGGGTCCACAACACTACCGGTATTCATGGTATTAGCCTACATGATAGGATACAAAAATACCAATGACAGCAACTTGTTCTTGTACGGAGCCCCATACAGTAGCCCAAAGGTCCCCATGTAGGCTTTTTAAGCCTGGCCCGAGCAATTTGCTTGAGTCTGGTCCCTTCAGGACCCAAGCGTGTGTCTGTACGGACCAACCGTGTAAACAAACAAACAAACAAACGTGTCCGAACTGATTTATTCAGCCAAAGAGGTACATGGATTGGAACTATTACATGTTAGGATATATAAAATACCAATGACAGCAACTTTTGCCTGTATGTGGCCCCAGACAGCAGCCCCAAAGGGCCCCACATCCTCAACTGATTTATTCAGCCAAAGAGGTACCTGAATAAAACTTTTTGCATTGGAACTATTACATTTTTGATGTATATAAAATGCCAATGACTGACAACTTTTTGTATACAGTGGCTTTAACAGTAGCCTCAAATGGCCCCAAATGGTTTATTCAGCGGAGACCCCGGAGGTACGTGAATTGAATCTGCCCCCCCCCCCCCCCCCCCCCCACCCCCTACAGGGATCAACGTCTTCCAACTAGTACTATAATCGGTTTTTGCAATTGTGTCACCTCATAAACAGTTTTGGGCCTGTCCACACTTTGGGAACCTTCAATTCAATTAAATCGGCGCCACCCCCGCGTTGCCAGTAAAAATCCTGGACCCGGGGGAGTTTTTTCGGCAAAAGAAATGGTATGCATCAAATAATATGGATGGGTCTCCACGTTCGCTGCTACACCGTACTAGTTCACAAGCCTATGATACCATAAACAGGCGAACTCTACCCCCTTTGTTGTTTGCTTATAGAGAGACACCACAGGCGAGTATGGGATTCTCACCATTCGAGCTTCTTTATGGTAGGACATTCAGAGGACCATTAGCCATTCTGAAGGAACTGTGGACTGGTGAAATAGATGAACCAGAGACAAAGACGACGTATCACTATGTTTTGGACCTGCCAGATAGACTCCAGCAGACCTGTGATCTAGCTAGAACGGAGTTGCAGAAATCCCAAACAAGGTACAAATCTTATTATGACAGACCTGCGAGGCCTAGAAAGTTCATAGTTGGAGATAAGGTGTTATTGTTGCTCCCTACTGACAACAATAAATTACTGATGAACTGGAAAGGTCCCTTTCCTGTTATTGCTAAGATAGGTAGTATGGATTACACGATTAGTCTTGGGCATAGAGTTAAGACATTTCATGCTAACCTATTGAGAAAGTATTATCGCCGACCAGAGACAAAACAAACTGAAGTGGCATCAGCTGTTGATGTCTAGTAATCAGTTACTAAAAATTCCAGCTTTCACTCCACAGGAATCCTTGGCAGATGTCCATGTAAGTAATCAGTTAGATGACCAGCAACGTGCACAAGTGTTAAGAGTATTTATAAACTACAAGTCTACACTTACAGATGTACCTGGTAGAACTACGTTGGGAAGCCATGATTATCAAGGTAACTGATAATACTCCAATTCGTAGTAGACCATATCCCATTCCATTTGCCATGCGTGAAGTAGTTAGGAAGGAGGTGCAGACTATGTTAGACTTGGGTGTAGCTGAACCGTCGGATAGTCCATATGCTCATCCGTTGGTTGTTGGTAGTGGTAAGTAAAGGTGACGGAAGTTATCGAACGTGCTGTGACATGCGCAAATTGAACCTTGTCACTGTGTTTGATGCAGAACCTATTCCTTTGCAGGATGATATTTTTGCCAAGTTGTCCAAAGCTCACTACTTTTCAAAATTGGATTTGAGTAAGGGTTATTGGCAAGTTCCTTTATCGGAGGCTTCCAAGCCATTATCAGCTTTCATAACTCACGATGGGCTTTATCAATTTCGAATGATGCCGTTTGGTTTGGTCAATGCTCCGGCAACCTTTTCCAGGATCATGAGAAAGCTCCTGAGTGGCTTAATGTAGACAATTATATCGATTATATTTTAATATACACTACTACATGGGACGAGCACATAACTAAGATAGGAGAACTTTTACGGAGATTACGACAGGCCAATTTGACTGCGAAGCCGTCCAAGTGTTTTATAGGGTATGAGCAGGTAGACTTTCTTGGACACAAGATTGGACATGGGTTGATGCAGCCATTGCCGGGTAAGTTAGAGTCAGTTCAGAATGATCCGAGGCCAGTGACGAAGACTCGGTTGCGTTCGTTCTTGGGCTTGGCGAACTACTACCGTAAGTTCATTCCGAACTTTGCCGCAATTGCTGTACCCCTTACAGACAAGACGAAAAAGGTGAGCCTAATAAGATTACCTGGGGTGAAAGTCAAGAGTTAGCTCTTAGAGCCTTGAAAGGTAAGCTAGGTAATTCCCCGATATTACATTTCCCCGATTTGTCTAGGAGAATGATTCTCAGGACTGATGCATCAGATGTAGCCATTGGAGCAGTGCTTCTACAGGAGTACGATGGTGAGAAGTTTCCTGTTGCTTACATCAGTAAGAAGTTAAATAGTGCTCAGAAGAATTATTCTGTCATAGAGCGTGAATGCCTCGCTGTTATTTGGGCAGTGAACAAGTTTGAGGCATATATTTATGGTCGTGAGTTTACCATAGAGACTGAACACCAACCCTTATTATGTATGAGAAAGTCTAGAGTTGCTAATGGGCGTGTAATGCGCTGGGCTCTCTCTTTACAGCCATACAGGTTTCAGATGAAAGCAATCAAGGGCAGTGATTGTGTAGGTACAGACTATATGAGTCGTCTATCTGATGAGGTGAGTCAAGTTGAAGGTACAGGTAATGACAGTATTGAGTAAAAGTTAATCAGGCGCGTGCCCAGGCAGGGGGGGGGGGGGAGGCTTTGGGGATCAAGCTCCCTGGGTCCCCAGAGGGTAAAAAAAGATGAGGGGGGAGGAGAGGAGGAGAGGAGGGGAGGAGAGGGGAGGGGAGAGGAGGAATGGAGGGAGAGGAGGAGAGGAGGGAAAAGGAGAGGCCGGGAGCTTTTGTTAGTGTCTCTCACATCTCTACGTCTCTGAACCATGTGAGTGTTTTATAACGAATGTAAATATTGATCGCAAGGAGAGTTTTAGGTCATCCAGGCAAGCTTGGCCCTCTGAATCGAATCACAAGTGGCGTAACCAGGGGGATAGTTGTCCCCCCCCCCCCCCCTCCCTTGGGAAAAGAGTAACAAATAAAGTAATAACTAAGTTACAAATATCTCTTGAACAGACTTTAAACAATACAAGTGACTGATTTCTTGGCTGAAAATACCCTCTAATTAGCCAGAACCAGACCAGACAGCCATCAATTTTAACCCTACCCTAGAGAACCGCTGCAAAAGGCATAATTATTTGCTTTTCATAGAAACTAAGAGATCTTCATTATACAGGACTAAAATGGGTATATTTCAAGTCTCTCGAAGATATATTTTTCTATCACTGACTACATGATTAACCATGTTAACTATTCTAAATGTTGCATATAAGAAAAACTAATAAAGTTACTATCATGTTAAGATTTAACATTCGAGGCATCACTGTGGCTTGACCTGTTACAACGAACATTTGACTGAATATCAGTATTCCAGTATGCTAAAGGCGTGTCAAAACATTCGAGTTGATATTATACTATTTGCAAGCTACAAAGGTTAATATTGCCTACAATCTGATTTATACATGATAGTATAGCATTATATTCAGAAAGCATCAATTGGTTTCTATGTTCAGTATTTAAATCGGACGGTTATACTTAATCATACAAGACGGAGAGAAAACGAAAAAATATGTATTTATCTTTGGGGTAGTTTTCCGTGTCCGTTGTCCAAAATCTCTCTCTAGGTTTGATTGCATCATGACAAAAGTGAAATAGGTATCAATTACTATAAATGTGTAGCTATGATTCAGAGCTATAATCATGACAAATATCAAGAGGCTGACATTCATATTTGCGATGTTATGAGTGAGGAGGTAGAACTTATTGAATGACCCTCGTTTGAAAAATCATGAACTGACTAACCCTTCCTTGCACCTGCTATAAATGATGCTTGCTTCCCTCTGTTGACAAATTTCTTATAATAATTATGTAGGAAACTACATTATCATTTTGAAATTATTTGGCTATGAGTTGTTCGGATCAGGATACATAGGCCTACTAAAATCCTATAAAAACTAGTATTAGTAGTCCAAGTTTTCCCTTTGAATATTCAGCTGTTGCATTCCATGATCATTTGGGACTATTATATTTTTTGAATGTGAAAGGCAAAATGACTTTATTTAGCTGGAATGGTTCCCTCTGAAGGTATTCCAATAAACTGCGCATGCTATTAATTATCATTTATAAATTTCTGCACATGAAGTTTTCCAACACCAGTTGATCTCAGTTGAAAATTCCCATAGCGTTACACTGCCGATAATGAGCTAATTGATATTCATGAGGTGATTTACTACGACGATTTTACATTGGAATTTCGACCTGCTCGATAAAATCATGAATTGTAATGCTTTTAAATCATGCATCTGAATAGGAAACATAAATTTATTGGTATAAAATGTACAATGAACACAATGAAATGGTAATTGGGTCTGATGATTTAATACTTTGTTGACAACACAGTGATAACTTGCAAGCGTCCAGGGGGAGAAATACTTTTGCGCGGCAGTGTATATGAAGAGCCTTTTTTGCAAAAGGGCCTACAGACCCCCCCGACATGTTATTCATTTTGCATTAGGGAATTTGTTTTGACAAGTCCATGGAATTAATCAAACTATTGTATGGCTGTGTTCCTTACTGTTTCTATGACTTGGATTAGTGTATCCATGCACGCCAAGGCACCAACAATACAAGCCACATTCCACATAATGAATAGCCATCCATACAATAATGCAAAATGAGTAAAAAGACAGAAGTGGATGTAAGCCCTTTTGCAAAACAGCTCTTCATATATAGGAATAGGGAATTATCTTCATAAGTGATACATTTCCCGCTCGCAGCATGCTTCTTTATGGCGTCTAGCATGTTACCAGAAGTCGAAATGTATGGCGTGTAAATGTAAAATTCAAAATTTGCAAAGTATATGCAAATTAGCAGTGGTTCAAGCTCGACCCCCCCCCCCCCATATTCATTTTCTGTCGGTTGAGATTGCCATTGTCGGTTAAGATTGCCACTGTCAGTTGATTGGTACTTTCTGTTGAACATTGGAACTGTCGGTTGAGATTGGCGCTGTCTGTTGAAATTGGCACTGTATGTTGAAATTGGCACTGTAGGTTGAGTTTGGCACTACCGGTTAAAAGAGCTCGTTTTCGCGCTGGTTTGGATGTAACCACGTTCCCCCACTCTTTTTCCGGTAAAGTCCTTGTCGGTTCACTTTAATTTTTCGCCTCCCCCCCCCCCCCCCCCCCCTCCCAATATGAAAAACCTAGCTACGCCACTGCAAATTAAGCTGTACCTTTAAAACTATCACCCCAAATGCTTGCAACTTTCAGAACTTGATGGCCCAAACATCTGTCTTTCAATTTATTGAAACAACTCCAATGTGTATCCGAATTGCCGGTGTCTCCTTCACGGAGCACATTTCCTCTGTAATCTGCTGTCCTAAAGCTAAATGTAAATGTAAAGCTAAATGTAGCGAGCCGACCATTCACACGCTGAAGTGTCAAATATTGTGGGGTACCGCCCCCCCCCCCCCCCCAGCAAATATAACAAGGGGAGAGAGAGGGGGTGCGAGGGAGAGAGGGGGATGTAACCAAGAATATAGCCATACATTCACATCATTTCCCCGAACAAATCTAAATATAGGAACTTTGCATGCAACATAGGGCAGAAGAACCACTCAGTATAGCTGTGTTTTATAGTGGTAGAGCGAGAACAAAATTCTTTAAGTCGCGACTGAATCTGTTTTTATTGCCAGAAGTGTAATTTTATGAGCAATATTGCGTGACAGTTTTTCGGATTTTCTTACAATTTCTGTTTAGATATGTTATAACTATTTATTTATGAACTGCGCCTGTTTACGGCATTTTTATCAGCGTATTTTGTATTTGCAGCTGCTCCACCGCATTATCCATGAGTTTTGTTTATATTTATGTTAACTTCTGCTTGACTTTATGGTGATTTTTAAGGGGTTGGTCTGTATTCTTAACCATGTATATTAGGTAATGTGTGTTTTGTGATGTGTTTTTTGGAAGCGCTTTGTGCATTCGTGTTGTTTGTCCTTTGATTAAACGACGTTAAGGCGATAAAAAGTGACGTTAAGGCAACTTTTTAAACAAAGGAAATTCCCCTTAATCCTCAATTAAAGTAATTATTATTATTGTTATTATCATTATTATAGGTTTTCCCGTTCATTTTGAAACATTTTTGATACAAATTAGTCACAGCAGCTTATAAATCAGTCCTATAATACCACGGCATTTATAATGCACCTTTGCCAAAGGATACAAAGCGCAACGACAAAAACAAAAACAATACAAAGGGAAAGAGCAGAAATTAGGAGAGAGGTGTGTTTTAAGAAGGGATTTGAACCCTATCAAATGTTTACCGTGCATTTCTCAACTTCAATTTAGTCCTTAGTAACAATCACTTTAGTCTGATATTTACAAATGTCTGGCAGGTTTGGGTCCGGCTTACTTAACATCTGGCCTGACTCTGTACTCACCAGGGCGAGAGGGATTGCGTTCTGCATCCGATTTGTCTCGTCTAACAGAACACAAAATTCATAACCGGACTCTTGCATCAGCTGCTGACAAAGCTTTCTTCTATGCTGCACCAAAACTATGGAACAAATTACCAGTTGCAGTCCGCACATCATGCTCTGTTACAGTGTTTAAGAAAGCTCTCAAACATCACCTGTTTTCACAAATCTGATTGCTTCTATTTAATCTTGTTTGATATTTCTCTGTTTATTGCTTTTGATGCCATGTAGATTTTCATGTATTTTTGTGTATATATTTTTGCGCCGTGGTCTTATAGAAATGGCGCAGTATGTATGTATGTAATGTTCAGTATAAAACTAAATTCGCAGTTATTCGTCATGCTAGTTCGATTTGGTCAAACAAAGTATTCAGTCGACATTTGTGAAAAGCAAATTAGTCTTTTACAGTACAAATTAATTGTTAATAACAATTATACATGGGACTTAAAAGCGCTTTACGATGTAAACAGCCTCAAGGCGCTGCACAGAAAAATCAGAAAAAACTACAGGAAATCTTTAAAACTACAACAGAACATATGCAAAAATTATACACTCATCCGGGGACAGGTGAGACTAAATTTAATGATTTGTGACTATTTACCGTGTTCAATCATAGATAATTGTTCAATTGACCATATACTTTTGTAAGCTATTATAATTGAAAGTGAATGACTAAATTGAAGTTGAGAATTGCACTGTAAAAATATTTAGGACTAATTAAATTGTAAGCTGCTACGACTAATTTGTATTAAAACTGTTTCAAAATGAACAGGAAAACCTATATTATTATTATACGGTTAAATCCATCATTAAGAAGAAAGGGAACAATAGGGCGGAACTATTATAGGTTTTCCCATTCATTTTAAAACATTTTTTATACAAATTAGTCGCAACAGCTTACAAATTAGTCCCAATATTTTAATCATGCATTTCTCAACTTCAATTTAGTCTAAGCTATATTCACTTTAGCCTTTGTTTTAGTTTGATTCACTTTAAGCATAATATTGCAAAACTATTTGGTTGATTGAGCACTATAAGTCATCATTGGGCTATTCCAGATAATAATGACCCCCCCCCCCCCCCCCCCCCCCTCTATTATAGAGGACATCGGAATTCCAGACTTTTTTCCAAACCAATTTTTCAATGGAATTCCATACCTTTTTGGTACATGTTCTTGGAATTCCAGACTTTTTCACAATTCAGACCGCCCCACCCCCTATACTATAGAGGACATCGGAATTTCAGACTTTTTCCCCACCAAGTCCATATTTTTTTGAAGTTTGATCTGGAATTCCATACTTTTTTTGACGTTTGATCTGGAATTCCATACTTTTTTGAAGTTTGATCTGGAATTCCATATACTTTTCATGGAATTGCGGACTAAAAAATAATTTGTCCTCTATAGTCATGGAATTCCGGACATTATTATCTGGAATAGCCCATTGTATCATTGAATTTAGTCGCATCTGCACCAAGACGTCTGCTTCTATAAATCAATTTGGTCTTATTTTCATCAAGTTAATTAAAAGGCATATTATGTGATCTTTTCCAGGGGCGCCCTCTACCCATGATTTTCTTTAGAAAGTAGATTTTCTTGCAGATTAACATTTCTGATCATAAATCATAATATATTCTGAGTTACAAAGCGATACGGTTCCTAATTACTTCCAAATCCTTGTTCATAAGGGTTGAAAATAGAATGTCCGCTAGCGGACAGTTTATTTTCACTCTATTTTCACTCTAATATATATTTAAAAAGTTGTTATCCTGCTATACTTAAATTACGCACCTATTAACTTATTTTAATTCAAGACATATTATGTCACTCCATACAAGGCATAGCGCAACCTTTGTTATTGTTTTAATATAATATAGCATAATATTCCATTATGTGGCGGACTTGCCGTTGACGGGATTCGACCCGGGTCCTCCAGCATGAATCACGTCTAAGGCCACTCGGCCAGGGGTCACTGCCCCCGCAATTAACAATTCCGTACGCATTTATCACCCGCTGTAATACTGAGGCGACACGTGTATGACAAGCTCAATGTATAATAATTCGTATGATAACTATGTTTATCGATAAACTTTCGTTAAACACGGTTTTTCGGTCGATAAATATTGTTTTTCGATCGATAAACATAGTTTTTCGATCGATAAACATAGTTTTTCGATCGATAAACATAGTTTTTCGATCGATAAACATAGTTTTTCGATCGATAAACACAGTTTTGGTCGTGTGCCAATAATAGAAATAACTTCATCCCGACACAGCAGCAAACAAGCGTCTATTGCCTGAAAAGAGTTTCAGTAGCAAATTATTCTTCCATCATAGACAGCTCTTGGGTCTTCTCCCAAAAAGATTGCAAATCCCATGCCAATTCCTGTCGAGGGTGCCTGCTTGTCGTTAAAAATTTGTCATTTTGGCAACCAATTTGGATTTTACCAACCTAACCGTTTGTCGAAGACATTATTTTGGTCATTTTCTTTTTTCTCACACAATTTGGCCATAGAAAAACTGAGTTTTTATAATTGATACATATTTGCCCACTCCTACTGTTAGTGATATTTATGATATCACCGTTTCTATAATTCTCGTCATAGAATATAAATTGGGTGTCATTACAAAGCACAATAAATGTTCTTTCCATACCATCCAAAAACATTTCTTCATTTATATCTCAGTTTTAATTGGGAGCAATTTTGATCAACAGGTGCTGAGGGGGGAGGATGGGGAGCCACAGGATGGGGATAAACATCACTTTTAATTGGGAGCAATATTGATCAACAGGTGCTGAGGGACTAGATGGGGAGCCGCAGGATGGGGAGCCAGTCCCATACACAAAGAGTGTTGATTATGATGTAAAGACACCAACACTTTTAGGGACGAATTTCTCATTTTTTAACCTAATCTAATATTTTTTTGAAATTTTGCCTAAAATACCGAAAAAGTGAAAACAATTGAAATAATTACAGCATTCACAAAATTCAAAAATCAAATCAAAAACTTCCTTGAGTCCCTCCTTAAAGGAATATTATGTGATCTTTTTCAACTTTTAAACATATTTTTTTCTGTTTCATAATTAAGCATGACTAGCAGGAAAGACATTACTGGACTGATAAATCGATCTTGACTGTATTTTACGTAGAAAAATATCATTACTTTACTAAATCACGATGGAAATCTGCTTCCAAGTATTCATGGAATGTTCAACATATTTTTTCCGATTTTCATCATAAAAAGCATTCCGTACTATTGTGTTCACTTGTGTATATTTGCGATCGTAGCCGGAAACACTTGAAACGGCGTTAACACGGTGTCAAACCATGGAATTTTATTTGCGAACAAAAAAACACTCAGAAAGTAAGTTGTCGGTGTTAACTCTGATTTTGAAGTAATAAGGAGGCATATTGCTCTGTAACTTACAAGATATTTTAAGCATAGGCCTAACCCACGAGATTTTTCCATTTTTCGTACATGTCACACAAAGGGGTCCCAACTCAAGGCACACGACCTTTAACCAAAAAAAACACGTGTTTATCGATCAGCACAGTTTTTGGAAAAACATTGTTTTTTTCAATTTGATACACTATATTTTTGGAAAAACATAGTTTCTCGATAAACAATGTTTTTGATCAGTTTTAGAAAAGCTTAACTTTGGGTATGATGGGTGAAGACATTTTATAATGGTACAAGCAGTTGTATTGTGCAGAATGGTAATGTCTCAGAATTGTTCACATTGGACAAAGGTGTGAGACAAGGCTGTCTCCCTCTGCATTATTATTCATTGAATCAATTGAAGTATTGGCTTGTAAGATAAGGCAACATAAAGATATTAAGAATATTGAATTTCCCTTCGAAATTATTGTAAAAATGAAGTACGTTTATCTATGTATGCGGATGATATGACAGTATTTGTGGGGGATGAAAAGCATCTACAAATAGATTTACAAATCTTAGACGAATTTTCCACCGTATCAGGTCTTAGGTTAAATAAAACAAAAACTGAAGCAATGGGGATTGGGTCAAGTAAAACTAGGCAAAAGAAAGTGTGTCATCTGAAATGGAAGCTTCACCCAAATAATAACGTAAAATCACTCGGTATTAGTTTTAGTAGCGCTAAGTCTGCTAATGAGATACCTCAGAATTGGGAAGGAAAAATAAAGAAAATTAAAAACATAATTAAAAGCTTGGAAAGGAAGAGATTTGACAATGATTGGTAAAATCATCGTCATAAAGAGCCTATTAGCGTCACAACTAACATTTGTATCTAGCATACTGAATCTTCAGGAACATGCAATAAAAGAACTCAATACACTCCTTTTTCAATTTGTATGGGGAGGAAAGGAAAAGTAAAAAGAAGAACGATAATTAACGATTTTGAAAAAGGTGGTTTGAAAATGATCATGCTTCCCGATTTAGATTCTCTGAAATTTTCTTGGATGTGTAGAGATTGACAAATGAAACGGTCTCTACTTGGAAAAATATAGCATTATTTGAATTTTAAAAACTCAGTATTGGTATCGACATATTTAAATATAATTGTAATTTTAAGTCTTTGAATGAAATGTGTCTACAAGAAATAAACCACATGGACTTATTAAACCGCAATAATTAAATTATGGATAAAATGTAAAAGAATAACAAACATTGATGAAATAAAGAATGACGAACCAGAAATTCTTTCGAATAACGAAAATATAAAATATAATGGCAAAACATTGTACTTCAAACATTGGATCCGAAATGGCTATATTATTTTATCTTCATTGTATAACGAAGATGGTTCAAAACGATCAATGCAGTACTTTAATGATAAAATTTAAAAAGCATGGTGGTGTCATGTTAGATTATCTAACGTTACTATCATCCATTCCAGAAAGCTGGAAAGAATCTAAAAATACAAGTTCAAATAAAGTCCACCAAAATGGTATACAAAATTTAAAAAAGAAAGACAATTTCCAAATTATAATTTTGTCCCATTTGGAAAAACGTACCATCCCACGCCAATGAAACTTTAACAGGAAAATCTTAAGTAATGTATATCCTACAAATATTCTTTTAGAAAAAATGGGAATAGCAAGGAGCAATATGTGTGAAAAATGCCACGAGAAAGATTATTTAGAACACTTCTTTTTTAACTGCAAAATAATTGGAAAGATATGGTTAGAAATAAACAATAGAATTACTGGGGAAACAGGAAAAAACATTAATATATCTCTTACTGATGCTACGTTTGGGTTTTATAAAGGAAAAGATAAAGCAAACAAGTATATAAATAGCCTAATTGCAATTGCAAAGCTTTGCATAAGTAAATACAAATATGGGAAACACCCAAATTTGATATTTTTATTTGAAAAAGAATTGAATATAGTTATAAAGGCTTACACTATTGTGTGTTGAATGGTTAGATTATGAAATGTTGTAGAACATAAAGAAATTATTAAAGTGATTCTTGGCAATTTTGAAGCAAATTAAGTATACGCAATATGCCATTAACATGATATGTTTTTAAAGAAGAAAAAAAAGAAATGTTAGATATGTTTGTTTTGTTGTTTTGATATGTTCCATGGTAAATGTAAACGTGCACTATCATTAGGCAAGAAAAAAAGTTGTGTTGCCCTCATCCGGGTGGGTCAAAATTCCGAGAATGTGGGCCGGGTATTATTATGTTTTTGGTTTTTTTTAAAGAATTTCTTCTTTTTTCAAGATTTCTTTTCTCAAGATCTTACAATCTGTGAAAATTGCACAGAGATGGGCAAGAAACCAAAATATTCACCATTGGGTTAAAAATACATCCAGTAAGCGTTTTCCTTATTTTTCTTCACACATGTTGACTGAAATAATAGGTATCGTTGATTTGGTAAAATTAAAATAAAATAAAAATATCCGGCCGGCCGTCCTTCCCGATTTTAGGCTTGTGAGGGCAACACAACTATTTTTGGGGCCTTATGAAGACACAAACTATAATGTAAACCCGTAAATGATGTGGAATGTGATTGTTTGATTTGATTATTTGTTTACTCAAACTTAGTCTAAAACGCAAAACTTATATGAGCTTGGATGATTTAATTAATTATATTTGAAATGTAAGTAAGAATGTAAATCTTAAGCTTTGTTTAATATATTTGAAAATAGAAAAAAAAATCAGAAAAAAACCCAAAACAATTATATGACTATTTTTGGAATGCTCTAATAGTGTTCTTTTCTTTTTGGACAAGGTTTGAAATATCACTGTTTGAGAGGATATTTATACAGAAAAGCAAAATTCTGAATGATATGGCTAATTTGTTTTAAATAAAAGAATTATGTTTAATAAGTATATGTACAAATATATAGTGTCAAAGTATGTATTCTTGATGAGCTATGTGATTACTTGATAACGAAAAACATAGAAAACCTAGAAAAACACATTGAGCTTCGATAAATTATTTACTTTTACTTACTTAAAAGTGAGAAATACACAAGTACCAAATACACATTTTAGGCTCTCAAACATTAGATTTTGATATATTTATTTAAAAAGAGTTTAAAACTATCAAATGATTCAGTTTATGAAAAGTGTTTTACAAAATCAGAGATTATTAAATTTATAGATGTTTTGAATGTACTATTCTTTAAGAAATCTATTTGTTATACTGTATATGATTTGGCCATGTGATGCAAACATAGATTAATTTCTGTATTTGTGACTACATGTATTGTATTGTGATCATGCTATGCAAAAGGTGTGAATGATTGAAAATAAATTTGAAAGAAAAAGCAAAAATATTTTTTTTTTGGATTGATTAAAAAACAAAAGGTTTTCGATCAAAAAACATTGTTTTTCAATTTGATAAAATGAGTTTATCGATAAACAGTGTTTATCGAATTATTCAACAACTCCCCCATACCTTAATTAAGTACAGTAACAAAGCGTTGTTGATTTGAGATAAACCCACTGTTCATATGCAAATTACTAGGATAGCGAACCTTATTTGGAAACCGTAAAATTGTAAACAAACAAAAAATGTTCGCAAAAATTAGTTCATTTTTTCGGCGTATAAATGCATTTCGCCATGCAATCCTTAAAGTTAGCAAATAGCTTTATATACCGAAATGTAGCTATACCCCTGAGGAAAATATTCTTGCCGAGGGCCATATGTAAAGGTTCACTTCTAAAGCCACAATTTTAGCCGAACCGTCGCTACCTGAGCACAAGAGAATCGCCAATTTTGCATGATCGCGGCGAAATGTGTTCGCTTTGATCTCCAGGACCGTTCGTTTTGATCTCCAGGACCGTATCACTATTGAAACGGAGGGGTGTGTTTTGATTTTATACAAATATTCTATAAACATGTATCAAAATGTGTTGTGTAAATTAAACGCATTCTTGATTTAATTTTTCTCTGAATGTTAAAGGTGGTGTATGAATAAAATGCTATTTACAAAATATTTTTAATTTCTACAATTACTTGCGAAATAATTTGTCTTCTCTCATGTTTACCTTTTGTAACCCAGCCCATTCTGAAGTTCGATCGCCCATTTAGGGGAACGGACGATGTCCAAATAAGGGCCTAATAAGGGCCTAATTATAATAAACGTAAACTTTTTTTCTCGATTTTTAAAGAGCAGTTATTTTTTTTATGTCAAATTAAGCCTATTAAAACAAGTTTTGTACTTGTTTTCATTAATGTAACCCTGTTAAATTTAGGCAACAGTGCCCTCTGTTGATTTGGGATGAACTTAGTGATCTCTCTCCCAAACTTGTCTTGGGTCGCTGAGTCATCACTAAGGCCCTCCCGATTTCTGGAGCACTCACTCTGGATCTACCTGGCGATCAGGACACACTCACAAGCTTTAACCATGAGATGCATAACACAAAACCTGAATAACACAATGACTTGCACCGTAGAACAACACAATAACACACAATGTGTTTACTGATAGTTTTGATATATTAATGTTCTGCAGAACAATGAATTTATTTAATGGAATGTTGAATCTGGCTCTCAGGTGAGTTGAGTTTGATTATATTATAATGTACTTATCTTTCCATTAAGTAATGATATATTTTTTAAGAAACACAATGAACCTAGCGATGCATAATATCGTATATGCATCTGATGAAACTTTGATTTGATTTTTTATTTTGCTTTATTCCATTAAAGCTGGAACCTTGATTGCTTTATTACGATAAAGCCTGAACTAGATTTGCTTTATGACGATAAAGCCGGAGTTTTGATTGTGTAATGTGAGCCTCGAGACATGGCTTAACGCGCGTGAGTTAGTCTCGGTATAGAACTTCTTCCCCCAAGGAAGAGGAATAAAATGTATCTCTTATTTTAATTGATTTGATGAGTAACCCCTATACTTTGGTTCTGTATTACTGTTCGATTCTCTAGAAACTGATGATGATTAATGTAGATTAATGTGACTTTCTTCTACATGGATTTAGGGCGTGTCCCATGAACTAAGATTATTCTAGATTGTTTTGTACTTTCGTTAACAAAACTGAAACCGATCCTGTATATAAGTGCCTTATCATGAATGTTGTATCTTGAACTTGTTTAATGCTGGACGTCACTAATTAACTAATTAAATGTTTAATTAATGTTTCAATATCTGATAATACTAAATATGTGATTCTGTAAAAGTAATTTGTATACATATGATGCAAGTATACCAGTTTGTGTGTTAATGCAAACTTGTTGTAATTCAATAAGGGTCAAGTTCAATACTTTACCATTGCTAGGCCAAGAGTTTAATTTGTTGTCCATATGAGCAAAAGTTGTATCTTAGCAACCACATAAGGGATTTGCATTGGAATGTTCTGTACTATTTACTTCTAAATGAGGAGGTAAAGCGCAGTTTTATACCATGAATAAATAAATGGCTTTCTTAGTTTGAAATAATGTTTATTGTAATCACACTGTTTTATAATTAATTATTGTATCCGGATTAAATGATGAGTTTAAGATTAATTGATAGCACTGCTTAATAATAAATAAATAATGTTTTAATGTATTTAACTAAATTAGAATCTGAATGAACCGAGAATTAAGATTGGAATACACATGATTGATAGGCCTTATTAGTATTATATCTCCAGTATAGAGACTGGTAGATCTTTACGTTTAAAAGATCTCGATGTTTGTTGAATGTTTAAATAGATAAATGTTTGTAGCTTAATTGATTCTGCAGTTTCTTACTTTATGATGAATTTCCGATTATATGAATTGTGCAGTTGGTGAAACGGCCAATCACCATAAGCATACATTCAAAGTTTTGCAAATTTATATTTCTGACTTTCGGGACTGACTGCAGGATTGAATTGTTACTCGAAGACTAGTTAAGTAGAATGTAGTATTATTTTGTAGTTTTGTCTTTTCCTACTTCTCTCAGGATCTCAGATGGATCTTGGATGAACTATTAATGAGATGGATATGGATGTAAACCTTGATGACCCTACTAGATCACCGACATTATGGATTACCAACTGCTACATACAGCGACCTGCAAACCACATGACATTTGATCCCTTTCCATTAACATTGGACATACCAGGTTAAAATCCTGTTTGTTTTATAGTCCCTTGTTGGAGAGTGCCCTTTTGAATTTGGATTTTTGCGCGCCAACGATTATTTTATATGTGTACTGATCAGTTGTGTTTTGAAACTTGATGTATGTCGTGTTCATTTTGATTGTATTTGTAGACTTAGTTTCTGTCTTATGAAATCTGTATTATGATTGTATCAGTGTAGAAAGTAATAAAATAATGATCATGATCTGATAACAAAATTTAAATTGAGTGCCATTTGCTTAAATCAAAGCTTAGACAAGCCGGGCTACAAATGGAGGCACCACCCGGATTATTTGCGGCACTGAATATTTTTTATTTTAGTTAATCAAATTGATTTGTTCTCCAAGGCAGAAGGGTTCACATGCCTTATTTAAATTTACTCATTATTAATTACAAACCCTATGGGATAGTGAAGAAGCATTTGGAAGACTCTGAATTAGTATATTATCATTATGTTAAATATGTTCATGTCCCGTTAAATTGGAAAATGTGTAATGTTCTCTTGATAATTGCAAGAAACATCAGTAGTGTTATAGCAATAATTATCTGGAATACCGTACTTGTATATTTCTGAAGTGTTAAATTAATTGAAACATCTTAATTCGCATTATGTACTTGGATAAGTTTAAGCGGGAATATTAGCCACCACAAAATCTGGTTAATACAGTCTTCTATGGAGAAACCTTTTGACCTTAGGCATATTTTAAAAGAACGTTGGCCCTATATGGAACCAGTACGCTCGACCTCAGACCCCTTAATGGTTATAAAGTCCAGCAACCTCTGTTTGTATGAATCATCTGTCATGAGCACAACTCCTTGTGGTATTCCACCCACTTTAGTAGTTACTATAGTTGTTAAGACAATCCATAAGTTCACCTGTTACTGATATTGTGTTATAGTAAGGCTGTTGTTCACTTGTAGCTAAAAGGTCGTTCTCAGGATTTTATTGAGCAAACTAGGTTAAAGGAAAACCACAACAGTCTGTAGTAATGTGTATTAATCCAATGGAAAATTTCTGTAATGATGTATGTATTTAAGGATATTTTGAGAGCCAGTTTCATCATACAACCTGTACCCGTACTTGTACTTTCTTTATTCCATAACTTGAATATCAAGAAAGGGGAGTACAACTTACCCTCAGGATTTATATTAATCATGATTTGAGTTTTATATATTTTTGACTGTTTACACCTTGAATTTTGGATATTACAAATTAGATATTTGATTGTGCGTCGTGGACGTCGCATTTTAGAAAGGGGAGATTGTAACCCTGTTAAATTTAGGCAACAGTGCCCTCTGTTGATTTGGGATGAACTTAGTGATCTCTCTCCCAAACTTGTCTTGGGTCGCTGAGTCATCACTAAGGCCCTCCCGATTTCTGGAGCACTCACTCTGGATCTACCTGGCGATCAGGACACACTCACAAGCTTTAACCATGAGATGCATAACACAAAACCTGAATAACACAATGACTTGCACCGTAGAACAACACAATAACACACAATGTGTTTACTGATAGTTTTGATATATTAATGTTCTGCAGAACAATGAATTTATTTAATGGAATGTTGAATCTGGCTCTCAGGTGAGTTGAGTTTGATTATATTATAATGTACTTATCTTTCCATTAAGTAATGATATATTTTTTAAGAAACACAATGAACCTAGCGATGCATAATATCGTATATGCATCTGATGAAACTTTGATTTGATTTTTTATTTTGCTTTATTCCATTAAAGCTGGAACCTTGATTGCTTTATTACGATAAAGCCTGAACTAGATTTGCTTTATGACGATAAAGCCGGAGTTTTGATTGTGTAATGTGAGCCTCGAGACATGGCTTAACGCGCGTGAGTTAGTCTCGGTATAGAACTTCTTCCCCCAAGGAAGAGGAATAAAATGTATCTCTTATTTTAATTGATTTGATGAGTAACCCCTATACTTTGGTTCTGTATTACTGTTCGATTCTCTAGAAACTGATGATGATTAATGTAGATTAATGTGACTTTCTTCTACATGGATTTAGGGCGTGTCCCATGAACTAAGATTATTCTAGATTGTTTTGTACTTTCGTTAACAAAACTGAAACCGATCCTGTATATAAGTGCCTTATCATGAATGTTGTATCTTGAACTTGTTTAATGCTGGACGTCACTAATTAACTAATTAAATGTTTAATTAATGTTTCAATATCTGATAATACTAAATATGTGATTCTGTAAAAGTAATTTGTATACATATGATGCAAGTATACCAGTTTGTGTGTTAATGCAAACTTGTTGTAATTCAATAAGGGTCAAGTTCAATACTTTACCATTGCTAGGCCAAGAGTTTAATTTGTTGTCCATATGAGCAAAAGTTGTATCTTAGCAACCACATAAGGGATTTGCATTGGAATGTTCTGTACTATTTACTTCTAAATGAGGAGGTAAAGCGCAGTTTTATACCATGAATAAATAAATGGCTTTCTTAGTTTGAAATAATGTTTATTGTAATCACACTGTTTTATAATTAATTATTGTATCCGGATTAAATGATGAGTTTAAGATTAATTGATAGCACTGCTTAATAATAAATAAATAATGTTTTAATGTATTTAACTAAATTAGAATCTGAATGAACCGAGAATTAAGATTGGAATACACATGATTGATAGGCCTTATTAGTATTATATCTCCAGTATAGAGACTGGTAGATCTTTACGTTTAAAAGATCTCGATGTTTGTTGAATGTTTAAATAGATAAATGTTTGTAGCTTAATTGATTCTGCAGTTTCTTACTTTATGATGAATTTCCGATTATATGAATTGTGCAGTTGGTGAAACGGCCAATCACCATAAGCATACATTCAAAGTTTTGCAAATTTATATTTCTGACTTTCGGGACTGACTGCAGGATTGAATTGTTACTCGAAGACTAGTTAAGTAGAATGTAGTATTATTTTGTAGTTTTGTCTTTTCCTACTTCTCTCAGGATCTCAGATGGATCTTGGATGAACTATTAATGAGATGGATATGGATGTAAACCTTGATGACCCTACTAGATCACCGACATTATGGATTACCAACTGCTACATACAGCGACCTGCAAACCACATGACATTTGATCCCTTTCCATTAACATTGGACATACCAGGTTAAAATCCTGTTTGTTTTATAGTCCCTTGTTGGAGAGTGCCCTTTTGAATTTGGATTTTTGCGCGCCAACGATTATTTTATATGTGTACTGATCAGTTGTGTTTTGAAACTTGATGTATGTCGTGTTCATTTTGATTGTATTTGTAGACTTAGTTTCTGTCTTATGAAATCTGTATTATGATTGTATCAGTGTAGAAAGTAATAAAATAATGATCATGATCTGATAACAAAATTTAAATTGAGTGCCATTTGCTTAAATCAAAGCTTAGACAAGCCGGGCTACATTAATTATCCAAAACGATATTCACATTTGAATGATGTAAATATGTATGGTCGTTGTTGAACGGGGTTCAACAAGGTCTTCGTCGTTGTTTATCCCCGGTGTTTATCTTGAATCGACAACGGTAAGACGGGTTTAGCTGCCCTCGCAAAATAAACCCGTCTTACCGTTGTCGATTCAAGATAAACAACTCCGAAACCTTATTGAACCCCTAATTATACATTGAGCTTGACACGCACTTGCTGCCAGCATAGTTTTCAAGTGGGATTTAATACTAGCATGATTAGGGTTCAGGAGTGTAAGGGTTATGGATTCTTGACTTCTAAACCCTATCAATCTCTGAAAGTGCTCAACTTGACAATCGGGCGTTATTTATTGTACGATGCGGTGCGTTGTGGCAATACATCACAAGAGAACGGGATTTTATTTGACATTAGTTACCAGGTATACGTTTTAAAATCTAAAATATAATGCCGTATCAAAATGCACGTACAAATAAGGGGGGGTTGAGATTTTTTTTGGTAAGGATCTGCCGCCAGCAAAATGAAAATTGACCCAAACAAGTACCAATTTTCGGGGAAAATGGACCCATATGTTTACCGGACACACATAATTTTCCTATATATTTGTCAGATTTTGCTAAAATGTCGTTGAAAAACAGCAAAATTAAGGATATTAGACCCATACATTTACCAAAAATGGCCTTGAAAAGGTGTCATCCATATACCAGAGAGTGAAAAATGGGACTCTATTTTGCGGCACATCCCCGTGACCTCATTCCACTAAGTACCGCCCCCCCCCTGTGTATATGGCTACTTTCACACCGGTAAGAAAGTTGACTTCTTAAATGTTAATAGTTATGTAGGCTAATAATAGAGCTGTGCAAGACGGAAAGAATCTTACCAAGCTTTTTAGTTTGTGTACATATATAAACATGTACATTATCTATGGATAATTGATGAGCTACTAACAGTGCATTCGTACTTGATAATCGCGCGCTCGATGCCTTCGTGCACTGCCCTCGAACGCTGACAGGCGCAAGGGCGAGAGGCTGAGAGCGATTATTGAGCACGAATGCACTGATAGCGAATGAATTATCTATCATTCACTTCGAGAAATATCTAAACCTTTTCAAAAATCAGCACATTAAATAAATCGTAGCTATAGGGGAGGATGGGGCAACTGGTCCGGTTAAGCATATTTCATGATATAAAAGATTAAAGCTCGGGTAAATATTTATGGAATTGCTATGAAAATATCACCCATGTAACTGTTTACATATAACATATAATCAATGTTAAAAATATCTAAAGAAGAGGCCAATTACCACTAACTGAAAACTTTACTTGGCACGGACCAGTTACCCCATCATTGGGGCAACTGGTCCTATATGTTCCAACGGTTAGAATACACAGAAATCAGTGAATGACAACGCGGAAACTAGGCAGTATTTTCTTTACAAACACATTTCCATATTATTTAACATGTAAAAAGGATACATGTCTCATAAAACCCATGTTTGATACAGTTTTCGTGGTTAACGTGTAAATAGCAGTATACTAATGGTGTACAAAGCAAGCGAAATTTTCGACTGCACATTTATTAGCTAAATGGTTACATGGTTGTGTTATTCAGATGCCCCATACATTTGTCTAAATATACCCCTTTCTTTAATGATTTTATTTACTTCATATAATCATCATTTAGTACTTATAATAAACCAACTTGATATTTAGCCAGCTTATCATGTTACAGGGGAAGTTAGTCAATATGACAATGATGACCCAACGGTTAATATAAACAAAAAGCAGTAGATAAAATACATAAATCATGATATTTCGTCATAGCAAATACCTTTACAGACACCATTCAAAATATAATAAAGATGCAATTCATAATACCAAGGTTTTAAACCATTCTAAAGCAATTTCATGTCATATTGTAATCCTTCAATAGCAGAAATAGTGGTATAAGACCCGAAATGCCCCAAAATGTCTAAGAACTAGAAAGAATGTGAATTATTTCATATTCTATTCACATTTCAATACCGAGTCATGTTTTATTGACACTAACAACTAATTTTCAAAATGAATTTTACAATTTTGATTAAGTTTTTGCAGGCGGACCACTTGCCCCATACCCCTTCGGACCACTTACCCCAACAAATAACGTAGCACTTTGTCGAGATAAAACATTATTCAAACACGCCTGTGACGTAATAAATTTTACGCCAAAATGTTTTAAAACATACCACCATTTGTCATGATAATCAATAACTCCAATACATTTCAGAAAAAAAGGCAAAACTGCATTTTTGTTTTTAGCCATTACACATATTTCTGTAGCCAGCGAGTATTTTTGAGTTCGCAAATATTACGGCGTTCGGGTCCTATATACAAGTAGACGAGTGTCTTTAGATAAAATAAGAAATGGTGTACTTTGTTATCTAAACCCATCTTCATATATCGCCCATACTATCTCACTCAAGGAGTTGGCTTCAAAGATCTGGAGAAAATCACATGTGTAAATACCCTAAAGTTCCAAATGTTTTGGATTGTAGAAGGTAAGGATATATGTCAAGTATCAACAAAAGTCGTACTGTTCAAAAGAAAGCAGTATGTCCATACAATTACAAAATCCTTCATTTCGGACCACTTACCCCACGGTCCAGTTACCCCATATTCCCCTAATCGACGTGAAGAACAATAGATAATGTACAGGAGGAGATCTAGAAGAGTATAATAAAATATACGTTTACATACAGTCGCCCCAACAAATATACTACGAATAACATAAAGCAGCAGCAATACTAAATTTATATTAAGTTTATACAACATTTCACCCAAATACTACTAAACAAAGCTATCACACAAAATAATTGTAGACGATCACTCTGTTGTACATAAACATGTACATTATGATAAGGATAATTGATGAGCTACAGTGCATTCGTACTTGATAATCGCTCGAGGCCTTCATGCACTTCCCTCGAGCACCGACAGGCGTAAGGGTGAGAGGCTGGGAGCGACACGAATTCACTGATAGCGAATGAATTATCTATCATACACTTCGAGAAGTATCAAAACCTTTTCAAAAATCAGAACGTTAAAATAAAGTGTAGATATAATCGACGTGAGGAACAATGGATAATGTATAATAGTATAATAATGTATAATAGGAAGAGATTTAGAAGAGTATAATAAAATAATACGTTTACATAAAGTCGTCCCAACCAATATTCTATCAATAACATAAAGTAGCAGCAATACAATACCAGATTTATAATACGTTTATGGCCATGTGTTTGGAACTCACCACCCAAAAAGGGTGGTGGCGTTGCATTTTTGGTGACGAATCATCCATCTCTCTCTTTTAACTCAACAACTAAATGTGGTAGAGCAGTGGTTGAGGTGTCATTTGAAAGCCTATTTATCTAGCTACATTGTGTGAATAAATCAGGTATTTCTATAACTGTTTGGCTGAGATATGATTGATTATATTGTGAAAGTCAGGGGTGGTGGCGGTGGCGATGGCGGCGGTGGCGGTGGCGTTGTGTACAATCTCTATGGGGAATATAGAAAAAGTTACCAATTCTACGTTCAATTTACAATAACTCCAGGCCCGTAGGAAGGGGGGGGCGATGGTGGCGATCGCCCCCCCCCCCCCCTTTGAAAATCTTCCCCGGAAAATTTGTACACAGATGAAAAGATTTCGCGCGCTACGCGCGCATTTGTCTTCCCAAAATGCAATATTCTTTGCTACAATCTTGTTTAGGACCAAAATGTACCTCGATCGTGCAAAAAATAGGTGCAAATTCGAAAATTTTCCGTTATTTTTTTTTGAAAACGCCCCCCCTTTGAAAAAAGTGTCTTACGGCCCTGAACTCCTCATTCCTGTATGGTAGAAACATGATTTTGCTCTCATTTTATAGATTATTTTATATTCTATAATATTCAGTTTCAACAAACGTGACAACTATTATGTAACAATTGTAATCATGAATCGATTGCATTGTCCTTGGCTTTTTCCCTATTCGCTACACAGTGAACTTGTTCTTATTTATCGGTTTTACATACATGACTATAACAAACAAATTATTCATACGATGATAGCCAAGTTATACATTTTTGGAAAGCTCTCAAATAGGGGAATACAAATATGCCGTTTAAATCAGGATAGGGTGAATAGCCAAAAATAATATGTGTGTAAACTCTAATAAATATGAAATGTAAACGTTTGTGCTCATTCACTTCCCGATATAAAATATTTCAACAAGTTACCCTTGACAACCATTATGTTCTGATGGGTAAATTGCATGAGGAACTAATATGTCCGGTAAAATGATGATTGGGATAGGAATTAAAAAAATATTGAGCTTTAATCAAAATATGAAAAAAGTCGATATTCTTTGAACATTCTTAATCACAACATGTTACCATTAGGTCCTATGCAAATTCCAATAGCATATTTAGATTATTGCGATATGCTAATTTGAATCTCAGATGGTGTAAAACGTAAAAATCTGGACATGCAACGGTAAGGGTGGCGAGTTCAAAACACATGGCCTTATACAACCTTGTCAACAAAATAATAATAACCAAAGCTATCACACAACATAATATGTTGATAATATTGAGCTTTAATCAAAATATGAAAAAGTCGATATTCTTTGAACATTCTTAATCACAACATGTTACCATTAGGTCCTATGCAAATTCAAATAGCATATTTAGATTATTGCGATATGCTAATTTGAATCTCAGATGGTGTAAAACGTAAAAATCTGGACATGCAACGGTAAGGGTGGCGAGTTCAAAACACATGGCCTTATACAACCTTGTCAACAAAATAATAATAACCAAAGCTATCACACAACATAATATGATTAGTCATGAATGCACTGATAGCGAATGAATTATCTGGCATATACTTCAAGAAGTATCTTAAACCTTTTTTAAAAATCAGAACATTACCAAATTCGTAGATATAATCGAGATAAAGAACAACGGCTAAAGGACAATAGGGGAGTTCTAAGCGTATAATTGGTAGATATAATCGACGTGAAGAACAAGGGATATTGTACAGGAGGAGCTCTAGAAGAATGTAATAAAATATACGTTTACATACAATCGGCCCAAAAATATACTATCAGTAACATAAAGCAGCAATACTACATTTATAATAAGTTTATACAACTTTTCACCAAAATAATACTAACCAAAGCTATCACACAAAATAATTGTAGACGATCACTCTGTTGTCCATATACTATTTAATGGTCTACCACGGGATTGGTTGTAGGTCCATACATGCACATTGTACAGTGGAAAAGATTACAGTATCTTTTTCCTAGCACAACAAAAGTACGTCTCTTGTCTGCCTATATGTCTGTCTGTCTACCTGTCTGTCTGTCTGTCTGTCTGCCAGTCTGTCTGCCTATCAGTCTGTCTGTCTGTCTGTGTGTGTGTCTGTCTGTATATCTATCTCGATCTATGTATTCTGTTATCCTTCTTTTTTATTAATTTATCTGTGTATGAATATTATTAATTTAAAATTCTCGAGTCTGCGGTCACTCTAAACAATGTTTAGCGTAAACCGAGAGTACCAGACGAGTTTCTTATACGGCATCGCTCTCTCTTTATCCCAGATGGTGAAACGTGATAATGACTTCATCATTGTAATAGCAATAGTCTCAGGTTGATCCTGTAATCTGATCTGAAACCATTTTCGTCGATTCTTTTATGAAAATGATGGTTATCAGTTCTTTCTGTCTGCTGTCGCCTGCGGTTCCATTGTGATGGCATTATCACAACCACGAATGCTCCCAGAGTCACGGCGTTTACGTTTTGCCTTTTGTCTTAACAGTCTTATTACAATAAACACAAATATGCACATTATGATTAGTAATATTAGGCCTAATAACGCCATAGATATCGGTAAAACAAGGTTTATAGAATTAGAGTCAAGACTAGGGGTTGCAGTAGTAAGGCATGGAGTTGTTGTGTCATGAACGATTCTTAGATGATACCGTTGTTGGTCCGACCCACCTGTATTAGTTGCTGTGCACGTATAGTTACCCGAATCGGATTTTCTAACATTCTTAAATGTAAGAGATCCGTTCGAATGCTCTTTATAGATTGAAGATATGGCTTTCTGCTGGGTACCAAGATAATCAATATATGACCAGGAAATATTTGGGGAAGGATCTCCACTGGCTGAACAAACCATTTCAACCAACACCCCTGGCGTGACCTCTAAGTATGTATCTACATCGTCGGTTTGGATTAATGGAGGACATACAAGATCCTGTGGCTGGATATCAAGTAATCGTTGTGAAGCGTGAGCTGGTGGCGTCGCGCAAATGATCCCACCATAACTGTCCGTTATTATAAAATCTGTGACGAGTAATTTACGTAGCCATCGGATATTGCAGTCACAATGCCATGGGTTGTCATCGAAGCCGATAAAAATTCCTTGGGTCACTGCTCGGAACACACCCCCTGGTAGAGAAGCTAGGTTATTCCCACTTAATTCTAGATTCTGTAAATTTGTAAGTCCCACAAAGGTTTCAATTGCGATGTACGATATATTGTTATAATACAAGAAAAGCTCTTCTAAGCTTCGGAGATCGCTGAAAAGGTTTGGGTTGATAATCGTAATGACATTCTCATATAGCCAAAGGTCTCTCAAATTGGTAAGTCCCGAAAAAGATCCATTTTCGATGAACGATATATTGTTGTCATACAACAACAGACGTTCTAAACTTCGAAGATCGCTGAAGAAATTTTGGTATATCATCGTAATGACATTCTTATGTAAATCAAGGCTTGTCAGATTGATAAGTCCCGAAAAAGTTCCATTCGCGATGTATGATATTTTGTTATCGTGTAAGCCCAGATATTCTAAGCTTCGGAGATCGCTGAAGAGATTTGTGTACATCATCGTAATGACATTCCCAGATAAATCGAGGTTTTTCAGATTGGTAAGTCCCGAAAAAGATCCATTTTCGATGAACGATATATTATTGTCATTCAATCTCAGGTATTCTAAGCTTCGAAGATTGCTGAAAACGTTTGGGTCTATCATCGTAATGATATTCAGATATAAATAAAGGTATTCCAGATTGGTAAGTCCCGCAAAAGTTCCATTTGCGATGTACGATATATCGTTGTTATACAAGTATAGCGTCGTGGTAATCTGTGGGATGTTTCTTGGTACTGATGTAAGTTGTCTTTTGCTACAATCCACATAAACTCTAGTAGTTGATCTACTACAAGAGCATTCAGATGGACATGATAAAGCCAAAGATGACGAGAGACTTAAGACCAGCAGTACTGCAGTCACGGTGGTAGATGCCATGATAAAGATATGATGAGTGCTCGTAACCTGGAATAAGATTGACAGATAATTGTTATGCGATCAATCTCCTAATTATCAATGTAACAAACGCATAATTATATAAAGCGAATTTCCATTGGGTACATAGTATTACATTGTATGTCTATCAAAGAAATACATAGAACAAACCCCTTAAAAAGATTAATGGGTTTTTGTCTATGGTTTTTGTTATCGCCTAATCCACTAAAACCAAATACAAAACTGATATATTTATCTTTCCAATAACTTCAAGTTTGTGTAAATTGTTTCAGTGCTCAGCCACTCAGCCGCTTTCCAGCGGCAGGCGTCTGCAGACGACATTTCAAAATTTCACAAAAAATTTCAAAATTAAGGTCTCAATCTTACTCACCACTTGAAGTCCTATAGTCCCGGTAAATAGCATACCACATCTTACTACGCGGAAGAACACAAAATTAATGGTGAATTTGGCACATTGAGATTGATCATTGATATATATCAAGCAGTTGTTTGAGCACTAAAACAGGTGATTGCTGATACAAACATGGCATCGCCATGATCAGGCAAAAAATAAGTGCTGTCTTGCCCTCAACGACCGACCCTAAAATCCAGTGGCGTAGCCAGGGTCACTTGTCAAGGGGGGGGGGGGGGGGGGGGGGGGGGGGGGGTGCGTCCCCATACCGGCGTTTAAAATAAATTTTCAAACTAATTTGCCTGTCTTCCTTTCTCCTTTCTGTCCCTTTCCTTTCCCTTTTCCCTTTCCTTCCCTCGTTGTCTGCTCTTCTCCCTTTCTTTCCATTCCGCTGCCTTCCCGATTTTACCGGTCAATTTTAAGGTTAGGGTTAGGGCCCTCTGCCCCCCCCCCCCCCTCCCCCCGCACTCCCCTGGCTACGCTACTGCTAAAATCTCACAAATCAGGGTCGCAACGCGCAACTTTTATTTTAAATTTAAATTGTACCCAATTTGTCAAAATATTACTATTTTCTGCTTGAAATGAATAAGTTTGCTTGAATAAACTGCTTTGTTATCATGAAAACTCGTGTTTATTGGTAGTCCTGGACGGTATGTGATATCCTAACAACCGGATACACTTCCGGCCATGTAAACCAACTAACATTCTTATTATGGTATTGGTAGACATATGCATAAGAAGAATACCCAGTAGGTGTCATTAATTATCGGATTATTTTCTCATAAGTACCGACATGACTGAATGCCACTAGCACAATGTAGCAAATGACAATAATCATAAAGTATGCAGACCTATAAGGCCAAACAAAGAAGAAGGTTTGTCTCAGAAACATTTTGCAAAAAAGCTAAGTGCTGTGCGATTTTTTTTTTTAAATTTGTAAAAAATAAAATTAAAAAATTAAAACATAAAAAAGGGGGTTTTTTTAGGCCTCAGGGCGTAGACCTACGCGCCGCAGCTTATTTCACATACCAATGCGGGCGGGCTTCGGAGACCACTATCCGTTATTTTCCCTACTACATGGCCTATGATCATTACAAAGACATCGTTTCGACTAACTTAAATCTAAGCGACAGTCACTATTCATGATTAGTAGACGATCTACGAAGTACAGAAAAAATGTCAAGACATGCCTAAATATGGAGATACAGCTCGTGGCGTATTAACATTTAGAAACCTCACTTTCCCAAATCACGACGCCAATTATCGAACACAACGTGACTGGCCTTCCCAGGCAGCGACAGTAAATACTATTTGCCGCCCTCTTCTGCCTATTTTCTATTCTCAACAATAAGTTATATGTTGACTAATATTGCACCATTTGTACCATATCTTTTATTCTGACTACACTCTTTAATTATTTTCGCCCAGTTTTCCTTCAAAATATCTTGGTTCCACTTTACCAATTTCTACGGCACAAGTATTATTCCGGTTATAATTCTAATAATTATTTCCATTATACAACTTACCGATCCGATACCGACTGTAGAATGGGGGCGCAAATCACTGGCGCATGATCAGTTGAGTTTGCATGATAGTTGGTGGTGCGATATCCTGTTATATTTATATACACAATATTGTACTCTAATCATCAAGGTGAGCCGTGGCTTGGTTGGTCTTTCCAATGAGACTGAAGCATAGGATTTTATGTCATACCGAACGCCGCTCAAATGCGGTGTTGTCAACGATATGGCTCCCAATCTGGCTAACTCGACACTCATCTTTTACTTTTCATGACACGAAATTGTATGCTTTTATTTAAATTATTCAATTTAAATTATTTAAATTATTTAAATTATTCAAATTATTTAAAGTATTAAAATAATTTTTAAACAAAAATATATTAAAATTATTTAAATTATTTAAATTTAAATTATTTATATTTATTTATTTATTTATTTATTTATTTATTTATTTGTATATATAAAAATGTCGTAGTCTAACCAGAAATGGTTGTCAATAATAATTATATTACGCTCCTGATTTTTTCAGTTGAGCACTCTCTGATTATCTTTTGATGTGTATTGACCACTTCGGGAATATTTTGCTGCTCTGATCGCTGATCAAAAACACCATTGATTGTGTATTCGCATTATCATATGTGTGCTAGATCTGCGATCAGAGAAGCATCTATTCGCCTGATGATTGGACAAAATGACCGTATGGGATTGTCCATGAAACTCAGAGTAGCGATAATATTCCGGAAGGTCTATACCTCTGAATTTTTATACGCTCTACCGTTTACGGTATTGAGCACTCTATTCAATTGTCGTAGTCTAACCAGAAATGGTTGTCAATAATAATTATATTACGCTCCTGATTTTTTCAGTTGAGCACTCTCTGATTATCTTTTGATGTGTATTGACCACTTCGGGAATATTTTGCTGCTCTGATCGCTGATCAAAAACACCATTGATTGTGTATTCGCATTATCATATGTGTGCTAGATCTGCGATCAGAGAAGCATCTATTCGCCTGATGATTGGACAAAATGACCGTATGGGATTGTCCATGAAACTCAGAGTATCGATAATATTCCGGAAGGTCTATACCTCTGAATTTTTATACGCTCTACCGTTTACGGTATTGAGCACTCTATTCAAATGTCGTAGTCTAACCAGAAATGGTTGTCAATAATAATTATATTACGCTCCTGATTTTTTCAGTTGAGCACTCTCTGATTATCTTTTGATGTGTATTGACCACTTCGGGAATATTTTGCTGCTCTGATCGCTGATCAAAAACACCATTGATTGTGTATTCGCATTATCATATGTGTGCTAGATCTGCGATCAGAGAAGCATCTATTCGCCTGATGATTGGACAAAATGACCGTATGGGATTGTCCATGAAACTCAGAGTAGCGATAATATTCCGGAAGGTCTATACCTCTGAATTTTTATACGCTCTACCGTTTACGGTATTGAGCACTCTATTCAATTGTCGTAGTCTAACCAGAAATGGTTGTCAATAATAATTATATTACGCTCCTGATTTTTTCAGTTGAGCACTCTCTGATTATCTTTTGATGTGTATTGACCACTTCGGGAATATTTTGCTGCTCTGATCGCTGATCAAAAACACCATTGATTGTGTATTCGCATTATCATATGTGTGCTAGATCTGCGATCAGAGAAGCATCTATTCGCCTGATGATTGGACAAAATGACCGTATGGGATTGTCCATGAAACTCAGAGTATCGATAATATTCCGGAAGGTCTATACCTCTGAATTTTTATACGCTCAACCGTTTACGGTATTGAGCACTCTATTCAAATGTCGTAGTCTAACCAGAAATGGTTGTCAATAATAATTATATTACGCTCCTGATTTTTTCAGTTGAGCACTCTCTGATTATCTTTTGATGTGTATTGACCACTTCGGGAATATTTTGCTGCTCTGATCGCTGATCAAAAACACCATTGATTGTGTATTCGCATTATCATATGTGTGCTAGATCTGCGATCAGAGAAGCATCTATTCGCCTGGTGATTGGACAAAATGACCGTATGGGATTGTCCATGAAACTCAGAGTAGCGATAATATTCCGGAAGGTCTATACCTCTGAATTTTTATACGCTCTACCGTTTACGGTATTGAGCACTCTATTCAAATGTCGTAGTCTAACCAGAAATGGTTGTCAATAATAATTATATTACGCTCCTGATTTTTTCAGTTGAGCATTCTCTGATTATCTTTTGATGTGTATTGACCACTTCGGGAATATTTTGCTGCTCTGATCGCTGATCAAAAACACCATTGATTGTGTATTCGCATTATCATATGTGTGCTAGATCTGCGATCAGAGAAGCATCTATTCGCCTGATGATTGGACAAAATGACCGTATGGGATTGTCCATGAAACTCAGAGTAGCGATAATATTCCGGAAGGTCTATACCTCTGAATTTTTATACGCTCTACCGTTTACGGTATTGAGCACTCTATTCAAATGTCGTAGTCTAACCAGAAATGGTTGTCAATAATAATTATATTACGCTCCTGATTTTTTCAGTTGAGCACTCTCTGATTATCTTTTGATGTGTAATGACCACTTCGGGAATATTTTGCTGCTCTGATCGCTGATCAAAAACACCATTGATTGTGTATTCGCATTATCATATGTGTGCTAGATCTGCGATCAGAGAAGCATCTATTCGCCTGATGATTGGACAAAATGACCGTATGGGATTGTCCATGAAACTCAGAGTAGCGATAATATTCCGGAAGGTCTATACCTCTGAATTTTTATACGCTCTACCGTTTACGGTATTGAGCACTCTATTCAAATGTCGTAGTCTAACCAGAAATGGTTGTCAATAATAATTATATTTGTATATATATATTTATTTTTTTTGTGTGTGTGTTAAATTTGTATTTACTTTTTTTCTTCTTCTCTTTCATTAGTGTATTTACATATATTTTTAAAATTATTTATTTGCTTGCTTTTGGGGGAGGGGAGTTTGTTTAGTTATTAAGTAATTTTCCTCCAATTGGCTATGATATAAGACTTTAAAGTCTTAATAACATTACCCATTGCGAGTGCGGTTTTCGGAACAAAATCAATTTCCTTTCAATTCATGGCTACCGGGGCGAGCTGCATCCACATAAATAATGTCATGTTATATTTCCCCAATTTAAGATCAATCAGTATAATAGAAAAATCATGAACTGACTAACCCTTCCTGGCATCTGCTATAAATGATGCTTGCTGCCCTCTGTTGGCAAATTTCCTACATGCAGAAACTACATTATCATTTTGAAATTTATTTGGCTAAAATGATTTGTTCGGATCAGGATACATTAGGGTACCTATCAAAACTGATAGTATTCTAACTTTCCCTTTGAATATTCCGCTGTTGCATTTCATGATCATCTCGGACTATTATAATTATTTTGAATTACACCGATTCCTGATCGTCTAGCATGTGACGCATGATCGGTTGAATTTGAATGACTTTTGGTGGTGCAATATCCTGTTATATTCATATACACAATATTGTACTGTTTTTTATCAAGGTGAGCCGTGGCTTGGTTGGGATCATCTCCAATGAGCCTGAAGCATAGGATTCAGTTCACATCCGAACATCGTCGTAGTGCGGTCAACGGTGTGGCACCAACCCGGCTAAACTCGACACTCACCTTTTACTTGTCATTACATAACATTTTATTCTTTTATTTAAATTATTTATTGATAAAGTAACTCATTTTTCCACATCAATATTCTACCCCACAATAACCCAATCATAGTGATTGCTCATCTTGCAACAACAGCAAAAAAATGTTTGCTGAACCCCTATAATCAAAACTTCGGGTCTAATTTGAATACTATTATTTTTTCTATTTTTAAATAGATGAATGCAGAATAAAAATAAATTTTAAAAATAAGCAATAGATAGATATGTCCATTGCTTATCAATTAATACATTTATTTATCTCTCGATTTCTCTATCTATCTAGCATTTCCTAAGATCTTATAATAATCTCGGACTTATTGCATTTTGATTTACACCCGATACCCTGATTAACTGGTAAAAATCTAATCTGTGCAATCAGGCCGGCCCTACACCGTCTGGAATATGGTGGATTGGTGGCGCATGATCAGTTAGTTGAATTTGCATGATTTTTGGTGGTGCAATATCCTGTTATATTCATATACACAATATTGTACTATTTTTCATCGAGGTGAGCCGTGGCTTGGTTGGGATCATCTCCAATGAGCCTGAAGCATAGGATTCAGTTCACATTGAACACCGTCGTAGTGCGGTCAACGGTGTGGCACCAACCTGGCTAACTCGACACTCACCTTTTACTTTTCATTACATAACATTTTATTCTTTTATTTAAATTATTGATTGATTGATTTACTTTTTAAATTTTAATATCAGTATTTTTTTTTAACTATTTTTTTCCCGGAAGTAAAAAACAATGACATTTGATGACCCATTTGATGACCTATACCTAAACAATGGTAAATTATAATTTAAGATCCTTAAAAGTACATTTGTATTCATCAATTAAAAGTATGACTTTGAAGGACCGCTCTCAGTGTCAAAATATCATTTAAGTAACAACATCTAAATCCAGTAAAGTTATGTACATTTTGTTAGACCTGATGGTATAATTATAACATTGGAAAGATTTCTAAATGTTTGTGGAATCTATTTTAATTTTTGAACAATATTATAACTGTCATTTAAAACATAAGATCCTAAATTCATGAAATTACTAAGTACAAGTACTTTGTATTTCATTTATTCTGATTGAAAGTATGACTTTTGAGGACCGTTTTCAGTGTAAATAATACCATAAAACCATTTATTTTTAAATGTAACAACATCTAACCAAACTCAGTAAACTATACATATTGGTCTTATTATTGGCAAAAGAAGTGTTGCCTATAACATGATGCACCATTATAAAGATTTATAAATGTTTGTATGTATACATTTCGATTTAGTTTTTATTTTAATTTCAAAGTCAAAAAAATTATAACTTTATTTTTCATGCATATAATCTGGTACAAAAAGATGTTTCATGTACATGTATGATGGAAATAATAACACATCGGTTTTGAATGCATTTCAAAATCTATAATACACAGATTTACAATTTTGCGTTACCACATCACATGCATATGAACCACAAAAATATTTTTTCTGACTTGACTTTGCAAAGATATTTTTATTATTATTTTATTGTTATATCATTTAACAGGCAACACTTATCTTCCCATGATAATTAACTGAATTTAGGTATTTTCAAATGTTAAATAATTCAATTGATGTGCAATTGAAATAAAAACCAGTTTGCTATGCAGACTTAACCTTACCGATAGCCTTACCGTGGGGTTAATCGGACGTCGGAACTCTGTCCATTTTTTCTTTGAAAGTTGTATTTTAAAGAGAACTACCACATGGACCATGTCGTTTACTGAATTTTGATTTATATGAATGGTCAAATATCTCTATTCATTCCATCCAACATCGAGTTTCAAGGGCCTTATCAGAACTTCGGGTCTATTTTCAATATTAATTAGTTATTATTTTTTCTATTTATAAATAAATAAATGCATAATAAATAAATAATTAATTAATAAGCAACAGATAGATATGCCCATTGCTTATCAGTTAATACATTTACTTATCTCTTTATTTCTCTATCTATCTAGCATTACCTAAGACCTTATAATAATCTCGGACGTATTGCATTTTGATTTACACCCGATACCCTGATTAACTGGTACAAATCTAATCTGTGCAATCAGACCCTACACCGTGTGGAATATGATGGATTGGTTGGTGGCGCATAATCAGTTAGTTGAATTTCCATGATTTTTGGTGGTGCAATATCCATGTTATATTCATATACACACAATATTGTACTGTTTTTCATTAAGGGGAGCCGTGGCTTGGTTGGGATCATCTCCAATGAGCCTGAAGCATAGGATTCAGTTCACATCGAACACCGTCGTAGTGCGGTCAACGGTGTGGCACCAACCTGGCTAACTCGACACTCACCTTTTACATTTCATTACATAACATTTTATTCTTTTATTTAAATTATTTATTTATTTATTTATTTACTCATTTTTATTTTTATTTTTTATTTTTATCATAATTATTTTTATTATTATTTCCTTTTTTCCATTTAATGTTTTGTGTTTTCTTACCAGTATACACTTTCGTTAAAATTAGTATTGAAAAGTAAAAAAGGAAAACACAACAACCTATTTTAGCTTTGTCCTCTCTCATAAGCCCCGCATACAAAGCTAATCATTTCAATATTACTACAAACTAACTTTTGAATGGTAAAAAATGGTAAACTGGTCCAACTTATATTCTGACCTCTTTCTGGTCATAACTTTTAAATAAAAGCAGTTATAAATCCCAACTAACTTGCTTTTGGTAACCATTATTACTTTAGTTATTTTGCACTACGAAACATTATGTCACTGCAGGCGAAAGAAAACTATGTTCGATTGGCCCGATCGACCCATTTCTTTATGAATTACAAATCAGTTTTGAAAAAATGTGAATCATTTTTCGAGGTTTTTGTTGTTGATTTTTTTCTCAACAACAACAAAAAAAACCGACCGACCGACCGACCCTACATGAGAGTTTCGTTTGCCCCGTAGGTCAGGGTGGGTTATTTTTCCATTCGTCTAATATAATTGTTTAATTTATTTTGTGTGCCGTTTACATTATAAAAAAGATCATCTGTCTGTCCCCCTGGACGGTGAACCAATTTGAAAGGAATCTTAAATTCCAATTATAAATCCTGCCCGGCTTCTAAAAAAGACACAGTCACAACATTTGCGAGGTCTGATTAATTCATGGTATGTACAAGGGCGTGTGTGTGGTGCTTGTTATTAGATTTCAATTAGTAATTCAATGGGAAACAATAGAGTCTGAAATCAAATACCACGACTCACATGTTAAAGACGTGTTGTACTAATCTTGCCATGCTTGTGGTATAGGGCTTATTAGATTCGAAGAATGAAGAGCTTGTTTCAACTTCGTTTAACCCGCCTTTTCGTTTTACAAAGGTATTCACTGACAAATAACGTATTGCGATAATCATGAAAATCCGAAACCTTTTCTTAGCTATTAATCTATTCAGATTTGTGAGTTACAGAGTATAGGCCTTAATATCATAACTTGTACTGTTTGCTTAGGCGATGAAAACACACTATCAATAGTAGATAGCAAGTGAATTCATGCTATCAGCAGTAAATAGCAAATTGTGAATACAACTATCAGCCTACCAGCAGTATATGTGAATTCATGCGTTTCAACAGTAAACAAAAAGTGAATACAATGCTATCAGCAGTAAATAACAAAGGAATACAATGCTATCAGCAGTAGACAGCAAGGGAATACAATGCTATCAATAGTTGATAGCAAGTGAATATAGTGCTATCAGCAGTAGATAGCAAGTGAATAAAATGCTATCAGCAGTATATAGCAAGTGAATACAATGCTATCAGCAGTAGACAGCAAGTGAATGTAATGCTATCAGCAGTAGATAGCAAGTGAATAAAATGCTATCAATCGTATATAGCAAGTGGAGACAATGCTATCAGCAGTAGAAAGCAAGTGAATACAATGCTTTCAGCAGTAGAAAGCAAGTGGAGACAATGCTATCAGCAGTAGAAAGCAAGTGAATACAATGCTATCAGCAGTAGATATCAAGTGAAAACAATGCTATCAGCAGTAGATAGCAAAGTGAATTCATTGCTTTTAATAGTAACAATTGAACTGTGAATACAATGCTTTCAGCAGTAGAAAGCAAGTGGAGACAATGCTATCAGCAGTAGAAAGCAAGTGAATACAATGCTATCAGCAGTAGATATCAAGTGAAAACAATGCTATCAGCAGTAGATAGCAAAGTGAATTCATTGCTTTTAAAAGTAACAATTGAACTGTGAATACAATGCTTTCAGCAGTAGATAGCAAGTGAAGACAATGCTATCAGCAGTAAATAACAAGTGAATGGAATGCTATAAATAATAAATAGCAAGTGAATACAATGCTCTCAGCAGTAGATAATAGGGGAATTCGTTGCTATACCAGCAGCAAATATAACAAGTGAATTCAATACTATAAGCAGTAGAAATCAAGTGAATACAATGCTATCGGTCTTAGATAGCAAATGAAGACAATGCTATCAGCAGTAGAAAGCAAGTGAAGACAATGCTATCAACAGTAGAAATCAAGTGAATACAATGCTATCAGCAGTAGAAAGCACAAGTGAATACAATGCTATCGGTCTTAGATAGCAAATGAAGACAATGCTATCAGCAGTAGAAAGCAAGTGAAGACAATGCTATCAACAGTAGAAAGCAAGTGAAGACAATGATATCAGCAGTAGATAACAAGTGAATACAATGCTATCAGCAGTAGATAGCAAATGAATACAATGCTATCGGTCTTAGATAACAAGTGAATACAATGCTATCAGCAGTAGAAAGCAAGTGAAGACAATGCTATCAGCAGTAGAAAGCAAGTGAAGACAATGATATCAGCAGTAGATAGCAAATGAATATAATGCTATCGGTCTTAGATAACAAGTGAATACAATGCTATCAGCAGTAGATTGCAAGTGAAGACAATGCTATCAGCAGTAGATAACAAATAAATACAATGCTATCATCAGCAGTAGAAAGCAAGTGAAGGCAATGCTATCAGCAGTAGATAACAAATAAATACAATGCTATCATCAGTAGATAGCAAGTGAAGACAATGCCCATCTCATATTTTAATGTCTTTAAAGCGCGCTTGTAAATGGCCTCCATAACTTTTCCATCCATTTTTAATTCTTTCTTTTTTTCAAATATATTTATTTCCTAATAATAT
>CM069452.1:64948918-64976242 GCA_035610835.1 Ophiura sarsii
TCTATTTTAAATTGAAATAAATGCATAATAAAAAATAATTAAAATAATAAGCAATGGATAGATATGTCCATTGCTTATCAATTAATACATTTATTTATCTCTCTATTTCTCTATCTATCTAGCATTTCCTAAGACCTTATAATAATCTCGGACTTATTGCATTTTGATTTACACCCGATACCCTGATTAACTGGTAAAAATCTAATCTGTGCATTCAGACCCTACACCGTCTGGAATATGGTGGATTGGTGGCGCATGATCAGTTAGTTGAATTTCCATGATTTTTGGTGGTGCAATATCCATGTTATATTCATATACACAATATTGTACTGTCTTTCATCAAGGTGAGCCGTGGCTTGGTTGGGATCATCTCCAATGAGCCTGAAGCATAGGATTCAGTTCACATCGAACACCGTCGTAGTGCGGTCAACGGTGTGGCACCAACCTGGCCAACTCGACACTCACCTTTTACATTTCATTACATAACATTTTATTCTTTTATTTAAATTATTAATTTTTTATTTACTCATTTTTATTTTTATTTTATTTTTTATCATCATTATTTTTATTATTATTTCCTTTTTTTTCATTTAATGTTTTGTGTTTTCTTTTTCCAGTATACACTTTCGTTAAAATAAGTAGTGAAAAGTAAAAAAGGAAAACACAACAAACTATTTTAGCTTTGTCCTCTCTCATAAGCCCCACACACAAAGCCAATCATTTCAATATTACTACAAACTTAACTTTTGAATGGGAAAAAATGGTAAACTGGTCCAACTTATTTTCTGACCTCTCTCTGGTCATAACTTTTAAATCCCAACTAACTTGCTTTTGGTAACCAATATGACTTTAGTTATTTTGCACTATGAAACATTATGTCACTGCAGGCGAAAGAAAATCATGTTCTACGGGCCCAATCGACCCATTTCGTTTCGAATTACAAAATATTTATGAAAAAAGAATTTTTAAAATTGAAAGAAAAAAACCCGACCGACCGCCCGACCCTACATTAGAGGTTCGTTTGCCCCGTAGGACAGGGTAGGTTATTTTTCCATTCGTCTAATATAATTGTTTAATTTATTTTATGTGCAGTTTACATTATAGAAAAAGATCATCTGTCTGTCCCCCTGGTCAGTGAACCAGTTTGAACGGAATCTTAAATTCCGATTATAAATCCTGGCTTCTTACTAAGAAAGACACAGTCACAACATTTGCGAGGTCTGATCTATCCATAGTATGTACAAGGGCGTGTGTGGTGCTGGTTATTAGATTTCAATTAGTAATTCAATGGGAAACAATAGAGTCTGAAATCAAATGCCACCACTCACATGTTAAAGACGTGTTGTATTGAACTTGTCATGCTTGTGGTAGGGCTTATTTGATTCGAAGAATGAAGAACTTGTTTCAACTTCGTTTAACCCGCCTTTTCGTTTTACAAAAGTATTCACTGACAAATAACGTATTGCGATAATCATGAAAATCCGAAGCTTTTTCTTAACTATACGTTGATCTATTCAGATGTGTGAGTTACAGAGTATCATGAGTATAGCCGGAGTATAGGCCTTACTATCATAACTTGTACTGTTTGCTTAGACGATGAAAACACACTATCAATAGTTAGCAAGTGAATTCATGCTATCAGCAGTAGATAGCAAGTGTGAATACAATACTATCAGCCTACTAGCAGTATAATTATGTGAATTCATGCGTTTCAACAGTAAACAACAAGTGAATACAATGCTATCAGCAGTAAATAACAAAAGAACATAATGCTATCAGCAGTAGATAGCAAGTGAATATAATGCTATCAGCAGTAGATAGCAAGTGTATACAATCCTATCAGCAGTAGCAATTGAATACAATGCTATCAGCAATATATAGATAACAAGTGAATATAATGATATCGGCAGTAGATAGCAAGTGAATATAATGCTATCAGCAGTAGATAGCAAGTGAATATGATGATATCAGCAGTAGATAGCAAGTGAATATTATGCTATCAGCAATAGATAGCAAGTGAATACAATGCTATCACTAGAATATAGCAAGTGAATTCATTGCTATACTACCAGCGGCAATTATTAATACAATGCTATCAGTGTAGACAGCAAGTGAATACAATGCTATCACTCAGTGTAGATAGCAAGCGAATATAATGCTTTAAGGGTGCACTACACTAAATGGGGTATCCCTACCCTTAAGGGCGGTGTTTAAAGCTAGAATCGGAAAAGATGCATGGCAAAATCCTCAATTAAAAAAACTTGACGGTAATACAATTGCGTAAATACCTATGATTTTTGATTAATTATGATTAATGGGACATCACCTACATGCACCCTGACTATAAACTGTGAATATCATCTAGATAAATTTTGAGAGATCTTTCAAATTTGTGTTTTACTGGAATTATTGACGATTACGGCGGCATTTCCAAGCTCGTCAGAGAGGTAGTCAACTCCATGGGCGTATTTTGAAAAATCGAGCAGGTTCACCTACCTATTTTTTTCACTTTTTGGTGAAAAAATGTGATCATCTTTCAGAAAAAATCACTCTACAAGGTCCAATTTCGCAATTTAGTGGTCTAACACAGAGTTTTATATCAGTGTTTTTGTACATATCCCTATGGAGCTCTATTTAGTAGTGTGACCCCATCAGCAGTTGATAGCAAGTGAATACAATGATATCAATATTATAGTAGATTATAGCAAGCAGTAAATAACAAGTGAATACAATGCTTTCAGCAGCAGCTTTCTAGTGTTGTAACCAGGTATAATGTTAGTGTTTTTAATGTATATTTTTGTCATTCTTGCATTTTCAATGTATAGGCCTTTTGCGCATATGCCTACTTGTAATATTGTGCTAATTCAGCCGGCTGGCTACGATGACAATAAATCATACCATAATACAGTATAATACTAAGTATAATATAGGCTATTAGTGAATATAATGTTATCAGCAGTGTATAGCAATAGAATTCATTGCTATCAATAGTAACAACTGTGAATACAATGCTATCAGCAGTAGATAGCAAGTGAATATAATGCTATCATTAGTCGATAGCAAGTGAAGACAATGCTATACATCAGCAGTAAATAGCAAGTGAATACAATGCTATCAGCAGTAGATAGCAAGTGAAATCAGCAGTCGATAGCAAGTGAATACAATGCTATCAGCAGTAGATAGCAAGTGAAATCAGCAGTAGGTAGCAAGTGAATATAATGCTATCAGCAGTAGATAGCCAGGGGAGACAATGCTATCAGCAGTAGATAACAAGTGAATACAATGCTATCAGCAGTAGATAGCCAGGGGAGACAATGCTATCAGCAGTAGATAGCAAGTGATTATAACGATATCAAATGACCAAGAAAGTTATACAAAAAGCGTAAAAATGACTATAACAAGAATGAAAATATAACCCATTTTCAGTTGGTGTAGCCTATACATGTAGTTGACATGGTTGACCCTGAAAAGGGGTTATTCATATTCATGTTTATATGTAGGTATGATAATTACGTGTGAAGTCAAGGATGTCATTTTGATAAGGGATGACCTTGAGGATCACAATGAGGCAATACAATGAATTTGATTTGAAAGTTTATCTTTTGATCTCAATACTAGATAATTATACTATCACCATGATTACCAGGAATTTATAGCTGGATTACTCATCAATAAAACCCGGGAATAAAACTGGGAGTTCAAAATTGAACTTGGCCACTAAATCCACGAGATTTCCTTTGAAACAATGTTGATCTGGTTTTTTTGGTCTCTAAGCTTGTTGTTGGAATTGCGATACACGCGTGATCATGGTGATGGAATATGCAATCATATATAGATTGCTCTTTCAATGTTACTCATTTACCGACCGTAATTTTTTTCAATCTCAAAAAGGGTTGTTAACACTTTCCACGCGGCTGTTATAGTTTTACCATTTACAATTTGTCTCGAACTTTTCCAATCTTTCATGATCTATCTCACGTATTACTGAACCAATGCTAGGCATGTTGGTACTTTTGTTAATGCATTTCTCATGGTGATTCCAAATATGGTGATGAAATTAAATAATTATGAAATTTTTGAATCATTTTGTGAAATTTTGGAATGTCGTCTGCAGCTGCCTGCCGCGTGAAAAGTGCTAAGTTTTGATGCGAGTGTCATCAGAAGTGTCGAAAAGGACAACTCAAAAAGTGATTATAAATCTCATCAGCAATCTTTGAAATAAATTAAAAATGGTCACTCATAATACATATTAAAATGTAAATATGACATTTTGCAATTGGAGTAACACTCTCATGGGATGGTGAAATTACAGGGTGACCCAAAAAATGTTAACACTCCGGGCACATAAGATATCTTAAAAGGACAGAAACACACGGGTCTAATCTTGATGTATTATGAAAGCTGAGTAAATAAGCTTTCATTTGCATTTTATTGCGTTCCAATTCAAGCTTGGAAAGAATCGAAAGAATGCGTTGAAAAGAACAAAGAAGAGATATGTGTGTGTGACTTAATCATGTTGCTTCTTGCTTCGTGCATTTTAAAAGCTTCACTTTCATATGAGAGGATTGGACCAAGCCGATTTTGCTTCCTCATGTTTGCTGAAGCATATCTCCCGTTCTAAATAACCAATTGGAACGCAATAAAATGCAAATGAAAGCTTATTTACTCAGCTTTCATAATACATCAAGATTAGACCCGTGTATTCCTGTCCTTTTTTGTCTTATGTCTTATGTGCCCGGAGTGTTAACATTTTTTGGGTCACCCTGTGGTGTGCAAAAACAAGGTTGAGCGAATCCTTAAATGTCTGTTTCAAATTCAATTATGAGTAGCCGTTTCAATTTAATCTTTTTAGATTCTTTTTTTTTACACTTTCCACGCGGCTATTTAGTTTTACCCGCCCATATACAAAACAGATTTGTCAGAAACCTTTCCCAACTTTCAAAGTCTATCTGCAGAATTACTTAACCAATACTAGGCATATTTGTACTTATTTTAATGCATTTGTCATGGTGATTCCAAATATGGGGATGACATTCAATCATTTTGAAATTTTTGAAACATTTTAGGTGGAATTTTAAGACTGTCGTCTCCAGACTACCTTCAATCTTTAACCGTTAGGCCTAACATTTACATATATTTCAATAGGAGAGATAAGGGTGGGTAGGCCTACAAGTGATAGCCTATTCTTATCTTTAGTAGGTCGTTTTAGACTAGATTTTAGATTCTTCCGTAAAATGTTGATACCCAATAATCAATTCACAGGTGTCGGTGAACATCAAAGCCAAAATATTTAACCACCGCTATTGTCCTACGTTTAAACAAAATCTTCATGCACGATGGTTATCAAAAATGCTTAACAACGTCAACCAATTGTAATCGTGTGTGAAAGAGCTTGTTATGTCCTTATTAAGGGTATTTTCCCCGGTATTTTTTCTCTTCATAATATGATAATTCAAATAAAAGTCTCAGCCAAAACTTACTTCTCTCAGACACGGACTAGTTGCTTAGTACTCAAAAGAAAGGGTTACTGGTCACGCTTACGTGACCACCGAGTGTCGGCTAGTACCTTTGATCTTTTTTAACTAATTTGTAAATTTGTATTAGGTGGAATGTGTAGCCTTTTAATTTGTTGTGTTTATTATTATATAAAAATTTAAAATTAATATGGTACTGGAGAATGTTAAAGCAAAGAAAAATAGATTTTAGAATTTTAATTGAAACAATGATACAATTTGTAATCATTCAATTGGCCTAAGTATTGGAACATAAGATAAATATCACTAAAATCTCCAAATTGTTTTCACTTTATACCTCATCAGGTAGAACAGAACGGCAGATTTGAGAATACATGTGATACCATGATATGGGTCAAACTTGCTAGTCATGAGGGTCACTAGTCATATGGGTCGCTATCATAAACTCTAACCTAACCCTAATCCTACCCTAGCCCTAACCCTAACCATACCCTACCCCTAGCCCTAAACCTACCCTAACTCTACCCTAAACCTAACCCTAACCCTAAGATACTTTTATGACTAGCGCACTCGTGGTATAGGAAAATACACGTTATGACTAGCGACCCTTATGACTAGCGGTAGACCCCGAGAATAGGCCTACATGTGATACCATATGATATGGCCATATTTGGCATCTGGACCATTCCATACAATCTTATCTCGTCGTGGATATATGATTTTCCCTTTTGAAAATAAACACATACAATTATGAATTTATTAGATTCGTAAATCCTAATCATTCATTGACATGTTACTTAGTTGTACGGATGGAATATTATTCGAATCTCGCGATTTATAAACAAACAATTTTCCGCCACCACATAACTCAAAAATTGCGAAAATGTTCCGCAAACAATTGGTTTTGTGACCCTGATTTATTATTTTTTAAGAAGCAAAAAAAATAAAAATTGAAATCAGTTCAAAGTCAAAGTGAATTAGTTTTTAACTGACATATTTGTATGGACGCATCACCCCGGAAAATACAGTGGTGTATGCAAATAATTACTTAACGCGGATTTATGATTACATGATTGTTTGATAAGGGAATATGTTGTTTACACATTGATTTAATTGTAATATATGTACCTACGTATGTAATGCAATTATGTAATTGCTCTATTCTTCTTGGTAAAGATATATCCATGGAATTATCCTTTAATAATGGAAAAAAGATCCTGCACGGCCACGGCCTACTTTTTGTACTTCAAAAATTGTAAGGGGTCGTCCATAATTTTCGCCATTTTCAGTTACGTACAAAGCGTACGTAAGAGGGGGGGAGGGGTCGAAATATACCCCAACCGTACGTAAACTTAAATGGCGATCTTGAGAGGCGGGATTTTTTTTTAAAAGTACAAAATAAAATAAAATTTCGCCATTTATTGCGTAGGCCTACGTAACTCGAGGGGGGGAGGGGGGTAAACAGTTACGTACGCTCTGTACGTAAGTGAAAATGGCGATAATTTTGGACGACCCCTAAACAATGTCGCTAATGCTTGCTTGTTTTATTGTATTGTTATTGTTGTTTATGATATGTTGTTTAATATGTTTAGTGATATGGTGTTATTGTTATGGTGGCGGTGGAGAGGGGTCTACCCGCTAGTCATAAGGGTCGCTAGTCATAACGTGTATTTTCCTATACCACGAGTGCGCTAGTCATAAAAGAATCTTAGGGTTAGGGTTAGGTTTAGGGTAGAGTTAGGGTAGGTTTAGGGTTAGGTTTAGGGTTAGGGTTAGGGTATGGTTAGGATCGGGGTTAGGGTTAGGGTTAGGGTTTATGACTAGCGACCCTTATGACTAGTGAACCTTATGACTAGCGACCCTTATGACTAGCGAGTTTGACCCGGTGGGGGGGGGGGGGGGGTGGGGATGGTTGTGGTTGTTTGTTATTTTTGTAGGGTTTGTCTGTTGTTGTTGTTGTTGTTGCTGTTTTTTTGTTACCATTGTTACTGGTACTGATGTTATTGTTTTGATGTTTTAAGTTAGGCCTCTGATATGTTGTTGTTTTTGTTTGTGTTAATTGTGTTGTTGATATTGTTATTAATCTTGTTAAAACAGGTGTTGATATGATGGTATTGATTTGAATTAATAATAAAATTACACAAAATATACAACTTTTATCCCAAAAAACTTTGCGATATAACTACGTTTTGATTTAAACAACATGGTTAAACAAACATACGGGTTATTTGGATATTGATATTTTAAAGACATGAATCTAATCAAATTAATGTTCTTCTACCAACCATTCTGAACCGTCAACGTCATCCTGCTATTAAGCTCCTGAGGCCCTAAAGGCCAGTCTCATACTACAAGTACAAGACGCGTGCGTCGTACATTTCTTCCTTATCCATATAAGGCATCACAAAGGCCATGCCGCTGCCAAAGTAATGTGCAAGATCAAAGCCACCGCCAACTCCACCTCTTCACTGGTAAAGACACTCCCCCTCCGATATGGGGGCCCCAGGCTGTGAACTAATTACCGTTGACCAGTTTAACCGTTGCGGAGACTGGTGTAAAGTTCGCTTGACTGTGCGTTTGCACATTGAGAAGAGTCAAACAGCAGACGACATAGATTTTTGGAGGGAAAAAAATTAAAGATGAAAAAAATTAAAATAAATAGAACACCGGCTGCTGAAATTATTGAGCATGAATGCACAGCGAAAATTGCCATACTGAATTGCTAATTGTATACTACTAAAACGAGACTACTAATATGTTATAGGAACCATTTTTTCCCATGATATTGAATAATTAAATAATTGAACGTTATACATCTATTTGATTTGGATCATTCATTTGTGTTTGTATGTCGGGTCACGGGTTAATCAAAATACCATCACTATTATAACACTTTTGAGTTCTGAATTACCACGTGAGCAAGCAAGTTGTGATCTGTTTACATATGACTTTAACACTTTCCACGCGGCAAGCGTCTGCAAACGACATTACAAAATTTCACAAAATGTTTCAAAAATGTCAAAATGATTTAATATATAATTATCATATTTGGAATCACCATGAGAAATGCATTTAAAAGAAGTGCAATTATGCCTAGTATTGGTTCAGTAATTCTTGAGATAGACTTTGAAAGCTGGGAAAGGTTTCCAACAAATCTGTATTGTATCAATTAAAACTAGTATTAGTAACACGGTAATATACTCATTGCATAGCTGCGTGGAAAGCGTTAATCATGTTAATACTGTGTGTCAAATCTTGGTGTCATATCGCGCGCGCCATTTGGATTTGGAGCTGAGTTTCTTGATAAGAGAAGCTATAACAAGAAGAGAGATCTGTTTCGATAGTCGTTGTATTATATATACATAAACCGGTGATCCAGATTTGTATCGCGCAGTTGTACCAATTTAATTTGTAGGCCGCGGTAGTGATATATTCAATAGCTTTGACAGCCACGATAAAGCTGCCACTTTTGCTTCATAGGCTTATATCTCGTCGAGACACGCAATGGTGGATATTCTTTTCTAGTGCAACTTGCCCCAAAGAAGATTTCTTGATGTACCCCATCATGCTTAGCGCCCCTACTATACCAGCAGGGCTTATCACCAAAACAAACAGTACCACACATGTGTTAAAGTAATTAACAGCTGGAATTATGGTTAGGGTTAGAATTAGAATTAGGGTTACAGTTAGGGTTAGGGTTAGGATTAAAGTTAGGGTTAAGTTAGGGTTAGGGTTGGGTTAGGGTTAGGGTAAGGGTTACGGTTAGGGACCGTTCATTATTTATGGTGGAGGGAGGTTGGGTAAAATATAGGGGGGGTCATGTAACTTTCATATGTTGAAATAGGGGGGGTTATGTAACTTTTTATTCTTGAACAGGGGGGGGTTGTGTAAATTTGTTTAAACTATAAAGATGGTGGTGATTGGAGTGATTTTAGAGGCTATTTTGGAGTGTAAATGCCATTTTTTCTGCGCTTCGCGCATATTTTCTTAAAACCTATCGACTTTTACTAAGAGACTACTTCTGGACAGCAAATCGACGATATGGTGGAAAAACATCTATATAATCATCAACGGTCGAGACATTAGAGCCACAGGGTGTATAATGTTACAAAATCCATGCAATTTCATGATTTAAAAATGTGATTTATTGCATGCTTTTCACCTCATCTCTGCTTTGCACCAATGCTCACAAAAGTAGAACGTTTCACTGGATTATACGTTTCTGCTCAGAGTGTTCTAACTTGTTCGGGTTATAAAGACTCACAAAACCACCCAAAATGTATAAATATGAAGAAAAAAATTCGAACTCGCTACGCTCGCCATTACTAATTTCACACAATAAAAAGAAGGGCATCATAACATTATTGGCCGTTCAAATAGGGCACAAACAAAATTTGCCAACGTATCCATGAACAAAATTCCAAAGGTAAAGACAGCCCCTCGGGCCCTAAGTATGTGACAAGTTGATTTTTTCGGGGAGGGGGAGGGGGGGGGGGGGGGGGGGGGTTGTGTAAAAAGCTACTGGTTAGCAGGGGGGGTCATGTAATTTTCAGTTTCAGCTGTAGGGGGGGGTTAGGTACTTTTAACATACGAGTCTCAAATTTGTCCCAACCCCCCCTCCACCATAAATAATGAACGGTCCCTTAGGGTTAAAGTTAGGGTTAGGGTTAGGGTTAAAGTTAGGGTTAGGGTTAGGGTTAAAGTTAGGTCTAAAGTTAGGGTTAGGGCTAGGTTTAGGGTTAAAGTTAGGGTTAGGGTTTAAGTTAGGGTTAGGGTTAAAGGGGTAGGGTAAGGGTTAGGTTAGGGTTAAAGTTAGGGTTAAAGTTAGGGTTAGGGTTAAAGTTAGGGTTAGGGTTGAGAGTTAGGGTTTTGGTTAGGGTTTGGGTTTGGGTTAGGGTTGAGAGCTAGGGTTAGGGTTAGGGTTAGGGTTAAAGTTAGGGTCAGGGTTAGGGTTAAAGTTAGGGTTAATGTTTGGGTTAGGGTTAGGGGTTTGGGTTAGGGTTAAAGTTATGGTTAAAGGGTTAGGGTTAGGGCTAGGGTTAAGGTTAAGGTTAAAGTTAGGGTTAGGGTTAGGGTTGGGGTTACAGTTATGGTTAGGGTTAGGGTTAGAGTTAGAGTTAGAGTTAGGGTTGGGGTTACAGTTAGGGTTAGGGTTAGGGTTAGAATTGTTCAGTAGATGACACCCCAGCAGATTAATGATTTCGCAATTACTCACCACAACTACGTATGTCATCAAAAATAATGGGCATTAGATTAGAAATGGTGGGAGTGGGAGGATTCCCAAGTTCTTGCGAAGAAGGTTATAGGGTTAGGGTTAGGGTTAGGGTTAGGGTTAGGGTTAATGTTATAGGGTTAGGGTTATAGGGTTAGGGTTAAAGTTAGGGTTAGGGTTAGGGTTCGGGTTAAAGTTAGGGTTAGGGTTAGGGTTAGGATTAAAGTTAGGGTTAAAGTTAGGGTTAGGGTTAAAGGGTTAAAGTTAGGGTTAAAGTTAGGGTTAGGGTTTGGGTTTGGGTTTGGGTTTGGGTTAGGGTTAGGGTTATGGTTAAAGTTAGGGTTAGGGTTAGGTTAGGGTTAGGGTTAGGGTTAGAGTTAGAGTTAGAGTTAGGGTTAGGGTTAGGGTTAGGGTTAGGGTTAGGATTAAGTTAGGGTTAGGGTTGGGTTAGGGTTAGGGTAAGGGTTAGGGTTAAAGTTAGGGTTAGGGTTAAAGTTAGGGTTAGGGTTAAAGTTAGGGTTAGGGTTAGGGTTAAAGTTAGGGTTAGGGTTAGGGTTAAAGTTAGGTCTAAAGTTAGGGTTAGGGCTAGGTTTAGGGTTAAAGTTAGGGTTATGGTTTAAGTTAGGGTTAGGGTTAAAGGGGTAGGGTAAGGGTTAGGTTAGGGTTAAAGTTAGGGTTAAAGTTAGGGTTAGGGTTAAAGTTAGGGTTAGGGTTGAGAGTTAGGGTTTTGGTTAGGGTTTGGGTTTGGGTTAGGGTTGAGAGCTAGGGTTAGGGTTAGGGTTAGGGTTAAAGTTAGGGTTAGGGTTAGGGTTAGGGTTAAAGTTAGGGTTAAAGTTAGGGTTAATGTTTGGATTAGGGTTAGGGTTAGGGGTTTGGGTTAGGGTTAAAGTTAGGGTTAAAGGGTTAGGGTTAGGGCTAGGGTTAAGGTTAAAGTTAGGGTTAGGGTTAGGGTTGGGGTTACAGTTATGGTTAGGGTTAGAGTTAGAGTTAGGGTTGGGGTTACAGTTAGGGTTAGAATTGTTCAGTAGATGACACCCCAGCAGATTAATGATTTCACAATTACTCACCACAACTACGTATGTCATCAAAAATAATGGGCATTAGATTAGAAATGGTGGGAGTGGGAGGATTCCCAAGTTCTTGCGAAGAAGGTTATAGGGTTAGGGTTAGGGTTAGGGTTAGGGTTAGGGTTAATGTTATAGGGTTAGGGTTATAGGGTTAGGGTTAAAGTTAGGGTTAGGGTTAGGGTTAAAGTTAGGGTTAGGGTTAGGGTTAGGGTTAGGATTAAAGTTAGGGTTAAAGTTAGGGTTAAAGGGTTAAAGTTAGGGTTAAAGTTAGGGTTTGGGTTTGGGTTTGGGTTTGGGTTTGGGTTAGGGTTAGGGTTAAGGTTATGGTTAAAGTTAGGGTTAGGGTTAGGGTTAGGGTTAGGGTTGAGAGTTAGGGTTAGGGTTAGGGTTAGGGTTAGGTTAGGGTTGGGTTAGGGTTAGGGTAAGGGTTAGGGTTAGGGTTAAAGTTAGGGTTAGGGTTAGGGTTAAAGTTAGGGTTAGGGTTAGGGTTAAAGTTAGGTCTAAAGTTAGGGTTAGGGCTAGGTTTAGGGTTAAAGTTAGGGTTAGGGTTTAAGTTAGGGTTAGGGTTAAAGTTAAGGTTAGGGTTAGGGTTAGGGTTGAGAGTTAGGGTTTTGGTTAGGGTTTGGGTTTGGGTTTGGGTTAGGGTTGAGAGCTAGGGTTAGGGCTAGGGTTAGGGTTAAAGTTATGGTTAGGGTTAGGGTTAGGGTTGGGTTACAGTTATGGTTAGAGTTAGAGTTAGGGTTGGGGTTACAGTTAGGGTTAGGGTTAGGGTTAGAATTGTTCAGTAGATGACACCCCAGCAGATTAATGATTTCACAATTACTCACCACAACTACGTATGTCATCAAAAATAATGGGCATTAGATTAGAAATGGTGGGAGTGGGAGGATTCCCAAGTTCTTGCGAAGAAGGTTATAGGGTTAGGGTTAGGGTTAGGGTTAGGGTTAGGGTTAGGGTTATAGGGTTAGGGTTATAGGGTTAGGGTTATAGGGTTAGGGTTAGGGTTAAAGATAGGGTTAGGGTTAGGGTTAGGGTTAAAGTTAGGGTTAAAGTTAGGGTTAGGGTTAAAGGGTTAAAGTTAGGGTTAAAGTTAGGGTTAGGGTGTGGGTTAGGGTTAGGGTTAGGGTTATGGTTAAAGTTAGGGTTAGGGTTAGGTTAGGGTTAGGGTTAGGGTTAGGGTTCGAGTTCGAGTTAGAGTTAGGGTTAGGGTTAGGGTTAGGGTTAAAGGGTTAAAGTTAGGGTTAAAGTTAGGGTTAGGGTTTGGGTTTGGGTTTGGGTTTGGGTTTGGGTTTGGGTTATGGTTAAAGTTAGGGTTAGGGTTAGGGTTAGGGTTAGGTTAGGGTTAGGGTTAGAGTTAGAGTTAGGGTTAGGGTTGAGAGTTAGGGTTAGGGTTAGGGTTAGGGTTAGGGTTAAAGTTAGGGTTAAAGGGTTAGGGCTAGGGTTAAGGTTAAAGTTATGGTTAGGGTTAGGGTTGGGGTTACAGTTATGGTTAGGGTTAGGGTTAGAGTTAGAGTTAGGGTTGGGGTTACAGTTAGGGTTAGGGTTAGGGTTAGAATTGTTCAGTAGATGACACCCCAGCAGATTAATGATTTCGCAATTACTCACCACAACTACGTATGTCATCAAAAATAATGGGCATTAGATTAGAAATGGTGGGAGTGGGAGGATTCCCAAGTTCTTGCGAAGAAGGTTATAGGGTTAGGGTTAGGGTTAGGGTTAGGGTTAGGGTTAATGTTATAGGGTTAGGGTTATAGGGTTAGGGTTATAGGGTTAGGGTTAGGGTTAAAGTTAGGGTTAGGGTTAGGGTTAGGGTTAAAGTTAGGGTTAGGGTTAGGGTTAGGATTAAAGTTAGGGTTAAAGTTAGGGTTAGGGTTAAAGTTAGGGTTAAAGTTAGGGTTAGGGTTTGGGTTTGGGTTTGGGTTAGGGTTAGGGTTAGGGTTAGGGTTAAAGTTAGGGTTAGGGTTAGGGTTAGGTTAGGGTTAGGGTTAGGGTTAGAGTTAGAGTTAGGGTTAGGGTTAGGGTTAGGGTTAGGGTTAAAGGGTTCAAGTTAGGGTTAAAGTTAGGGTTTGGGTTTGGGTTTGGGTTAGGGTTAGGGTTAGAGTTAGGGTTAAAGTTAGGGTTAGGGTTAGAGTTAGGGTTAGGTTAGGGTTAGGGTTAGAGTTAGAGTTAGGGTTAGGGTTAGGGTTGAGAGTTAGGGTTAGGGTTAGGGTTAGGGTTAGGGTTAAAGTTAGGGTTAGGGTTAGGGTTAGGTTAGGGTTAGGGTTAGGGTTAGAGTTAGAGTTAGGGTTAGGGTTAGGGTTAGGGTTAAAGGGTTCAAGTTAGGGTTAAAGTTAGAGTTTGGGTTTGGGTTTGGGTTAGGGTTAGGGTTAAAGTTAGGGTTAGGGTTAGGTTAGGGTTAGGGTTAGAGTTAGAGTTAGAGTTGGGGTTAGGGTTAGGGTTGAGAGTTAGGGTTAGGGTTAGGGTTAGGGTTAAAGTTAGGGTTATAGTTATGGTTATAGTTATGGTTAAGGTTAAGGTTAAGGTTAAGGTTAAAGTTAGGGTTAGGGTTAGGGTTAGGGTTAGGGTTAGAGTTAGGGTTAAAGTTAGGGTTAGGGATAGAATTGTTCAGTAGATGACACCCCAGCAGATTAATGATTTCGCAATTACTCACCACAACTACGTATGTCATCAAAAATAATGGGCATTAGATTAGAAATGGTGGGAGTGGGAGGATTCCCAAGTTCTTGCGAAGAAGGTTATAGGGTTAGGGTTAGGGTTAGGGTTAGGGTTAGGGTTAGGGTTAGGGTTAGGGTTAGGGTTAAGGTTATAGGGTTAGGGTTATAGTGTTAGGGTTAAAGTTAGGGTTAGGGTTATGGATAGGGTTAGGGTTAAAGTTAGGGTTAAAGTTAGGGTAAGGGTTAGGGTTAGGGTTAGGGTTAGGGTTAGGGTTAGAGTTAGAGTTAGAGTTAGAGTTAGAGTTAGAGTTAGGGTTAGGGTTAGGGTTAGGGTTAGGGTTAGGGTTTGGGTTTGGGTTTGGGTTTGGGTTTGGGTTTGGGTTTGGGTTTGGGTTTGGGTTTGGGTTAGGGTTAAAGTTAGGGTTAGGGTTAGGGTTAGGGTTAATGTTATAGGGTTAGGGTTATAGGGTTAGGGTTATAGGGTTAGGGTTAGGGTTAAAGTTATGGTTATGGTTATGGTTATAGTTATGGTTATGGTTAAGGTTAAGGTTAAAGTTAGGGTTAGGGTTAGGGTTAGGGTTAGGGTTAGGGTTAGGGTTAAAGTTAGGGTTAGGGTTAGGGTTAGAGTAAGAGTTAGGGTTGAGAGAGTTAGGGTTTTGGTTAGGGTTAGGGTTAGGGTTAGGGTTAAAGTTAGGGTTAAAGTTAGGGTTAAAGTTAGGGTTAGGGTTAGGGTTAAAGTTAGGGTTAGGGTTAGGGTTAGGGTTAAAGTTAGGGTTAGGGATAGAATTGTTCAGTAGATGACACCCCAGCAGATTAATGATTTCGCAATTACTCACCACAACTACGTATGTCATCAAAGATAATGGGCATTAGATTAGAGATGGCGGGAGTGGAAGGATTCCCAAGTTCTTGCGAAGAAGGTTATAGGGTTAGGGTTAGGGTTAAGGTTATAGGGTTAGGGTTATAGGGTTAGGGTTATAGTGTTAGGGTTAAAGTTAGGGTTAGGGTTAGGGTTAAAGTTAGGGTTAGGGTTATGGATAGGGTTAGGGTTAAAGTTAGGGTTAGGGTTAGGGTTAGAGTTAGAGTTAGAGTTAGGGTTAGGGTTAAAGTTAGAGTTAGGGTTAGGGTTAGGGTTAGGGTTAAAGTTAGAGTTAGGGTTAGGGTTAGGGTTAGGGTTAAAGTTAGGGTTAGGGTTAAAGTTAGGGTTAAGGTTAGGGTTAGGGTTTGGGTTAATGTTATAGGGTTAGGGTTATAGGGTTAGGGTTAGGGTTAAAGTTAGGGTTAGGGTTAGGATTAAAGTTAGGGTTAAAGTTAGGGTTAGGGTTAGGGTTAGGGTTAAAGGGTTAAAGTTAGGGTTAAAGTTAGGGTTAGGGTTTGGGTTTGGGTTTGGGTTTGGGTTAGGGTTAGGGTTATGGTTAAAGTTAGGGTTAGGGTTAGGGTTAAAGTAAGGGTTAGGGTTAGGGTTAGGGTTAGGGTTAGGGTTAAAGTTAGGGTTAGGGTTAGGGTTAGGGTTAGGGTTGAGAGTTAGGGTTTTGTTAGGGTTTTTGTTAGGGTTAGGGTTAAAGTCAGGGTTAAAGTTAGGGTTAAAGTTAGGGTTAGGGTTAGGGTTATGGATAGGGTTAGGGTTAAAGTAAGGGTTAAAGTTAGGGTTAGGGTTAGGGTTAGGGTTAGAGTTAGGGTTAGGGTTAGGGTAAGGGTAAGGGTTAGGGTTAGGGTTTGGGTTTGAGTTTGGGTTAGGGTTAGGGATATGGTTAGGGTTAAAGTTAGGGTTAAAGTTATGGTTATGGTTATGGTTATGGTTAAGGTTAAGGTTAAAGTTAGGGTTAGGGTTAAAGTTGGGGTTAAAGTTAGGGTTAGGGTAAGGGTTAAAGTTAGGGTTATGGTTATGGTTAGGGTTAGGGTTAGGGTTAGGGTTAGGGTTAGGATTAGGGTTAGGGTTAGGGTTAAAGTTAGGGTTAGGGTTAGGGTTAAAATTAGGGTTAGGGTTAGGGTTAGGGTTAAAGATAGGGTTAGGGTTAGGGTTAGGGTTAGGGTTAGAACTGGTCAGTGGATGACACCCCAGCAGATTAATGATTTCGCAATTACTCACCACAACTATGTCATCAAAAATAATTGGCATTAGATTAGAAATGGTGGGAGTGGGAGGATTCCCAAGTTCTTGGGAACAGAAAGAAAATAATAATGACGATGAACAGAGATGAGGGAGCCCTAAGTAATGCTAAGTAGGGGCAGCTAAGTAGGGGCATGTTGTGCGTCTAATTCTTAACTCTACTTCTCGATATTTTGAATCAAGAGATCACGACTTTCTTCGAGTTGTCAGCATCTTGTTTTTGGTACGGACCAGACATTGTACACTCTTAGAAAAGATGGTTCTAAAGTTGTCTTCTCTAGGTTCTCTAAAGCACCAAAAAAGGTTCATTAAACATGATACAGAACCTTTTTTGGTTGATACAGAACCATTTTTTTGTTGTTCAATTTTCAAGAACTTTTATGAAGGTTCTATAAAGAACCTCTCTCTTGAACCTTCATAAAAGGTTCTTGAGAATTGAAGTACCAAAAAAGGTTCTTCGTAGAACCAAAAATGGTTATGTTACTTATGTATCACGTTTGGGGAACTATTTTTGGATCTTTAAAGAAACTTTAAGGGTTCTTCTAGGAGGACAAAAAGGGTTTTTTAATTTCTTAAAGTGTAGAGGGTTTTAAATCATTACACAAAATTCCTCCATAATGAGTTGTTTGAAATTTGTTAAATCCGGAGGAAATGTGCATCTGTTCCATCGAGTATTCTTGCTTGATCAACTAATGTCAATGTTCTTTTTAGTTAGTAATGGCAAATCTGAAACCTTTCAAACAATCAAATCAAATACAGCATCGATTGTGTATGTATCACTTCAGCTCGGATTTTATTTAACATGCATGAGTATGTATTTCTATTATGTGGTTCATCCTGAACTTTCCTTAATTATATCTATCTTTTACCAACACAGATGAACTTTCGCTCCAACAGGTTAAAGCATGTCTGTTAAAACAGTTTACAAACCGCGAAAACAAACACCACAATCAAGGGTTAAATGTCATGTGTGTTATACGACACGCGGTAGGCACATACGGTATAATCTCTATAATGAATATCTTGCTTTCTACTGAAGATAGCAATTTCAATGAACTACAGCGCTTCATTAAACATGCACCTTTTAAAGTGGTATTACTAACACAAGGTCGTTAGTTCTTTCTTATTACAAATGGGTAATACGCGATACTAAAAAGATAACCCTCGTATTTAACCATGTTTATTCAATCCATGAATCGTTAAAGTGTAAGAATTGAGAAGATTGGTGTTTTACCAAACACCATCTTAGTCGTGCGTGGTATAAAGTAAACACTCAAGTCGGTTGGCTGATTGACCTAAAGTCTTCGTGAACTTTGCGCGTAAACGATTATATTTAACTATCTGAAATGGTGCGATCGGTGAATCTGAGTATAATTTAAGGAGCAAATTGGTTGAATTCACCGCGTTATCATTCGAGCTTAAAAGCAAGAAGCTTCTTATTATTCCAGTCAATTCTCGATACTCCCATTTGAAGAAAAAAAAGGTGTGAACACTCTCACTTGAGCCGGGTCGCGGCCCGGTCGCCCACACCATTGCATCCTCTAATATCAGGCGCACTTTTATGTTCACTTCGTCGGTTTTTGACCACTTCGGCGTATGATGGCAGAGCGTATTTTGTAGCGTTACAAACGTGCGACAGGTGTGTCTATATAAAAAAAATCAAATATAGCTCAGGAGTTATTTAGACGGGATTGATTCCGAATTTACAAGCCGTTAACTTCTCAAAATGGTATAATGGATTCGAAAATGTATTTATTGCACGTCGTATATACCGACATTTGCGACGGCGGCGATGCCATCGACTCGGGGCTTCGAAGTTCATCGATTTGGTTCTCGCCTTTTTACTCTGTATTCATTTGGTGAAAGCAAACGTTTGTATCACTATGAACTGTTTAATCTGTGGAAGATTCCGAAAGTGGGAAGGCGGTGTTGAGGGTTGGTTTTGTTGCCTGTCACTTAATCCAAGTGTTTTATCGATCATTTTCATCGCTAAAACAATCTTTATTCGCCGTAAGAAAATATGGACTTGTTCAAAATTGCAGATAATAACCGAAAAGCCGCCCGTGTTATCTTCAGACGATAGCAGCAATAAGTTATACATATAATAAATGTACATTTATAACATTTGTATATTATTAAATGTTGTTCCTAATAAACCTATTATCTTATTCAACGAGATGATCACACGTGCTATCTTTAGTAGATAGCAATACGTTATATGTATATTCACAGCATTTAAAAATTCAAAGTCACTCGTGCTATCTTCAGAAGATAGCAACACGTTATACACACGTGTATACAATACATTTATAGCATTTATTTTTTATAGCTATTATTAAACATGTTAAAGGTTGGTTTGTTCATAATCTTCTTCAACTTAATAATAACCCGTGCTATATCTTCAGTATAGATAGAAATACGTTATACACATATGCACATTTATAGCATTTAGACCTATAGCTAAAAAAACCTATTATCTTATTCAACGAGAAGATGATCGTGCTATCTTCAGTAGATAGCAATACGTTTACACAAATATGTACATTTATAGCATTTATGGTCTAGCTATAGCTATACAATAAATGTTGTTCATAAAAGCCTATATTTTATGGTAGATAACAAAAAGTTTACACATGTACATTTAAAGCATTTATATAGCTAGCTATTATTAAAGGTTATTCATTAAAAAAACCCTATTATCTTATTCAACGAGAAGATCATAATTTCCGACCGCCAAACTTCAACACTGATTTGGCTCGCAATTTAATCAGGAGTCAGGAGCCAATTCTTTGGAATAAAATTAGTTCCGATATTAAAAATTGTACCTCATTCCTCACTTTTAAGTATAAATATAAACAGTATCTGTTATCTCAGTACCAATAATAACTTATAATCTATCTCCCTGGGTATTACGTCTTTAGTCACTTTTAATATTATTATCATTGTATACAACATAAGTTATACTATATATGTACGTTTAATTCAACATCTTATTCGTATGTATAGCTTTGCCTTTGCCAACATTGTCGTTTGTCCACACTTGTCCTTGTTTTGTCTGCGTCTTGCACTTAGTCTTACGTCTTTCATGTTGTAGCTGTCCTGCACCTCTCTTTTTGTAAGGGTGGCCAAGGCCTCACGAGCTGTGCTCTTACTTGGTCAGCCCACCATTTTCCTTGTTTCATTTACTGCTTGATTATATATGTTTGGTGAATAAAACTCTGAACTCTGAACTCTCTCTGGACATCTTATTCATATAGCTTTGCCTTTGCTAACATTGTCGTTTGTCCACACTTGTCCTTGTTTTGACTGCGTCTTGCACTTAGTTTTACGTCCTTCATGTTGTAGCTGTCTTGCACATCTCTTTTTTGTAAGGGTGGCCAAGGCCTCACGAGCTGTGATCTTAGCCCACCATTTTCCTTGTATCATTTATTGCTTGATTAATGTTTGGTGAATAAATAAAAACTCTGAACTCTGAAAAAAAACCTCTAAACTCTGAACTCTGAACTCATCGTGTTATCTTCAGTAGATAGAAATACGTTAACACATATGTACATTTATAGCATTAATGGTCTAGCTATAGCTATACGTAATAAAGATTGTTCATAAAATGCCCATCTTCAGTATACATAGAAATACGTTATACACATTATGTACATTTATATCAATTAGCTATTAAAGGTTGTTCATAAAAAGGTTATTATCTTCTTCAACGAGAAGATCACCGCGCTATCTTCAGTAGATAGCAATACGTTATACACATACACATGGCTTTGTGAAATGTGGTTATGATTTTATCTAATTGTGTACTATTTTAACATAGGGGCCTAACATAGTAGTATGATTAACATTTTAAGTGGCATCAATTAAATCCAAACCATTTTATAGGAAATATTTTTTAAAAGTGTTGCTCGGGTAACACGCGTTACGATTCTGAAAGTAAGAGAAGTGGGTTTGTTCACAATTAACAATAGCAAAATGTTGTAACATTTCTTCTGTACTATCTTCAGTAGACAGCAATATGTTATACGCATATGTACATTTATAGTATTTATATATAATATAGCTATTATTAAATTTAAGGTTGTTCATAAAACTTGTTATCTTCTTATAAACAGAAGATCTCCCGTGCTATTGTAAGATAGCAAAATTGTTTCACGCATCGTTTAAAGCTTTATCTAAAAGTGTTCATAAAAAGCTATTCGTCATTACAATTCGGTCTCTCGTGCTATCTTCAGTAGATAGCCTGCATAGGCCAATGTACATTTATCATCGTACATTACAGCTCCTAAAATTGTAAACAAGTTGAAGCTGTAATTTCGTTACAAACTGTTTCCCTTCTTATAACTTCAGATAGCTTCTTAGCGCAGTGGCGGCGGGGCATCAGAATTCGGGGACGATCTAGAGGGGTCGCGGACATATTTAATATAGGGGTCACGACCGCCCCCCCCCCCCCCCACCCCCGCTTCCGCTTCTTACGCATATAAAGCTATAGCTCCTTTAAGATTTAAATCACAGTTGTACATACAGTCTCCCGTGCTTTCTTCAGTAGATAGCACGTTTCATGAATTGAGTTATTACTCAACAGTGCTCAAAGGAGCCTGCCTCATACTTTCTGAAATTATCAGTCGCTGATGCCTAAAATAGCTCTTATGTTTTGGTTTTTCGTTTGTTTTGGGTTTTTTGGTGGGTTTTCGTAGTTTTGGGTGGCACGGGGGTCAGTCCTAGTCCCAACAGGACCCTTTAATAAACAAACACCCATCCCTCACGCCCCACTCTGACCACTGGGGCCAAGAAGTCTAACACGGACTTCAACTGAAAATATGACTCTTCAGTAGACACCTAAAATGCTTTGTAATAGCCTCCGACCATACTGGCGTAATACAACTTGTACGATTCAAGTTAAATGCATGTACCATTTACCGTTTTAACGATTAATACTCCAAGTTCAGTGGAGAAAAAAATCATTAAAAATGTTCGACCGAGAAAAGAAAAAGAGTCGATTCGTCTGCACTTTATTTTAGTAGCAGCCGATGTACACACTTCTCTCGGTCGGTCGACGTTATAAAGTGAAAATCAATGCAAATGGTCGAGCGAACGAAGCCGTTGACCGGGTGAAGGGAGGGAGTCAGTCAAGGCGAGGAGGGCTAGGCTAATCAAGTCATGGCCTTAAACAACCTGCAGAGTTAAGCGAGTCAAATGAGGCGTTGCCGACAACAAAATATATAGATGGAGTTTTGTGGAAGATATCGACGAACGAAAAGGCTGCTGCTAAGTCACTCGGGTGTGTGATTTTTAACGTGGTTTGATTGAAAAATATACGTGAATTTCACACCCGACCTGGTCGTATCAAGTCAGTATGGTGTTTATATAGCAGTAATAAAAGGATAATGGCGACATTTGGGGGGCGATGCGCGAGCGGACTAAACCAGTCAATATGATGAAAAACCCGGAATGGGAGAGATTTAAAATGATCCAAAATGGTATATAAGAAATGTTACACTACTATTTACCACCAAGTAGTTGACCTCCAATTTCATATTCATTATGCTTAAAAGGAACGATTCGTTGTGTTGGCATCGCACAATTTGCTATCTACTGAAGAAAGCACATAAACAGTTACATGTGTGCTAGATTGCACTTATTTTCTGTTGTTTAAACGGCCGCTCCGATCATGCCGATTGAAACACATTTAGATCCTATGAGGGCACATAAATATCAAATTTGCACTAAGATTGCAGGGACATAACCATATCCATGCAGCGCAGAGGGGCAAAGAATGCTTGACCCCACACCCCCACCCCCATGCCCTCCCTCCAATTGAAATGGCAAATCATTTATATTAACAACCAGATTAGTTAGTTGTGCCACCACTGGTCACAGGCCTGCCCCCCCCCCCCCCCCCACACTCTTATGCCATTCGGAGATAGACACATGACTTTGAAAACCCCAAAACATAATCATATAACCATGCAATATGTATTCTTCATTATAAAAAGAGAACGAAATTAGGATAGACCTAGACCTACAACTTTATAATCATGATGATAAAAGTTATAGATTGCTCTTGCCGAAGCATAAGCCAGAATCTTTTCAAGGGGTGACTACCAGCCAACCCAGTCTCCTTAGGGTCCATATCCAAACTCTCAGTGCTTTTAAAGCATTTTTCTAGCGATTTAAAAGCGCTTTTCCAACGGTATTTCGTTCTATTGTTAAAAGCATCGGAAAAAGATCGGTGATTAACTAGAAACCTCTCTACTTATCTGGCGTTAACAATAGAACTATTGTAGTACTCTCGATGGCTGCATTAGTGAAGCAGACAGATCAAAGGCGCAAGGAAGGTTGTGTTATATTCTTTAAGAAATACTATTATAGCTTCACTAATGCAGCCATCGAGAGTACTACAATAGTTCTATTGTTAACGCCAGATAAGTAGAGAGGTTTCTAGTTAATCACCGATCTTTTCCGATACTTTTAACAATAGAACGAAATACCGTTGGAAAAGCGCTTTTAAATCGCTAGAAAAATGCTTTAAAAGCACTGAGAGTTTGGATATGGACCCTTATGACAAATCGGTATATATGATGACAGCATCTCTCTGGTGAGATGGTGAGACTGAACCCATATCTTTACAATCGGTCAATTTATCAAGAATGAAAACAAAGCAGTGCATAAACCAGTGCGTAACTAGACTTTTCATTGGGGGGGGGGGGGGGGGGGGGGGGGGTGGGGGGGGTGGGGCTTGGGGGGGGGGGGGGGGGGGGGGGGGGCAGTGACTTGAAATGGGGGTGGGGGCTCCATTCCACACCCACACCAATTGATTTCATTTGGGGGCAAGGGTTCCAAGTGGGGGAGAGCTCCAGCCCCTGCCCACCCCCCACCCCCCCCCCCCCCCACCCCCCACCCCCCCCCCCGCTAGTTACGCCACTGGCTGCATACAATGGTTAACAGGGCTTGTCAAAAAAGTGTCCATGAGTTAGAAAACGAATCAAAATACATCCCATGTCTTTTTGTTTTAAAAAACAGACCGTAGGTAATCTCATAGTAAGAAACACTTCATCCCCATTGGATGTTACCATCTAACTACCTAGATATGATCAATTCATTAACAAGAGTGCTAATTCCACTTGGCCACTTTTGAACAAGAAAATGACTTTCAACTGAAAAAAACTGCCTTTGTGATTTCGATGATGATTAAATATGTTATGGTATGTCACGAATAATATGGATGAAAATGTTTTCTGTTCAAATTCAACTAACTATCAACATTTGGTCGTTAGATTATTATTAATTTGATTGATTATGTTCAATTACACACTGAATGACGATTCTAATAAAGATCTCTCGTCACATGAAAGGTGGCCAAAGCTGAGTTTGAACATGCCCGAGTAGATTTGCCATAAATTGATAAAGAAAACTCCAAAATGGATAGAAAAAATTCTTAAGGCACATAACAGATTGCTTTACATAATTATTGTCATAGTATTTCGCGAACAATTCATATTTTATCATATTTTATTCATGGTCAAATAAAAAAAAAAACATGTTTCACATGGGACACTTTTTTTGACACGCCCTATCTATAAAAATGCCTATATAGGTAGCTACAATTATACCAGCTTACCCGTCGGGTGGCTGCTGATACCTGATGGCTATATTTTGCACGTGTTTGTGTATTGTAAACATGGAGCGTGTTTCTGCTGGGAAGAAACCGCTAATGTAAAATTGTACTTGCCCAGCAGAAACAGGCAGAACCCGGCAATAATCGGCAATAAACGGCAATAATCGGCAATAAACGGCAATAAACGGCAATAATCGGCAATAATCTTTTGCAGTGTCCCAGCAGAAACACGCCCATAGTGTCTTCGCGACTTTTTGAAGTCATTTCTTGCAAATATACGTGTCTTAAACAATAAATAACATTAAAAAACATTTGGCTTAAGACACGAGCTAAGACGCATATAGGGCAATTGAGACATGTATGAGACACGTCTTCAGGAGAGTCATGTCTTGCCAGAAGATACAAACTCAAGATATGTCTCAAAATTGGCTTTAATAGACATGTCTTACATTTTGTGTCTACATGGAGATACTTCTTTGCGGGACATGGCTTGCATTGAGACATGACTCATGTTTACTGAGACATGTCTCAAAACTGGCTTCACCAGACATGTCTTGGCTCGTGTCTTCAGCCAAATATTTTGCTATGTTTTTTTATGTTTAAGACACGTTTGCAAGACATGACTTCAAAAAGTCGCCAAGACACCATTACAGTGTGAATTTTACGCTATCTACTGAAGATAGCACGTAGGCCTATACATCACCATTGGCTGTATATACTAATACACAGAAAACCAGGCTAAACTTTAAGGTCGGTATATACACAAAACAAATTAGACTGGGTCTAACTTTAGACCCGTCTAAATGACGAATAGTCCTGGAAAGACCATTTTAGGAACGTTAAGATCCAACATTTCACAAAAAGTATCAAAAATGTCAAATTTATTGCATTCCATCACCAGATTTGGAATCACCATGGGAAATGCATTACATGTCTATAGTATTGGTTCAGTAATTCTTGAGATCGACTTAGAATTTGGAAATGCTTTTGAAACATGTTTTGTATAATATTATAGTAAAACATAGCCGCGCGCGTGGGAAGTTTTAAAGGGTTTGACTTTCATATTCTTTTTAAAAATTAATATTAAGTAGGACTTTCTGAACTAAATGTTTTGTAACGGACAAATATGTTCGAATATTGCGCTTTCTAAGATCTTCTGAAGATTTAGCGTTTGAATGTCACATGTGGTTCGCACGCACGTGTGAAGAATCTTCATGCACTTTTATACGCCGTGTAAATGCGCTAAGGCCTATAGTGTAGCATATAGAATGTTTCGCTATGTTGTTAGATTGTGTCATCTTCTGAAGATAGTAAACTTTACTTTATTATCTTGATTTTCTTACTTTCCATCACATTTCTCTCGGCGGCTGATTCCATCTGATTTTGGGCATTGATGAAAAATCTGTCAGTCATTAGAACATTTTAAGACAATATTTAACAATGATCATGGGGTAAATGTCAAAAAAGAATCGCACTACTCTAGCACTAGTCAATTATCCGTGATTACTGCTGTTGGATTCAGATACAACACAAGGAAGTGAAATGTGTTAAAATAGCTCCAAAGTTAATCATTTCGATGTAAAAATTAAGCGGCGATAAACACCACGCAAATCCCCCTGCCTACCGCTGGCGTTGACAGTGAAACTTCGCCGTCTTTCATGCCTCATCCGCGTTATTGAAATCATATAAATCGAAGTGCATTTCAAAAATTAACTGTCGATTGTTAAAAATGGCGTGAACATAACGGTCTTAATATTTCATTGCCACTTCCGCTTTGTCGTTGACCCCTCTTGGTGACCCCTTCCATGGTCCTTTTTAAAGATGTGATGAATCAAAATGCGTCTTAGATTGAGTAGTTTTAGATCTGTGGAGAAACATAGAGCGAGTTTTCTATCAAAACACTCGGTGTGATGAATGGTGAAGTGTGAGTAGATGGTGGCGCCGACAGACATAATTTGTATGCTTCCTGATGGTCTTGCTTGGATCGTGTATATAACCAATACCATATAAGTTTCAAAACGTTTAATAAGTAAGAATAATAAAGTTTTATCAGGTGAATAAGAACCCCTCTCCCCCCCCCAAAAAAAAAACAACCACCCACCAATCACCCCACAATAAACCCAAAATACCAAAGAAAGAATAAAGAAAGAAAGAATAATAAGGCTTTATCAGATGGAAAAAGTTATGAAAATAAACCTCAAACAACCCCCTCTCCCCAACAACAACAACAAAACAAAATAATAATAATAAACAACTGTTTTTGCGGGTCCAATCAACCCATAATGTTTCAATTCCAGTGGGTTTATTTCTTTTCAATTTTTGAAAAGAACTATGGAAAAATTATTTTTTAATTTCAAAATTTCAAAATTGTTTTCCTTAAAAACAATTCACATTTCGATTCGAAAGTCAAAACATTAAAGGCGTAGACAACTTCTTTATTTTGAAATGGTATCATTTAATTGTTATGAAAATATTACACGGGCCTTCTTTTACTTTCACCATTTCAGTTTCAAACAAAAACAAACTTTTAGAGTATATTGAATTTACAGGTAAAGACCACCTATCTATCTTCAGTAGTACAAGTATCACATGTATTGGAGTAAATGATAGGCTAATAATGTTTTCACAGACCATCTATATATACCAGTCTATGATCTTTTGATAGACATCAAACTGTGCAAAGATGAGTTATCTTCATCGTATACATCAGGGTATTGACTTATTCATTGTTAAATTATGCTATCTTCAGTAGATAGCACGATAATATCACGTGTTTACACGCCACTCTTCAGTTGGAACCACATGACGATTGACGATTGCCATCTTCGTATCGTATGCGCTGTTTTTATTATGAGTTATTATCTTTAGTATCATCATATCTATAACATGTTTGATGATTACCTTCATTTTTTTTCCTTAAAAGGGGGGTGGGGGACTCAAGGAAGTTTTTGATTAGATTTTTTGAATTTTGAATTTTGTGAGTGCTGTAATTATTGAACTATTAAAGGTAGATGACCCGATCACATTCCGTAACACAGAATTATTTCAAACATACGGAGATTTTCATATCATATGAAAGCTCGTATTTTTCTCATCATCATACTGAAATTTGACGGCCTAAATCGGTATAATTACGGAGAAATCGATAAATAACGTCGAATTACCGCGAATGGTGGTAACCACCGATAT
>CM069452.1:64976342-65040342 GCA_035610835.1 Ophiura sarsii
GTCCATACTCTAACAGTACTTATTTACAGTCAATGGGTCCCCGTTGCTTTTTTAACTTGCCGAATTTGCGTTATTAAGGCCTGATATGATGGGGATATGATTTGGTTTAAAAATATGAATTTCTGCCAAAAACACAAAAATAACTAGTTATAGCTGAAATGGTTCCTTCCAAAGGTATTCCAATAAACTGCGCATGCTAATTATCATTTATAAAATTCTGCACATGCAGTTTTCCATCACCAGTTGATCTCAGTTGAAAATTCCCATAGCGTTAATGCACGGCCGATAATGAGCAAATTTATATTCATGGGGTGATTTACTACGGATGTGGAGTATTATGAGGACAATGTCTCTTTAAGAAGCGCACTGATGAACGCATATACCGTTTTGTCAAATAGTCGTATTTGTTCCGGATTGTGATTGTTGGTACAGATTATAAGAGGTCTCTATCCAAATAAACTTTGACAAATAAAAGCTAATATTATCAGTCAGTCAGTAGCTTTAAATAGAAACATAATAACGTGTATTCCTGTTTCTTTTTAAGTCGTCTAATATTGTTTTTTGTATACCGACCTATATGTATACCAATTAGAGTATTAAATATGCTAAATCCGACGCGGACCGGTATTTATAAACAATAACAGGAAATCACTATGCAAACATGTCATGGTCATTGAATTGAAAAGACAAAAATGTAGAACAGCTTTTTTTAAATAAAAAATGCTTCTCAATTATGATATCATAGAACATCTCAATAAAATAATTACAATATCTAGTCGAAGTATAAACAAGTTTAAATGGGGAGAAATTGGCAAAATATTACACTTTTTATCTATTTTCTACATTGTAATGATCAATACTAATGACTGTGTATCACAGTTTTTCACTTTAAAATAAGGATTTTATGAAGACGAAAATTAGAAAAACCTGTTCTTACGATTCACAAACCTGGACATTTCCAACATTACGATGGAATGAAGATGGTTTACGCTATATCGAAGACAGACAAATTATAAACCAACGAATAAGACACGGGGACCTGTTCTACAGGGCTGATCGACACATACTTTTTTAATTTTAGATTTCTTTTTAATTTTTGATTTTTATATCAATTTTCAAAGTAAAAATGACACCTCTTTGAAATGTTGAACATGAAAATTCTTTCGAAAATGTCTCAAATTAATTAACATTGTGAATACTTGAATATTGAGTAAAAAACACCAGCTGGACCGATCGACCTTACCGGAGAAGTCCGAAAAATCGGTAGAACGAAGCGTTTTTTCGTCACCTAAGCGATACATTCTTCCCGCCACACTTCAATAATACATTTGTCATCTTTAAGTCCCCATGTGATACAATATATTACGTATGTTTTGCAAATATTGTTAACTTTGTCCTCCGAGCTATCAATCGTCAAACGAGGCCATCTGATTAGGTATCAATTAAGGTTTAATATTCAATCAGGTTATGATGCAAGCCCCTTCGAAGTTTCAGCTGTAACAATATATGTGTGTCCAACTTACTTGAGCCGAAAGACAAGTTGTCGTTAATAGGCTAATCACGTAACATTCAGTATCTTCCCGTCACCGTGATCAAGTTGTTTTTATATTTCCTCATTCAATGAACTTCTCCACAAATACGCGCGAAACACCTGTTCGGGATATCGTCTGTTTCCGTTGACGACGTAGTGGTCCATTGTTTTTTGCCCAATAAAAGCAACATTTGTCGTCCATATAAGGATTATACGATCCTAAACATATTTTGGGTAAACCGGCTTTACGGTGGCGCTATTATTAGAAAACTCGACACAAACACATGACGATGGTAATTAACGATAAGTGACAATGAAAGTCGTTCACAAACATCTGTTTTAGCATAGATCGTTCTATGACTGCATAGTTCTTGGGTAAACAGGCAGGGGTAAACAAGATAAAGCATACCGGACTAAACGCAAAAGTAAGATAAAGATGAAGAAATAAAAAAAAATTGAGCATTTTTAATGTAAAACTTACCCGCTTGACATACAAGCAATATAGCTGATAATGTTATCCCTAATGAAAATATCCACGACGTACATATCACACTAATATCACCCATCATAGTTTGTGTACAAAAATAAAAATAAAACCTCTATCCGGACTTCTCCGCTTGTATGCGACCGTATTTCAGATTATTAATGTCGCCGTCCGTCGATTGGCTCCCTTTCTTTTAAAGGAAATATCGCGTGGAATTATGGGAAGCAACTTTTTTTTGCCCAGCAGCACCGTCGGTATATTTAGTATAAAGCATATCACACGCGTCAATTAGAAATTCTAATTCAACTTTACGTTAATATGCCAGACAATCAAGGAAGTGAATTTGAATAATACCAAGGTAAGACAAATGCTACTTGAGGCAATTGTTTAACTGTTTTTTTACAACAATACTTATTTTACTGGTTTTTACACACTCAAATGTAACACAAAGTATTTATCTTATATAGGCCTATATTATATGACACACAAAAAAAGATGATGAAATCGGTCTTATGATAACTTCTCTCAAGTTAAATCATGATTATTGCGCCACGTGTAACAGACAGACAGCAGAAATGACATAAACGACATAAACGACAGAGATTGAAAAAGACAGACTTGACAGAAAAGTGATGAATCCCAGTGCGAGTTTATTATTGAAATGGAGTTCTTAGTCCAGAGGAAATTCATGGATATGGCCTGACAGGTGTTAAGTTAATACACTCTCAGAACAGGTATTAAAAAAACCATGTATTATGGTAACATTTTGTTTGTGTTCTATTAACCCTAACCCCCCTGAGTGCTAAAAAATGCTGATCCTAAATCCCTCTCCAAACACATGCGCCGTCGGTTTTCGATGACGTAGTCAACCGAGCCTATATAGTGAGCGCAGTATACTGCGCGAATGTGTAGCTGAGAGCCGTGGCTTAGTGGTTGGGACGTGGGGCTTGAGAACGGAGGGTCCCCGGATCGAATCCCGGCAGATTTAGTTGGCGTTTTTTCCTCGAAAATCGTGATCCCGGTCAAAACCCCTAAACCGGGATTAGGGTTATAAGAATGTTGATTAAAAAGTATACTACATTGGTTAAAAATTAAGCGTTGGTTAAAATATTACTTTTAATACTGCCTGCGTTGGTTAAAGAGTAAAAATATAATTCATTTTTAGTTAATTAAGGCATCATAATTGTAACCAACAATAGGTCATAACAAGATTCCCGCCAAAGAATTTCAATGGCGGGAAAATAGTTTGTGCAATCCGCAATTGTTAGACCACGTCAGAATGTGTATATGAAATCAATGGTGTCATTTTCCGCCTCTGGTATATTGTGCCCATTATTGGTCCAATATTGGTTTAACATTGGCGCTCTTCAATTGGCATTATGTTGCTGACCAATATTGGTCCAATAATGGGCAAAATATACCAGGGGCGGAAAATGACACCATTGATTTCATATACAAATTCTGACGTGGTCTTACAATTGCGGCCGCTGTTACAAGTTATCGCTTCCCGGCCTTTTTGCTAGGATCTTGTGCCTTGTCTTGTGCCTTGTCCTGTCCCTTGTCCTGGGCTTGCCCTTTGCCAAAGTTGGTCCTGGCCACAGGTTGGCGCCAATATTGTGATTTGATCATTACATTACCATGGAAATCCAATATGGCCTCCCTATAATCTAATATGGCCTCTGAAATCATGAGTTTGGCTATAAAACTGTAAACATTAATGATACAGACATATATGTGGGCGTAACATCCATGTTTTCAAGCATGAGGAATATAGCAACGGTTTTATCGATGTAACTTCATATTAATTGCATCACCAACAAAATCCAATATGGCTACTCAAAAATACAATATGGCCACAGAAATCATTAAATTGACCATAGTATTTTTGCGACAGAGTCATATTTTTTGGGCTGTAGACCAAAATTAGTAACTATGAGAACCTATTATAGGATTAGTGATAGTTTGATTATTACATGACCACCACAAAATATATGGTGTGTGTTTGTAATATAGAAACAACTTTTCGTTCTATACTTTGAGCGCACTACATTTCCTGGAAATTGTACTATATAAGATTGAAATTACAAGATGATCATCAAATACCCCCAAAAGTACGATATCTTGGGTTATTTATTATCATCAATCATCGCGACCGTCTGATGAGAATATGGTGGTGTGCCCTAAATAGATCAGACTGAAATTGTTAATTTGAGCAAAAGTGGCTGTGGATAAACAAGCTAGAGATGCAGTCCCCGGAGCACTTGATGCATACAACAGTTGAAAACTGTGACACTGGGGCTGCTTTTCTGGTCTCTCCCCCTTCTCTGACCATTGGTGAGACTTCTTCTATCAGTCTTCCCCTGAAATTTTCACTCTAAATTCACTCTAAAACCATGATTTTGAGGTAATTAGGAATCGTATCGCTCTGTAACTTGGAATGCATGTACGATTTATGATCAGAAATTTAATCTGCAAAAAAATCTACTTTCTAAAAAATATCATGAATAGAGGGCGCTCTCTGGAAAAGATCACATAATATGCCTTTAAATATGGCTCCCATGTGATTTGGAATTCATTCCTCCCCATCAATGATGCAAGTATAATTCACGATAGTCCCAAACTTGAGAGCCTAACAAGAAAAGTTTGTCCTTTTATTTAATTAATGAGATGTTAAGTCTAACTTATTTCTTGGTACTGGGTATCAATAGGGGGTCACATAATTTACGATCGTCTGGATTTGACAATCCCAGGGAAAGCAACATCTGTGTCCATCTCAGAAGTGGTATAAATTGACCCTGTCATATGACACTACAGGTGTACACAAGATCCACTGAGAGCTTGGTTAATCCACCATCGCTTGCATGGGCTGGGAGAGATAAACTGTACTCCCCCTCCCCCGCCCCTCCCCAATTTGTATTCCCTCTACTTGGAACTGGTTGTACGGTTACAGTGCTGAACTCCCCACATTGATACTCCAATTCTTATGGTTTCAAGCTGTTTCTGTCGTGTATGTCATTTCTGCTTACTGTCTTTTACACTTGCCGTGAGTATTACGCATGATACTTACGTCAGGACAGAGTATAGCCTACCACTGATCTTAAAACAAAATTGACTAGAAACTGCCAGATTTTTCTTAGTAATCTACGCCATCAGGTATAAATCGGGTTTCATTTAAGTATGGGCTTCCCAATTTCCTCGCCTACTCATTTTGTTCGATACTATGGTCCAGCACAGGTGTGTTACCTGATTGCTATTTACGTTGACCTTTACTGACTGAGGACAAAGCGAATGTTATAGAAAGTCAAAGGAAGTATTATGGTATTAATACTCTCAAGCCTTCTCTCTTAAAATGTAAGTGATACTCATATCCATTCTGTGTAAAATAGACACATTATTTGCTTACTTAGGAGTACACCTGTCATTTAGCATAGTCTATTAGAGTGACATTACCAAATTAAAGATTTTATTCACATTGCTGTAGTATTGTTGTTGTTCCAATGGTCAGTGACTTCAACAACCAGAATATAGATAGATTTTTACGATTATTGTACAAAATACGACCCAAATTCTCAAAAGAGTATTCTTGGAGATGACGTAAAATATGCAGCGCTTGTATTCATGCTACACTTTCCTCTCGAAAATACGATTTTTTGCAAGATGTGGCGTATCAGAGCTTAACATATTATTTAGTTGTTAGCAACCTTGAGGTACATATTATAGTTAAAGTGAAGCATTTACAAACAAAACGTTTCCCTACGTTTATGGGGAAAACCGCCTATACAATGCATTTGCCGTTCGAGATTGCAGAGAAGTTAATCTGTTTGTTTTTTTAAAACAGTCCTTAAAAGGACTTTAAAATGCTAAACTCAGTATACCCATTAATCCAATTAATGATTGTTGTTCGTTGTCTTTAAGAATGGTTGTAGCGAGTCATTTCTATTTAAAAAGAAAAAGTTTACCCTCATTCAATTGATGACTAATTTTCAGTCAAATTAGTTAGAAATGGTTTTCACCTGCTAACACGTCGTCTCTTATATCTCAAAAAGTTACCAATATTTTTATCTCAACATTTCACAGATCAACGTATATAGGTACCGATACTCTCTCCGATTCCGAAATATGAAGAAGTGGTTTGCTTCACTTCAGAAGTTTCCAGCTCTCCCGTTTTCGACTTAATTCTTGGGTCACGATGTACTTAAAAATACCAGTATTCATTCATGCAACCCATTCATTCATCATGTTCATATATATCCATTCACCTTTGTACAACGTGTAATTTATCCTAATTGGGAGCGAATAAACACTGGGGTTGGTAATGTGAATTTATCCTAGTAGAACACGTGTAATTCCAATGGGAACAATTTGTATATGTTGGTTGGGCACTATTGGTAATTTTTCCTATTTTGACTAAAAACACAGTTTTACCAACAATTTCGATAAAAATAATAACAGAATCGTCATGAGAACTAATTCACCCACTATTTGAAAACATTCCCCGACAAATAGCGAAAGGTTTGTAAAAATCGGATCTCTCAAAAATCTGCAGGTGTAGTTGTTAGCAGACATACCCTAGATTATCGCACTAAATTGCAAGAGTTTGATCAATATATTTTTAAAAGTAATTGACCTTTTTTTGTGATTTTTTTTGCTTTGACAGTTCGAGAATGACTATCAGTTGATGTTTCTAAAGTTTCAGGTGAATTGACCCCGTAATATTTGTTTTAATGCGATTTTCTGGGCAATCCGTTTGAGGCCGATTTTGGGGTAAAAAGGTGAATTTGTCCTATTCATCCATCATATATTCTTTTATTTTAGTAATTCAAAATGATTATTAAGGGAAATTTTTTCTCGCATAGGGAGTATTTATACTAGCTCAATAGTTATCAATCGATTTTGACCAACTAAGATCATTTTAAATCGAGTTTAATTTTTGTTTTCCCCTTTCGCGTTGTAATTTATCCTAGTTTTACCAACCAGACTGGACATTGAAGAGCTTTGAAAACGTTCTGTTTGTATTTTTTAGCCGGAAAAAAGTATACATCTGGGATGGCGGCTATCTCATCTTTCGAAAAATATATATTTAAAAATAATAGTGTTATAATTAATATTTTGAATTATTTATCCAAAAAAACTGGTTGGCATGTATTTTCTACTCTTTGCCTAAATCTAGTAAACCCATGTCGCGTCCGCCTATGGTCCGCCCCTGAAAAATCCAGTAAATATCGACGACGCTCAGGTCTATTTGTCTCAGCTATATATAGCCTATATCCTCGTTCATTATTATATTATGGGCAAAGAAACTCTCTTTAAATTTATTGAATTTATATAGATTATGTAGATATTAAGTATTAATGCTAGAAATGTTGTTCTTTATCATGTTCTAGTTGATTTCTGTGTCCGAAAAAAGATGTTTTAAACTTGTTTACAAATCTAGTCTTGGGCGATCGCATTATTTATACATCGGAAATGTGGAGTAACATGTGTTTCAAATCATCTTGAAGTGGCTGTGAAAACTCATGTAATGCGTGATTTCATTCGGGTAAGTGAGTTAATGTTGAATATTTGTTAAATTTAAAGATTTCTAAACATATATCCACACGTGTCTTAGTTACGACTTGGTTAGAAAATGTGAAATTTCAACTTGCATTTTTATGTTAGCCGAATTCGGCAGTCATGATCACTGCCTTTGAGTCATGTGCGGGCATTATAATTCACATTTTTGCTGCTATTTCTCACCACATTCGTAAATAAAAGGAAACAAGATGATGAGGACGTAAACGTGAGCATCGGGGGGTGTAACATATGAAATTTATCTCTCTCTGTCGTGGATTTTGACCTCCATATCGGGTCTGCACGTAGTCCTTTGGTACCAAAATCTCATGATTTTGGTACTTCCATGCTTCCTCAGGCAAGTGTGTTGAAGGGAACCAATTTAATAACCTATAACCATTTCCTGACCAGACTTATTGCATAGTCTATAAAGCAATTGAGTATCTCCTGGGGAGGAAAGTAACTTCTAGTTCTATTCATCCATTTATTAAGTTTATTGATTCTTTTGTCATGCATGCATGTTTGTCCAATGTTGGGCATGCATGGATTAACACAGGACAAAGGGATATGCACCAGTTAGGACGGGGGGATTTTAAATACATTTTATCACTGCTAGATCCATTTTAATCACGTTCTTTGTTCATTTACTTTGTTCAGCTATTTATTTCTACAAGCCCGATTTTATTAGGATATTCAGCTTTTTTAGCCTTGCGCGCTCTAAAAAAGACTTTTTTGGTTGCGGTTTCAACGCGAACGTAAGTTATTCCGCCAAATATGTCGCAGATTGACCAGTTCGATAAAAAAAACATTATACGTAACTCAAAATGTGATATAATATCCCAAAAAGCAAATCGTGGGGCACATATTAGGATATTCAGCTTTTTTAGCCTTGCGCGCTCTAAAAAAGACTTTTTTGGTTGCGGTTTCAACGCGAACGTAAGTTATTCCGCCAAATATGTCGCAGATTGACCAGTTCGATAAAAAAACACTATACGTAACTCAAAATGTGATATAATATCCCAAAAAGCAAATCGTGGGCACATATTAGGATATTCAGCTTTTTTAGTCTTGCGCGCTCTAAAAAAGTCTTTTTTGGTTGCGGTTTCAACGCGAACGTAAGTTATTCCGCCAAATATGTCGCAGATTGACCAGTTCGATAAAAAAACACTATACGTAACTCAAAATGTGATATAATATCCCAAAAAGCAAATCGTGGGGCACATATTAGGATATTCAGCTTTTTTAGCCTTGCGCACTCTAAAAAAGACTTTTTTGGTTGCGGTTTCAACGCGAACGTAAGTTATTCCGCCAAATATGTCGCAGATTGACCAGTTCGATAAAAAAAACATACGTAACTCAAAATGTGATATAATATCCCAAAAAGCAAATCGTGGGGCACATATTAGGATATTCAGCTTTTTTAGCCTTGCGCGCTCTAAAAAAGACTTTTTTGGTTGCGGTTTCAACGCGAACGTAAGTTTTTCCGCCAAATATGTCGCAGATTGACCAGTTCGATAAAAAAACACTATACGTAACTCAAAATGTGATATAATATCCCAAAAAGCAAATCGTGGGGCACATATTAGGATATTCAGCTTTTTTAGCCTTGCGCGCTCTAAAAAAGACTTTTTTGGTTGCGGTTTCAACGCGAACGTAAGTTATTCCGCCAAATATGTCGCAGATTGACCAGTTCGATAAAAAAACACTATACGTAACTCAAAATGTGATATAATATCCCAAAAAGCAAATCGTGGGCACATATTAGGATATTCAGCTTTTTTAGCCTTGCGCGCTCTAAAAAAGACTTTTTTGGTTGCGGTTTCAACGCGAACGTAAGTTATTCCGCCAAATATGTCGCAGATTGACCAGTTCGATAAAAAAACATTATACGTAACTCAAAATGTGATATAATATCCCAAAAAGCAAATCGTGGGGCACATATTAGGATATTCAGCTTTTTTAGCCTTGCGCGCTCTAAAAAAGACTTTTTTGGTTGCGGTTTCAACGCGAACGTAAGTTATTCCGCCAAATATGTCGCAGATTGACCAGTTCGATAAAAAAACACTATACGTAACTCAAAATGTGATATATTATCCCAAAAAGCAAATCGTGGGGCACATATTAGGATATTCAGCTTTTTTAGCCTTGCGCGCTCTAAAAAAGACTTTTTTGGTTGCGGTTTCAACGCGAACGTAAGTTATTCCGCCAAATATGTCGCAGATTGACCAGTTCGATAAAAAAACATTATACGTAACTCAAAATGTGATATAATATCCCAAAAAGCAAATCGTGGGGCACATATTAGGATATTCAGCTTTTTTAGCCTTGCGCGCTCTAAAAAAGACTTTTTTGGTTGCGGTTTCAACGCGAACGTAAGTTATTCCGCCAAATATGTCGCAGATTGACCAGTTCGATAAAAAAACACTATACGTAACTCAAAATGTGATATAATATCCCAAAAAGCAAATCGTGGGGCACATAATTTTATTAGGATATTCAGCTTTTTTAGCCTTATGTCTAAAAAAGACTTTTTTGGTTGCGGTTTCAACGCGAACGTAAGTTATTCCGCCAAATATGTCGCAGATTGACCAGTTCGATAAAAAAACATATGTAACTCAAAATGTGATATAATATCCCAAAAAGCAAATCGGGGGCACATATTAGGATATTCAGCTTTTTTAGCCTTGCGCGCTCTAAAAAAGACTTTTTTGGTTGTGGTTCCGCCAAATATGTCGCAGATTGACCAGTTCAATAAAAAAACATTATACGTAACTCAAAATGTGATATAATATACAAAAAAGCAAATCGGAGGGCACATTTTTTTACTAGTCCTATACATCAGCGCACGTTTCTCTCGAAACAGAACATATGCATTTATTGACCTATAATGATTCCCTTCACAACCATTTGTTATTGCAGGTATTGTCTTTTCGATGGCTACATGGTTTTCCTGTTTGCTTGTTCATACCTGCCAGAAAAAAACATCAGAGTGTCACCCAATCGGTTCTTAGTTTCAGGTGAGTGGTATCTAAGAGGCATTTTGTGAAAGTCCACAATGGTGTAACCAGAGGGGGGGGGGGGGGGGGGGGGGGGGGCAATATCGATTGTCTGTCGGTTGAGGTTGGCACTGTTGGTTCATTTGACAAAAGAAATCATGGAATTATGATGGTCAAAAGTACACAGACGCCCATATGTCTCCCAAAAATGGCATCTTTGTTTGTAGAAGCTTGTTTAAAGCAGAAATATACCTCAATCATACCACAAATAAATGTAAAGTCGAAAAATTGTGCGCGCTATTCGCGCATTTCTTTCGTCCCCAAACTAATGATTGATGGATGCATTATAGCCTGTGATTCCCTTCACAACCATTTGTTATTGCAGGTATTGTCTTTCCGATGGCTACATGGTTTTCCTGTTTGGCAACCAGGTGATTGGCTGATGATTACAGAGCTTGCACTTGTCACTCAGCACGATAAGAAAAACAGTGTGTGTTGATATTTTGTTGTTGTTATTTTTGTCACTCAGCACGATAACTCAGAATGTCACCCAATCGGTTCTTAGTTTCAGGTGAGTGGTATCTAAGAGGCATTTTGTGAAAGTCCACAATGGTGTAACCAGAGGGGGGGGGGGGGCAATATCGATTGTCTGTCGGTTGAGATTGGCACTGTCGGTTCATTTGACAAAAGAAATCACAGATTTGTATATAAAGAGCAAATGTGAACAATAGCCCAACAGACGTTAATGAACTAAGTGATTACAAATCAAACGGGTAACTCTCAACAGAGAGCTCTCCCTGATGGGCCAATCAATTGGTTCACTGCAACTCAGAAAATAATCAAAATACAAGTAAACACAATTGGGCTAGTAAAAAAGCCAATGAAAGTGGTGTGGGAATAGGACAAACACCCAAACATAGAGAATAACATCAAAAAATAAGATGAAAATAATATCTGGAGGTCATTGATACATCGAGAGAGCTTAGCCAACATACTCTGAAGAGTTGGAGAGAAAGTGTCTGTTAACACGATATTTAAAAGATTGTAGTCCTTCCTCTTGGATGTTGCCAACAACATTGAATGGAAGACTGTTCCACAGTGGAACAGCTGTATGGATGGAGCTTCTGTCTAAGCAGCAAGTTCTGGCAGGCGGCAGTGAAAGGGCATGATCTGGCATTGCAACAGTTAGCGTCATGAGCTCCAATGATCTTGAGTGCCTTCCTTTGGATGTTGTCAAGCTGGCTTAGGATAGTAGGTGAAGCGCTAGACCAGCCTAGTGAAGAATACTCCATTACACTACAGATTTGTGATTTGTACACAGTAGATCTGCCCAATGCCATCAATTTATTTGCAACCTTGCGAAGAGCGCCAAGCTTCTGGCCAGCCCTGGTTGAGACAGCCGAGATGTGTTTGGACCAAGTCATCTTGCTGTCAATGGTAACACCCAGGATTTCCAGTTTGTCTGCAGTGCAGATGGTAGCTTGCATTCACCAAAGTAGAGTTTAAGTTGGGATGGGGTTCTCTTACTAGAGATTACCATGGTCTTGCACTTGGTAGGCTCAAAGGTCACTTTCCATTTATCAGCCCACGCTTTCATATTGCTTAGATCACTGTTAAGGCTAGCAGCTGGTTGAAGACTTAATGGGTGCGAGAAGTGTTGAATTGTCAGCGTACAGGTAGAGCTCGTTTTCACAGACATCCACAAGGTCATCAATGAAGACAGAAAACAGTAGTGGACCAAGGATAGATCCTTGTGGAACAGAAGCATTTATGGGTGCAGTGTTGGATGCTTGTCCCGACATGACAACATTGATAGATCTATCGTATAAGTAGTTGTGTATCCATGAAAGCCGTCTTCCGGTAACACCCTTCGACATCAGTTTTGAGCAGAGTCCATTGTGCCATACTTTGTCGAAAGCTCCTTTTATGTCAAGGGCAATGACACAAACCTCGTCACTTTGGTCTAGGGAGTTGTTCCATTTCTGTGACAAAATGTTGAGGAGATCAACTGTACTGTGGCCTTCTCTAAATCCAAACTGTCAGCTGGAAATCAGATCATTGCTGAGAAGAAAGCGTTGAAGTTGTTTCTGCACAACAGCTTCCATGATCTTGCTGATATTGCTTAGCAGTGAGATACATGTAGGACGGTACTTTGGTGGATCAGCCTTGGAACCTCTCTTGTGGATTGGAGTGGCATATGCTGTTTTCCATTGGTTAGGAAACACACCATGAGTGAAGCAGAGATCAAACAGCCTGCAGAGTGGACTGGCAAGTTCAGCACAGCATTCTTTGAGTACCTTGGTTGGAATCAGGTCTGGTCCAGTAGCTTTATCTGGATTGAGATATTGTAATAGTTTTCGAACATCCTTGGGCTTAAAAACTATTTTGTCAAAGGATTTGGTTGTTGAAGGATGGACATTTGGGGCCTGGTCTTCAGCACCTTGGAGTCTACATTTGTCTGCAAATGTCTGACAAAAAGCTTCTGCCTTGTCCCTTGCTGTAATATGGGTGACATTTTGATGTTCAATCACTGGGATCTCGGAACGAGCTGTTCTTCCGGACAGGGTGTTGATGATTCTCCACCATTTCTTGCTGCTCAGCTCTTGTCTCAGTTTAGTATTGTGGCTTCTCCTGGCTTGCTTCTCCGCTTGGTTGTAGGAATGTATAGCTTCAGCGAACTTTGCTGCTGGCTTCATTTTGGTCTTTTTTTGCTATCTTAAAGAGGCGGCGCTTCTTCCTAGATTCTCTACGGCAAATGCCGTTGAACCAAACCTTGTCTCCAGTCCTCTTGGTAACTGTTTTACTAGGTATAAAGAAGTCCATAGCATCACAGATGATATCAGTGACGTTGGAGCAAGCAGTTTCAGGATCTTTCTTCTGGAATACACTTGACCGGCCAGTTTGTGGAAGCAAGGTGACCTCTCATTCCCCAGTAATCAGCCTTGTCATATCTCCAGACTTTCCTCCTGTGTGGTTTGTCCCTGTATACTGGCACGTCTAAGAACACTAACACAGGGTTAGAATACCCTCCACCATTTGACCATCAGCATTGGGTGTTATCTTGGCAATAATGATCAGCTCAAACTCACAAAGCATTGCGGCTAATTTAACACTCCACCAAGCTTCTTGTCCCCATCATTATCTGTGGCTTGAATGGTTTTGCTGTCTAATCCTTGTGGTCATGTCAAGATTCACATAAGGTAGCTAAGAAGATGTATACATCCAATAACAACCAATTTCATGTTTTTTCTTTATGTTTTTCAGGATCATCTCTACCTCGTAGGAAATGTTGTCCCGATGCTGTCAGTGTGAAGATGTGGATAGATCAGAAGATAGGGAAGTTGACTGTTTAGAACTATAATGTCTCCATCCAAACAAAGATCAGGTGCTGTCAAATTGTTGGTGCGTAAGTCTGTGTATGTTATTGGTAAATCTGTATTGATGTTATTCCATCCACTAGAGCAGATAGTATGGCCAGGCTTAAACCAAGATTTGATTTTCTGTGACCACCTTGCACCATGGCTATTAATTCAGTTTCATAGATGATTTGGTTGATATTTAAAAATACACGCACCATTCACCCCAATGTCAACACAATATTAGGACAATTAAAACATGCTAGAGGGTGGTGATTGTTCAACTAGGGTTTCAACCTACTTTTATCTATTTATCTATTAAAAATGATTGAAGCGAAAAAATACCCCTCCTTCCTGACTATATTATGACAATTAGACAGTCACACACATTCAACTATCACTTTGTAATTGTGGGAGCAAATTTACCATTTTAAAAGCTTTAAAAGGAATCTTTATGGCCATGCGTTTGAAACCCCCCACCCTAAAAAAATGACCAGACTGCCACGCAGCACATGTGACCCAGGTTCCAGGTTCCAGGTTCAATACCCAGAGCTGGTGGTGCCGGTTTGACCCTTTCTTCCCTGTAGTTTTATTCCCAAAAACATGCCCTTGGAAGCATACATGTGAGCTGCATCGCTTGGTTTAGAGAATAATGACTGCGTAACAACTGTTTTCGTGAATTTGTTTTAAAATCAGAGGTTTTTGTTCTGGTCTGAGGAATTGTCCCGAGGGGCGCAGCCCCCGAGGGACAATTCCGAATGACCAGAACAAAACCCGTGGATTTCAAAACAAATTCACGAAAACAGTTGTTAAGCAGTCATTATTCTCATTCATTACTGAATAGATGCATATTTTATCCAAATCGTTGACTTGTACTGATATAATCTTGTTAATAATTAATTAGTTTTCTGCTTATTTTGCCCACCCCTTCTTAGTTATTGAAACAGTCCAAGTCGGGTCATCCCCTCATTAACATTTTTATCATTCAACCAATCAGAAATAAGCTTTAATCGTGTTTCCTTATAACTCATTGAATATTCAGTTTAGGGGCGTGAGGCGTTAATTTGATTGGTCGGTCAGTGGGCAAAACAATGGAACACTTGGCGCAGTACTTTCGGGCAATTATTAGTAACCCGCGTCCGGCGTGCGCGTTCTCATCTAACGATTAATTTGATTGGAACGCACTTGGTACGCGGCTATCGCGATTATTCATGAAGTAATGAATTATGAATGAATGACCAGTGGTTTTGGCAAGGGGTACCCTATTTATTTAGTTTATTCTATGTATTTATTGCAGGGTTAGTGGACTTTGCTCCGGCACCAGGCTCCGGCACTTGAAATTGCTTACATTATGCATCAGACCAGAAACCATACCACATCACTGCTGTAGAGAGGTAATAAAAAAAGAAACAGCAACTTGTGTCTATATTCCAAACTTAAAGCTCAATTAAAAAAAATTTAAGTCTCTAGAAGAAGAATTTAAATTTGGAGGATAATTCAGAAACCAACATCTTTGAGAACTATATCAGCCATGGCATATAAGACTATTAGGTACTGTAGAATGGGGATACTTGACCCTTGACGTGTTTGTTAGTTTGTTAGTTTACATTTCCATGCACTGTTAATCAGATTTGGTATTTAAATAACAAATGCAATTGTAACGTGAAGTTGACTTTTAAATATCAACACAAGATAAAATTTACCTGCCATATTCAGGTGTTATTACACCTCTCATCAACAGATTTAATTTTGATTTGATTGGTGAATTTGACCCTTCCAGAAATGAAACGTTTACCAAAGAGGGCATATATTTGAGCACTATTCCCGGTATTGATCACTGATAGCACAAGGGAAGTACCATCGAGGGCTCAGAACCACAAGGCCTTATCTCCATTTTGACCATTTTGAGAAAAAGGCTATTGACGATTTTTAAACACATTGGAGAGATGGAGATGAGGCCTTGTGATACTGGCTAAAAATGGCTATAACTTTGAAAGGGGTTATGTTATGGAGATAAGGCTATGTTACTGGAAAGAGAATTCATTTCTGAAAATGTTGATACCAACATCTAATATTTGCAAAAATGGAGATGAGGCCTTGTGTTTCTGAGCCCTCGATATCTATAGTTCAGTCAGTTCCAAATTGGGGAAACCTGTTTACAGCAGCGAATGAATTCAGAAGAGCGTCGCCCACAAAACTCTTGCATGTGACATTGTAAACTGCTCACAAAAAGTATCGAAACACTTAGAAATGATCCAATATATAACGGCTCGAAAAGGTATGCATTAATCGAAGCAAATAACCAAGTGCATAATTTTGTTCTGCGTATTTTGACACCTCGATCGTTGAGATACGATGTTGCGGAGAGGAGTTATTGTCATTTCAATGATCGTGGGTCCAGTTTCAAAAGTGACACATCCAAGTCCAGCAACCCGTGGCTCATTATCATCACGCGCAAGCTTTCCCATAAATGAGTCGAAATGATCAAGCTTAGATGATATATGTTGTTCTTCTCTGCACAATGATACAGGGTTTGGTTATTACACATGTCATTGCTCTCAGTGATTCAAAGTTGTTATCAGTTTATTATTTGATTAAGATACACATCGGTATTGAAAATGTGTAAACATTTTGATTGGGTAAGTGATATGTACGTACATTAGTATTATATCTGTTGTTTTATTTTATTTCTTCTCTCTCTTTTGTTATTATCTGCAGACAACTGGTCAGTTTGATGTGATGTGATCTGCCATTGTATCTGCATGTTGATACATTATTTGTGAACAGGAGAACCAGAGAAGCTGACCAACAACCAAGAGTACATCATCCAAGTCAAGTCATTGACTCAAGTTCGAGTCAACACTGGTAGGTTTTACCAGGGGTGTGCCAGTGAGCTTGCCGATCGGGTCCACTTTTAAATTAAAATTTGGTCAGCATAGAACTGGTGGCGCTATACTGATCAGGCGTGATTGTAGCAGACGACACGACGCTGGCCACGCGTCTCTCAGACGACCCAATATGTCAACGGGAGTGCACTATTTTGAATTATTTTTAACAGTCATCGCCCGGTTAACGATGACAATTCTTCTAATTATGATGAATTTGTCAAAATTATAAGATTAACATTCGCGATTACATGTTATTCACCTTATTCACGGGCTTATTCATTACATATTCAACATTTAGGTTTCGCGTGGCCACCGTCGTCTGTGTAAATCCACAACGCCCTCAAACCTATGCTGACCAAATATTACGTTAAACCTGGTTAAACACTGTTAAACGCGTTAAACGCCGGTCACCGACACATCCCGATGATTACCATATTTATGTAATTTATGCAAACGGCACCGTTTTCGCTACATGTGTTAGTATAGGACTTTCCTATCCCAAAATTAATAGTATCCCTGGTTTTACCCTAAAAATACTTTATAGTATGCATGGCATATGTCATGTCAACAAAAATGTAATAATGTCAAATGTTGTGTGAGTGACTGAAGCCCCAATTTAATGGCAGCACCAGAAAATATTTCATGTTGTGTTTTTAACAAATCTGAATCCGAAATTATTTGTCTTCAGTAGTTCCATATGGTGGACTTATATTGATACTTGAAACACTCCAAACTCTCAAAATATACGTATATACTAGTAGCTTTAACTGCCTGTGTTTATCCAGATGAAATGCAGTTTGCCATTAGAAATTGGAGAGAATCAAAAATGCACTTTATTATAAACCAAATTTTGAATTAAGAAATGGAAAGTGGCAGCTCTATATCTGGGACCACTGATAACTATTTTATTGGTCATCACTTCATGCATCCAATGAATATGTTTTATGCGGTGAAATTTGGAGAGATCTTTGAATGATGTGTTTTTGTTTTTACAGGCATCATGTTGATAACTGCAAAATATCTAAATCTTGTCCAATTGGTAGATTTTCCAGTCAAGTTGTTTAGAAAATCAAGCAATCAGCTACCCTGCTGACAAGTGGATGCAGAGGTATATCACTGTATAACATGACTAAATCCAAACTAAATCTTAATACTTTATTTTTTTCACAGAGATTGGAAAGGATATAACTGATGAGCTTGTCAACACACACAAAGTGGCATGATAAGTCTAATTCCATCAGCAAGTCCAAACACCTAGCGCATACAAATATGTTGAAAAGAAAGGTAGGATTTACGTATTTATACAATGATTGTTATAGTCTATCCATCTGAGACCGATCTTCCAACCACGTGACCCAGCCGTTCCATTGACTGGGAGAGGAGGCTATTTTCTGACGAAAATATAGATGGAATCAGTAGAGTGAAAAACGGCCATAATGTGCATGCGTGTGAATGAGAATAATATGCATTGAAACAGTGTTGTGTTTTTTTGCATAAGGCAGCTTAATTGTTTTAATTCACATTATAGATGAGGTTCGACCGGAGGTTGGAATAAAATGGGATCCTTCGATAACTAGCAAATATACGCCAGAAGACAACCCATCTTATTTTTGCTCATCTCCCCTGCCCATCCGAGCACCAAAGATCGGTCTCAGATGGATATACTATAATTCAGGTTAATGCATTAGTACATCAAATGCCCATAACCCTTGCTGGACTCATGGAGTATTGGGACTAAGTAGGTGCAATATTGGAGGTGAAATGTTTCGTTGATACTGTGATTAAATCTATGACCAAATCATACATTTTATGTCAAAATAGTTCACATTGTGGCAATACTTATTGTATGAAGAAAATAAGTACATCATTTTCAATTTTAAAATACAACATATTGTATATTTAGTTAGCTACACAGAAAAATTCTGAATTTGGGCAAATATTATTGGTTAGTAATTGAAATATGTCATGAATCTTTCATCAAGCTTAATGTAACGGAATGACAGTAACAGATTGACAATATTAAAGTTTACCCACGTTTGAACTCAACTTGAAACAGATTGGAAAATTATAATGATATAAAGTAACTTGATTAATATTGAGCTTTTGTTGATCTTATCTCATCATCTGAAGTAAAATGTCAAAATGGTTCACAAATTGCGACAATTGTTTTACAATTTTTAAAGAGACAATTTTATAGATGGTGTGACCGGTGACGTCATGTATTTACAAATGGGACACCCTCTCTTGATTCCCTCCGGGCAGAATATACAGTAAAGTTAATGAAGACAACATGAAATTTCTTTCTAATGAATTGTAAAACTCATTTATTTTTAATTCTTTTTGTGAAATGCGATAGCTTATAGCATTCCTAAGCAAGTTTAAAGACAGTTTTGATAACAATTTGCTGTAACACCACAATCTAGTTAGAAAACCTGATCTGGCCTATGTAAACTATAGGAACTCTTGCCCGGTGTGTTTTGTCTCAAATCAACAGAGGGCGTCATAAATGTAAACAACGGTCACCTCATCTATAGGTAAAAAAAGGCGTAATGCACACGCACTGAGATGTGGATGCAACATGTGAGTCTCTGCACTTTGATACCAAATGTATAATATTTTTGCCAAATTTGTACTGAGTAATTTATTTATTCGTTTTCGCTTGGCAAAGAGTTGAGCTCAGACAGTTTAACGATAGATATTGTGGAGATCCTTCAACAAATAAAACATATAATAACTTACAGCTATGTCTCTATATAAAATAGGTATAATTACCATGACAAATCTATGTTAAATATTCTTTTGCATTATCTTTATCCTCCTTACCTGCAAATGTTAAATGTGGGTGAGAAATTACTGAGATAATATAGAATTCTGAATGTAACTAATTGTTCAAATTTAAAATATGACCGGTTAGGAAATGATAAAAGAAGTTATAAGTTAAAGGTTTAACGGGTTCGCCGTCAGACAAGTTTTAATCTGTCAGATTATGAATACCCGTCGTAAAAGCCTATCTCACAAAAAGAAGTTAGTTGCATTATAGAAATTCTACATGCATGTAAGATGAAATGAATCTGCATGTCATAATCTCAACCAAATTACTGTTTCTAAATATTATTATTTGTTTCTTCTCATATAGGAATCAAATAAGACAACCCTCTCACCATCCTCTGCATAAACAACTTGTGGATCAAACGCTTCAAATTAAACATACATTTTGGCAAAGTAAATCTGTTCCTTCACTGTGTATATACGATGTGGCATCAGCAGATTGAACAATACTCCATGTCGGCTGCCATTGTGGGTCATATGCAGTACAGCTCGAAATGCCGGGATCGCACGAGCCTACGAGGGAGGGCATATTTGGTCTATTCAAAAAGTACTATTGACCGCCCGGTCAATAGTACTTTTTGAAAGACACAAAATGACCGGGAATGACGTCAAGCATGAAATAGGCCAAAATATTTTGTGTTGTGTAATGTATTATCCACCAATCAGATGTCTAGAATATTTTCATGGGTTATATAATATGTCCTAAACAACAGATCATTTTAGGATAGACCAAACTTCATTTAAGGATTTATGTCTGAAAAGCTAACATAGCCAACACATTCAGACAAGAACCATTGGTCATAGCATTGTCTAAGATACAGCACATTAATGAAGCCATTTGTGTCTGCTTTTAGTTTCTTAACTTTTTGATTTTGGCACTTTACATTCGTGACTCACTATATCATAATGTGGCAGCAACTTAAACATCTCTCTGTTAGTGCAAGCAAAACATTTTAAATCAAACATAAATCATATTGTATATTGTTGCGTAGTTTTGTTCCCTTGAGCTGCTCGTATTTTGGCATTTGAATTAAAGGCATGATATTTCATTTAGATATGTATTGTACATTGACATTCCATCTTCAATAGTTAGACATCCCTAGACATAGGTACAAATGTATGTGATTAAATAGTTGTATCTGTGATTGATTTCTAGAAATAACACCTATATAGTGAGCACAGTATACTGCGCGAACGAGTAGCTTAGGGCCGTGGCTTAGTGCGTGGGACATAGGGCTGGGGTCCGGATCGAATCCCGGCAAGTTCCCGGCGACTTACAAATAGTTGCTGTTTTTCCTTCGAAAATTGTGATCCCGGTCAAAAACCCTAAACCAGGGTTAGGGTTGTGCAAAAAGCACCTCTAAACATGAATGGATTAGCCTGCTCTCCCAAAAGACAGGCTTATATTTACCTTGATTTTTCAAAAATCAAGGTACTCTATCTCTGCCGTTTCTTTCTTCTTTCTTATATAAGTCGAGAAACGACTAATATACTGTATTCGTCCTGTTTCTTCTACACACATCAGTGGTGTTCTTCTTGCGCCATCTCTCCCATTTGTTCCAATTAAAAATTAATTAGCAGCCAATCAATCAAACAATGCATCAATCAAAAAAAATTAAATCAAAGCAATTAAAATTAATCAACTGACCAATTATCAATCAAACCATAAAAAAACTAATCAATTGATTAAAACAAACAAAATATAATCAACCAATCAAAACAACCAATCAAATCAATAATTAATCATCAAATTGCAGTTCTGGGCTGTACAACTGTATCGCTGCCACTTCGCTTCTACACACATCAGTGGTGTTCTTCTTGCGCCATCTCTCCCATTTGTTCCAATTAAAATTAATTAGCAGCCAATCAATCAATCAATCAAACAATGCATCAATCAAAAAAAATTAAATCAAAGCAATTAAAATTAATCAACTGACCAATTATCAATCAAACCATAAAAAAACTAATCAATTTATTAAAACAAACAAAATATAATCAACCAATCAAAACAACCAATCAAATCAATAATTAATCATCAAATTGCAGTTCTGGGCTGTACAACTGTATCGCTGCCACTTCGCTTCTACACACATCAGTGGTGTTCTTCTTGCGCCATCTCTCCCATTTGTTCCAATTAAAATTAATTAGCAGCCAATCAATCAATCAATCAAACAATGCATCAATCAAAAAAAATTAAATCAAAGCAATTAAAATTAATCAACTGACCAATTATCAATCAAACCATAAAAAAAACTAATCAATTGATTAAAACAAACAAAATATAATCAACCAATCAAAACAACCAATCAAATCAATAATTAATCATCAAATTGCAGTTCTGGGCTGTACAACTGTATCGCTGCCACTTCGCTTCTACACACATCAGTGGTGTTCTTCTTGCGCCATCTCTCCCATTTGTTCCAATTAAAAATTAATTAGCAGCCAATCAATCAATCAAACAATGCATCAATCAAAAAAAATTAAATCAAAGCAATTAAAATTAATCAACTGACCAATTATCAATCAAACCATAAAAAAACTAATCAATTTATTAAAACAAACAAAATATAATCAACCAATCAAAACAACCAATCAAATCAATAATTAATCATCAAATTGCAGTTCTGGGCTGTACAACTGTATCACTGCCACTTCGCTTCTACACACATCAGTGGTGTTCTTCTTGCGCCATCTCTCCCATTTGTTCCAATTAAAATTAATTAGCAGCCAATCAATCAATCAATCAAACAATGCATCAATCAAAAAAAATTAAATCAAAGCAATTAAAATTAATCAACTGACCAATTATCAATCAAACCATAAAAAAACCTAATCAATTGATTAAAACAAACAAAATATAATCAACCAATCAAAACAACCAATCAAATCAATAATTAATCATCAAATTGCAGTTCTGGGCTGTACAACTGTATCGCTGCCACTTCGCTTCTACACACATCAGTGGTGTTCTTCTTGCGCCATCTCTCCCATTTGTTCCAATTAAAATTAATTAGCAGCCAATCAATCAATCAATCAAACAATGCATCAATCAAAAAAAATTAAATCAAAGCAATTAAAATTAATCAACTGACCAATTATCAATCAAACCATAAAAAAAACTAATCAATTGATTAAAACAAACAAAATATAATCAACCAATCAAAACAACCAATCAAATCAATAATTAATCATCAAATTGCAGTTCTGGGCTGTACAACTGTATCGCTGCCACTTCGCTTCTACACACATCAGTGGTGTTCTTCTTGCGCCATCTCTCCCATTTGTTCCAATTAAAAATTAATTAGCAGCCAATCAATCAATCAATCAAACAATGCATCAATCAAAAAAAATTAAATCAAAGCAATTAAAATTAATCAACTGACCAATTATCAATCAAACCATAAAAAAACTAATCAATTTATTAAAATAAACAAAATATAATCAACCAATCAAAACAACCAATCAAATCAATAATTAATCATCAAATTGCAGTTCTGGGCTGTACAACTGTATCGCTGCCACTTCGTTGAGCTTGGCATCATAACTTAGTACAGCAGAACTGCATACCTTCTGCGTACCTTTCTCTTCACAATAATCATTATCACATGTACACTCTCCTGTAAATCTCTTTAATACCCCCTACTGCATACAAAGTCTCATCAACCACAATCAAAGATGCTAAGTGGGGCAAAGTGAACTTGTATAACGCCTTCCATTCCCTGGTCATTGTATCATAGTAGTTGAAAAAACAAGGTTCTCCACTTCTTTATAAACAATGTTTCAAAAATTCAGACCATTTCTAAACTTTGCAAATCTTATTATAGAAGCATTTGTGCAGAGTTCTGTGATCACTCAACGCCTTGGATCATTAGCTCTCATAATATTACAAAATAAAACGGCCCTCCTTTTTGCTGACACTATTCTGTATACCAAATATGGGCTATAACACTGTTAAATATAGGAATTTGGGTTCCAATAAAAATACCCTATTCCTCCTATTTTCCAAAAACCTGGACGTGAAATTTAATTTAATTTGTTACTTGGCCTAAAGAAACAATTTGGCTACAGTTATCATAATTCAGTGGGATTGCAATTCTACAATTACACAAAAATGACATTTGCAGATTCAAAACAGATTTTTGTAATCATTAGTAAGACTGGCATACAAGATCTACATGGTATACTATATGGATCAATTCATGCAAATTCTTGTAAAATAATAATCAGATAAATTGTTAAGCCAGCAGTTTTTGAGAGTGTAAAGTCCTTTAAATAGAAATAGCAATAGTTTTTAACATTATGATTTGAACTAAGCCAGTTGGGATTGAGGCTGCTATAGATAGGAAATTGGTAAATACACTTGGTAAATAACTTTTATGAGCTCTAGTTCTTGAGAGCAAACAAACTATCTACACCTGCTGTGATAAAACTCAATGGGCTTTTATCTACAAATCCCCAACAAGGAGCCATGAGGAAGCTTAAGGATGTTTAAGCAGTGCAATTTGTGTGAATTGTTAGGAAGGAATTCTAAGTAGGTATCAGGAATGATCAGGAATCATAAGGAGTTTTAGCAGCTACAAGGAAAATAATTGGGCCTTTCAGGAATACATGGTTTACTAGTGTTAGTAGTGCGCTATTTTGCGAGTGACTATTGGGCAAAAGTGTCTGACGGGGATGTTCGTCCATCTATGAGACATGACAAGGATGTGCTATTCGCGCTATTGTGCGATGCTCCTTTCAACAATGTTAGTAAGTGCGCTATTCACGCGATTTTGCGAGTGATTATTATCAGGCCTTGAAATAAGAAATGAAAAGGGCAGGCAATTTAAGGCAATTTGAAAGGGGCACCAACTTTATCCAAGGCCATTATGTGCTTATGAATGGAGTAAAAACAGCCAGAGGCTACTAGGTGTGGCATCAAAGGCCAATGCTCATTCACGCAGTATACCGCACTCACTATAGGCTCTGTTGATTGCATCATCAAAAACCATCTGCACATGTGCTTTGAGATTGACTTTTTGTTTTAAAAATGCATTTGACTCTCTGTGTATGTATTTTTTTTTATAGATTTAAGATAATTGTTGTATTATTGCATTAATCTTAGATTCATTCATTGTTGTACAGCTGCTTTGAGTTTAGATCTCACTTAAGTAAAGCGCTCTATAAATGTGTGTTATTATTATTATTATTATTATATTGTGCTAAACAAATTCTTGCGAGAATTCGGTTTGGGTGTGATTGCTATGTAAAATTGTTGCCAGACTCAGATACTGTGTTTATCTAAACAATTTTGATAAGCGACCTTGTTGTGATGTTGTTAGTCTGACACATTCACACTGCAGTTAGGCCTAAAAAAAAAAGAAGGTTTGATTGGCGTAACCCGACCGACCCTAAATACATCGCCGACCCTGAATATTTTTTATTATTTTGAGGGCTGGGGAAAAAAAAAATTAAAGTTTTTGACTGTTTGCTTTCATTTTCGGCTATTTTAAATCCCCATCGAAATGATATATTGTTGAACACAACAGTACTGTGCAATGTCTACACATAGCTCTAGTGTATTTAATTGCCTGGCAAAAATGTATCGTTGTGTTCAACGATGTGTTCAAAAGTAGGTGATTTAAAAAATATAATAAAAAATAAAAATAAAAATAAATCCCGACCGACCTACCCTATTTGTTTTGGTCATGTTACGCCAATCAAACCTTTTTTTTTTTAGGCCTTAGTTGGGGTCCTATCAGAGGACATGACATTACAAAACCATTACATTGAAAAGTGAAAACCATATGGGTTGGTTTTGCCGGGGATTGGTTTAGTCTTTTGGAGAAGATAAAGCAAAAAGCGAATTGGTTAACCTTGAGTGAGGTTTGGTTTCCATTGTGAAATCTTTATCAATACTAGGAATGATACCAAGTGCAGGGCGAGGTTTTATATGTAGGGATCAGGGATATTGGTGTGAATGTAAAGACAATAACTTAACATAGGGTTACTTCTTTATATAATAAGAAGAATGAAAAAAATTATTGAAAATGAATGAAATGAAATCAAAACATTTTAAAGTTTCTTGAAAACTTGGTTTTCAATTTTATATTTCTGTTTTTATTTCTTTCAAAGCTCCAATGTAAACCAATGCTATAATTAATGGCATCATATTTATAAAATCAACAATTTGTACATACAAAAAACAATTAAGTCAAGTGTTTTCGGAGCCAATTTTTACAATCTTTTTCGAATAACTACACCCCTCCCCCACCCCACCCCATCCACACAAAAAACCCCGCCCAGACATTGGGCTCATCATAGGGTTTGTGGCAAGAGTGATTCTTCATACATGCACATGGTATGTGAGACAGATTTTTTAGTTCTTATAACCTTACAATCAACGCATAGAGAACATACACACTCTTTGTCTGATATAGCTTGCAGGGTTAAAGGGAAGAAATAAATTTAATACATTCAAGAACAAACTTCAATGGAAGTCTGACCTGAACCAAAGAAGATTTTTTGAGCAACATTAGCATGCGTTTTTCACTTTTAATCACAAAGCATGTGTTAAAGTAATTATCAGCTGGGGATCATCGGCCTTCTACTTTCATAGTAACAATGTACAGATATAAAAAGAAGTTGAATCTCAACTCAAAATGTGTTTTTAAGAGAAAAAAACAGAGGATTGAATTGTACTACTTGTCGCAGGATGTTCTTAAGACCGACATGTGTTTAACAACAGTTTAATATAAACCATTTGTTGCAATGTCAATAGAAACCATGAAGCATGCTTGTGTTGCTCAAGAAATCTTCTACATGTATGCTTTAAACAATTTTGAACCCGTTCAAAGGCAGTTTTCACCACAATGTAGCAAAATAACTGCCCTCATTTAATGCGGTGCAAGTTTTTTTTAAATTTTAGACCTCAAAATTGTTGATCTATTTTGGTAACGATGATTTGTGTGTAATTTAGGCAGTTTTAACCAAAAACTGTTTTTGTTATGATGTCCTAACATTATTGAATAAAAAATCGGCCACATTTAATTTGGTAAATTTCATATTTCTTGGGTTAACATATCCCCCTTAAACAAGACAACCCATTCCATTACTATATTTTCAAAACCCTTAAAAGCTTCTGAGACATGCACATAATTCTTCCCTTTAATGTGATGATACGTTTTTATTTTCTAGTGATCAATGCAAGCAAAAATGTCATGAGTTTCATTCTTTACTAAATCTTCATAATATTACAATTATTACTATTATTTATTATCATAATTGTCATCATAGGGTAAAGTCGCCTATTTTCGGTCAGTGCCTACTTGGCAAAAGTGGTGTAATTGCATCGGTCGTCGCCATTTTAAAAGCAATACCGGCATCAACTATGCGGGGACTTTTTAGCTGTCAGTTTATAACGACGGAGGTAATTTTCGCTACACGATTTAGGCGAAGTGACCGAAAATAGGCGCTGACCGAAAATAGGAGACTTTACCCTATACAATATTAGTGTTTCATATTATTATTGTAGCAAAGAAGAGTTCTTGCTTACATGAACTTTCGTGAATAAAGTAAACATTTGAAATCTGAAATCATGGCTCATTTGAAACTTGGTATATATAGTATAATATGTACGTACACACTAAACAATGACCAGCAAATTGCAATTATAAATTCAAATTTGCTGCATGTTCACATAAAATCAGGATGCAGCTGCAGTACATGTAAATCAATTGTACAGAGATACTTCTTTAAAATATTAAATTCAAAAGAGTCTGACAAAACATCTGAAAAAAAATAGGTAAATATATAACACATTAATTTTTCAACATCCAATGTTTGCATTCTTTTGGCTTTTTAAAAATGACCAACTGACATTCATAATCACATTACATCATTTGTGGTGAAAGGTTTAGTGTGAAGACCCGCAGAACGTCAGGAGTGTAACATTGACAATTGACCTGAATTTTTAATACTTACTTATAGATTTAATTTAGATGTATCCTTACATTATAGTAGTAGGTGGTGTAATAAATATAATATTAACAAACACAGTTGTGTTTCATTGAGTATATGTGCTACAGATAGCAAATAAGGGTCCGTCAGGAGTGTAACACTATAGTTAAGTCCAAATTAACACAGCTGTACGATACCTAGATCCTAAAATATCAATACTGTGAAAATAATATTATCAGAGCTCTAACATACACATATAAGGCTTGTTAAATAATACAGAACAAATTATACATATGGTGTGAAGCGCAGCGTCTCCCAACAACGAATCTTCCTGTGAAAGTGCCGTAGCGTAGCCGCTGGGAGGCCTATGTTTTGTTCTGCTGCCTGCATATCTTGGATTATAATTGCCTTCTTGTATTGATGGGACTAATGTTAATGCTGTCAAGCCTTTTGTTAAGCAGGTCTTGACCAGGAGCCACTTTTTACCATTTTGACAAAATATGGCTCCTGGTCCTATACTTTACTGTGCAAAGTTTGGAAAACACCAGGAGCCAAAACTTGGCAACCAGGGGGTAAAAAACTCCTGGGTGCCCGCTTAACAAAAGGCTTGAATGCTGTACATGAGACAAATATTGTAAGTGATAACGCAAACTTCCAGGCGAGTAACGCAAACTTCCAGGCGAGGGCTAGGTCTAAATTAAAATGATCAATTTTCAATCAAAATAAGCTTAGGCCTACTCAGTCAGAAGTGTAGGCCTGTCAGCTTCCGTTTTTTATGACAAATAACCTATCGAATGTGTTACTGTTATATAAAACAAATAATGAATGGAACATTTCATCTTTCACCTCAAGAAAATATTCATACCATTGCACTCATAAACATTCATTATTTGTATAATGTACACATAACAGCACCTTCACAAATTACATTTTATACAACACCTAAGAAAATCATTGCTATTTCATTGGAGGATTATAGGTCACGTGTGATTAAATATCCGCTCCATTGCACGATTTGCCGTGCATCTACGATACATTGCACGGTGAGCCGCTATAGCCTAATACTGTACATGCTTATATTATTATAACATTATATGTTGACTTTGGATAAATCTCTATAATTTGTTACAAAATAATAATGATTTTCTTAGTGTTGTATAAAACAAATAACACCTCATGAAAATATTTGTACCATTGCACTTATAAACATTCATTATTCGTATAACATCACATGCACATTCAGTGTCTGACATTTAACATTTCTTTACGCAGTTAAAATCATTGATTCATTTATAAACATAACACATCATTTTAAAGTATCAAAGTCGCAACCTAAAAGGTTGAGTGGACCAAACACATTCTACATATAATATAATAATATAAGTCACATTAATTTACAAAAGAGTGAGTGAGCACAATACATTTTATAGAATATATTGTAAGTCATGTTCATTATGTCCAAAGATTAAAATGTTATTATAGGAATGTAAAAAGAGACATGGGATCAGCCGGCTAGTTAAAGCAAGAAGATCCCTGTCCAACCAGTCAAGGTAAGAGAGCTGCTAAATATAAGCGTAGTATAAAATTTTACAAAATCCATGTGACTTTTTAAAAGTTATTAATGTAACATTTCCATTTATATACATTATACCATAACAGATTTGTACAGTTTAAACATTGATAGTAGTATAATTATTATACCAGTGAACTTTATGCATTGAAAACATTGCGCCACTCACTTACTTATAAGTCAGGCTCGATAGAATAATTACAATATTTATATCATTAGTTGACGTGCAACCATTTTGTATCGCAATATCCCTAAATCAAGTAAAATCTTTAGCGGTTGTTGTACTATACTGCCACTATCAATACCTCGTTCCTAATAGAGTAAGTCCTATACAATATGCGCTTAAAGCTCTACGGAAACTATGTCACCGGGTTATTATTATTATACAAGGCATTTATATAGTGCTCTTACACAATGAGGTACCACAGCGCTTTACAGAATAAAATACATCTATAATTAAATGCATACATAGTAAAAGGTAAAAATACATACACAGTAAAAGGTTAAAGTACATGGTAAAAGGTAAAAATACATATACAATATAATTTGTTTAAAAATACAACACATTTAAAACAAGTTGATGTGAAGAATAACCAAACAGGTTACAAATTACGCAAGAAAAGATGTGTTGTTAATAGTTTTCTGAACTGGGTAAGCGATTCTGAAGATACTGAAGATGTTTAATTTCTTTTGCGGAAGTTCCAAATGAAAGAGAATTTGCATAATCAAGGCGTGATGTAATAAGAGCCCGAACTGCATGGTGACATGTGTTTTTATCAATAAACATCCGAACACGGGATAAATTCCTCAGATGGAAATTCAAACTGCGACACAATATGGACACATGCTGGGGACATTTTCAGAGAACTATCAAATTCAACACCAAGATTGCGAACATGAGAACTAGATTTGATATGCATGTCACCAACACCAAGTGACATGCCAGAGAGTGTCTAGTCTTTTTTCTGTCAACTGGGTTGTAAGTTGTTGCACATGCACCCGGGGGGGGGGGGGGGGGGGGGGGCCAGTCAAACATAATGGTGTACACATGCGTGACCAAAAAAACACGTAAAAAGGGGTGTTTTTTCAGTGTTGGACGCGTCACAGGCGTGATGCGTTAAGGGTATCAAAAACGTTGATTTTCAAGAAAAAGGGTGGCTTAAAATACAGGTCGAACGTGTTTAGGGGTAACTTGTTTTGTTCCCCGTTCCCAGAAGAATGTTATCCCCGTTTTTGCGATTTCTTTTGAGCGTCTCATTTCCAATTTGAGAACGCATGCAAGATCCTCCTTGACAGCATTTAAATGTACATACAAGAAAGAACAATACCCATGAATAAATGTTTGTCTATTCATATCTACGGGCATATCTATTGCAGGCAAATAGACAAAAGTTGTTTAGGGGTCATATTCTGGCAAAAACTTGTTTAGGGGTCAAAATTTGCAAGGAAAGCGCGCTAAAAACTTGTTTAGGGGGTAATTTTGCTTGCTTTAGGGGGTGTCTGGAAAAAATTTGACGCATGTGTACACCATTATGTTTGACTGACCCCCCCCCCCCCCCCCCCCCCCCCCCCCCTGGGCACACGCATATCATATAAACGTCTAGAAAAACATGCAAAACATGTTGTGCCACATAAAACTTATTTAGTTGACAATATAATCAAATTACATATAATTGGTCAAACATTACTTCAATATTATGTAGAAACGTATATAGATCAAATGTACTTTCATATATTGTATATACATATAAGGTTCGAGTTCAATATGGTCACAAAATCATCCAGTTGCAGTAACTTCATCACTACGTAATTCCAATACCGATATGATAGCCCTTTTTAGACATCAACATTAAAATGCAATATAGTAAATCCTACTTGTGCTGCAGCTTTTATTGCCAAGTCTAAGCTTGCTTTGACCTATTCAAAATGTAATGAAGCCCATCTATTTTGTTTTGAACAAACTACACCAACAAATTGGAGACAAATTAGTGGACGATCTTGTCAAGAAAGTTGTTGGTCGTATCAAATCTCTTTATAGACATTCTAGTTACCTTAGTAAAAATCTGAGTGCAGCTCTGATCCAATGTCACCTTGACTATTGCTGTTCCGCATGGTTTGCTGGTATCAATACCAGGGCCAGACACAAATTACAAGTCACCCAAAACAAAATAGTTCGCTTCATTTTGAAATTGTCTCCAAGGACTCACATTGATCAATTTAACCGTAATTTACTTAGACTCCTAAATACACAGGACCGTGCAAAACAGTTAAGACTTAACCACGTTTTTAATATCTTTAATGGTATTGGTGCTCCTTACCTTGCTCACAATTTCATAAGAACCACGAGTGCTCATTCCCACCGAACTAGGTCAAGCAATTTCAATTTATTGTCTCTAGAGTTAAAGGAATTGCTTCCAAGTCATTTTACTACAATGCCATCTTAGACTGGAACGCCCTGCCACCACATATCCAGACCATACGCAGGAAGATGGAATTAAAAAAGGCTGTGAAAAAACACCTGGCTGATTGCGCTCTGAAGCAGGAATCTGCAGATTTTATACGCGTGTAGGCTTATTGTCCAATGTGTCCAATGTCATTTTGTTTATGTTACTCCACGTCCATGGCCCTCTTGTTGTGTTTTTTTGGGACCCCATTGGAAATAAGTCTGCACATGTAGCTGGTTTTTATGGGCAATCCTGGCCTTGCAACTGTTGGTGTTGTGGTGTGTTTGCCGTTCCAGTTTGAGATGGCATTGTGATGCGTTATTTATTGAATGTTATTTTAATTTTATACTCGTATGATTTGTTATTTGTATATGTTGTGATGCCAAATAAAAACTAAACTAAACAAGCCATCGAGACATGGCCTTCTAGCAGTGGAACCACAATAGAATCATATTCAATCATAGCACGACATTTTCCAGCAATGTGTGCCCCATATATAGGTAGGGTTGCATTACCGCCAATTATAGAGTAAAAAGATCTTGGCCATATAATGTTCACTGGAAGTTTACTGTCAATGGAAATTGTTACAAATATATACATGTATTTACATATTGTAAGAAAAATACTTTTCAAATTGGTTACGTACTATTATAGTTCAGGCAGTTACGATTTGGCGAAACCGGTTTACAGCAGCGAATGAAAATGCTTGCATGGTACAACATGGCGCGCAATGTCATTGTATGTGTGACGCTTGCGTATGCCAAAGTTGCGCTTATACGCTTGGATTTACGCGCGGATAGATAAAAAACAAATATTTCTCACCAATTTGGAACTGATTGAACTTTAGTACAGAAACTTATTCAATCATCAACTCGAGGGCTCAGAACCACAAGGCCTTATTACCATTTTGACCATTTTGAGAAAAAGACTATTGAAGAATTTTAAACACTATAACATTTAAAAGCTATAACTTTGAAAGGGGTTGTTTTGTGTTATGGAGATAGGCTGTGTTACTGCATGTGGAAAGAGAATTTCTTTCTGAACACTTTGATACCAAAATCTCATTTTTGAAAAAAATGGAGATGAGGTCTTGTGTTCCCGAGCCCTCGATTAACTAAAGTATGACAAGCAAAATGCTTGCTTGCAAACAACCTATTCACTTTTTGATTTACCCATAACCTACTGTATACAATTTCACATTCAGAGTTGCAATTTTTACTATAGTTCCGTGTGTGCCTTTCAATGTGCGCGTCTGTACTGACTGGGACCGATGTACTGAGCAGGGTGTGTGTGTGTGGAGCCGCCTGCACTAGTTGGATATTTTGTGGTGGGATCTGAAAAGGCAAATAAAAAATAACATCATGAAATAACACAATCAACAGTTACGTAGTGGCCAAACGAGATATGACATGGGTTCAATTCCAAGCGCTGGCACAGCCAAATGTTTCAAATTATTTAACCCTAACCATCCTCAATGCCGCAAATGTGCACGGTAAAGTCTGTCTGTGCCAGCTGGCGTGACACTTTTTCGATGAAATAATGGCCCCAAGCTACATAGTCGGGCCAATACATTGGCCCGAGTATAGTTGGCCCCCGTGGCGCACTGGTAGAGCGTTCGTCTGGCAACCGAGAGGTTGTGGGTTCGAGCCCCGGTGGCGGCGCCACTCCTTTTGTCCGCGTTTTTGTCATGAAAAAAAATCTTCAAAATGTGACTTAGGGTTAGGGTTAACGGAATATTTTTTCTCTTTTTCTTTTTTCAAAATTTTCCATATGTATGATTTTATTAACCCTATAACCATCCTCAATTCTGCAAATGTGCACCGTAAAGTCTGTCTGTGCCAGCTGGCGTGGCACTTTTTCAATGAAATAATGGCCCCAGGCTACATAGTCGGGCCAGTCCGAGTATAGTTGGCACCCGTGGCGCACTGGTAGAGCGTTCGTTTGGCAACCGAGAGGTTGTGGGTTCGAGCCCTGGCCACTCTTTTTGTCCGCGTTTTTGTTGTTGGAAAAAAAAATCTTCCAAATGTGACTAAGGAGGTTAGGGTTCATTTTACCTGACCCCAAAACATGCCTGGAGCTTGGTCGAGAATTACTGCACATGAGAATTTGTTTTTCATATTTAAATAAATTGCTTTCATGTTCATACATTGTTTTATAATTGAGCATGGGACATGTTAGACTTGTTGTAAAACTTGTAATACATATCGCCAAACCATTTTGGTTGAATTGCAACAAAACAGTGTCTTTACTTGATTTATGAAATCCAATGGTATGGTTTAGAGTTAATAATATTCACCTATTTTCTCCATGAAGGATCGCGATCAGCATTTTTTCTTTTTGTTGTTTTTCCTTCCTTTGGTTTTTGCCAATAGCATCCAATTTTGTTTTTGTAGGATAAGTAATGTGCTCGATTGAAAATGCTTTCGGGTTTGTTGCCCCAATGGGGATGCTCCGCCAAATATTGGTTGGCACCTATTCGCTCCAATCTCTGAAAAATAAAGAGATACAAGTATAATTTAGTACTATACATTAATGTTTTTCCTATTTTATTATGTACTTGCTTGAAATCGGCATACTTATCTTGATATATACACTTTTTCAACATTTAAATTGTTTTTGGGAACTATATGTTGCAAACTGGTCATTAGTTGGCTGCTCGGAGTGAGTCGCAGACACCGCCCACATGTTTACCAATATAGATACAGCTGCATAGATAAAGTTGCCAACCAAGTCAAGAATGTGTGTCAAAGCTGGTTCACTGGATACCAAAGCATGGGAAAAGAAAACCTGGAGGACCTGCCCTAACTTACATCGATGTGCTAAAACAGGACACTGGTTTGGATGTCGGAGACTTAAAGACAGCAATGCAGGACAGGAAAGAGTGGAGAGCCATTGTAGATCGAGAACACAACTTGAATTAAGCAAGTAAGCAAGCAGTTATAACAGTTCTCATTATTAATGAAACAATATTATGAAGAAATTATAACGTCTTACATGTGTTCTTGAAACTTTGCCCGCCTCAATAGCCTCACCAAATACGTCGTAGATTGCAAGGGTTGTCTTAGGTGAGTAAGTTCTTCGGCCTTGAACCTAAAGAAAATGGAAGAAAAATCAGAATATTAATTTCCCTATTTTAACTGGATCTATCATTATTTTTTTTGTGGGGGTAGATGTATCATGTTTGTACTTTGTGGGAATTTTAGCCAAACTCATTTTAATTTGAGGATGTGGACCATACTCTATGTGATCATCATTGTGAATGCATGAATGATCAGAAATTACAATTTCTATAATAAACTCAATCCTATATTTAAAAGTTGATTCCATAATGAATAGCGAAAGCTGCTACTTACCCCTGTGTAGGCCTTCTGAATGATTTCAGCTTCCCTCTCTGTACAATGAAACAAAATAAATTGTGTATTGTTAATGTCATATTTCTTTACAGTTTTACACTCAGAGGAAGCGTCTTTACAGCCTAGACATCAGACAGCAACGATGTCCCCCTCCACATACCAGAAACAAAACAGGAAGGCTCAAATAGAATAGATGGACAAATAACTTACAGAAGATGACATGGTAGAGTAAAGTAAGCAAATTGTCTTTCTTTATAAATGTATTAAATTAGAAATAGGTTCATTCTATAAATTCTACCTCCTCCTTCATAATACTGCTAATATAAATGTCAACTACACAATTATAGTAAATCATAATTGATATATAGCCAATGTTTAACTTTTTGTTCTAATAATGATTAAAGTCGTAGCACAATTTGGTCAACTGACATGTATGAGGTTATGGTATAATGTATTATAATTATTTACCTGCTGACATTTTTTTTGGTGTACTGTGTTGATATTGATCCTGTAATGGAAAATGAATTGACAATAACTTATGATTATAGTAACATAAATTCATGAATTAATTGTGTTCTTTAGCACACACGCACATGGCAATGCTGTGTCATATGCACATGGCAACACTGCACTATACGCATACGCCAGCGCCTTTGATTATACGCACTGACGATATTATTATTTGAATTATTCAGCTCCCCTACAAAATACATCATTGTCTCATAATATATAGAGTGTATCTGCAGAAAACCAATGAAATTGCCTGCTGACATCAAAAACCACAAAATATTATCCTTTAATTAATTAGCATAAATTCATGAATATCAACAATATCTAAAGAGCGTGTGTAGTGGATAACATGCAGGATTCATAATACAAAGGTTGCACGGCAAGTTCTATCCCCGCTACGTCCAACATTTTGTATCCGTGGGCAAGGTACAGTCTCAATTGCCAAAAAAGACATGCTTCATTTCTACTCACTTTTTCATTTACTGCTGTTGCATTACTCATCCTGGCTGTAAGACCTATGTCCAACAGTGGGACTGTTAAAGTCCGACAGAAGTCGCCGGAGGTGCTTGCTCCTGGCTGTAAGAGCTGCTGTTGCGTTGCTGCTGCTGCTGCTGCTGCGTCAGCTGTGCTCCTCTGTTCCTTGGAGGTGCTTGCTCCTGGCTGTAAGAGCTGCTGTTGCGTTGCTGCTGCTGCTGCTGCTGCGTCAGCTGTGCTCCTCTGTTCCTTGGAGGTGCTTGCTCCTGGCTGTAAGAGCTGCTGTTGCGTTGCTGCTGCTGCTGCTGCTGCGTCAGCTGTGCTCCTCTGTTCCTTGGAGGTGCTTGCTCCTGGCTGTAAGAGCTGCTGTTGCGTTGCTGCTGCTGCTGCTGCTGCGTCAGCTGTGCTCCTCTGTTCCTTGGAGGTGCTTCCTCCTGGCTGTAAGAGCTGCTGTTGCGTTGCTGCTGCTGCTGCGTCAGCTTCTCTGGTGCTCCTCTGTTCACAAATAATGTATCAAAATGTAATTAATCAGCCTACACATTGATAATCTGTCTTCTTTTGATATAAAAAACAGGAAGAAATACATTCCAAAATCAAATCAAATCTCATCTCAGTGTCATAGCGATTTACGGCTGATAACATAATAAATTGTTTGCATTACATTACATTGTAACATTGTTTGTTTTATATATCTTTCAAAGTTTTTATTATCAGCAAAAATCATTTTTGTATGCATTTGAAATTAGATCGATTTACTAGTAGTAGATCTATTTACTGAAACATTTTCTGAATATGCATGTCAGGTGCTGTATGCCACTATTTGTTGAATATGTGAAATTGAGATTCATCAGTTGGAAAAACACATGACCGGTACATTAGATTAATTATATTGGGCCGTATTCTCGTACTAAACATGGTTTTAGCTTAAAACTGTGTCTAACTAAACGTGTGTTTGTCTTTTAAACAATGTGTTTAACAAAACACGGTTTTAAACTCTGTGAATCTCGTCCCCAAGAATGGTCGTGCGTTACTGTTTTCAGGTATTTGTATTTTTGTTGTGGCCCTAATGGATTACAATAGATATCGACAGAATACCTCAAAAGCACATGTATTTTTAATACTACACCATCTGAAAGTCCGCTTGCAGTGGGCATGTTTGAGTGATTATTCAAGGCATATAATTGGTGTATGAGTTTAGTTACAACATGCATACCCCATACCCATTACCCATGTTTGAATTTAGACACTTTTTAGTGAGTTAGAAGCGTATTTAAGTTAAACAAATTTGTGAGAATTACGTCTAGTTAAACGATGTGTCTAAAGTCAAAGTTAGACGCATTTTTAGCTTAAAACCATGTTTAATTACGTACAAGAATATGGGCCATGTTTTATGGATGGCGTTAATGGTTACCAAGTACTGTGAACGGTCGGTCTTTCAAATATTTAAACAATTATTAGACCTACAATTTCATGATGAACTATAACTCCGAAAATTCCTTGTTATACCAACATAAAATGTTAAACATTTTCACAGTTTTGACCATCGGAACAACTGATACACAATTATTAACCTTGAATATATTAATCATTTTCAGGTGCAATTTCACAGTTTTACCCCAAATGAAATAATTATGTTTTATTCTTAACCTGTCTAGACTCGGCCTTTGCTTCATCCATTTTCTGCACTGCATGAATCGCCTCCTGTGGTTTCCTGTGGTCGAGGTAGTGTTTCTGCGCCGTTGCAGTAGAGTGCATCAAATGACGCGATGTACTTTGTATATACTCTTGGTTGTTGGTGAGCCACACCTGCAGATAGAAAAGACAGATTCAAAAACACTTGCATGTACAAATTGAGATTCTGATAATTGGATTATCGTTCCAGTGTTATTGTGAGTATATCAACATTTGCGCCAGGCCTTTAAATAAGAAATGAAAAGGGCAGGCAATTTGAAAGGGCCACCAACAATTACATACCTTTGAATGTAGTAAAAACAGTTAGAAATTGAGGGCATCAAGGCTATTAGGTGGGGCATCGAAGGCAATTGTCTTCGATTCCTTTGATTAATCCAAGCACTGATTTGCGCAAGTCCATTGACCAAATCTTTAAGACATCTTTAAAAAGTCACTGTGCAAAGTCACACATTTCTCCCACTATTTATGACCTGTTCACAGACCGTCATAGGTCGTCCGTTTATATGGGTAGTTTGCTCCTCAGATTGACCACCATTGATTGATCCTCAGATCCTTGTTAGGTCGTCCGTAGGAAGAGACCTTATGGCAGTATCCTTCATGTGTATGTAGTCTGTGTGTGTTGTGTGTATAGTCTGTCTGTCAACAATTTGGTATGCACTTTTTGTTTTGTCCATTTCTTTTCCATACAATGACCAATTGCAATCACACTTCGGTCATATATGCAACATAAAAACCTTCATATGTTAATGAGGTCAAAGGTCACATACCAAGATCAAAGGTCATATGAGGTCAAGATGTAAAATTGGATGCATATGTAAAATTGATTACATTTAAACAGATGAATTACGTTTGCAACCAAACTACCCATATAAACGGACGACCTATTTGGGACCGCTGTCCCTATTTTATATTGAACCTACATTAAGCATAAATCTATGTTAACAATTTCCATACCACTTGCAGTAAAAATCATTAAACCTGTGCTGTGTGAACAACATTAAATCAAATCCTGTGGTGCAAACATGTAACACGCACACATATTTAATTTTATACTTTCTGATTGGTTTGTTATATAACTGCTAAGCTTTTATGAATTTTAAACATACACTTAGTTTAAACATGTAATCCAATATGAGTAAATTGTTTACTCACATTTTAAATGATTCCATTTATATGATGTGTGGAATTGAGGAGAAATCATTCACTCATTTCATTTAGATGTTTGAATAAAATAAATTCATCATGATTGTTATGAAGATGAAAAGGGTTGGATATTTATTACTTACCTGAGTTTCATTAAAGTGGCGTACTCTGGACGCACTAAATTTTCTTTTAAGGCCTGTAACCTCGTACCATGTCATCGTAAGATCCCGGGCAGTTGATTGGATCCTTTTCCCCTTTGTATTCAAAAATACAAAGGGTACTAAGGATTCCGTGGGTCTCATTACACTTATATATAACTGCAGCCATCTATATGGCATAGAGGCTACTACAACCTCACAGTCGCCCAATCTGCAATCTGTTTTGTGTTTTGTGACCTGTTGTGATTTAGAGTGAGAAAATATTCTATTAATCTTTTCAGAAGGCATTATCATCTGTAATAAACAATTTGAAGTTAGCTTTGATCTCAACAATAAATATTTAATTGGAATTTTCAGGTACTGCTGTACCTTTCATTTGACTACATAATTTTCACCATTTCAGATACATACAAAGTGTACGTAACAGGAGGGGGAAAAATTATAACCTTCTAAGCGTACATAATTTATATGGCGATCTTGAGAGGCCTGCATTTTATATCAAGCCATCAAATGTTCAACATTTATTGCGCATGCAACTCGAGAAGTAAAAAGGTATGTACGCTCTGTACGTATGTGAAAAGGCTTAGAAGTAGCCTGTTTTGGTTAATTCTGTATGGACTTTGTTCATTCATGTATTCATCGCCAATATCACAATCTAATGTTCGGCCCAATTTATATGAGGTGTAGATGAAAATGGGAGAGCCTTTCAATGATCGAACATACACACGTTCAATGGTCAAACATTTACTTTTTACAATGTTATTAATGTCATATACACCCGTTCCGATGTTGTCAATGATTTTTAAAGATTAAGATGGATTTTTTCTTTGTTTTCTCCAGGAATGTGATATATAGCTTACTCACAGGAATGACGCGTGTCTGTGTAGATGGATCAAAGTAGAGGTTATCCACCTCCTCTAACGTCATATTCGATATAGCGTCTGACCTGGTAGCATTACGCAACATAAGCTGCACTATCAAGATATTCCGGAATGTAATGATCTCTTTCGACGTGAGCTCTTCTGTGATGTTTTTTTCTGGCAGGTATGAACAAACAAAAATAACAACAAAATATCAACACAGATTAAAGGTAGATGTTCCGATTTTCAACTTGAAGTTTTCTATTCTACATGAAAGGTCATCCTTAAAACGTCGTGTTCCAAAGTTTGAGTTGTATAGCTCTAATGGTTCTTATTTTAGACGCACAAGATGCTGTGAACTGTACCCATTGAGTAGTACACAAACTATATCGGTGGTTACCACCATTCGCGGTAATTAGACGTTATTTCATCGATTTCTCCGTAATTATACCGATTTAGGCCGTCAAATTTCAGTATGATGATGAGAAAAATACAAGCTTTCATATGATATGAAAATCTCCGTATGTTTGAAATAATTCTGTGTTACGAAAATGTGATCGGGTCATCTACCTTTAATCAAACATTTTTTAATTGATTACTTTCATTTGGAGGAAGATCAACTAGATTAAATACGTTTCATACAAACAGCCACAATGTCATGGTTCAATGCACACGTAAAGGTCAAATGACCATTTCAATCCTTGCACACATCTTCATGATTTGCCCTGTATAGGCGCTATAGTGTATAGGCGCTATAGTTTTGGAGTTATACAAATATTTATTCATTATTTGTTGACTGATCAGATCGTGTCTGTATTTGTCATCTATCATTAATGAAACCTACCATATAATCACTAATTTGACCTACCTTCGAATGTTAGCATGAGTTGCGTTGACTTTGTAATAAAAGTATCGTGCTCTTCGATGGTCATTTGTTCCACTGAAAAGGAATTATTTAATGGTTAAAGTACGGAGTAACTTTGGTAAAATAATGTCACATAATCTAACACACTAAAATAACTGTCCAGTACACCTTTAAACTGGCTGCAAAATATCTGCAATGTTGTGATGCATAACATGACTTGAAAGCCACAAGAGGGTGGTAATCTTACTATAAAGCTGGAAACGGTGTATGTTTGTTTGTTTGTGTGTGAAATTGGTTAACAATTGGCTCCAAAAACAGCAAAAAACCTCTCAGATTTGGCTCATGAATGCCACTAGAATTGAACAACATTGTGCGTTGCGCGTACTGCACAGCGTAGTCTTACCGTGGTAACGCGTCGCGTGTATGTTTGCGCAAGGGCTCACTGCCGCGTCACACGCACTCCTACACATGGCGCAGAAGCCACACGTGAATAGGCCTGTTGGTAGGGATATTTGGTGTCAAACCGTGTCATGTTGGGGGGGGGGGTGTAAAACCACGGGAAATGGGTTAATGAAGCAACCTGATTTCTTTACTTTAAGTTAGTTGGCATGCCAAACAATCTAAATGACCGAGGGTTAACGAAGTAGCCACGGGAAATTGTTTAGGGAGGGGTTGTGATTATAAATCAACCTGGTTTGGGTGGTGTATGGGGAGGGTAAAACCACGGGAAATGTTTCGGAAATGGTTAGGAGGGTTATGATTATAAATCCACCTGGTTGGTGTAGTTGCAGTACGCGGGCGGTTGTAAGGGGTTTGAGAGATAGGGGCTAATAAAGTAGCCACGGTAAATGGTTTAGGACTGGATATGGTTATATAAATCAACCTGATTGATTGGGGTTGTAGGGGTTTATAATGCCTTTAGGAGGGATATGGTTATTAATCAACCTGGGGGGGTTGTAGGGGGTTTATGTGGTTTCAGAGGTAGGTAATGTGGCATAACCATCTAGCGGGGACCCGAGCGTAGCGAGGGTACGCCGCTAGTAATAATAATAATCAGTATTTATATAGCGCCTTTTCCAAAGGTTCAAAGCGCTGTAATTTCGCTGCTGGTGAAGCATACTAAACAATGCAACCTCCAGGCAGCAGCTAAATCAGCGCCAATTTGCGACATATAAACACACATGAACAACATCCACCATTTTTCAATGCAGCTCCCCAAATACCATTAGGGCAAGGAAGTTTTTGATAACCGAAACAACTAATCACAGATTTTGAAAGCAGGAGGAAACTGGAGATCCCGGAGAAAACCTGCGAGAGCGTGTATGGATCATGATAAACCAAATGCACATAAAGCCCGACCGAACACAGATTTCGAACCCGGGATTCATTGGTGCAAAGCGAGGGTATCTACCACTGCGCCAACACGCTCTCCCATAATACCGAGCTTATGTTGTATTATTAGGCTTTGTAAAACTTTTTCAAGATGTCACATCCATGAAGGTATCTTTATACAGCGTGCATTCTGGAGGCAAAACAAAGATTATAATCAAATTTTGATAAACGGTATATGCTGCTGTGTTATTGTGTAGATGAATTTATCAAATTTAAACATTGGTGGGGAAAGTCATCCACTTAATAACTACGGAATATATTTTTGATTATTTTTTTGTACAATTACACAGTGCATGTACCATTTTTTCAGTCGAACAAACACCTAGCCATTCAATTCATAAAGAATTTCTTTAAACAGGATAAACGCTGTCCTAAAAAGAACTTCTTTTAAAAAGGATGGTAGTTGTCCTCACAAAATATTGCTATGTTATGTTGCCATCTTCAGTAGATAGCTGATATTCATACATTACAATTTCCACTTCAACATTAGTATAACAACATGGAAATATCATTAAAATGATCACAAAATGTTTCAAATTATCCAAGGTAACTATTCCAGCACATTTTAAGTACATTCAGCACAATATCAATTGTAGTATGGGTGCACTACACTAAATGGGGGTATCCCCTCCTACCCTTAAGATATGTTTAAAACTAGAATCTGAAAGTATGCATGACAAAATCCTCAATTTTAAAGATTTTGACTTGTGTGTGTGTGAGTGAGGGGGAGGGGAATGAATTCTTTGATTTTTTCATTTATACCTTCAATCTGTTTTTTCACCCGTGACGAGCGCTGTGCGCATGGTCTTGTTTGCCCTCTCATCCGCATCCTCATCAACTCTTTCAACTGGGTGAGCCGTTTAAAGCTCACAGCCAACCCACCTATTTTTTGTTCAATTGCTAAGCAACTGAACAGGTGAGTCAGCTGTGAACAATAAAACTTCATGGTGGGTGGGGCATGATTTTTGTTAGCCGCCAGGCGATCCAGTGCTCTGTGGAAGAAAATAGGGAGATATTACTATGATGATCAGGTCATGAGTTCAAAAGAGTGCACATTGATGAAACATTTTAATACATAAATGTGCCTTATAATTACCCAGGTTTAGTGGACAGTGTACATGATATATCAAAAAGAATTAAGACTCACTTTCACTGAACCATGATCAATTTGATTTCATAGCAAGGTACAAATATAAAATATAAAATCCGGAAAAGGTGAGGAAAATCATCATTGACCATAAGCGTGACGCGAGCATACATCATAATCCGTGTGCGTGTGACCATAATCGTAAAAGTAACCCAGGCGTACGCGCGGAGATTAAGAACCAAATATTTCTCGCCAATTTGGAACCAATTAAACTATAACATTGACATTCAAATTCTTATCATGCTTATGATAAAATTGATGTTGATTTCCAAGTATTGATTTGCATTTTTATAAGCTACACATACCTTCCAATATCTATGTTAGAGGCTTCTAACAGCCACCTTACACTGCTGGTTTTTTTACCCAGTAGGGTTGACACAGCCCCGGCAACTATATTGGTAACAGCCATTACCGACTGTGTCTGGCGTGTGTCTTTTCCTATGGCCAATAGGTGCGTCTTTAAGGTTTCCATTATGGTAGCTGTGAAGTGATTTGGAATGAAGTAATATGTAAGTGAGTGAGATTGAAATAGATTTAGAGAATAAAGGTATTGTTTTTAGACCGTACCCGTGTTATATTGTCTGACATAAATGCGGACGATAGTATTATTTAAAGTAGAACTGCGGCGTCGTTGTTCTATGCAATACCTTTATTCTCATTCTTAAACAATGCACCACCTCCCCGTGTTAAGTTGTCTCATCTAGATGTCGCCGATTTCTCTGAGAACCAATGAGATTGCTTAAACTTTCTTATCTGTTTAAGAATTGTCAATTAGAACCATGTTACCACAACAAAACAATAATATACCAATGACTGGACATGTGCATAATTTCAAAATGTTATAACTATCAATTGTCTAACCTTCTGTCTAAGCATAATGGTAAGGGAAATGGTACTTTTTTATTGATGCTTAAACAGTATTTATGAAACCCCACAATATAAAATAATTTTTAAATAGAATTAATATGTGTATACGATTTGTGTCCTTGGCAAGATCAGACATTCGAGGAGAATCTCGGAATCCATTCTCACAAAGATTCCCGCCGGTAAAGTTGCGAAAATCCAAGTTGATTCTTATAATCTTGTCTAAACACAATATTGCAATGGAGAAGAATCTATAGAATCTTGCATAATCCTTTTGCGAGATTCTAAATCTATTCACGCAACCTTTGACAAACTTCTTACCCTCCTTGGAACTACACTACCGGCCAGAACTCTTAGCGCACACCATCGAGAGAACTTATTTCCCAAACACAAATAGTCTTGTACTTTTACCCATATCCAGGTCAAATCTTACTTATTTAGGTGCCTGGATATCTTCTCATTCATAAATTCATCTTTCCTTGACCTTGTAGCCTACACATTTTCAAAATAAATATCTTTCCGAAGTCACTATTTTCTCTATGGGGAAATCCCATGCAATTCGTGCCTCATTAATATTCATGACCTCATTATCGCTGATTTCACTCAATGGGTTTTACTTTGTGCGCTTGATATGTCCCAGAAATTTGCTACTTTTAAGTTATCGATTGATGGACGACATGGTTTAATGTAATGATGACACAAATAGCTGTTAACACAAACTGAATGGAATTTGTATATGACTTGGGAATGCCGTATTGAAATGGATTATCAGGACAGACAACTATACCAATATTAGCCAATTCGGTATACAATGCGTTCAACTTAAAGTTTTACAATTATCAGAGATAATGAAATCCTGTAACTAACTTACTGTGAATGGCACTTTTGCCAGTGATCGCCTTTGGCTTGATCTGGTGTTGGTTGTGTTTGCCCGTGATGAGGTCTCTGTATTGACGGTCAGTTTTCTGAAATATTGAGTAATTATAATTCAATTTCATGGTGCAATACACATTTGAAGTTATGATTTGGACATTTTGAGTCCATTCCACCAACTTGTTTCAACCATGTTCCAATCTAACTGGAACCACCTCTTTTGTGTGGTGTTCTTTTTTAAAAATTATGATTGATATATTGTTGTGTCAGCAAAATCGGTAACTTGAGCATAGCTCTTAGTAATAAAAGGCTGGATACAGAGCTTGCTTTTTCCTTTATATCTATCTTTGGTATTCCATATTGATTATATAAGGAAGAAGGACCATTCAAATGCATTATGCTATGTAATTGTAAACATCTTAATATGACAGACATTGTTGGTATGGGTTTCTTTCGAAGCCTTTGCCAAAAGTCTGCCTTGTTTGTATATAGTTTGATTAATTCCTTTTTTTAATTTGTTTGTAGGAATGAATCACAATGGATGACAACAAAACATGATGACATCCAATGGCAGACTATATGATACAGACTATATGATACAGCAATCAGACAAGGTAAAATAATTACATTGTAATATTCATCATAATATTGTTTTTGGTGAGTCTGTCTGTCTGTTGAATGCCTGCGGATTCCTGTCCATCTGCCCATGCAATCGCTATGCACAGGGATCTTGCTGGTTGTAACTTCTTCAGTTATCTATCAACACCGCACTATCGCACGTGCCCTAAATAACAAAGTGGCAGAGCATTGAGGGCATATGTTTCGTCCTGTGACCCAGGCTGTTGTTAATGCTTTGTTGCTATGCGCGCCAAAAACAAAACATTTTCGACGAACGCAAGCAGAACGACATCTTTCCCATAGAAACACACTACAGTCAACACAATAAGTAACTGACCAGGTAATAAACATGCTGATAACTCTGCAAGTATAACTCCTACATAAACATACTTAATTATAAAGTTGTTGTGAAATTTCTCTTCTTGAATTTGAGATATTACACGCTAATAATGGTTGATTAATGAGGAAGTTACGATCCCAAACGTTAGGGCAAGTCTGATTTTCATTTTAACATTTTCTTTTCAACAGGGGGGGGTATGACAGGTAAAGCGTGTGTGCCGTATTGATCAACCGTAACAATAACACCGGCCGATTATCCAACAACCAGGCCATCGACGGGTGAATTGGCACTACCACTACCAGTAATCAATAATTTGCAGATCTGAGCCCCCGTGTTGAAAATGAAAATGTGAAAATGAAAATCAGACTTGACAGTACATTTGGGATTGTAACTTCCTTAATAATCAGCCATTATTAGCGTGTAATATCTCAAATTCAAGAAGAGAAATTTCTCAACATGTTTATGATTTAATATGCTAATTAATTGTGATGACTGTATAGCGCGTAATAGTTGTGTGCATATGCTGTATATGCGCCTTGCTAAATAAGCTTGAGGGCGCACTGGATTCACTTGCCATACATCACTTAATCTCACTCTAGCAAAAGGGTGCAACAATTCACTATTTACTTACTTTTAACCCATGTTTACCTGACCGGAGGTGTAAATCCAACCTCTTTGTGTACAGTCTCTGCTGGCACAAGGGGCACATTATCTGGGGAATTTTTCCCTCCCTCTCCTTTCGTCTGGATGTGATAAAAATACAATACAAAGTCAAATACATATATGAAAGAATAGCAGCTTCAATTGGAATGTGTGTTAAGAATACTGTCAAAAAGAGATGATCTTTATTTATGTAAATCATTCAAACAGAACTATACATGTTGGAGTGTACCTGTAGGTTATGGGTCACTCCTGAATATTATGAGGCCTTGGACTCCTACTCAAGAAAGTCACACCTACCCCAATCAATCGTAACTCTATAACTCTATAACTCTATATTTGATTGTTCCCATTTTAACAGTGTCTCCTGACTATGCAGTGTCGCACCTCAATCTAGCTTCATGCCTCAAGTTGACAGTGATTGCACCAGGTACACCAACCAGAAAAAAGGGATATGTACATGTGTGCACAGTTATTGTATGCCTTCTGTTTACATGTGTTGTTCAAGATTCATTGTACTTCATAACACATGTGTAATGGCATCACAATTGAAGATACCACCGCACGAGGAGAATTCTTCATGGCGTGATAGTTTACCATTCTGGAATAATGTGCAAATTTGTGCATTATTTACATATAGTCATGATTGGTTCAATTATAAGTTTACCTAGCCTTTTGCGTTTGTAGTGTTTGCTTGTACACTTGGCCAATAAGTCCGTGGCCATTCTTCAAATGGCCACCAATGTTTTTCAGCAAAACCATTTTTCCGCATATGTAGCATATGTCATATTTCTGTAAAATATAAAGAAGTTTATTTTGAATATTATAACAGTTCAGTAATATTTGCTTTCAATGCCATAAAAATGTGGGTTTTCTGCTTATCCCGAAATATCAGAATCCAAATTGATATGCCTGTGCCACAACCTCAATACAACCACCATTATATGTGATAGAACTTCCCACACAGTAGCTAGAGACTATGGTACCATGGTATTACAGGAGCATTTTTGCGTCCTTGTCACTGCTGGCAAACAAGTTGTGCTGTGTATAATTGTTTGCATATTTTAATATGCTGTATTGTTTGCATCTGTAAATACAATTAGAAGGATAATGACTGCATATCAGTTGTTTAGAGGTAATTGTGAAGAATCAAAACATTTTCACTTTACATCCGATGAATTGCACGAGGGCATGGCCCAAGGGAAATTCAAAAAAAACTGATCAGAGTCATCCTGATTCAAAAACATGGGTAATTTAAGGCAAATTTATTTGTTGAAATGTTACATCAATCAATGAACTTTTGAACTCATGACCTGTTCATCATAGCAATATCTCCCTATTGACAAACGTATTTGTTTTTGATGTTTGTAAAGTCTGATTTCGTATCTTTTTCTTTCTGTTAATTGAAATGGTCATTGAATGAAACTTGACTATACATGTACTTCAGTAATCATTAAGAAGGTACACTTTACATCAATTTAATCATGCCTCACCCATTACAAATCGATCAATCTGATCAAAAATTGAAATATCTCTGATATCACAGATAACCCGGCCATAAGAATTACTTAAACATTCGTAATAGCTGTTAAAGGATGAGAGTTACACTATATTTGATTTATGATCAAAATATAAAAATGAATACAAGGTTATAACACTGGATAATTTAAATACATTGTATAATATTTGGTTCTTTCATCTAAAATGTTCTTCACAACTGTGAATGTAGACGTCATGTTGGCAATTTGTACATCTCGGCCTAAATTCCCGCTAGTCCTGGGTCCTCTATAGCGCCGTGGTTGCAATTGATAAATGCATAACAATCTCATAGTAAATACAAAGTCATTGTTTTAAGATATTTAAGGTCACCTTTTCAGTCCCCTCCATCGTGCTGTCTTTCACATCTGCTGCTGCTGCTGCTGTTTTATGCTGTAATAACACAAAGCAAATTTAATTTGTCAATGGGGATATTGTGACCCACTTTTCTTATATTTTTATTGTATTCTTTTTTTATCTCTCCAAGGGCAAAAATAATCCAAGCTTAGCGTTTTTAAATGGTGCCCAGAAAACTTTCGCAATTACACAAAACAATTAAGCATGCATTTTCTTGGAACATGTTGCATATTTGTTAAATCCAAGTTGTGAATTTACCTCTATGTCTATCTCCATCATCTCTTCTCCCTTGCTCCCTTCGTCCTCGCTGTCCTCGTTATCCTGAAATAAATATTATCTGTAATTGTCAATGGTAATTATTATGTAGCAGGTGTGGTTTTGGGTGTCAAGAGGCAATTTGGGTGTGAAGCAACACACACGCATTTATTGACTTACAAGTTAAACATGAATAAAATTGTAAATCGAGATATGTATATAGCCTGTGAACAATTTAACTGACCATTCATGATTTGAACCTGGACTAGAGATCCAGAGGTCATGGGTTCAAATTATGGATGGTCAGTAAGTGTATGTTTCCGTGATATTATAGTACTGTATGACATGAGAATTCTAAAATTGACAGTGAAAATATTCTATTTCAGGTATTCATATTATGTAATTTAGTCAAAATATGTTTGCATGTCCCCACCCCCCCCCCCCCCAAAAAAAATGGTGCGCATAAAGCTTTTGCAATAACACAAAACAAGTATGGATGTGTTAGATTCGCAGAAATGAGTTATGTATCTGACTGTAATTGATGAAATTTTAGGAGAAATGCATTGTTTTACATTATTGTAGGCAGTTTCTTGGGACATGTTGCATAACTGTTAAATCCAAGTTGTGAGTTTACCTCTGCAGCCCTCTCCATCATCTCTTCTCTCTTGCTCTCTTCATCCTCGCTGTCCTCGTTATTCTGAAATAAATTGTACTCAACTGTCATTACAGTATTACGTGTGTTAGAGTAATGCCAGGGGTAGGCATACACGTATTTTCGTGACATAAATGTGTATTGAGCATGAGATAGTTGAAACACACCTAAATCCATGTGTGTAATGCATTGGTTTCACCAATCAGATGTCAACTTCTAGAAATACTAAACTTTGTACCGAAAGAAGCAACTACTAATACTATAATTGCTGTGATACACTTGATATCTCATAGCACATCGGTGGTGTATCATATACCAGAGTGTGTCTAAACAGTAAACAAGACATAAGTCCTCAAAATAAGTAAATGACCAGGTAATAAATATATTCTAAACTCCAAAACTATAGCTCTTACGTAAACATATTAATTTATAAAGTTGTATGAGACATACCGTATTGTTCAAAGATCGGTTAAAGGTAGATATTCCGATTTTCAACTTGAAGTTTTCTATTCTACATGAAAGGTCATCCTTAAAAACGTCGTGTCCCAAAATTTGAGATGCATATGATAGCTATATGGTTCTTATTTTAGACGCACAAGATGCTGTGATCTGTACCCATTGAGTAGTAGGCCTACACAAACTATAAAGGTGGTAACCACCATTCGCGGTAATTCAACGCTATTTCGTCGATTTCTCTGTCATATTATACCGAATTAGGCCGTCAAATTTCAGTATGACGATGAGAAAAATACGAGCTTTCATATGATATGAAAATCTCCGTATGTTTGAAATAATTCTGTGTTACGAAAATGTGATCGGGTCATCTACCTTTAATAATCAAGAACACTACATTAATTAAAATGATAGAACAAAGTGCAGTTTACATTTTCACACTTGGGTTATGAACTCGCATGAGTCACGCAGGACCGTGTGACAGGTATGTGTATGGGCTGCATTCAATTGAAGTATCACCGGTCCTCATCTTACTATTGACCGGCGAGTTGTCGTCGCTACCAGATAATCAATTATCAGTTCAAGACTGCGTGTAGACGAACAAAATATTAAAATGAAAAAAAGACTTTGTTTCGGTTTTGGGCACATGCATAACTGACTGATCTGAATGATTATTCATTAAATCTGCACGTGTAATATCTCAAATTGAAGAAAAGAGATGTCCTTTTTAATATTTTACGATACGATATTATTTACCAGGACAGTAGCCTATGTTACCAGTGAACTGAGATAAATCCCCATGTTTAATTACTGTCCATGCTTCCGTTTAAAGAGGCAGCGGACTCCACAAGAAACAGGTCAAAAATTGACATTCCAAAGTTTGTACGCGCTTTTTAACTTGAGAAAATGTCTCCCCGAGGTCCTTTTACTAATTTAGATTACTGGAAAGCCTACATATAGGTCCGCTCGTGTTATTTACCCTAAAGATAATTAAAAATTATGATTATTATCAACTTTACAATGCTATAATAATAAAAATAAACAGGCATTTAAAAGACGCATTTCAAATCGCAAGGAAACACAATGCGCCGCACAAAGATAAAATCAATCAATTAAAAAATTTAATTTAAAAATTTAAAATTTAAAAATTTAAAATTTGAAATTTTAAAATTTAAAATCTAAAAATTTAAAATTTAAAAATTTAAAATTTAAAATTAAAAATTAAGAATACGCAATAATTTCACAATTACTTGCAGTTATAGGCGAGTTATTATTATAGGCCTAACATTCAGATGGCTGAAACGCATTATGATATTACGCCTGACATGCAGTTTAATTTATTCTACTAGTTTTAAAGCATCTTTAGTGACATGAGTGAACCCCAAAAGGACCCGCCCTACTCTGGGCCTACTGTGGTCCATCATTAAATAAAAATTCCATTGAAATGGAATGGGGGCGATCCAAGAGAAAGAAGCATGTTTTGTAACCAAACATCTGTTTCATACCAAAATACCAGGGAAAAGTGTGTATGTATTTTCTATAATTCAAACCAAAAAAAGAATCAAAACACCGCAGTCTAAAAATAGTATAGGAAACCAATAAAGTTGATTTGTGTGCATGGAGGGGAGGGGGGGGGGGGGGGGGGGGGGATACAGTCTGAAGAACAATCTAGGTATATATGACCTTGGTCAAACAAGATAAGCTAGTCAAACAAGATAAGCTATTATGTCTCTCTGCTGGGAGTAGCACATCTCTAATCAACTAAACAAATATAGCTTTGACTCCAGCACAGACTGCGGGTACTGTTGAAACTGCATAGGTACATGTAATTTACAAAGACTACAAACATGGCGGCCCCCAATTATGTCTAGACCAAAATGTGTAAGTTTTTGCAATCTCATGCTATAAGGGTGGCTTCGCCCCCCCCCCCCCCCCCCCCCCCCAAAAAAAAACACACAAAAACAAACCCCAAACAGATCAGTAGAAATAACAATAATAAACATATTAACTCCCTGGTCATTAGGTCATAAATTAAGTTGGTATAAATAAAAGTTACACTTTGTAAAGAGAGAGGAAATTCACCAATTCCGATTCAAATCAACATAACTTTTATTGTATACATCTGATCTACACGAAGTTAACTATAGGAAGCTATTACTACAAGGATACCAGATTTGTAAATATCGTGTGATATTATACAGGGTGTGCATTAATTATACAGGGTGTAACATAAGAAGAACATATATTTTTTATTTTTTATATAACCAAATTATTGTTTTTCTCTACATGTATTTATATTAAAAACAAGTTTGGTAGTAAGAAGGCTAGAAGGGATATAAAGGGTTTCACTAAAAAAAAACAAGTCGGCCAATCATCCCTACAGGGTCAGGGAGCCCACATGTCGATTATACAGTCATCAAAAAAGTAACTATACAGGGAATAAATGGGCTTCTAACTCTAAGAATATATATCCTACCTAAAGATATTAAATTATAAAGTTGTTGAGAAATTTATCTTCTTTAATATGAGATATTGCACGCTAAGATCGATTCAATATTGAAGAAGTGACAATCCAAAATGTAAGGTAAAGTCACAATTTCATTTTCACATTTTACATTTCAACACGGGGGAGAGTATGACAGGTAGCGTGTGTGTGGCGTATCGATCCATCGGAACAATACGGCCGACTGTCTAACCTGCGCATGCATCCCCCAATTGCATTACCGGTAATCGATAAGGTACCCGTAGATGGGTCCGCGTGTAGAAAATAAAAATGTGAAAATGAAAATCGGACTTCACCTTACATTTGGGAGTGTCATTTCCTCAATAATCACCCAATCCTAGCGTGCAATATCTCATATTAAACAAGATGAATTAGATATTAGACAAATTAATGCACACTCGCTGATGTGATGTGTGAATAATGGCACGACCCAGCAGGGGAGTACTTTTGTGAGTATATCAACATTTGACACGTGGACCCATTTCACACGTTTGTCCACGAGATACCCAAAATGTGTCTCTCATTCAAATTTGGAAACTTTAGTTCATTTATGATGTCATTGGAATTTGATGCATCATTTCTTGTTTACATGTGAGTTAGCATAATCATACCCATGCCATGAAAGCGTATAATGTTCAAAATTTTAATAAAAACTGACATTTTTCATTTTTTTGTTGGCGGAATATTCAAATATGAAAATGCAACGTGTGCCATTTCTAATGAAATTCACTGTGCTCGTGGACAAACAGGTAAATTTGGTTGTGCAGCAAATAGGGTCACCAAAGACAAACGAAAAAAGGCGATCAAATTTCATTTTTTCACATAAAGTTAGGATTAAATACATCATTCTTGCAACGTTTAAAAAGTTTTAAAATTCATTTTGGTTTTGAAAACAAAATGGCTTCTTTCCACTATTGCAGCCTTTTTGACTCACCCTGTAGGGTGAATTCAGCCATAACCAATCAAATTGCCTGTTGTCATCAAAAACCACACCAACTATATAAGAATAGTATTATTTCGAACTATCTAAAATAAATTAATGATTACAGGTCATTCTTATATAGTGTGTATGGTTTTGAATGTCATCGCGTTTGCGTGTCCATACAAAGTCGCCAGCGTATGCGTTAAACGCAGCGTTGCCATGTGTGCATGTGCTAAAGACTACATGATTGATTCGAAGCAGGATGTTGGGAAACAGCTCGCTGGGTTTGCCGATTTTATGAATGGGGAAATTTGTTGTTGTTTGATTAAAATAAATCTAACACAATGATTATTTTACAATAAAAGATAAAAAATAACCAACAAACTTAATAAGAATGAGAATAAAATATAGTTCTTAGCTGTTTTGCTATATTTGTGTCGTCGTGTATGGCTTCCTGCGGCGAGCATACATGACTCCAAATATAGTACAGCCTATACATTATAATACCATCATATAAAGCAAAACAACTAAGAACTATGTTATTCTCTAAATACATGCGTATGTGTTGTTTTGAGGGAAATTAGACAAATCAATGCACACACGCTGATGTTGATATGCGAATAAAGGCACGACCCCAAGGGAAAGTGCTGATGTGATCATATCGAAATTTGCCCAAGTGCATTAATTTTTCTAATTTTATCATTAACCTATAATTCATACAAATCAAAATTCACAATTTGAGCATAATTTGTATCTATGTAAAAACCATATGAAAACATGATTATGTTAGACCTATCAGTCTATACAGGGCGAGTCAAAAATAAGTTGTACGGGAATGAATATATGTTTAAAAATAGACCAAACAAATTTGACAAACCAATGAGACACGTATGCAAAGACCAACCGATTCCGCTCATATGACAAAAGAAATCATTGAAATCGATCAATTATATCAGGAGCTATGCCTGTTTTAAAAAAACACACCCTTTTTTAGCTGTCCACGAAACGCTTAATTCTCTTGATATCTACCCACTCTTAAGTGGGCAGCAAAATGTACACACTGTCATTCATAAACAAATAAGATTAAAGCCCAGGAGTTTCAAACACAGGTGGGAATGTTGTGCCTAAAATAAATAATCAGTGACTACAATAAGACTTTAACCTTCTCTTTTTTTATGGATTCTATGATTTTGCATTATGAGGAATAAAACAATTACTTCCTGATAATGATAATGATGAGTTTTAAACATTTTTTAACTTTGTTCTGTTGTACGTATCGGTGGACAGCTAACAAAAATGGGTTCTTTTAATAAAGTAGCTATAACTCTGGATAGGAATGATCGATTTCAGTCATTCTTTTTTCACATGATCGGAAGAATATTCTCGTCAAAATATCGCTTGAGTTTGAGTTCAATTGTCTTTTTCTTTCTCAGGAAAAAAATATTCAAATCCGTACAACTTCTTTTTTGACTCACCCTGTATGATGACTTTAAATCCAAGTAATTATTAATTATGAAGATCACCTTGTAAAGAAATTGCGTAAGTGCGTTGGTTAAGGGTCAATAAAATGCATATGTATTGTTTCAAGAAAAATTAGACGTGTCAATCCATGCATGCTGATGTTGATGTGCGAATAACCGGGGTAGTGATATTGTGAGTATATCAACATTTGTGAAAGTGAATTGATTTTTCTATTTTTTCAAGAATCAAAACATACACATGTATAATTGACCTAATACTAATTCATACACGACACTATCATGGTCAGAAGTTCGTCAGAGATTGCGAGAATACATTTAGATTCTTTGTAGTGCGTTAGACAGATAATTTACGAGAACCAACTTAGATTCTCGCAACTTTTCATGGTGGGAATCTTTTTGCGAAAATCGATTCTCAGATTCTCCTCGAATTTTATACCCTGATTTCTACACCAAATCAAAATTCACAATTTGATCGTCCTTTTGGGCATAATTTTGTTATACCCTACACACCAACATTGGTAGTAAGCGTCGTTCTTAAAAATCATGCACTATGAATACCTCTGTGAAGGGTATAACAGAATTACTCCTTATTTTGATATATGTAATAAAGAAAAAGAGGCACTTGCAAAAACCACCTTCAAAGGTGGCGTGGGGTATCCTTGGATGTTTTTGCTAAGATGATGTTACCAAATCCAAAAATGACGTCCTGACATCCTGCTGACATAGTTGAAATACGAATATGCCATAACCCAACTGTAATCGTTATGGTGGTTTTAATAATTCAGCCATACACAACACAGTTGGGTAACTACATTTTCATGTAACTAGAAGAATCACTTGCTGACCAGGAACAATCATGACAATAGGATGGCACCGTTTCACTTGGAAATGTTTCGGCTTGGTTTTGTCGTTAATCCCGGATATTCAGTCAGAATCTATGATACTCTGAAAAAGTGAACAATTACAATGTAAAAATTAGTAATAAAATAAAATTAGTAATAAAAAGTAACAGACAAATTGTGTTTCATCTAATAAACAAAGGTTTTCAAGAGCATAACCATATTTAAAAAGAAAATATATAAACAGCGTGATTTTAAAATGCAATTAGGGAACCTAAGTTTTTGTCTTAAACATGTGCTTGTTCTGTGGAAACGCAGTTTTTCACTTGAGATAAAGGGTGTTTTTTCAAAGAAAAAAGATCCTGATGTTAAGTTTAACATTGTTATCATGAGAAGAAAATACTGGGAATCATAATGGTTTGATAACAAAATCACAAAGTAAATATTTTGAGCATGCATATAAATCATAACATTACATCTACCTACACCTCATAAAAGGTCAACGATTAAGGATATAACTGTTGAGTTGCTTGCATACAAGACAGGCACATCAGAGCTATGAACTGATGTAAAATACCATCTTCAAAGGTGGCGTGAGGTATCCCTGGATGTTTTTGCTAGGATGATGTTACCAAATCCAAAAATGACGTCCTGACATCCTGCTGACATAGTTGAAATACGAATATGCCATAACCCAACTGTAATCGTTATGGTGGTTTCAATAATTCAGCCATACACAACACAGTTGGGTAACTACATTTTCATGAACTAGAAGAATCACTTGCTGACCAGGAACAGTTTTCACTTAGCAATCCCTCAACAGTGTTACGATTGGTTGGTTCTAGGGAATTTTTTCAGCGTGGTTTAGTCGATAGAATCCAGGATATTCAGTCACAAAAACTCACAATCTATGATATTCATCTCCGTCATTCTGAAAAAGTGAACAATCACAATGTAAAATTAGTAATTAAAGTCACCAAAGAAGTATTTTTCACCCCCAAAACCAAGGATTTCAAGCGCCTAACCATATTTCTGATTATATCACACATACAAAAGTTCCTGTCATTTGATTGGTGGATACTACATCACGTGACATAAAATATTTGGACTAGTTCCCCAATATTTCACAGTATGGAAAAGGTTCCCATAAAAAAGGTACTATTTCCCTATGATGATGATGAGCTGCCAGTGAAATAGTAACTTGTTATGGGAACTTTTTCCCCGGTTCGCGATCCCGATCTGTGATTTTTTTTCTTCGTACATGATCCTGGTGATATATGTTGATTTGTTCAAAAAATCATTTTATTCAGTGAATTTTGCCTTATTCCATATTAAAACGAAATAAAGTTAATTTCACTAGGATCATTTACGAAAAAACAAATTGCTTGGCAATTTGGCCTATTCTGTGCGACTTGTTTTATCCAGATAACATCAGGGTAACTTGGTTCGATTCTGTGTGACATATTAAGGTAATTTGGTCTGAATCTGTGTGACTTGTTTTATAACCGATGAGATCATGGCAATTTGGTCCGATTCTGTGTGACATATTTTAATTTGGTCTGAATCTGTGTGACTTGTTTTATACCCGATGAGATCATGGCAATTTGGTCCGATTATGTGTGACATATTAAGGTAATTTGGTCTGAATCTGTGTGGCTTGTTTTATACCCGATGAGATCATGGCAATTTGGTCCGATTATGTGTGACATATTAAGGTAGTTTGGTCTGAATCTGTGTGACTTGTTTTATACCCGATGAGATCATGGCAATTTGGTCCGATTATGTGTGACATATTAAGGTAATTTAGTCTGAATCTGTGTGGCTTGTTTTATACCCGATGAGATCATGGCAATTTGGTCCGATTCTGTGTGACATATTAAGGTAGTTTGGTCTGAATCTGTGTGACATGTTTTATACCCGATGAGATCATGGCAATTTGGTCCGTTTCTGTGCAACTTGTTTTATTCAGATAACATCAGAGTAACTTGGTCTGAATCTGTGTGACATGTTTTATACCCGATGAAATCATGGCAATTTGGTCTGATTCTGTGTGACTTGTTTTACCCAGATAACATCAGGGTAATTTGGTCTGAATCTGTGTGACATATTTTATACCCGATGAGATCATGGCAATTTGGTCCGATTATGTGTGACATATTTAGAGAATAATTACTGCGTAACAACTGTTTTCGCGAATTTGTTGTGAAATAAGAGGTTGATGTTATGGTCTGAGGAATTGTCCCTCGCGCCCCTGAGGGACAATTCCGAATGACCATAACAGCAACCGAGTATTTCACAACAAATTCGCGAAAACAGTTGTTAAGCAGTCATTATTCTCATTCATTACTGAAAAAGATGCATATTTATCCAAATCTTTGATTTGTACCGATATAATCTCGCTAATAATTAATTAGTTTTCTGTTTATTTTGTGCATCCCTGCCCTTCTTAGTTATTGAAACAGTCCGAGTCGGGTCATCCCCTCATTCAACCAATCAGAAATAAGCTTTAATCGTGTTCCCTCATAACTCAATGAATATTCAGTTTAGGAGCGTGAGGCTTCAATTTGATTGGTCGGTCAATGAGAAAAACAATAGAACACTTTGGCGCAGCACTTTCGGGCAATTATTAGTAACCTGCGCTCGGCGTGCGCGTTCTCATCTAACGAATCATTTTATTGGAACGCACTTGGTACGCAGCTATCGCGACTTTTCATGAAGTAATGAATCTTATATAGTGGGTGTGGTTTGAATGTCAGCAGGCAATTTGATTGGTTTTTGGCTGATTTTCAGCCGACACGCCCATACATTATGAGACAATGGTGTACAGTTTTGGGCGGGGTTTAATTCATTCGAAAAATAATACCTTCAGCGCGTATGATCAACATGTCATCGCGTTAGCGTGCCCTACACAAAGTCGCCGCCGTATGCGTTGTGGGTATAACGCAGCGATGAGGGGTGCGTGTGTGCTAAAGAACGCGATTAATTTGAAGCAGGATGTTGGAAAACAGCTCGCGTTGATGACATCAGGGTAATTTGGTCGATTCTGTGTGACATGTTTTACCTGATGACATGGCAATTTGGTCTGATTTTGTGCGACATATTTTGCCCCCTTTGTCACTTGTCCACAGCCAGGAAAATCATAGATGCCAAAAGCTAGCCTGTATCCTCTATGGAAATGCCATCACCAGCTTCTAACAGCTCGTCCACCAGAAGTTGCAGGCTGGCATTCATATCGGCTGGTGCCTTGGGACCTATATATATATGAAAGAATACATGGGAACCAAGATTTAGCACCTGCACAGGTTTGACATTGTATCATCAGATTTATGAAGGAAATACAAACAAAACATGGAACTTTCAAATACGTGCCTCTACCGGACAAGGTCTTGAGGTCTGTTGTCACTTAGTTTTAGCGCAATAAAGAGCACTGCGAACTGTGACCAAAGAATTTTCAGACAGCAAATATTTTTCCTTGATCCCTGAAACCTCTTTTTGTTAATGTTTTGGTTATTTTACGTACGTTTGCAGTAATATAGTTGACTAGCACCTTAATTTCTTGTCCACTGGATTTGGCCTGTTTTCCCTCATATTTTGGTCAATTATGTTATCACTGTCAAGAGGAATAAAATTGAGTACTTTTTGGTCATGAATGGGGAACCGACAATATAAAGTGGACACACCTTCATAGTGAACCATGCGTAAGGGAAATATACCGTTAGAGGAATCAACTTGACTATCTTCTGCTGCAGACGGAAAAGATGTTGATGGTACATCTCTACTGACATTAGATGCAGGCACAGTATCAAAGTCGTATTACTTGGCAGAAGCACCATTCCTAAACTGACCACATCATGATCTGTAAAAATTAAAAAAATTAAAAAGGCAAGACTGATGAGAATGAATCAATGGCCTTAAATCCTGAAAAGATACATGAAGCGGTGTATGCAAAAGAAAAAAACTCTCGCTTGGGTCAGCGTTGAATACATATTATGAACGTACAAATATAGACCGGGGATGATCCCCTACTCTTTATGAAGGAATCTGTAACATTTTTAACGTGCTCTGGTATAGCTCTTCCGATACACGGGACCATCATTTCTATGTGACTTCTGAACCACGGTGCACTGATCATGCCTTCTTCAATCTGTACGGTCTGAAGGAGGCATGGGGGCAAGGTTGTATGGGAATCGCCTCAATTCGTATGACAATTGAAATCAACAAACACCTGAACTGAAATGATCCACCAATTGAACAACGGCACAGTAATAATGTACATGAGCTCTCTATACTGTTGCGTCACCTCGCCCCATGAACATCAGCATAACAATCCCACTGTAACATCACATTCTTCAATTTCCCTATGTAAAATTTTTGAGTGTGAAAAACTAAATTGGTGGTCAAAATTTGTGTTGGTGTTTTAGGCTGTAAAACAATGGCATTTTCAATATTTTTCACTCTTGAGAAAAAAATTGGGTAAAACTAAAAGTGAAGGGTATAATCCTTTGTGGGTGTAGGCAAAAGACTGACATCCCATGTGTAAATCTAAAACAAAAGATCCAACCGCTCAACTTAGGATGGACACAGAAGAAAGGCTGATATTGTTATTTTAAAATGTATGTACAATGCAACTGTGTGAAGAAAAAAAAGAAAATGCATAACAATTACTTGAAAATGAAGACATGGTTGCTAATAATTGGTGTCCCTTTTACACACGAAAGATAAGAGACTGCTTCTGAGAGGCTGACCCCATCAAAGAGGTAAACTTTGTACAAGTCAGGGGATCTCGCCAGGACATCCTAGATGGAAATGGTATATGGCGCAGTTTGGGCGGCTATGAACGTGTGACACCCCAATACCAGCAGAATGCAACAGACAGTACAATCTTAGCCTGCCGAATTCACTGCGCCATATACACATCATGCAAGATATTCTTGTAGAGAAAAGGCTTCCTAAAAAAAAGTAATCCCTTTAGTCAAGAAAATAAACAGTGTTAAGAAAGGGCAACTTGTAAGATCAAATGGAATTAATTATAGATCAATAAGTGTGTACATGTATGTGTTGTTTTAAGAAAAATAGACAAATCAATGCATGCGCTGATCGATGTTGATGTGTGAATAATATTGTGAGCATATCAACATTTCTCTTTGTGTGTGATGGCAGCAATGACATTTATGAATTGAAGGTCAATAAATGCGTATGTGTTGTTTCGAGATAAATTAGACAAATAAATGCATGTGCGATGATGTTGATGTGTGAATGAATAATGGCATGACCGGGCAGGAGAGTGCTATTGTGAACATATCAACATTGGCGCATTAGTAAAGCTAGGTTTTTGTGCGTGATTGGGGAGGGGGAAAAGTACTATTTTTGACCCGAAAAATCACCCAGCACCCCCCGAGATTCGATCGCAGGACCATCCGCACCCAAGTCTGTCCCTCTACCAACTAAGCTAAACTGCCAGCCCACATATGCCTGCGGTAGGTGACGTCATCGACGCAATGCAGCAGCACGTGCGTGGAGATAGTTTCTGGCAGTGAGATTTAGTGAGATTCAGCTGGGTTAGGGTTAATCAACCACAATTTTTTTTTGACATTTATTAACCCTGACCAGTAACGCTAGGTTTTTGTGCGTGATCGGGGGGGGGGGGGGGGGGGGGGGGTTACCTACGAAAAATCACCCAGCACCTCCCCTCTCCCCCCCCCCCCCCCCTCTCACGAGATTCAATCGCGGGACCATCCGCACCCACCTTTTGGGAAGGAAGCACTCCACAGGACTGCACATGACTCGATTCATATTCACTAGTTTGAACCTGTCAATCATGCATTTACCTCAACTAAATCTATAACATTGCATGGCATGTTCATGAAATGGAGTCAAGCGCGATCAAAGTGCTTTTCATATTGTTAGCACTAATGTAGGTAATTCCATTCTCTTAAGAGGCGAGAGCGTACATGTGATGATGAGATGCCTATACAAAACTCACCTAGTTTGGTCAGGATGAATCATGAAACATTATGTGTTTTTACTGGCTTCAACAGTCTCGTTCCATCAAATCCCGCAGACGGCTATCACCCTTAGGAGGAAGCACTACTATGATGACCACGATTGCTCTAGGAATTAAAGTGTTTATCTGAAAGACAGACACAAAATGATTGATGTTCACAATGAAATGAAGATACTTTTATAGTAGACAGCAACGGTGTATCCATGAAGTAAATGACATGTGTAATTTGCTGTCTACAGTAGATAGCAACTGTTTGCCTATCTCAATTCATTTAGATTGCTGTCAATCGATAAATCAAATGTTTACTGTAAAACATGATATGAATTCAAAGAGAAAACTCAATCGCCGCATGCAGGTTTATGGAAAAATATAATCGGGAAGGTTTAACATAAATTATTATTTAGTTTTGATCGATGGCTGCACCAACCTGTTCAACGGGCACTCACTGGATGATTGCAAAGCAATTGTATTGTTATTTACTCACCTTTAAAAACTGTGTAGGGTTTGTTAACCTTCCCCTAAAACTTTTGACCATCATGGACCTTTGTCTATAAATTACATTACTTGTGCAATATTCACAACAAAAGCTTCGTGGGATAGATGCTGGGTATTCACACACAAACACATGTGGCACAAATGTGAATTATCATGAGGCAAATCAAACTCCTCGTTAATGGCAATACTCGAAAGAGCCTAAGATGCACATTGAGCACCAAGTCAGTGTCTGCTTATATTGTAACTCCCCGGTGCGTGAAATCACTCTATCATATATTATAAAACATAAGCTAATTTGAGAGGTATGCATCATCTCAAAGTTGTCGTACGCCCCTCCTATCATCAGTCCTGGGTGTGAAAGACCATCCATTTAATGTTCGATCTACATTGAATCTGTTAGCATTATTAAATAACCCTGGTTTCAATTTAAAATCAATATCAATTGACTGTGTATACACCCCAAACCGCGCAATATTGCTTGTTTCGGGGGATTTGCTGCACTGTGTGTGTGTTTAGAATAGCCTAGACTTATCTGCATATACGCCATCTTTGAATTAGCAGTTTCTTGTACTTTTTCTACAGTAAAATGTGCTAAATGTTATAAACTGCACGTACAATAAGTAGTGGTTAGAAGAGCCACAATAAATTATAAGACTTTCTTTAATGAGGATGTATCACCATGGTAACCAGAAAGTCTGTATGGCAGGCATATGGGCGATAGTAAATCCTGATGTTCATAAGTTGACTGATTTACATTATGGTATGGACACCAAAATATATCTCTTATACTTACTGTGTAAAATGGCCCCTGGTAAAATGCAATTTTCTCGCATATAAAGCAACAGGTTGCTCCAATCTTGTTTTTCCGAAGAGGATCATAGTCTTAGCATTCCTGCAAACAACAAAACAGTATGGTCAATACAAAATGTTTGAGATATGGGCCACAAAGATAATGTTTGTAGAACACTAACACATCATACAAAATTGATCAGATGAATATTAAATGAAGATTACTAAAATCATTCAAATGTTCTTCTTTTAAACCAAATCTCAAGTAAAATCCATTCAAGTGTGCACATGATTTGTTATAATTTTGTTTCACTGCGTTTATGACTTATTATACATATATGCAAAGCATGCACATAAATTGATCAAGAATTGTTTGCTTCGATTATAGTATTTTAAATGTTTGAAATTTGGCATCTTGGAAATTCACACAATATGTAAGAGCAACCAATCAAAAGAGAAGTGTTTTTCAGCACATAAACCAAAGTTTTCAAGCGCATAACCATATTTCTGAATTTAATACAAAAATTGGTACCACAACATTTCAGACACGGTCATCTTCCATGAACAAACCTACACTATGTCCGTCGGGTCTTCAGTTTAGCGACGATAAATAGATTCTGGCATCAACAGTCTCGATCCAGCAAATCCGATGACGATCGCCCTTAGGATTGATCTCAGAATGAAAGTGTTGATCTGAAAGTACAATTAGACCAAAAATGATTGTTTAATGTTTACATTGAAATGAAGATACTTTTTTAGTAGACAGCAACTATTTTCATGAAATAAATGACATGTGCAATTTGCTGTGTTCAGTAGATAGCAATCTGAATAAAATGAGATGTAGATGCGATCTATACAGTATATTACAACTATTGGCTATCTCAATTCATGTAGATTGCTGTCTAAAGTAGATAGCAACAACAATATAATTATTACATGAAATGCTTAATTTACAGTGTACAGCAGACTGCAACTGTGTATCAATCAATCCATTTATCAATCAAAACTCCTTTCTCCCTGGCTATTCGGACAAAGAGACATGTTTACTGAGAACCTGGCTCTATCAAAGAAGTAAACTTTGTATACAAGTCAGGTGTTCACACCAGGACATCCTGGGTGGAATTCATACACTCTTTAGTGTCGAACCAATCAGAAAGCAAGAAACTGAAATATGTGGAG
>CM069452.1:65040442-65065366 GCA_035610835.1 Ophiura sarsii
CTTATATTATCTTAAAACATACTCAAACACGATGCGGTTATTTTCCAGACCCGTCTGCCATATCTTTTCAAAACTTCCAATTCTCCTGATCCCCTCGATGAGGGCGCACAACATGCAGCGAATATCGTAGTCATCTGGAAGACGTCCGTCATATCACTGCTTTCATTCCACCTGGAAAATAATGGTCAAATAAAATGGCATTTGATTTTATTGATGTCGAACCCTTATTTTTAAATTCTGAAAGTAAATGATATGATTGAACATTTCCGATGTATTTTTCCTTTGTATAGATAAACCATATAAACAATAACTTTCCTAATATAATCCCTATAAAACTTAAAGGGGCACGGAGAGAATGGTGATAAAAATGAATTTGAAAGAAGAAACATAGTTTCAATAAATATAGTATAATAGAACCCTGAAACGTAATATTTCATGGCAGATGGGACAGGGTTGAAGTGATGGCGACTTTTGTCGACTTTTCGCCGGATCTACATCAAAATTACCAGATTGTGTGAAATATTACATGATATACTGCGAATTAATGTAAACGGTTACAGATGGTAGTTAGTATAATGCCTAAGTATTACTTTGATGTAAAAAGCCCAATATAAGGAAAATTGAGCGCGCACTCCCATACGTGTCTCTCAATGCCCCTTTAACGCTGGAGTATAAGTTCATAAAATTCAGTTCCAATGAGTGTACATCAAATAAGGTTCGCAACGCCGCGGTTAATCTGTTATGTTTGAAATACATGCGCCCGCGTAGTATATGCACGAATCTGAGAAACTTTATTGGGGCACATCTGACATACATATTCATGCGGTAATGGATATTAATTAAACGTGTCTTTCAATGTAATCTAAGGTTCGTATTTCCCATTGACCCGTCGGGTTCGATAGATGATGCCACAAAAAGGCCAAGATTAAAACAAATTGTTATCACCAAGTGATGCGCTCAAACTGTTACCCTTATATAAAGTTTCGAATTCGTAAGTAAATTGCACATCTGTAATGAAATATATGACGATTTAGGGAATACCGACCACTACTTTATTTATAAATCGCCCATGACAGGGATCTGTAATGCTCATTAATATCAAAAACACGACTCGTGTTTGACAAGGTACTGAAATTTCCCGAAAAAGCTGATACTTCGAGAAAATTCTTTTTAAAAGTTTTGGTTGTAGAATGCTACCTGTCGCGTACTAGGAACCAGCAAAATCTTCGGACTAAAACATGCAGCAGCAATTAGAATGTTGCATACAGAGGTATTCTGTCATATTGAAATGTGTGCATAGAACATGAGTTATAAACACATTAAACTGGTGGACATGAAGTGTACACAAAGCACACCACACATTTGTTATACACCATTGAGCTCATATTGGTAAAAATGGCTCGTTAAATTGTAATATCTTCCCATTTTTGAGTTAGAAAATGCTCAAAGTAGTGACACCTCTAGCGAGACAGCTTGTCAAGTCCGTTTAGAGCATTTTGAGACCAGCCCAGCCTGACCTACGCTATTAGAAAATATTAATCACACAATATAAGTTTAGTTACCGTGTGGTTGAACATACATTATTTTGAATGGACTTGTTCGAATCTTTTTTTTCACAGAAGATGGAGTTTCTAGGATATAATCACTGCGCAAGCAGTTCTGAGCGGTAGTGTATAACAAGTGGTATATGGATTGGTAGACATTTCTCCAAGTTTCGAATACCGATCGGGTATAACTTTGCATTATGCAGGTATATTGAAAGTCGGAATTTCAAAGTCTGGGAGGCACATCCACGTATGATTTTGGTAGAAGAACCCCCGCCACCCCTTCACGGGGATAAATCGTTCTTAGAAAATGTACCTTGTCATTGTAAAACACATGATTTATATGTGCATTTCTTAGAGCGTGTTTCTGCTGGCCAATGCAAAAAGTAAACGCTAATTAAACGCCAAGTTTCAATTGGTCAGTTTTTAATCCCCTGTTTTACTCGCGAAAAGTTACCGCTAAGTGTATCGATCTTAGTCGATGGGCCACGACATTTGACCTTTTGTAATACCAAACAATGCCACCGCACCTGAAAAATATTGCTTCACAATGTGTATAACCCAGCGTTACACGGTTCACGGCGCAAACCACTAAGATGAATCGCCTTTCTGTTTCTATTGGGTTTATTGCCGATTATTGCCGATTATTGCTGGTTCCAAACCTGGTTTGTGAAGGTTTTTGGGATTACCAAAAATACCGATTATTGCCGGGTTCTGCTTGTTTCTACTGGGAAAACTTAGCGTTTATTAGCGGTTTCTTCCCCAGCAGAAACACGCTCATAGTAACAAAATAACCACGAAGTATTAAAAGGTAAATTGCTTACAATAGTTGTATAGAGTGTACATGATAATCCGGTCACTAACACTGATCCCCAAAGACTAATGCCGGTAACTGTAAAGAGAAAAGAATATACTCGTACGGCGATGAGGAACAAAAACCCTGTTCTACGGACAATTTTTTTTAATACCAAGCTGTTAACTTTTGAGAATCACCGCCGAGACAGACATTTAAGAGTTGGAAAGGCGAGGGGGCCGTAGAGTCAGAAACTTGAGAGCGGAGGTGAACCGGCAGATAAAAGAGCTCCAAAAATCCGACAGTACACTGTTATTTTAGTTCATTTTCAGCATTGTTCACACAACACAACCCCCCCCCCCCCCCCCCCCCCTAAATCGGGGTTATCTTGAAAATATGACAACAATTGAATAAAGAATGCGCATAAAAATCTTAAACCTTGATGACGAAAAAATACCCACAGTTTTGCAAAACGATACAAATCTTGTTAGGTCTTTCGGTTGGTTCCCTTTTTTTTCCGCACGGATTATTTAGTTTATTAATGATTATATTGGACAGAATGTTCATGGTCGTTTTGACCTTTGTTCCCATGCATCGCTATATCTGATAATTACTTTTCCCTGTTTTTTCAACCCTTAGGTCCACTCTTACCAGCTATATCCTTTGGGTATATCTCAAGGTTGAGATTTCTCCGTCATAACTCTAGTGATCTGTTACCAAATGAACAGCTATTAAGCGGGATTTAAGTCTGATAGGTCCACTCTTTCCAGGCAGATCTTTTGGGAATTTCTTAAGGCTGAGATTTCCATCTTAGCTTTATTTCATCTGTTTCCAACTGAACAGGTGTAAGCATTCAAAATTGTTATGTTGTCCAAAAGTGTTTTGAATGCTTTGAGGATATTATTATGTAGTTTCATAATTTGTCAACTTACCAACATTTAAAGCCAAAGCCGGCCCGTACATGACCAAACCCAAAAACAAAAGCTGGACAAATAAATGAGAAAACAAAGCAACCAGAATATTTCGTAAGTTACTATTATGCCATTTTTAATGCATGCGTGAACATACTTATACTATTTCTGTTTTACCTGATCTTATTTTTTGCTTAGATTTATGAAACTGATTGGTCTGGACCTATATGTTCCAGAATCATTCACATTGTTTTCCAGAATCATTCATATTGTTCAAGCAAAATGTAGCGTTTCTGTTTTACAGATTATTTCTATCGATTTGGAATCATAAAATACGAAAGATATGCAATATTTAGCGAAATCACCATCAGAGTGTAACGCTGCCTCATAATTGACAGGGTAGGTAGAGGAAATCACACAGCCTAACAGATGGTACGCACTTCGCGATATGTATAGTAATTGATACAATAATAGCCTCCGTTGTGGCTCACAGGGTATTTTAACCTCAACATTCTATTGAAAGAATTCAAAGAGCATATTTTTCCACTCATCTTACAAGGGAATCACTGGAATTGCTCCTTGTTATCAAGAGTTCTGCCTGTTTTAATAAAAGAAACAATTTTGGCAACTGACCGTGGAATGCTAACAATTATCCATCTGAGTAAGGAGCAAAGAGTACAGATTAATTCAAATTTAACAAATATTTATAACATTCAAACACAAAAATGAATTAAAGTATGGATAACATCCATATTCAATGATATAGAGACTTATGCTTTATTTATTACTAACACAACCCATTTTTGAGCAGCGGAATTCTTAATGAAAAATTAACAGATATATTTAAGAATTCATTTTTATATCAGAAAAAAAAACTGATTTAATACCCGGATTACAATAATATCAAACACTCAATCTGACGAAATAGGGAATGTTACAATGTTGACTATAAACATTGTTTTCCATTTTCAGTATTTAAAGCGTGTTCTTATACCTAACCTTACAATACGGTGATAAACGGGAAAACAAAACATGTATTTATTTTGAGTGTCATTTTCTGTTTCCGTTGTTCAACGTCTTTCTCTCTGACTTTGACTAACAAAAGGGAAACCGATTTCAATAATCATATGCTATAAATGTTGCTATAATTCAGAGCTATAATTATGAAAAATGTCATGAGGCTGACATTCTTATTAGCGATGTTATAGGTGATGAGGTAAAACTTATTGACTGACCCTCGTTTAAATATATTCTAAAATCAAATTATCAAAATACTAAATCGGCCGAGTGCACCAAGTTGGCGTAACTTACTAGAGAGGTAAGCTACCTCGCTAGCACTTATGCCCCAACTGCAGCGTAAATTACTAGAAATGTAATTTGAGAGCAAAACTGGAGAATTATATCAGAATAGTAACTAGCGAGGTTAATATCCATATAATTTAAACTCGTCCCAATATTTGTCGCATGCGCCAAATGTTTACCATATATCAGAGAGAAAAACAATGACGTTACTGGTTTTCCGTAAAATAACAAATGTGTCGTCAGTTACTTACGTCACTCCCTGAGTAAAAATTAACATGGTTAATTTAAATAATGAGCCACGATCGACCTGGTCTGAGAGACAAATAAAATGACGACATTTCGAATCGGAAAATGTCAAAGTTTTTTACAATTTTTTGTTGCCAAAGCTGTTGGGTTTTTGTGCCCCTTTCACCTAGCATATCTCCAACCGAATGTCCGATTGAAATCCGTTATTTGTAATTGAATAGTTTAATGGTTTATGAATAACATGATGCTACTTCTATTATTCATTCATTCATTTATATAAATAGGCGTATTTATTTATTTTATGTATAGATGAGGTGACCGTCGCGTTGTTTACATCAGTAGTGTTTACAAATTGATTAGCGCCTGGTCTAAAGCCATGCTAGAGGTACTAACTAGTCCATGACTACTGCATACATACTATTCGAAAGCAAAACACACATCACTGAGCGCCAATTTTAGGTGCGTACGCATACTGCAGGGCAACCAGATTTAGTACCTGGTCTCTCACTGTGCTTAGGGAAGCAGACCATGACTACTGCATTATTACACCGTAAGCATTGTAAATAATGATCAATCAAGTGTGAATTAAAGCACATTCCCTATAGGTGCGCACGCATACTGCCGGGCACTACGTCACCGGTCACATCATCTATACTTTTATTTATTTGATTTCATGCTAATTAATTTGATTGATTGGTTGGTTGATTGATTGTTTGAAATGATTTCCACAATTTTGTATGCATCATTGTGGATAGTTTTAAAATATTTTATACTAAATTGGTCTTGAATGTATCATTGAGAAAAGTATGCATAAATTGATAATGAATTGCATGATAGAAATCTCCCATTGATCATCATATCTATGTTATCGTCCATCGGGCAAATCAGAAAATTATCATTTAGTTACGGCATAAACCGTTATCCTTCAACTTACTCTTGGGTCCGGTCAGGTGTAATCGTTAGTGTAAATTATTCGCAAGTTACTAGCCTAGTAGCTTACCACGGTTTGGTGCTCTCAAAATTGTGGGTAACGCCTCAGTTACTAGCGAGGTAGGGCTATTTTTCAGCTATTCGCCATTGGTGCGCTCGGCCGTAAATTGTCCATGTTTGCATAACACTGCACAGACTACTTCAATATGTGTGTGCGTCATACAATTACTTTTCTATTATTATTTAAAGTAAGATGTTCTGATTGCTGGCCCGATTTTCAACTTGATATTTTATATTTTACATGAAAATTGAAGCATTCTAAAGTTTGAGTTGCATAACTCCAATGGTTCTTATTTCTTATAAGGTCACAAGAAATTTGCCCATTGAGTAGTTCACAAACTGCCTGCTGGTTATTAACCATCTTTGGTTAGTAAGTCACCACATTTTAGCTTCTAATTTATAAATGATGGGAGAAATATGGGGATTCTTCTGATAAAAACCAATCTTGATGTGAAAAAAAATCATAGCAACAAAAAAGTGATCAGAACATACACCTTCAAGTGACTATGAAAGTAAACCCCTCAAAAAACTTCAAATATTTCTTACAATTACCTATATGTTCGTAGTGTGTTGCACATCAATGAAAGGCGGATGTGTTCAACTTCCCAATGATACCAAAATTGTAGCAATCACTTGCTACAGCCACTTGTTTGAGAATAATGGGTAGGTTTCAATATGAATGTGCAATAATCACCACATCATCTTTCACTGTTTTGAGGAGTTTATTTGACTTCCTTGTTGATCACTTACCATCCATATTATGAAAGATGACACTACACATAATCGTATTCCCTTGTTGAATCGTAGTTCAAAATACTGCAATTTTATTTAAAAGAAAAAGGAGGAAAGATTAAAAAACCCTTTAGATTATTGAAGAGCTTTTCTTATTAAAAGCAATGGTCGAAACAATGCAGACGTTTCTCATCCATAGGGGACATCAGAAGGGCTACGAAATATACGGGTGGGGGGGGGGGGGGGCCGCGGAAACGGCGTTCCCAGTAAGGAATGGTTGAATGTGTATACAATCCCTGATCAGATCTCCAATAAGATATTGAGGAAATGCAGACGACCACACACACTCAACATGTTCAATTTAGGCTAAATCAAATTATTTTCCATCTTCAACCTACTTTATCGCTATCGCTCACCAAACACTACCATGACTACTGCACTGTCTGACGTACTACATGTAGTAGGCTTATGCACTTATATTTACGGTACCAATTCATGAAATTCCGAAGAAGACAAAATTAAATCTCGTGAAATTTGAGTTTCCTAATTATTTATGTATTTGCATCCCCGTCGAATTTGGCACCATTTTGTAGCTAATTCTCTCTTTTACACTGAATGTGCCAAAATCTCCACTATGTTGTGCTCAAAAGTCAACAGAGCATCTCGCTATCACCACTGTAGTAGTCAATGTAATTGCATGAAACCTCCCCACATTCTCAAAGCTTCTCAAGGAAGTGGCTAAGCACAGAAACACTAGTGACTGATTGATACGAATGAGGTATCATCGGAAAGAGGAATACATCAGCTTTCCAATGATATGAAATACAATATGAATATATCACGACAAATTTCAAAAATTGGCTATTGGAAAGAATTTCCAAATTTTGTTGAGATATACAGTCCTGAATTCCATTCATCATGAATCCTGTATTCGCACAGAAAATATTATACTTAACAACTTAGTTCTCAGAATATTTTTTCTCTGCCCTGGAGATCAGAGTGGAAAATCTGAACAATTTCAAGATGGCTTTGTTTTTGAGAATGCTCGAGATTACTGAAGCCAAACCCTCCATTTAGATAGAGGTTGGAGATAGATAGGCCTATTCCTCACATAGTAAATATCTACAAATACCATACACAAGGCCCTTTGCGTGGACTTTCAATTCAAGAGACTGAAATGTCAGTACTTAACGAAATCTTTCGTCCAAATGAATAGGATTTATAAAACCTTTGCCTGACCTTGAAGCTAGATTGCCTGATTGATCTATATCCTGTATCTGGTTTGTCGCTATATCATGTTTGATTTTATTTGCATAATGAAAAATCTACATATTATTTAATAAATGTCCTAAAATACTTTAAAATCGAATTAGTACTTACTTCGTATGCACTTATTATATCCAAGCGAAAAAATATAGGAATCACAAAACGAGACACGAATAATCCAGCGCACAGCAAAGCAGGTATATTCAAACACCAACTAATGCCATGAATATATACTTCCGCCGGTAAACCTAAGACAGCAGGCGAAGATACGAAGCTGGCCATGAATGACATCGCCACTGCGATGGGATTCATGTTACGATTCCCGAGCAAGAATTCTTCGTTTGTTTTCTGTTTGCCTCCCGTGCATGCTTGGTATACTCCGATTGTAACCGATATAAGTAGCATACAGCAAGAACTATGTAGTCCACGATGCCAAATTGCCCGATTGATTCTGCCATCACAATATCAATAAATGGTTCTCTTGATTATCACTCTGTTTTCCTTGTTAGTTGTTATAAAATGACTGTTTGCAACCTGATCTAATAACAACTGTGTTAGTACCATCACAAGTGTCAAACATATGAACTTTATGATTCGTTGACACTCCTGTTATTGAGTATCGATCAACGTTAATATTGCTTCAACTTCCGTGACGATATGCGTCGACTCAGCTGCTCGGCGGCGACGGAAATATGAAGAACAAACCATATGTCCATAATATTTATTAATAGTATCAAATTGGTAAAGCTGAATTGTTATTTAAGGTTTATTGAACAATTCCTCGAAACTAACTCGGCTATCTTTCAAATCGGGAACTATTACAGAGCTTACCTGTATTTAATCTACCAGTTTTGTGGCAGTATCTAAGAAATGTCTGTCTTAAGGCCCTGTCACACCATAGCGTATGGCCTGAACGTGGCCTGAACGTATGCCGACGTATTCAAAAAATAGCTCGAAAATTGTCAGAGTCCAAGAACGTCCAAGAACGTCCAACTTCCCAACGAATTGCGTAGGAAAAGTCGACATCGGTGATGGAATGGACGTATCCATAGTGTATCCATAGCGTATTAAACGTATACATAGCGTATGACTAACGTATTGATAGCGTATCACTAACTTATAACAAACTTATCACAGCGTATCACAGCGTATGCGATCGGCGAGCGTATACCAACGTATGCTTAACGTATTCGAAGCGTATGTCTGCCGTGTTCGACGTATCCTCAGCGTATCCTCGGCGTACAACGAACACGTGACTTATGCCGTTGCAGAAATTGAGTTTCGTACACGGCGGGACAAGTGTTGCCAGTTCAAGTAAACGCAGCCTAGATGATAACTATTAAAATATCTAGAAGGGTAAATCTATAGGTCCAACCTATAACTTACGACGAGTAACGTACCTCTAACGTATGTCAGCGTATGTCAACGTATGTCTAACGTATGTCAGCGTTTGTAAACGTATGTCTAACGTACCACGAACCTATCGGGAACTTATGCAGAACGTACGTCGAGAAATTTTGAACATGCTCAATAATTTTTCGCGGGCTCGACGTGTTCCAAATGTTCACAACGTATCACAGCGTGCTCTTAACGTAAACGACGTATCCCCAACTTACCCCTAACTTGTATCAGCGTACACTAATGTACGCCAACGTATTTTTCGATATTTCGCATACGTTGTCATACGTTCAGGCGATACGCCATGGTGTGACAGGGCTACCGCACAGCTAGCGTATGTACCGTACAGCTAGCGAGCATTCGGCGTTTTGGGAACTTATGGAGGGTTTGAGTATATAAATGGGTCCCTTGAGTATCTCATCCTCACTTCTTCATGGTCTGTCGTGCTGAACACATCAACCCATCATCATACGCTACGAATACGCTACGCTACGTTAAGTATACGTTAAGCATACGTTAGTCATACGCTCCCATACGCTCGCATACGCTGTGATACGCTGTCATAAGTATGTTATAAGTTAGTGATACGCTATCAATACGTTAGTCATACGCTATGTAGACGTTCAATACGCTATGGATACGCTATGGATACGTGAAAGGGCCTTACACGATCGCCCGGCATAAGGTGAATACGTGAGAATACGTCGAAACTCGTTGGAAATACGTCAGGCATACGTTAGACATACGGCACATATACGTGATCAACTCGTTATCACTACGTTGGCTGTACGTGTCCCCGTCAGCCTACGTTCATCAACGTATACCAACTTACGAGTAACGTACGAGTAACGTACCACTAACGTATGTCAGCGTATGTCAACTTATATTTAACGTACCACAAACTTACCGGGAACTTATGCAGAACGTATTAAGCACACGTTACGTCGAGAAATTTTGAGCATGCTCAATATTTTTTCGCGGGCTCGACGTGTTCCAAATTGTCACAGCGTATCACAGCGTGCTCTTAACGTAAACGACGTATCCCCAACGTACCCCTAACTTATATCAGCGTACACCAACGTACACCAACGTATTTTTTGATATTTCGCATACGTTGGCATACGTTGAGGCGATACGTTATGGTGTGACAGGGCCTTTACATATATATATTAACTGGCATACTGTTAAAGTTGTAATATACAAAAGCCGTTTTCGCCTTAAGGCCCTGTCACACCATAACGTATCGCCTCAACGTATGCCAACGTATGCGAAATATCGAAAAAATACGTTGGTGTACGTTGGTGTACGCTGATATAAGTTAGGGGTACGTTGGGGATACGTCGTTTACGTTAAGAGCACGCTGTGATACGCTTTGACAATTTGGACCACGAAAAAATATTGATAATTTCCCCAGACATTGTAGCTGAACTTTACAAAATTATACCAGAGATTGTTTTATTTTTTCCTTTATATATTGGTTATTTTCATGGTTGTTTTCAAATCCCTATGGATTCTTTAATTTTACAGCAAAACTAAAACCATTGCACAACATAACGAAGACTACAAAGTAGAAATTTAATATATAGTTTAGTTTTCGAATTCTTTTTGGAAAAGTGAAATTTAGGTTTTACAGCAAAACTAAATCCATTGCCAAACATAACAAAGATTACAAAGTAGAATTTTAATTATATGGTTTAGTTTTCGATTTTATTTTCAAGTGACATTTAGGTTTTTCTTAGATATTCATGTATATCAACCTATAGTGTGTCATCTAAAACATTTTCCAATGTCCACAAATATTATAATATCCACAATGGTATGCATCAAAAAGCACAAATAACAATGTGATGGGAAACAACGGTCTAGGTGAACAAAATGAGAGAGGAGAACGTCTTGTTGATTTCTGTGATGAGAATGGGTTTGTGATCGTGAACACCTCTTCAAGCAACACACAAGGAGACTTTATACATGGTCATCACCTAATCAGAAAACCAGTAATCATATTGATTACATTCTTGTGAATAAACGATGGAAATCAAGCTGTATGTACGCGAAGACCTATCCAGGGGCGGATTGCGGATCTGATCATCAACTTCTTGTATCCGGCATGAGGCTCAAACTAAGAAGAATAAAATGCCAAAGTAAGCCAGCCAGACTTGATATGACTCAAATCAGTGAACAATACAGAGTGGAATTAAAAAAACAAGCAATTCCAGACCCTGTTCAAAACTGACCCAGAGGAGTCTTCAACCGAAGAGCTGTGGCAGGAGATAAAAAAAACAGTGACGGAAACAGCACAAAAATCAATACCCTAGTGCAAGCGTAAGAAGAAACCCTGGATCACAGAGCAAGTCTTTAATCTGGCACACCAACGTCGGAAGACCAAAACTAAGGGTCTCAAAAAATAAGAACAACCTGAAAGAGTACCGGGAGCTTAACAGGAAAGTCCAACCACAGACGAACTTTTGGAAACGAACTTCAAAATCTAATATACAGAGGGAAAGCAGCCAGTGAGAGTTTGGGCTCTTCCTGAATGTTAAGAAGACCAAAGTCGTGATCTGTGGAGATAACAGCAACCAACAAGTGAGAATCGATAACAATAAAGTAGATTGTGTTAACACCTTCATTTTCCTTGGATCACTCATTCTTAAAGATGGTGGATTCTCGGGGGAGATAAAAAGGCGACTTGCAATGGCTAAAACATCAGCAAATGCGCTATCAACCATTTGGAATGATAGAGGAATCACAAAGGCCACAAAAGTAAGCATTATGAAGGCATTACTCTTTCCAGTTGCAACATATGAAGTTGAAACCTGTTATGTGGGAATTGCGAAATGTGGTGTTTGCGCAAGATGTTAGGAATATCATGGAAAGAGCTTAAGACCAATGAATTTGTCAGAAGCCAGATTGGGGACCAAACTTCTCTGTGTAATAAAATCATGCGCAACAAACTGCAATTCTTTGGACTTATTGCTATGACGAGAAGGTGACAACCTAGAAAAGGTTATAACTCAAGGAGCTGTCGAAGGAACTAGTAAACGTGGCAGACCAAAACTCCGCTGGACTGATGGCATTAAGGATGCAACAGGTTTATCTCTTATCTCTGCACATCGCATGTCACAGAATAGACAACGATCATGACGATAGCGCTCCATCATCAATAGGGTCACAAAGTATCAGTCATGATTCATAGAACGACGACGTCGATTTAAGGTAGCTTTAGTTAATTGATCATATCTCAGGATTGATCAAACCAAATTAGATGAAATAAACGGCATGCAAAAGCTAAGCGTTTAGTCTATCAATATGTTTACAATTGTTACACCAAATTGTAGTAGTTCATGGTCAACAAGTTTGGTGAACACGTGCAAGGTTTATTTTGAGACACCATGTACTTTACCACAAATGGTTATTTCCATATGGTCTGAACCAAACACTTTGTCTTTGATGACCCTAATGATTAAGTTATAGGTTAAGGATAGGATAGGGCATTTAATGGCCTTTAGAGTGCAGAACATCTAAGATGAACAAATAAAAACCACGATAATGTTGTAAATTTTTTTTTAATTGTACTCACTACAAAATTGAATTGCGTCTGTATTTGTAACTGTCCTGACGACTTTGTACTGGTCGTGTTGAATCAGATCACATGGGGTTCATGAGTATAACAATTTTTAAAAAAAATGTACAATTTATCAAAGGCGACTGTCAATTACAAGATGACCGTCAGGTCCTGGGTTGCCACAGGAGAACTTTGGAGACTGCTTCCTCTTCTCTTCTGGCACAGTGGCCGGCAAATTTTAATCTCCTCCGTCTTAGCCTCTCTGATATTGGTAGCAGGTTCTCATATAGATCTTTGTTGGTGGTGTGAGATTGCCATGATACATTAAGTGCTTTTCTTAAGAGGCGAGTGTAGCAACCATCTTGACTACCAAACAATTCGTCGCTGTTCTGACATACCGGCACATCACAACAGAAATAAGTAAAGAGATGTGCCGGTATGTCAGAACAGCGACGAATTAGTCGATGTCTTGGCGTTCGTAGTTTCTTAAATCAATAGCAAAATCAGTTTCAAACCAATTAAATAGCTTTTTCAATAGGGAAATCCAGAAACATTTGAAATGGTTGACTTATCGAGCTAGCTGCTCTAAAACGGGATTTGACATCCCAATAACCATAGATATGTACATTGTATATTTTTACATTCAACATTTTGTTCATAAGATATCGTATGATATGATAACTTATGATATTATATCATAATTACAAAATATCATATCATATCATATCATATCATATCATATCATATCATATCATATCATATCATTTCATTTCATTTCATTTCATTTCATTTCATTTCATTTCATTTCATTTCATTTCATTTCATTTCATTTCATTTCATTTCATTTCATTTCATTTCATTTCATTTCATATCATATCATATCATATCATATCATATCATATCATATCATATCATATCAATATCATAACACATCACATCACATCACATTACATCACGTCACGTCACGTCACGTCACGTCACGTCACGTCACGTCACGTGTATAGTCATGACATCAAAATATATCCACACAACTATACAAAGGTAAAATAATCCATTTCAGTCGAAATGAAAATGAAACAAACCACCAATTATCAAGTTTACCTGTGGAGTTTGCTTTAAATAAATTAGAAATCTTTTATTTTTCTCGAAACATTGCGAATTGATAGAATCGTCCAATGCGATCTGAACGTTCCATCAAAGCAACATTACCAACATTGATTATATAGATTTTCATGACCGTCGATAGAATTTGTCTAAGTGACTTAGACTAAGTCAGTCTGCATGTCCGATGTACTCCGTAGATACCCATCAGCTAATATTGAATCATCCATGTACATTACTAAATTTCCGATCCACCTATGCGAACTAGTGAATAGGCTTATATCATACAGAAAGACGACCTTATCCCTAACCCTAAAACGTGGCAGTGGGGATGGAACGAAGAACAGGAGGAGGGGGTTAAATACAAAATGGGAAAAATTATGTCCGCCGGCCCCGGGAATTGAACCTTGGTCGGCCGCGTGGCATGCGAGATATACAACCACTCAATCACGGGGGGGGGGGGGGGGGGCTTCACAGGCTACAAAATCGGAGACCATATATACCCGTATTTTAGTGCTACATGAGATAGAACTTGTGCGCGCGCAAGCCAAGTGGTGCTGGCCGTGTTGTTTCTGTATGGCGTAGTAGTGTTAGGGTTATATGGAGGGTGATCGGTTTGTCACGGACGGACATTTTGGAAAACATTTGAAAAAAAACTGCCTATAAAAAGTAACTACTAACATTTACAAAAATGTTTTATGTTTTATGTTGAAGATTATCATCAACTCTATTGAAATTGATAAAAATTAAGTAGGTGTGGTTTGTTACTAAAAATAGAATGAACAAAACATTTGCATCACGGACGGACAAGATTGAAATCGGGTTCTTTACTTTTATGTACTCTTTTTCTGTTTCTATCTAAGACATTAGTTACTCCACAATTCTTTTCAGGCTAAACAGTATCAAAGCTATATGACTTGATTACCTGATACACAGCTGGTGAAAGCTGACCTTTTTTTTTACAAGAGAGGGCTGACAATTTGTGTCACGGACGGACAATTTTGGGAGTCACGGACGGACGCAAATGTTCTCCGCAAGAATAACTTCAAAATCACTTTTTATTCATACTTTGCATGAAGTTTTTGTGAAAAAATGTCATCATATACTACAAAATAGAGAGCAAATGCATGTTTATTTATTTATTTATTTATTTGAACATACACTTTTACAACAGTGGCACCCGTCTACCCGACGGTGCGTTCATATATACATACAATAATTGACAAAACGAAAGAACATTAATAATAATTATATAGTCATGTATACAATAGTCTCTAGACTCACTTTGAGTTCATAATATTACATCTAACAGCCCACGCGCGTTTAAGGTATGATTTGCAGAATTGGTCAAGGATAACATATGCAGAACGGGCATCTTTAGTGTGTCTGTAAGGCGTGGTGATATTAATTGGACAACCGAGCATTATATACAATTTTGAGTCCAGATTACTGATAATAAATTCCAGCCAAACATCACTAAAACCATTGTTGCATAGATTATTTTCGAGTTTGAGATATTCCTCGACCCTTATCTCATTTAGTGATCTACATGTAAATAAGAAATGTCTTAAGTCTTCCATTGAATCATCCTTACAAAGCATACATTTACCATCCTTATTATTTGAAGACCATTTGCGTATTCTATGTTCCAATGGAAGCGTGTTTGATCGCGCTTTGAATTTTAGACTACAACCAAAGAAATCAGTTTTGTCTAAAAGATAGTCTTCCAATTGAACGGTGTTTTTAAACTGCAAATAGTCGCTAAGAGAAGATTTTTCCCTAACACTGTTACTCCATACATTGTGACAGACAATCTTATTAATGCGCTTAAATGTGTTGACCCAGCGTGGACTTGTGGGGGCGTCATTAATAATGTATTCCATGTCGCATCTTTTAAGCGTATCTCTAATCGACGACAACCATTTGTACCTGATATGGTCCATGTCGCAGTTAAGATTCATTAGAGCGTTTAACATAAGTTTTGGCCAACGGTGCATCTCTAGATTAGAGAGTCGTGCAAGATACTTCATTCTGTGAACTTCTTGAAGGGAGGTGATGGGGTTCCATCCCAAGTCGCCATAGAGGGCTACGCCTGGCGTGTTACGGGGTGCCTTCAAGATATATCTTGCCATTTGTAGCTGTAAGTTCTCTACTTTGTTGCTATCAGCCTTGCTACCACAAGTCCATACTGAGCATGCATAGTTAATAGAGGGAACCGCTAAAGATTTCCAAAGAATGTTACCATAATAAATCCTATTGAAATTATCGTGACTATCAACGATCGATTTTATATACGCGATCAACCTATTGCCTTTCTTAACAACTTCATTGACATGAGTGTGATCAGACAAATTTCTTGAAATGTGGACCCCTAAGTATTTATAGTGATCGCACTCGGAAATCGATAGATTGCCTAGTTTCCAGAGTTTAGTTTTATCTGTACGTTTGCCTACCACCAATACCTTAGATTTATCAATATTAAAGTCTAATTTCCAGGTTCGTGAGAAAGTTGATGCAATGTCTAGCATCCTTTGCAATTCGACTGCGTTATCTGCTATGAGAACTACATCATCAGCCCAAAAAAGACAACCTGTTTGCACATTACATGTACGAACCCCCACCCCTTCTTTCCTTATGAGCCTAGCTAATTCATGTATGTAAATGCAGAATAAAATTGGTGAAAGCACACATCCCTGTTTTACACCTTCTTCCACCTCAAAAAAATCTGTAATAAGATCACCAAACTTAACATTAGATTGAACATTCATATATAGACTACTAATAATTTTCCACATACTGCCCCGAATACCCAACTTCCATGCAAGTGATAACAAACCGTCCCGCCAGACCGTATCAAAGGCTTTACTGAAATCTAGGAAGGCTAAATGTGTAGATTTGTTCTCAGCCAATCGCGTTGCTGCTATACTTTTCAGGGAAAAAATATGATCCTCGCATCTGTAATTCTTCCTAAAGCCTCCCTGTATTTCCGAAAGAAATTGGTGGTCTTCAACAAAACATGAAATTGATTTAGAAATTATACGATTAAACACTTTAGAAACACATGAAGTTAATGTGATACCCCTGTAGTTATTAAGATTACTCTTATTACCCTTTTTATGGATTGGTATAATAATACCTTTGTTCCATTCTTGTGGCGTGCTTTCAAGCTGAACAAGTCTCTGGAAAAGTTGAAGGATTGATCTGTTGAGACCATCCCCGGTGGTGATTTATTCAGTCTGTGTAATACATTTTGTCTTTTCCCAACATATCAACATTCAATATATATACATGTATGACAAATCCAAGTTCCCAACCTCACCATTTGGGTGAACATTTTCTCACAATAAACTTTTATACATATCTTTAGGCCATTGTTTTATAGCATTTAAATTCATTTGCCATCCAAGGAAAGAAGAAACACTTTAAGTTGAGTTACTTGTTCATACCAAGATTAGTGGATAACAAAGTACATGCTTTTCATTGTGTGTTTGGGTTTCCTTCTTATAGTAACTAGGACAACTTTTATCAAAACACATGTCAAAACACATGTGTGCAAAGCTTCAATTTAATCTTCATCTCTTGCATATAATAAAACACATTTACAGGCTTAAACTTGTAAGTGAGATGTCACAATTTGTTGATCTGAGGCATAGTTCAACTCAATTGAAAATAAAACCACTTCAATCTATCGAAAACAGGGCTGCTAGACTGATCTTTAAATCAAATTGGAGGGAACAATCTTTTTCAAAAGTGCAATATTCTGTATGTCATTTTCTTTGTGTATCTTATGCTGTATTATAATGTATATATGTGCAATGTATGTTTGAGTACCAAATAAATTCAATTCAATCAAACATGTTACATGTGACACCGTCAAACATACTTGCTTGATCTTATAAAAACTCATACTCAAAAGTCTGAAGATATATCTTTGATCATGTGTCGATAACCATCTTCTTGTTTCAAACAGAACTCATGTACATCGAATGGAGACAAAGCTTTCAACCATTCAACCACAGTAACTATCCACATGTCACCTAACTTCAATATTTTTAAGGCAAACTAAAAACGTAACTTTTTCCTAAGTAATATTGGTTGATGCTTTATGTTAGATTTTAAAAATATTTCATGTTTTAGTTTACATTGTAATTATAAGATTGTAAATTTTAGATGTACATTGCAGATTAAGATGTGGCCTGAAGTCATTTTTTGTTAATTGCTTTGATCATTCTATGCTTAAAGGGGGCATTAAGAGATGTGGTGGAGGCAGCGCCCTCAATTACAAAAATGTATGATAAAAACTGGGATTTGTATATTTTTACAATTGTATTACATGCATGAACTTATACCTATAAGGATTAAGAAAAATCAGCCCTCTTTTTACAACAAAACGTCGATTCAAAAATGCTGGTAGAGCCACAACCAGCATTTTACATGGTTAGGGGTGGTATTCCAACATATTTAAAACATTGCTTTATTCTAGTTTTGCCGGGTTTTATTTTAGTAGAAACAACAGTAATGGCAATTGTCAATGTTCATCTTGAATTCTGAAGTAAATTAATTAAAATTTAAAAAATTCAACATGACATTGCGTCCCTTTAATAGCAGTAAGTTATAGGCGCTAACATCTAAAATTAAAAAATGAAGTCATTTGCTTATTTGCGCATTGTGAACCCTCAGCAGATCTTCTTTGGTGAATCTGTAGTATAGCTTGCGCTTGTTAACCTTACTGTACATGCTGAAATAATGCTTGCAAATAAAAGGGGTAGCATGAGATCAGTTAAAAGACACTGTTTAAAATTGCCCCATATAATAAGTGTATTTTTAAAAAAAGCAAGTAACCGCATTGAAATCAGAGAGTATCATTGGAGATGTTAGCACAAAATTAATTTTAAGCTTTGTCAAAAGTTGCAGGCTTTTCTTCATGAAACTTTGAAAAACTCAAAACACTGTTGGATGCCTACGTGTATCCATTATCACTAACCTTTAATTACACAATTAATCGAACAAAAACTTATCAAAGAAGGGCAAAAATTGTTTTAAAAAGTTGTATCACAGCATACAGTCTTTTACACAATTAATCGAACAAAATTTATCAAAGAAGGGTCAAAATTGTTTTAAAAAGTTGTATCACAGCATACAGTCTATTTATATGATGATGCAGCAGGTCTATCCCTTGCCATTTATGGTAAGAGGGGCAGGATTCAGCTTGGCATTTGCACTCAGAACTGAATAATGTCCGTCCGTGACAAAATTTGTGTCCGTCCGTGACAACTTATAATCACTGATTTAACTTATTTATTGACGCCATTGTTAAGTTTCATTTCTACATGGGAAAGGGGGTACATAGGGGAGATAGCTCACTATGTTTTTATTTTTTCTCTCTTTCCTTGAAAAAAGTTGAAAAACGTTAAAACTTTTTTTGCGTCACGGTCGGACAGCTCTGCATCAAAAAGGTATCACAAGGGCAGGGTAATTACTTCCCAGAACTTTTTTCTAAAATATATTTCTTATTTAATGGATAAATGTGCCATCTATCAATTTTTAAATTAAAAAAATTGAAAATGTTTCATTAACATAAAATATGGCAAGGTCAACTTCTACTGAGAGTGTCCGTCTACACGCATCTTGTTTCTACCCCTTGGGCAATAATGAACTGTTCCGAAAACTTTTTCGATTTTTTTTTCTTTTTTTCGAATGCAGTTTCAGTTAGCCAAGATGTTGTCCAATATTGTACATTTCAATATCAATATCAAAAAGTAATTTTTTTTACACCAAATGTGAACCTTGAACCGATCACCCTCTATGGTATTTCAAAAGATAGAGATTGGCTAAAAAAGAACGATCAAAACATACACAATTCATGTTGCGTTTGCTCCCGAGAGTCGGGTGTTAATTAATAGCAATTTCTCATTTTGAAATGCTTGATATTTAAAAGAAATTGTTACGTGCTCATACACCACTGACTGTATCGCACATTTCACTAATAATTATCGCATCCACCCATGCATTCTTTGTTGTTTTAGAACCAGCAGCAGAACCAGAAAAGCCCCCACCAACAGACGCAGAAATTGAACAAGAACTAAACAAGAGACAGAAGGAACTGACACAAGAGAAAAATCATTTGTCATCACGCCTAGAGTCATACAAAAAAAAGTCCAGAATATGGAACAAGAGTTAACAGACATGAAGGGCGAGCTGGACACACTGAAGGAAGCGATAGGGCTACCAACAAGCTCGGAATCACATCATTGTCGTACGAAGTCCTTACTAAGTGGCATTAAAGCAGATGCAAAAGTGTTTCTACTCAATAATGGACCTTCTACTGACCTTCCGAATGATGTGATTTGAATTTAAGAAGGTGAACTCATCTACGATAAGATATACCCGAAAAAAGGAGTACGACACAATCACCGGAAGATGTGTATGAATTAAGTAATACGAAGTGACCAATGGTAATCATCTCGGAGATGACTCCATCTTATATATTTCGGTGACATCGCCATATTAGGGATAAGGTCAATGAATGAACTTTGTCTTATCATATCCTGAATTAGATTGTTGTATGGCATCCTTACTTGCCACTTATATGCTGCTAACACTATAAACAATTACTGAAAGCGGTCAATGGATCCACGACATATCCTGGATGTAGTCAGACTCACGCGGGCGCACTTATGATCAGCTCGTTGCGCTTGCGCATGCTTCACAAAATACCGGTAACCAATCAGATCCGTGAGGACGAGTTTACGTCATGCGCATCATGGACGTAAGTTTTACTGTATTGGGATGATGAATGTTCAACCTCATACGGCGGGCGTCCATTGTTTTTAAGATCCTTTATTATCCGAAACCTAATAGCAAACTTGTCTTCTGTTTAAACCGTTTACCTATTCAACATTCCATATATTTGGCAGGTACATTTAGCCTATACATTTAGCGCAGTTTAACCACGCAGAGAAATACAGCATATTAGTAGGACGCGTGCCGAGAGAATACTTATTTCGTTGAATTGTTAACGACGATGCCGCGTTTCCGTGAAATTTGGTTGTAGATGTAGATCTCTATTTGGAATGTGATAACGCACATGATATTCAGAAATTTCACATTCATATTAATAAATACATTTCTTAGGAAGCACCCATGATAACCGCACTTGGCAATTATAATTTCCCACTGTCCGTTCTGTATGCCCTATATCGCAATCATTGAATTTGTGAGAACCTCTGTCCGTTCTGTATGCCCTATCATCATCATCATCGGTCGTCCTTGGACGGAATATTGGAAGCAGCAGTTACAAATTTCCTCCAAGCAAGTTTATCCAACATAAGCTGTTGAACTTCATTGGGTTCAAGATCAAGGTCCTTTGAGATGCTGTCAGGATAGGTGGTGGATCTCCTGCCACGGGATGAATGGCCTTCACTTGGAGTCCAGAAAAGCACTCGGGAGACAGGTTGATCGGATGCTCGTAGGCAGTGTCCAGCAAACTGGAGCCGTCGCTTCCTTACTGAGTTAGCCAGCGGAGGAATTTCACCATACACCTCTTCATTAGTTTTGTGGTCTCTCCAACTGATGTTAAGGACTCTCCTCAGCAACTGTGTGTAGCATCCATTTATTCTGTCCTCAAAAGTCTTTGTAACTGTCCATGTCTCTGAACCATATAGTAGAATACTTTCCACGCAAGCTCGGAAAAACTTGATTTTAGTTGGCCTATCAAGTTTAGATTTCCATATCTTCTCCAGCTTGTTGCATGCAACCCAGGCTTGAGCTTTCCGGCACTTGAAGTCATGGAAAGAGTCTGGCATTGACGATCCTAGGTACTTAAACTCCTTGATGTTGTCAAGTTTGGCACCACTCAGAGTTGTGACATTTGTGGAGGATGGGATGCCGACTAGCAGAGTCTTGGTTTTTCCAACATTAAGGTGCAGGCCAACACAGTTTGAAGCTTCTTCGATATGCTGTAGCAGAATTTCAGCTGACTCAATGGATGAAGACAAGAGTGCTATGTCATCAGCGAAGTCCAAATCATGAAGGCGTAGCTCTGGATGACGTCTACTCTTCCTTCTCTCAAGAACGATCCCGGTGGATTGGTTGATGTCCTTCAAGGCATGCCGCATGATGTAATCTACTACCACTATGAAGAGGAATGGAGCAAGGGTGTCTCCTTGTAGAACTCCAGCCAGAATCTCGAAAGGTTCGGTATCACCGTCTGCAGATATCACTAAGGCAGATGAATCTGTGTAGATAGCCTTGATTGCATCAATGATGACTCCTGGAATACCATACGCATGTAGGATTTGGAACATCCGTTCACGATGGATCGAATCGAAAGCTTTTGAGTAATCTATGAATACTACTGCCAGAGGAAGATTCTTTGTCTTCATGCCTTCAATGATACGTCTCAGAGCCAGTATTTGAGAGACGGTTGATCTATGCTGTCTGAAGCCATTCTGGTTCCAACGCAGCAAGGGGTCAACAAATGGTCTTATCCTGTTTAATACCATCCTGTTGAAGAGCTTGGCTGCAATACTGGTAAGGGTGATGCCCCTGTAGTTGGTTGGTTTTGATAGGTCCCCTTTCTTTGGGATGGGAATGATTCCACCTGTTGACCATTGCTTAGGTTTCTCTTGGTGTAGCAGAAGATTGTTGCACAGATGAAGAAGGTGGGGTTTAAAGGTGTCCGACTTCCAGAGCTCAAGTGGAATGCTGTCCAGTCCTAAGGCACCTCCTGGTTTTGACTGTGAAAGCGCTTCTTCCATATCAGCTAACGTAAATTCTGAGGTTGAGATTGGTAGTGTATCATCAACCACCTTGGAGATGGTGAAGTCTCTGTCTGGTACTGTTGGTGGTTTCCCAAGAAGAGTAGAGAAATGCTTCAACCATGAACCTTTCCTGTCATCTGGCGTTCCTGAGAGCATAGATCGCTTGCTATCCTTTCTTCCACTGATGTCGTCCACAATTTTCCAAGCAGTGCTGTGTTTGCTGGAGAGAGAAGCTTGTTGTACCTGCTCGATGCTGGACTCCAGTAATGCTTTCTCCTCTGCTATGTACGCATCTGTCAACTTTTGTTTGGCCATGTTTTTATCCACCTTGGTTGACGAGATGTAGGCTTCTCTTGCCGCTTTTACTTTCTGGGTCTGTGATATGCTCTTGAAAGTATTCCTTGGTTTCTTGGGCAAGATTTCCTCTGCTGCCTTGATGCAGGAAGATTGGAGGAGGTCGTACTTCTCTTGGAATGGCATGGTGCTCTTCTCTTGGGCCAAAGGATCAAAGAAGTTGGATACTTTGATGGTATATTCATCCTGGAGGTCTCTGTTGAAACACAGTGCTTTGAAGTTCAAGGACCGTGCTGCATTAGGCGGCTTCTTCTTTGGAGCACGCAGACGTAGCTTTACCATCGCTGTGATGATTCTGTGGTCAGACCCCACTGTTACAAAGGTGTTGTATGCCTCTACATTTTGCACAGAGTTTACCCATTTCTTCCTCACCAGAATGAAGTCCAGTTGTGCCTTTGTGGTGTTTGGGTACTGGAATGTCCACAGCTTCCTGCTCGGCTTCCTGAACTTGGTATTTGTGACAACAAGATCGAAGCTGTTGACAAAATCTAGAAGAAGGATGCCATTCCGATTGGTGGAATCATGGTAAGAGAATAGAACTTCGCCTGTACCAAGTTTTGCATTGAAGTCGCCACCAATCAAAACCATGTTGTGTGCGGGGATGTCTCTCATCGCATCTGAGAGGTTCTTGTAAAAGGCGATTACATCCTCTTCTTTGGAGCAGTTTGTAGGGCTGTAGCAGCACATGATGGTTGTGGCTGGATTCCCTGTGAAGGAGGCAGTAATGATCCTATCAGAGTGTTTCTTGACCTCAGTAAGACATTTCATGGTGTAGTGGCTCATCAGTAATCCTATCCCACCAATAGCAGCTCCACTCTTATTCCTTGTTGCTGAGGATGTTACCAAGGTGTACTTTTCAGATACCTTTGTATAATCTATGTCAGCATCGTGTACCATTCGCAATAATTACTTTGAGAACCAATGAATCACAAAACATATAGCTCTTAAGTCGTTAAGAATTGCTAATAAATTGCTTGGAATGAAATTGCATGTGCCACTAATCCATCTCATCTTTTAAACATTGCATTTTTTCATTGATTCATTCTGAAAAGTGTGATAAATTGGTAAATAATGTGAATTTCTTATTGATATTTTATGGCATAAAAGTGTATTTAAGTGTCCTTTCACTGTCTTAATTCCATGTAAATCTAACCCCGGCCCCGCACATTTTAAGATACAACTTGTTGAAGCGAGGCATGTCAGAAACTGCTGCCCCCATTAGTCTTTGGAAATACCGCCCATGCAATGCATTTGCCGTTCGGGCCTTACATTTTACAGGTCAAAGGTTTTTTGTGTGGAGATTTTGATAAATATAACCATGAAGCTCAATATCAGTCAAAAATAATAACCTTCATTTTTTTTTCAATTTACAATATAACAATTTTTAGCAAAACTAACAAATAAAGGCATTTTTTCATAATTTTCGCCATTATTTTAAAACTGCACCACTTTCAATTTTCACATCCACCCTAGCGATGACCCCTAAGTATTAACCTATCTCATACAAGTGAAAGTTTTCTTCTAGCCTTCCACTTAACCCTGCACCTTAAGTGACGCACCATTAGATATCCAGGGGTGGGGTGGGGTGGGGGGGGGGGGGGGGGGTGGGGTGGGGTGGGGGGGGGGGGGCATGAAGTTTAAAAAAAACCTTTACCCACCTGCAGTAAAAAAAAGAAAATCCACTTACATAAAAGATAATCTGCTCATGGTAAAAAAGAAATAAAATGACCTGCTCATGGTAAAATATAATATATATATATATATATATATATCACCCCCTTCTCAATTGGCAAAAATATAAAGTGCTACTTTACAAAAATGCCTAATCAATGCATCAACACAATCATTACTGTATCAAAGCTGGTAAAATACTTGTTTCAACAAATATGCTCTCTAGACAATAGCATTTTCATCACGTTTATAGTCTGTATCGAAATGATTGTAACCCAACATCTATCCAACA
>CM069452.1:65065466-65156361 GCA_035610835.1 Ophiura sarsii
TGTCGAAAAAATTAATACACCAGTAAAAATAATTAAGTCCTTATAAGCGGGATAAATTGTTTAGCGTCCTCCCCGCTTCAATTTTTTTCTTCTTTTATCTATATTATTTATAGTCATAACTTTTTGTGTTCAGGTGTTTCAGAGTTTTAGATGTCTGTAACAGCTTTGTTTCTTTCTTGTGTGCAGTTTTGTGGTGCTCTCTCCGCCTACCATGAAATAAAAAAGTTTAGAGGTCGGGCCTCCTCTTTATATTATTAAGGTTCGCAAAGTTTATCGCTAATAAGGGCGGTTTTGCGCTAAATAGTTTTTTAAAAATACTTTGCCTTATAAGAATAATATGTTGTAATAGATATAAACATGTCGAGAGACAACAAATAAATAAATATGTATACATATTCATACCTAGGCCTAGTGGTACATTTTTTGTTCGAACTTAGATTGCATTTTAAAAAGTGGGGCGAAGAGATACACATGCTCCGAGCCTATAAAATTAATAGGCAACAAAAAATGGTGAAATCGTCGCCGTAACAGGGGTGAGCCTCTCGCCTCGCCCCTTGACGCGTACATCCCCGTAAGACACTTTTGCCCAAGGGGGGCCGGGGGGGGGGGGGGGGGGGGGGGGGGGGGAGGGGCGTTTTCACCTAAAATTTTCGTAAAAGGCTGCCCCAAATTTTTTCCAAGTCAGTCACCTCGTGAATTTCACGTAAGTGGGGGGGGGGGGGGGGGTAGAAGTCAAAAAAAATCGCACGGACACAGAATTTAGCAGTCCAAAAAGCACTGTAGTCAATGTTTTATGAGTAGTTTTACTATACTATCATTGATATTTGAAACTAAGAAAAACGCAATTTTTACCTTAAAAAAAAAAGGGGAAAAAAGAAGAAGATTTTCAAGGAGGGGGGGGGGGGGGGGGGGGGGATCGCAACCGTCGCCCCCATCTGACGGGCCTGGCGTATATATAAATGTGGTAATGGAAGTCAAGTTAAATATTTAGTGTTAGCAGGTCGAGACAAAAATAATTTAATGAGCTACACCATAACGCGGGAGGTCGCCCTCCCCCTCCTCCTTTTGGTGGGGTTGGACACCCTGCTCCATCTGGTCGGAACAGGGTTGCCAAACATACTTTTAGTATCAATCAAGCTCTTGCAAACGATATGTAGCATTATAGTTACGTCACTTTAGTTATAAAATGTTCAAACAAAGATATTCATAGAAAATCGTTCAAATATCGTCATTCCGCAGTCAATCCAAACCCCACTATGGATGATATACAAGAATCGATAGTTCGAGGAAGGCGTTTTGATAATAAATATGACAGAAAAATCATAAAAGTAATTCTTATTGATCCGTGACTTAGTAAACCATGCCATGAGTAAACTCAATAATTAGCACTCATTCAAGATTTCAATCCATCTCACATCAGACGCAATTTGTCATCTCAAGTGGATCATCCTGCTTCGCCGCGATAATTCCATTTTGACTCCCCCTCGTCCACTTCTCCAGATAAAGGGGGCGGGAACCCGTTCATTGTCTGTTCATTGTAGTCCGTCATCCAGCACGTTTACCTCTTTATAATTTCAATAGCCGTCCCCGCCCTCTTTATAAAACCCCTTTTACCGCTATTGTCGCATGGCGGCTCATCTCCCGTCAATCTTCCTGATGTAGAATGCTGATGAATTGATTACTGTCAGTCATTTTACGCAATGAGAGTTTACAAATCAACAATCACAAAAACCAATACCACGGATGCCAGCGTGCTTATAAGCATTTTTAATAACAATTGTAATCTATAATATTTTTATAAACCGGTTGAGGAAATTCCACTAACTACATACTTCAGAAATAAATACCCGTCTACTTTATCTCTAGCTTTTAGGCTAGAAATCATGATTGATCGAATCCAAAATCAGAATTTCATTGTATTTATATTTGAAAAATGCTCCGTTTTTTTACTCTTCTTCTTGTATTTTATAAATATATGCTTCAATCCAAGTTTTCATATTATGTCAAGCTCTAATAACGTTGTGCAAATCGGGTCAAACATTTAAAAACATCAATTTGTACCTTTCCAGAGTATTAAATTATACATTTATTTAATAATAACTATAATGATAATAATAATATTGGTCATATTTGAATTTTATATTTCTTGTTTGTTTATTCAATTACCTCGTTGTTTATACAAAAAATTAAATGATCTTATACAATTTATAGTAGGCATATAAAACTATTTTGACAGTTTCCTCCATAGAGAATGTGTTCTGAAGAAGAAGAACAAATAAAACAAAGTGGCGTAGTTAGGTTTTTCATATTGAGGGGGGGGGGGGGGGGGGGGCGGGGGGGGGGGGCGGGGGGGGGGGGAAGAAATGAAAGTGAACCGACGAGATTGTTTTGACTAAAGAAATGCGCGCCTCGCTAACATTTTCCGACATTACACTTGTTTCGACTAAAAATATTGCATTTTAAGGACATATCCGCGCGTAGCGCGAGAAAAATGTTCATCTGTGTACTTTTGACCCAGGATATATAATTAGAGCGTCCTTGCTTTTGACCATCATAATTCCATGATTCCTCTTGTCAAACGAACCCGGGACAGTGCCAACCGACACGACGTTCAATATTAGGGGGTGGGGGCGGGGGGGGGGGGGGGTCGCCCCCTCGCCCCCTCTGACTACGCCACTGTTCTTAATGATAAAGGTTACCCCTTTTTCTTTTTCAAAATAGCTGTCTTTTTCTTTATTTATTTAATAAATTATCAAATAAGTTTGAAACGGCTTGTTTTCAACATATTTACTTATTTATTTCATCATTTATTTAAATATTTATTTCATTATTTATTTATTTCATTATTCATTTCATTATTTCATTATTTCATTATTCATTTATTTCATTATTTATTTATTTCATCATTATTTCATTATTTCATTATTTCATTATTTATTTATTTCATTATGTATTTATTTCATTATGTATTTATTTCATTCTTTATTTTTCTATATGTTTCTATTTATTTTTCTATTTCTATTTCTATTTATTTATATTCATTTTTTTCTTCTTCTATCATTCATCTATTTATTAATTTCGTTATGTTTTGTTTTATCGTAATTGTGTTAATTAAATCTGCTAAATACATAGGATTTAAAAATAAAAGTGAAGGGTGACAATGGTGTGTGGCACATTTATTTTAATAATTTTGTTTCCAAATAAATTTGTCGTTATGTATTTGTTTTATCAAAAACCTTTACCTCATTAAAACCATAAACTAATTTGTATTTTGTATTTTGACTCCGCTTCATTTGCATCGGCCTTACCACTTCAAAGGGTCAACCGTTTATGCTTTCACAGGTCTCCGAATTGAACCCAGTAAAGCTTGTTTACTCGTCCCATGCAAAGCAAAGGGTTTACTCCGGTTTACTGTATCATGGGCTAGGTATGTGTGGAATTCTATCAATATTCATATACCAATGTGCATAATATACGCTTCAGTCATCTGATTAGCTGTACCGACCACCAGCGAAGCCACATGCTACTGCGTATTCATGAGAATACGGTGTGACCCGCTAATTGATTGGCTAGGGTGGCCCTCAGCTGACAATCTGAGCTGTCAATCAAGGGCGCGGTAAGGCTTTGATGTTGGCCAGTCGCCTTTGCGTCTGTACACAACTGAATGGTAGAATTCATTGACGCGGGTTGTGCTAAAGAAAGTAGAGTTAAACTTGAAACGTTTCGCCGCGAATATCGGGGCTGGATTTTACCCCAACACCATGCCTCAACAGCCCAGTCGTGGTGGGGAGGATGATGGTGCCCAAGATGAGACTAAAATCTATCATACCGAAGGAGAACAAGAGGAAAAAACTATCGAAAATGTGCCAGGAACTCGGGATTCTTTCGATCACCTCAACGACATCAAATCGAGCTTGGTGAACGAAGGGGAATCGGTCAGTTCCCAGAACAAACCTGGCTCCAACTCGCAGGTAAATATACACGATTTCCTCATCGTAAATACGGCTTTGTAACATATCTTTACATGTGTAGAATGGACTCATGTGATAGCTAATTAATTGACTAACTGTCATATTTGTTCGTTTTTTGATCACAGAGAAATAACAAGCGATCGCACGGTTCGTCATCGGACTACGGGGACCCATCGAAAGACAGCCGTGCCAAGAAAGTGCACGGAGTTGGCGAAGGTTCGTACGGTCGTCGTATGGCTGCCATTTATACCAACCAAACCATGCATGACAAACTGTTTTCTAACTTTTTAACACAGTAAATTAACACCCAGTTTTCGATTGTAAATCCAATGTTTTGATCGCATCGTTCAGTGTGTAGCCTAGTCAATATCATCGTGTATTTAAAGTCTGTTAAAGTAGGGGTACTTGAGCTGAGCGTAACGTGAGAAAAATATCACGAAATTTGAGCCGTGTTGATGGGGGTGAATATGTCGTGGGTTTGCTCGGCACGTCACTGAACTGTCGCTCGCTAAAACGGCCCCGTCTCATCTATCTTGTTTCGTTTTTCTCTGACCCCACTGTAGGTATTACAGGAATCAAATCGGATCATATTCCACGATTGCCATCCTCCTATCCTAACCTAGCGATTATAGCAGGGGGTTATCCCAATGGATCGATTCTTTCAGGACCACCGGTAAGTTTTGTGATCATAATTTGCATGAATTTCCCCCATCCTATTGCAATGCAATATACACGTATACGGCGCGGCGGAACAACAACAAGGATACATGACATGACTACATGCGATCCTTTCTCGTCCACGGTGTTCCTGTTCCTCTGCACCAATTTATGGATTTTTAAGTTCTATCGGACACCTCTTTTGTACACACATTTAATGCCAGCATTTACGACTAATTGTCTAAATAGGGCCATAATTTTCACCACACAGTGAAGCCGATTTTGAAGTGATAGATAATAAACGGTTGGGGACGTTTGTTTACCAACACTTGCGTGACCTTTTTGTGTAACATGCAAAATGCAAAGTTGACCTACACTCCACTGAACCGCCACAGTGCACATAAGAATGTGTGCTAGCTATGCACTGTTGTGTACATAAAAACGTGTTACTGGATATGCCAGGCATTGTTTGGCTTTACTTTGCATAAAGTGTCACTCTTTTAATGTCCAAATTTCTTATTTTTATAACCTACGTGTGCTATCACAAAGGGTAATACTATTAGTAGTATTAGTAATTACTGAGTATTCATCGAGAACAACATTTTAGAAATCCTGTATTTTAGGGGGTTAAATTGATTTGACGGAATAAACCGTATATTTCATGAATTGACTGTACATTTCATGAAGTATACGGTTTCATTCCGTCAATCAATTACACTTTACAGGATTACCCCAATTTTGGAGTAAAACAAATTTAGTTTGGGCTATCAGTATCATAAGTAATAAAATATTTTACATCGGGCACGATACTATAGCAGAATTCATACGATGATTGTTCTTCACATCGTAGTCTGTTACTGTTAGTGTTAGTTGAGTTCACAATTCCGCACCATTTGATTTCAACCTCGGTGTAGTGATATCGGAGCCTATTTTTGTGATAAACCCAACATGATGCCGTCAACGGACAAGTTGTTTTTGATCGTAATTGTACATGGTACATGTACATAGATCCGTGAATTGTATCACTTCACTTGCGCGATAACAAGATGCAATGCATTCACTCTTACACATACTCCAATGTTCAGAGATGAGGGTTATGATCGTCAGGTCCATACTCTTTAGTTGAAATCATTTGGCAGAGGCCGGTGAAACCGTAACACTTTTAACAGGCTATTAGATAAGGTTACTATTTTCACTCTGAATTATGAGTTTTTGGATATGACTTCAGTGTTTGTTACCATAGGCCTAAATGCCATGGGTGTTGTCCAAAAAATTCTTGTTATAAAACAGAAAATTACACCAGGGGTATCACAAGTTGTTCACAGAAGACGGATTTTTTATTATAGCTAGGCAGGTTGTATCGTTTGTGAGCATAGATCTTGAAAGTTTAGTTGTTTGGTTGCAATTGCAAGATAGTTTGTGAACATGTTATTTATGGATCTGATGTGTGACTCAGGGTCAGAATTTCGAGGAGAATCCGAGAATTCATTCTCGCAAAGATTCCCGCTGGTAAAGTTGTGGGAATCCAAGTTGATTCTCGTAGAGATATTCTGTCAACACATAATTTAAATGGAGGAGAATCCATAGATTCTTGCAAAAATCCTTTGCATTAATCTAAATGGATTCTTGCAACCTTTGATGAAATTCTGACCCTGGTGACTGTCAACTGCTGGGTGGAGTAGGGAGGCAACATGTCACGCCTGTCCCTTCGCCAGGATTGACAACATGCATGTGTAACCCCTAGCGTCAAACGCTGAATCTGTATTGCCCATTTTATGATGTCAAAGTGGCTCCGAGTCTGGCAGCAATCGCAGATGAAGGGTCCATTGTCAAATACCTGTACTTGGGCAATGTGTCCCCTCGCCAGTTACCGCTCCGATTCTCATAAACAAGCCATCCATAGCAAATGTACTGTACACAGTACAAGTATTTGTGGGCATGTGTGGTCTAGTGGATAGGACGCAGGTCTCACGATACGAAGGTTGTGAGTTCGAGCCCCGCTAGGTCCAACATGTTTGTAACCTTGGGCAAGGTACTTAGTCTCAATTCAATTGCCTCATGGTTCGGAAGTCACATAGAAATGGTGGTCCCGTGTATCGGAAGAGCAAAAATCCGAGCACGTTAAAGGAATCTGAGACCTTTTAGTGACGTTAAAAGGTCACAGATTCCTTCGTAAAGAGTAGGGGATCATCCCGGTCTGTGGCTGTACACACATTGTCCCAAGAAAACTGGGGCCTTCGTGTTAATATCCTGACCTCTGATTTGGCCTGTATCCTCTTCTCCCCTCCTTCACCTTCAAATACCCACCTTGCCCCACTTTTCCCACCCCACATTTTTCCCACCCCACATTTTCACCACCATGCTCCAACCCCTTTCCTTGTATTTCGCGATCACTGTATTATCTTAGGTCAATAACATTATTGGAAACCATCAAGAAAGAAACTATATTTTGAGTAGGGATCAACCTGTTATCGGATCGGCCCGATATTTAGACATATCGGACAAATATCGAAATCGGTAGAAAATTGTCCATGCCACCCATATTGCTTGCCAATGAAAAACAACAACAACAATGGGTTTTATGCCAAAACGTGTCTGTTAAATATGCATTTTTCAGTTCCTTTGAATACAATTTCCCCCCCATTAATCCATTATTTACAAATTTGCTAATATACATTATGTAATCCGTGTTTTTTCTATCATTATAACCTTTTTGAGTCGATTCCCCACAATATTTTTAAGTGATTTCCTATTTTATAATGACTCAATAAAAGTATCGGATCGGATCAGATATCGGCTGACATTATAAATTAATTATCGGTTATCGTATCGGAAGGGAAATGTCACATCGGTTGATCCCTAATTTTGAGACTGGCGCATTTCACTACATAATGTACATATGAACTGCCATAGTGTCACATTCGTTGATGTGCAGTGCGTATTAGTTACTCATGGTTACTGGTTCAAGCCTGGGCCATACATCTGTACCGAATTATGATATGCAATAGGCGCTTAAATGTTATATGATCAATGTGACCATTGTTTCATTTCAAAATTATCATGAGCCAGTTGACCTGGTACTGGCAGCGGTTACATTATTAGCGAAATAGCGTATACATCTTTACATAAATGTTGTCATGAATGACAATTATCGGGACCACCCACTGGAATAATGGTCGAATGGGATTGGTGTTTTAATTTGTATTAAAAGACATTGACTTGACGGTATTGATAATGATGTCAGAATTGCAATGAGAAGAAATTTCATAAAACCATGTTGTTCAACTTTCAATTTTCATGTTTTGTGGCATAACATAACATTTATAATAGACACAATGTGGAAAACCAGTGTTTGGGGTTGGTGGTGACTCATTCCATTGCAAGCTAAACATGGCTGGAGCGAGATCTCGTATTGCAATTTGTTAGAAAGATTCCTAGTCCAGAGGGCCAAATCGAACAACATTATCGTTGCTATGCTAAGGCTTTTGGCTTATCGAGGGACAAAATTGACTTTTTTTACATTTACTTAAAAATGTGCATGTACTTAAAACAAAAATATCAAAATAAAATAATCACCCTTCACTCTTTTTATGATCTTCCCAACTAAACCTAAAAGGGGGAGGAAGTGAAGGGTTCATGCAGAAAATAAGTTGGTTACTAAAAAAACCTATCTTCCCCCACCACCACCACCACCACCACCACTATCCTTACATTGTTTGGGAGGGTAAAATACAACTTTCCTTTTTATGTCAACTTAGGCCAAACAAAGAAAAAAGTCTGTCTCAGAAACATTGTGCAAAAAAGCTAAGTGCTGTGCGATCTATTTATTTTTAGAAAATAGGCTAGCCTATGAGGTATGCGATTAGTATTTTTTTGCTTATCCAAGCTTATAGTGCGCTTTTTAAACTTATTTTTTAAAAATCCAAAAAAATCCACCAAAAAAAGGGTGGGGGGGGGGAAAGAAGACGTTTTTTAGCCCCCAGCCCATAGACCTACGCGCCGCCGTAGCTCATTTCCCATACCAATGCGGGCAGGCTTCTGAGACAGACCTTCTTCTTTGTTTGGCCTTATGAGAAAGCCGAGTGTTACGATTGGTAATCTGGCAATTTTGTATTTAGAATTTGGTTGACATTTTTTCTCGCTACATGTACTCTAATAAAGATTCTTTTAAACAATAGTTACACAAATCTGAATGATTTTTCAAAATTATTCATTGCAATTGTTTCATTACTATGAAAATAGCGAGAATTTATTGATTCTGAGTGGCTTCAATAACACTACAGGATTGGAGTAATGTCTGAACCCTGTTTTTGTCCTTTGCCTGCATTTTCACAAAATCATGTAAAATCTGTATTTTCATAAAATCATGTATTAGAAAACTATTGGTTAAAGTTGACCAACAATTGTCCAATATTTTAGAGGGAAAAAAATGATGTGATAATAATCGGTCTTTCTTGTGCAGACTCCAGATTTTGGGGCAAGCCTTCTGGGCAGGGGGTAGAAATGCCCCCCCCCCCCCCCCACCTCTTGCTCTAGTACCGCCCCTGCTATCGAACAACTTTTCCAAGATTAAGCTAGAATCTTAATCCATTTGCATGGTTAAGAACCATGTGGTTTCCACCATATGTTTTGGTGTTTCAAAGTGATAACTTTTGCTTTCTACAAAATATAATTTGCAAAGTAAAAGTCAGTCGCAATGGTGATACCGTGTGATATCAAGTCTTGCTGTCACCTATGGCGCTGTCGAAAGGAAAACCTGGTTTATTAGATTAAAAACAATAATTGAATTAACGTAAAATCGCGACGATCCAAATGAGCGGGGAGTGCCACCGTCGGAGGACGTGTTCAAGTCTCCGATGACGACTCTCGATACGCAGGGAGTGGCATTAAACCTGAACGAACCATTCCCAGTGAAAACACTCTTGGAGGTTTCGAGTGTTGGTATGTGAGGAGCATCGCTGACGATGATAGTCGAGTACTGAGTGCAACTGTAAATGGCTAAATATGAGAGAGAGAAGTGGAATAATGTTATTATAGGTTGTGATTTTGATATGTGTGTTCTGGCCTCTGTCAACTTGTTAAAACCGATGGTGACTATGGTTGTGTAGTAAAGATTTGGGATATGATTGCTTTATTGTAAATTTGATCCAAAAAGAGCCATTTTTGTCTCGTATTTTGCACAGAAATGTTAATTTATGAGCAGAACTGAACGAAGTCATGAGTGAAATGTTTTTGAAAGTTAGCTGTAAGAAGAAAGTTGTGACTAAGGGAAACCACGGTAGCAAAAATGCAATGTAGCGGTCAATTAGCACTTCAAGTGGCTGAGTGCTAGCCTAATGTGACTGTGAGGGGGGAACAAGAGATAGTTTTTCTTTGCAAAAATGCAGTGAAGCATTAGTAGTTTTCTACCCGTTTTATACACCCATGTCTTAGCCCTCAATTGATTTATATAGGAAAACGTCAATACGCCCACTCCAGCCCTCCTACTGGGATTTTCATGATTTTTTAAAATGACTGTCATGTTTTTACAAGAAAAACATGTTAGTAGAGAAATTTCCCATCGCCAATCACTTTGGAGATGCTTTGAACCACACTTGTTCCATCCGTCCATTTGGGTTGACCAGTCGATTCCAGCCACCGAGTCTAGAAAGATTGTCTGCTAGATTGGAGGATTGGTGATGTCCAAAACCATTATGAACACACTCGAAGCTCATCACACTCTCGCGCCTATAGTTCTGGAGAAAAAAAAGTCCACTGGGTTTGTTGAACTAGCCCAGCCTGTCCTTGTGGTAGTCTGCCTAGAAAATAATGTGGCACTCAGTCTTTACTTTGGCTTAAGTTACCTGAATTGGCCCATCACGAACCATTTTGTGGCACTATTTTTCTTAACGTCAGGTTTTTTTCCTCCCTTCTCGTATTATGTACATAGAGTCACCAACAGTTATGGTGTTCAGCAGGCAAGCTGATTTTGTTTGCAGTGCGTTTTGGTTTGGTAGCACAGTTGACCTCCTGGCCCTGTTCAACTTTGCCTGTCAGTCATCGCAATGAACGTTAAGGAGTATTGTGTAGAGGTAGCGGGGCAAGCGGGTTCGTGGTATAGAACTGAATGGCTCCATTTCTACCCCGATCTGTTGACTTTTAAGTGTACGTGTGTGGGGCATTGCCATCATTTTGATGGGCTTTTGATATGGGTTTTGTTGTTCGTTTATAGTTGTACTGTATATTGATAGTTGAATTGAACTTAGTGGTTTAAATAACATCTCAACTTTTCATTCAGTAAGAACTGGTGACCAAAAATGTGTGTTACTGTTAGCCACCGAAATATCTTTTGGTGAGCGAGTCCAGTGGGGAGCATACTGACGGACATTGCATCACAGTGATGGTGCATCGAGACCATTGCAAACTGGTCAATTATGCAGTGCCAACGGGCATGGTATGGTAGCCATGGCAGCAGCGATGGTTGGTAGTGGGAAAAAGTTCAATGAAGTTTGTCTTATCTTGAACGGTTTCGCATTACGATTAAAGGAGAGGTTAATCGCAGAGGGTCCGGGGTTAATCCTAGGTGGGATTGGGATACCCTGCTTTCACAAGACGATTACCAAATGCGAGTTCACTTTTTCAACCGTGACTTATTTAGTGAGGTATAGACTATAGGTGTGTGTTAATGTCATTAGCAGTATATCGTGCATGCCTTCATTTTTAATAAAAACATGTCAATGATATGCAATTTGATGTAACTTCCCATCAGCGTGTTTCCCCCACTTGTGTCCTTTTAAACAGCCTCATATCATGATTGAAAAAAGAACTCGATATCTGTACGGTAATCAAATAGTAATCGCCAAGGCTCGGATTCAACTTACGGAGTGTTGAATTTCCAAAAACACCAGAAACAGAGATTGCCTTTAAACATCACAATTGTAATATACATGACCTTGTATAGAGAGGAAACGTAAGGGATGTTGAGACCAAGACCAGATTTGTGCGTTTTCCCGGAAGTATGGTGTCACTTGTCTTACAGCTCGGGCGTTGAAATCTATGAATGTCTTAGGTGACGATGATGCCGATCAGGATTGGTTGATGATAAAAATCAAGAATTCTGGTGTGTGTGGGGTCGGGGGGGGGGGGGGGGGGGACGTTATAGAAAATGACACCTTGATTTATGTGGAAAATCAATAAAGGATCTTGAGCAACATCTTGTGGGCCTGGTGTTTCTAAACGCATTCGCTGCCTTTTGCTCGAGTGTTGACCATTTGCCACTGCCAGTTATTTTGGTTTGTGTTCTTGTACACAAACAGTATTTAAAACTAATTGATCAACGGCAATAATAATTTTGTGAGTCTGGGAGTCAGATTGGTTTCAATTGTTTGTCCACCATCCCTGCCCACACGAGAGCGGATTTGAACCACCAACCATGCAACCTGCTCTTCATTGGGATATCAATTGCATTGGTGGGGAGTGGGGGGGGGGGGGGGGTGGTGGGGGTAGAGCCAGCGAAGCTTGTTGGGTCAATGTCTTTCAACAAGGCTTGCAACATAACAAATTAACCGTAATTTGTAAAATACAAATTTAAAAGCTATATAGATTGAAAACCAGCAATTTCAATGCAATCAATTAAATGTCAATTATGTCTAGATTACATGCAATCATAACCATCTGGTCATACATACTTGTACGTGTACTATGTTCAGTCGGCAGAGTTCATGTTCATATTTTAATATTTTTAACTTTTTATAAATAATGTTTTTTGGTGGACAAGTTAACTTGGCCACCATAGAGACCAGTTGGGTCGTAATAAAACCGAAAATACCTCCAAATTCAGTTATTCAGTGCGAAATTAATATTTTTATTATATTTTATATTAAATGTGTCTATTCCCGTTAATAATATGGTGCTCTAATTTACAATGTAGTCTTTAATAATAAATAAATATCACATTTAATTTTCGATTTAGTTGATTGAGTGAGAGTCTGAATGATGTATATTCATTGTAACTCTATTGTAAGTAGTGAGAATGAGTGGCGTAGTGGTTGAGATCACTGCCTACCACGCGGAAAACCCGGGTCAAATCCGCGTGGAGCCACTTTTTTTTTTATTGTATAATACATTGGTACTTTTTGATGTTCCATTATATTAATTAATTACAATATCAATAGTTTGTTTTATTAACGAGACTTTTTTTGGGGGGTACGATTGAGCACTTTATTTAGTCTTCTTATCCTTTTGACACTAAAAACACTTGTCCACCCAGTTTTTTAGAAGACCTTGTTTATAATCAAACCCTACAATATATACAGCAACTTAAGTTGCAAAATGTTACCTTACTTTTCCAAGTATGGAGGCAAACACTCTTTTTAAGATAAATCTGGTACACACAATTTTTGCATCAACGAGAAAAATTGGTATGGTATCACAATTTTATCCCAGAACGTTAAAACTTATTTTTAAAAAGATGAACATTTTTAGGGCTGCATAAATATCTATATAATCAGAGAGGTGGTCATATGAGATTTTCTCAATGTGAGACATCCTGATTGGTCAGTATGTGTACTCCACCTATACTGCTTTGATTGGTCAACCATGATATTTATTATTTATATTGACCAATCATAGACACTGTTCTTCAAGATTTTCAACCAAAAAAAGATGTTGTTGATGCTCTGTTACTGTTAGTATTGGTTACGTAGTAGAGAATCATACTTCGATATTAGTAAAAGTGACCAATCACAGACACTGTACTATAAAAGCAAACAGCATACCTTTGGCTCTAAAACTTTTGACCAGTAATTTGCAGGATGTTACATTTTCTACGACGTTTTGTCCGTGAAACTATAATTAGAGTAGAACCAATTACAATGTATTTATAAACGATACCGGACCAAATTGGTTGGACATTTTCAAAAAACATCTGCCCAAATGTCATTGTAAGGAAAAATGTAATCAGTTGTTAATTGAATGTTGTCGTTGATTCCCTAAATATGGGTCATTCAGGTCAATTCTGTCCGTCTCACCGTCTGTCTGTCAGGCAGTCTGTCCTTCAGGATTTTTGTCTTACATTTTGATTTGAGCATTGTTTTATTTTCATTTTTAAATTGACTAATTGTCACTCGTGCACAGCTTTTGATTATGAAGGTCTGTACCTTGGTGGCTTCCATTGGTCATTATTTTCGTATTTTACCGAAGAATAGAGCTCCGTTTAATTTGCAAATTGTTATGGGATTGAGAGCAATGCCCTGAGATGGCCTGTCTGCCCTGCCGGCATGCTTACAGGTCTGACCAGCCCTGCTGCCCTGGACTCGTTCATTAGCACAGTTGTCCACGAATGCCATACCACCAATCGGTCGGGTGAATGATTCATTAATGTTTTTGTCGTTATTTGCAGATGTTACGCTTTTCCATTAGCGTTCAATACATTACGTATAGACGATTATTTGCACAGTAGTACTGCGTACCACCAGGTGTACACATCACATACAGTATGGGTTGATTTTAACCAGCCTATTATGTCGTCATACACCGCTCATCACCATGTAAACATGTAGACTTACTGATAGCCCTATCTATAAAATCTATAGTATAGTCCTATTTATACTGGTACCGTATTATCCCTATTAAGCGCCCAGGGTGGTTAGCAAAGTCATTTTGGGTGGGCGCTTATTATATTACCTTTTTTGAACTCATTTATCGTAAACACTGTCGAATTTGGCAAGGTTGCACTAGCGGAAAACCATGTGCGATCGAAAAGTAAACTGTTTAAAATTTGGGGGGAAAATCAACATTGCGGCGTCGCAGTCTCGCTGTGGCCACATTACATGACGTCAATGTTCCGAAAGGTGTAAGTGCCCTTCCGAAAACTTCGTTTATTCTCGGTAGTTTTGAGCATGTGCGATGTTGTATTTAAGCCATGAATAAAAAACAAAGATGGCGGCTCGCATCGGGGAGAGCGGGCGGCGGTGGCGGCGATCGGACCAGGCTTACTGGTACTGCTTTATTGAAGGACGCCGTGGCGAAAAAAGGTTGTTGTACAGTGCTATGGTAATTGAAACGGTGGTCGCTTTTAAGGGATTGTTTGTTGGTATTCATTGAGAAAAAACGGGGGTGGTCGTTTATAAGGGCATGGGCGCTTAATAGGGATAATACGGTACTGGTACTTTCAGTGCCCCAATCCCACAATTTGTATCCCCTCCATCCCAAGCACTTGCTTCTTTGATTGATTGTTAGCTTGGTACCAGATCAATAGAAATGAAATGGCATGGCGGGAAACAGTGGGGATCTCACCAACCTGGTTTCCAGGAAAATTTTACTTTTACTTTGGGCAAACTGACATCTCAGGTAGTGTTGGGCGGTTTTTGTTATTGTTTTTTTCTTCTTCATTTTTCAAAATGTCGGGAAGTGTGCCGCTGAGTCAGAAATTCGAGAGCGGGGAATTTGAGAGGGAGGTGGGGGGGGAATTTGAGATTGGTAACCGACAGAATGCTATTTTAGTTAATTTTCGGACAATTTTCGAAATATTTTACACATTTTAAACACTTTCTAAATTTTCAAAAAAAGAAAACCTGCGTGCTACACGCGTCACCTTTGGAAATCCCTGCTAATCTGTAGCACATCGATCGCCAAGTGCTCTATAGATAATATTAAGGCAATTGTGATTTTGACATAAATTTGTAAATTGTGATGGTGCAAAAAGTTGTTTGTTATGATATTGATGGTATATAGATGGACTAGATGGTCGTTTTTTATGTATGGTATTTTAACAGCGTTTTGCGGCCTGACCGGGTCCCAATTAATACAAAAGGCTATCGTACATGTATGTAGGCAGTGTGGGTATTGATCAATTAGTACACATCGGAAATTTATGTTCTGTCTGGGACAATATTTGATGTGGCATGATGGTATACGTACTTAGGGCAACACTCGCCTACGTTTTATTAGGCCAGCGCATTCTACACTGAACAATTTGCATGTATACATGTACATTAATATTTGTGTGTGTGTGTGTGTAATGACAATCAGCGCTTGCATGAATATCATCGTGTCTGCCATTAATTTTAGAAGAATAATAGGGGGTAAGGATATCAATGTGACATGACGTTGTTATATCAATCGGATCATAAATGAATCTACGGTGAAATTTGTCAAAAAAATGCTGCGGGCACATGCTGGTGTACATACATGTAATTATTCATTATAGAATAAAATTAATCATGTTTCCTGTGCCCGCTCCAAAAGCTCTGCTAACACCGGATCATGATTACATGTGAAATTAGCCAAAACTTACAAAGCAAATTTACAAAGCAAAGACCCTTTTTTAATTTTGATTTACGAAGCCACTTACTTAAAAATGTTCAAAATAATGTCATATTCATTGTCCAGACTGAAATTGGATGCCAGCCAGATGAGGAAACAAATTATATTTTTTGTGGCTAAACATATGGATTTCACAATTGATCAAAAGTGGCAATTTGTCTTTGAAATTGCAAATGATAGCAGTAGCTGGGCCGGGCCAGTCCATGAAATGATGAGAATTATTGTGAAATCCAAGGCACTTCATATGCATTAAGGCTAAGATTATACTGCCCCTCCCCCAAATTGATGTTTTGATTTTGGGGGAGGTGAATGTTATGGAGTAAATTATCTTTTTCTCAGGTAGGATGGATGCTATGTTTGGAATACAATTATTTTTAAAAATCAGAAACTTTAAGAACAATTTGTAAAGAAAAACCACCCCTCAGATTGGCAACATCTACAGACTGGGTCACCTGAATTTATTTTGTTCCATATCGAAAATATCATTTTTTTCTCACTTTATGATAATAATAAAAAATCTGTATTGCGTGAATTTTTTTCACCCGAGGCATTGACAAGCCTTGTTTTTGATTTTCACTTCGTTCAAATTTATTTTCATATCTATCAGAAAATCATGGACTCCCCCACAATCTTAATTAAACTGGTTAGGCGATCCGGAATGAGTGATATTAATCAGCGCTATTTATCTAGACGTGATTCGACGGAAGGATATGATTTGATAAGAGGTGCAAAAAACGGCCCATATTTTGTATTTTGAATTATTTATTTAATTGCTAGACCAGGGGGGGGGGGGGGGGTTGCTGGCTGGATGCCTGGTTTATAAGACCAGCCGTCCCAGAGTAGAGTTAAAAATGTTCAAAAAATCTTCTTTTTTGTTGTTGAAAATATCCCAGTGTTCTCAAGTATAACTATAACTCTGGGAATCCTACCAAATGTGAAAAGACCATGACTTATCGGAGAATTATCGGGGGGGGGGGGGGGGGGGGTGTTGCTAGCTGTATGCCTGGTCAATAAGCCCAGCTGACCCAGAGAAGAGTGTTGATGTTGTTAAAAATGTTCAAAAATGTTCTTTATTCAGGGCTGTCAACTCTCCCGCATTAGGCGGGAGTCTCCTGTCTAGACAATCTTTCTCCCGCACTCCCGCCTAGCATATAAAATCTCCCGCCACGTACTGGAAATCCACGAGGGGACTGCCAAAAAAGATTGGGGCTACCTTTTACTATTTTTGTTGTTGTACACTTTGGCCATCATATTTGTAATATTGTATCTCTCCCTCCCAGCAAATCCCAAAAGTTGACAGCCCTGATTTAATATTGTTGTTGAAAATATTCCCAATGTTCTCGAGAAAACAACAGCTCTGGGTAACCCACCTCGGAAAAGTGAAAAGTCCATTACTAATAATGTCGGAGAATCATCAGTCTGTAGATGATTTGAGAACTGCACAAAAATTGAACTTAATTAGCGCTGCATTGCAACATTAGTGGAGTGATCATTTATCTTATTTATTGCAACGTGTACCATCCACCAAATAAATGTGCATTATGCAGATATGTTAAGCTAATTAATTAATGACGACGACCAAAATCTAATCATGTTTATCAACCTCTCGAGAGTACCAAGTAGTTACAAATCAAGAATCAGGTTCATCAATTATTTTAGGGGGAATAATTTAATCCGGATGTAAACAAAATCTAACCCGATACAACCAGAAGGTGAAATAAAAGGTATGGAGATTTTGTAAAAAAAAGGTGAGGTGATGGGATCCTTGTACAGTTTTTACCAGAGGTTGTGAACAATATGAGATTTGTTATTTATTTGTGCCAGCCAGATGAGCTACATGTAGTACAAACATGTGGCGGCATCAACGTTTTGTGAAAGTAGACAATACTGAAACTGCATTACATTTTTGGGCAAATTATACCCCCACCCCCGATTCCGAGAGGATTGGAGTTGGACAATTGGCAGGCATTTAAAAATTCTGAGAGAGTTGGATGGTATTGAGAGTCTCATCTTCAATTTACACTACTAATCTATTTCAGACGTATTTACATCTGAGAGAAAAGTTAGTTAAATTAATATGGAAGTCAAAATTTTGTTTGTAGTCCATGCCAGTATATTGAACATTTGCTGCTGCTGCTAGGCTAGACTTCTGCCTGAGACTACCGGTATATGGTTCACAAAAGTTCAAGCCCAGCCATATATAATTGATTTATTTTCTGAACTTGCCCCAATCTATTTTAATGATACTGTGTATTATTTGTTAAGGTGGAAACCAATATCCTTTGGTCCCGAGATTTTTTGTGGTGTTGCGTTCTTTTGTTTGGCCTTGACCTTGTCGACGAGAAACAAAAAGTCAAACTAGTCTGGCTCCACCAACCACGAATGTACTCTGCGTGCCAATACGGTGCCATGCGCTGCCCGTGTGGAAATTACTGTCAGGGACTAAATGAAGATGGATCGCACCGAAAAAGGTTTCATAAAACTTGATTACGTTCATTGACCTAGACTTGAATCGAGTATAGAAACAGTTACTTCCGCACCAGGGTGCGAGAGTTATCTTTTTTTCCCCCTGAAAATCATCGCCTTTTTTCGGGACTAAATGATCCTATCAATCACTCTTGGTGTGAAGCAGTGGCGTGCTTGGGTTTGTGTGGTAAAAACCAGTCCTCGCTTGCACCTTGTTCTAATCCTATCCTATATATCCTGCATAAATGTAGCATGATTTTAGCAAATTTCATTCCTGACATGGGTTTTGTGGAATTTTTTAAATGCCAATGTCGGAATCGGGGGAAAATGTCTAATTTTGCCAAAAAATTGAATGCAGTTAAAAAGTATTGTCTGCATACATGTATGTGAAAATGTGTATGCTGCCTCATCTTGTTCATTATTTATAGCCCGATAGTGACAACACAGAATATAATTGTATGTATGTGATATTATATCATTAACATTGATTATTAATAAAGTCTTCTAAAATCTGTGATTTATTTCATTTTAAAATTTATAATAGCATATCTGGCTGGCACAAATAAATAATTCATCTCATATTTTTCAAAACCTCGGGTAAATGACGAGGCTACCACCACCTCACACGTTCTGTGCAACCTATACTACCACTTTAGTGGATGACCAGCCAATGGCGTAACCGGTCAGCTTACACCTTTGTGAAAAAATGGACGGAGTCTTGATACAAAAAGGCATCTTTCCTGTTCCTCTCGCTCTTTTCTTCTTCGTCAATTCAAGAAGGTGAATAGCGACGTATTAAAGAGGTTTAAATCGTTGGCATTCACATCCTGTAATCAACGCCAATTGACTTCCTCTCTCTCGCTCGTTATTTGGCCGCATTGTACGGAGTGTGATGCCATCTAATCCGAGAGAAAATCTCTCCGCTGACCTCGTATTAAAATACTCAATCCTGCAGGCCGTGTTATGGGTTTTGTAGGAGGACAATACAAAGTGGGAGTTATTTTAGAATACCCTACTAGTACTACCACTGTCCTGTACTCCTTGCATGATTTTCTTCATGAATGTGGACTGTTGAAGTACCGTATGACACATTATATGCAGTAGTACGCACACTAAGTGAATAGTAAAATAGTATTTAAAACAAGTTTGCCCTGTTTCCTTGGTACCAAACTTTCAGAATTATTGCACAAATTTAATTACAAATAATAAAACCCCAAAATACATTGGACCTAAAGTACACTTTAACCATAAAATTAAAAGAATAAATAAATATCAATCAAATAATACTGGTGACTTAATTGGACGGAGAAAGTTTGAGAAAAAGCTTCTTTTTTGTTGGTCCTGATTAATGTGGAGTTCGCTCGCACAGATATCTAGGAAAGGCATCTAGGAAAGGCACGAGGCTTGCACACCAGCCGACACACTTGACCAAGTTTTGATTCTTTAGAAAAGCTCGACGCACAACGATGCAATTGTGGTCCTCAATTGCAATAACGCGTCGCACGTGATTAATGAGGGTAATTAATTATCGGGTATCAATTGTCCGAAACGTGCGTGCATGTTTGACTTGGCAGTAATGATGCTGATTAAGTAAGTAGGTAAAGTAAGGCTGTGTCTTATTTATTACCATGATATTTGTGTTTATCGAGTAAAGGAGGTGTATTACACCAGGGTGTAAGTGTTATAAGTGTAATGTGTACTTGTATCAGATGGAAAATCTAGGCTGCGTGCAGTACGATTGGCCGGCCAGCCGCCGCAGCAGGCACGACAGGGTGCCATCGCTATCCAGCCACAAGGAGTTAGACACGCTCCAGTTCTCCCCTAGTTGCACTCTCCCTTCATAAATGTCACCACCATATTTTTGCCCTATAATCATACGCCTCATCATATTAACAGTATATTCTTTCTCTATATGTATGATAATATAAATCCGAAACGAGCTGCGGCTGTATTGATTGATATGTTTTACTGAACATAAAGTACAGCCAGTGTGTGGGGGTGTGCGTATAATGCGTACGGGTGTGTGTATTCTCATCAGCATTCATACTGCGCCATAGGTTTTGGCATATAGGCACATAATCGCTTTTGGCGTATTGTATTAACGAACCCCCGACATACTCTCCTGGCTGTGCGCTATGTTGGTAATTAAATGAAACCACATTTAAATTTATCCATTTTTATCTCCAACACTAAACACAGCACCGTAGCGTGCCTTATTATTATACCAAAAAATGGCTACCTCTGGCTTAAAAAGCTGGATAAATTTTGGGATTTTTTTTGTAAATTAGAGCGCGGCGTCTCTGTCGACACCGCTGTTATTGATTCTTAATGACAATATTTGGAGCAGCTCCTCGTTAATGTTGTGTAGATATTCGCCCTGATCAATAGAATTGAATAAATGTGTCGCAATTTTTTCCCAATATGTGGAGCTGGTCTTTGCTGTCGTCTTAGACACCTAGCTAGATACGAGGCAACGATCCAAACGATGCAATTGACATACAGTAATAACTAGGCCAGGGCAGTTTAATTAGTATTGTGCGAGAGACAATAGTGATACAGCTAGAATAATAAGTGTGCCTTTTAATTGACCTAAATAACCTGACCTAATTTTCAACGACTGGCATTGGATTGACATTTAGCTGTGGCTGGTTTTAATTGATTTATGAATGATCATGAATGAACAGACTCAAAATGAACTTGAAACTTTGCAATTGTTTACAAGTACAAACAAACAAATGTTATGTGTTTGTTTTCTAGCACTTAGTCCACTTATTTGTGGACATACATGTATGTATGTCAAGGGTTTCATAATATATTATAGAGAAATTAAAGGCAGCAAAATTCTGCACTGTTTCAGAGTGCAAAATTCGGCGCTTATTTGGGCTTTGAACAACTGCGATAAATTACTACTTCAAGTTGAAACTCTGTGTATAAAATGTCACCATAATTAAAACAAATGTCACTTGTCAATTATTCAATAAGCGTCGAGACTCATCAACATAATGAGTTAATTCCCCGCTAATTAAATGAGCAATCCTGCTAGATTATGTCAAGACGACTTTCTCAGGTGGTTGGTAAGTTCCGGTACTACTGTGGGGAGAAGTCCAAATAAAATGCACTGAATAATTAAATTTGCCACTGGTCAAGCCTCGAATTAAGCGTACATGCATGGACTAGGAGCTACTTTAGTAACTTGTTTGGCAAAAGTTGCTCCTGGTCCTATCTATACTTGCTGTACAAAATATGAAAAACATCAGGAGCTAAAACTTACAACCAGGGGTAAAAAAACTCCCAGTTCCCTCTTAATTTGAGGCTTACCACTGGTCGATGAACTAAATTTACTTTGAAAAAATGATGGAATCCTTTTCTCGCACAGACTTCAAATTTTATCTCCATTTCAGATCATTTAGTTAAACTTAAAGTCTCCAAAGTTCATCAATTTGTCAATTTTGATGTGCAAAAAAGACCCACAAACATGAACTTTTGGAAGCATTTGTGAGAAAAATATTTGAAATATGATTTTTCAACCTGTATTTTTCAATTGGCACAGGAAACAATATTTGAGTAAAATTGTAAGGCCAAACAAAATAAAAGGTTTGTCTGAGAAACATTTTGCAAAAAAGCTAAGTGCTGTGCGAATTTTGTAAAAAATATTTTAGAAAAAAAGCTATGAGGTATGCAATTTATTTCTAATTCTGAGACAAACCTTTTTTTTTTTTTTTTTTGGCCTAAACTGGGCCTAATTCATCCTTGAAATGGAATTATACTGGAGTCTGAGCTTTCCTTTGAAAGGGAAATTTTATCATACTTTTTGGGTGTTGGATTGGAAGGTAACTAAAATACACACAGCCATTTTTTTTTAAAGAAGCATTCTCATTTTTAATTTGAACTACTGACTTTTACTTTAAAGGTAGATGTTCCGATTTTCAACTTAAAGTTTTCTATTCTACATGAAAGGTCATCCTTAAAAACGTAGTGTCCCAAAATTTGAGATGCATAGCTATTATGGTTCTTATTTTAGACGCACAAGATGCTGTGAACTGTACCCATTGAGTAGTACACAAACTATATCGGTGGTAACCACCATTCGCGGTAATTCAACGCTATTTCGTTGATTTCTCTGTCATTATACCGAATTAGGCCGTCAAATTTTTCAGTATGATGATGAGAAAAATATGAGCTTTCATATGATAAGCAAATCTCCGTATGTTTAAAATAATTCTGTGTTACGAAAATGTGATCGGGTCATCTACCTTTAATATGGGGTGGGTGACTCCCAATAGCCTTTTTAGTTAGGCCCTTAAATTTGCAATCATATTTTGTATTCATACGTTTTCTAACCAGTTTTCCACATATTGTAAATTTGCTCTAAATGATGAAGACTCTCCCGTCCTGCCTCCCTTTTGACTTTATTTTCAGCTGAAAATAAGACATACTGATATCTTAGTTTACATGTACTCAGCGAGTGGGAAAAATCCATGGGGAAAATTAGGCCCCCAAAAAAAGTTGACTTGCCCTGCCCTTTCAGGGCCAGAGTCTGGGTCAGACGGTCGGATTCTTTTTTTTCTTTTCTTTTCTTCAAAATTTAAACATGGAAATGTTACATTTTTGTTATTGATTTTTTGTTTGTTTTGATATTTTGATTTTTAAACAAGCAGATACTACTCAAAAAACATGTTTTCATCTTTCTTTATTGTTATGTGCTTCTTTCAAACTTTTTTTTTTTACTTTGAAAAAGAAGAAGAAAAAAAATAGCGACCCTAGATTTCCGAAAATTTGGGTCAGTCAGAAAGGGCAAGTCAACTTTTTTGTTTGTTTTGGCCTTATCCAAAAAGTTGAAACAATTCTTACACACCTGCCTCATTTCATTCAAGAAAGGTACAGGTTTGGTCAGGTCGACAAGTTTAATTATGTTGATTAGAAATATTGTTAATTAGATAAAGTCATCAATTAACAGTCCCTCCCTATTCCCACCACAGACTAATACCCATAGCACTCTAGCCCATTCAAGATTAGATTAATCATTAAACACAACCTTTTGAAATTTGATACAATTGGTTGGGTTGACATGAGCTGATGAGCATGAGACTGGTGGGTATAAATTAAATTAAATTTTGATAAGAGAGAAACATCTTTTTAATGGTAAACAAAAAACAAAAAAATGTTTGTATGGGTTAATCCTATTAGATCACCTAAAGGAACTCCAAACTTTTGCGTTTTAAACTTTCAACTAGGGTTTCAACTGCAAGTAGCAACTGAACAGACTATAGCAATGCTAACATATTAAGTGTGTCATCGGAAAAAAACTTTAACAGTTTTAGTAAGGCTTAATTTTTTTTAATCTGTGGCGCACACTTGCACAAAGAGGCTGAACTTTTTTTAAACTGATTTTAGACGATATTCTGTGTGGTGAATTAGCTTACAGAAAAGTCTAAATTAAGGAACCAAGTACTTGTATATGCTACAAACAATGTACTACTTTTACTTGATTAAAAATATGTTAACTGTGAAACAGTCACGGGAAAAAACTTACCATAATAGGAATCCCAGTTTTCTAATTTAGGAATATGTAACAGTTGACAACTAAACAACTTTTTTTTTGTGCCTGATTGACATGTTCACTCATCATTCCAGGAAATACTCTAGCATTTAAGGAGGTGCAATTTCGTCAGGATTTGTGTAATTAGCGCCTCTTTGCTTGTGACAACCCACACATTATTATAGTCCCTACACGTTAATTTTGTTACAAAGGACTCATGACAAGACGACACAAAAGCCACAACCACAACATATTTGGACTGTGTCATTCAATAAAAAGTTGATATTATTGCATAACTGTGATATTATTGCATAACTGTTTGCAGAGTTGGAGGAAGTTTGCTTACTGTTGCTTGGTCATGACTGATCAAATAGATATTGCCTTTGAAAGTAGCTGTAGTACACCATCTATAAGGCCACCATCTCAGAAGCCCGCCTGCGTATGTCTATGCGCTGGGGGCTAAACAAATGTATTTATTTATTTATTTATTTTTGAATTTTTATGGGTTTTTTTTGGATTTTTTAAAAAAAAGTTTTAAAAGGTTCTCTAGTAGCCTTGGATAAGCAATTTAGCAAAAAAAATAGCAAAAAAAAAAAAAATCACATACCTTTTTTTCTACAAAAAAAACAAAAAAAAACCAACAACATCGCACAGCACTTTAATAGCTTTTTTGCACCATGTTTCTGAGAGAGACTTTCTTCTTTGTTTAGCCTTGTACAACAGGTTGTCAATGGGTGACTTTTACCATCGACAGTTAAAAAGAGGGTATTCAGGGTTAGAATGTTGTCACAAGCTGCGAAAATCTATTCAGATTCACGTCAGATATTTTGTGTATAATAAACCTAAAACGTTTACGAGAATCTATTTGGATTCTCATGGAATTGTTGAGGAGAATCTGTGCGAGAATAGATTCTCAGATTCTCGCTGTATTTTTAACACTGGTATGGTATTCTGTTATTGGTAATCCAAAACTCCTGCCGTTGCAGTTATGTACATGTAGGCCATACCAAATTGGTTGATCCATTTGATGTAACTTCAGTTCATCTTTAGCGGTTGAACACTTGCTGCAGACAAAGAGGGGCTATCCCAGAGAAATATGGAGATAGGCGGCCGCCGGGAGAATGTGACATGTTACCATTTTGCAAGACGAATGGTTCCTGTTAAAATTCGATGTAAATATTACATTCTTTAAACATAAAAGAGTGCAATTATTTGACATTGACATTGGAATCCATTCTGTATGGTGAAATCTGACACTTGTATTATTTCTACTTTTTAAAAACAAATCTGCCTTTACCTGCCCTGACTAGTATTAATTAGACAGTATCCTTTTACGTTTGATTTGAAACATAGTTTCGAAAATCTCCTTAGTTTAGCGAGCTAATTCAATTTATACGTGATTTGAACATACAAAACAAACACATGGCCAAAAATAGTGCTGTAATCGAATGAACGTCTCATACATGTCCAGTTGGTGTGTGTACACGCATGTATTATTTTGTTGACGCTAGAGTTTTTTTTTTTTTTTTTTGATGAGTTTTACAAGAGCTGCTGGCTGAGGGTTTACTTAAAAGTTTTGCAGAATTACAACATTGGATATTTCAAGAATCTACTGAACAGAAACGAAGGGACAGAATGTACAATATAGCAATGGAATAGAATACCCGAATTGAAAGCCCATGATGTAATGCCTGATGTATTACTAGTCTCTGGCGAGAAGGAGAGCCTGAGAGGGAACCAGGTCAGGGTTGTAGCTACGCCGGGCAGCGCTGGGCAGGCCCGCCCGGCACTGGGCTAGCCCGCCTGGCACTGGGCCTGGAATTGGGCTGGCCCGCCCCGCACTCTAAAAATTAAAAATTAAAAAAAATAATAATAATAATTATTATCATTTATTTTTTTAAACAATTTGTGGATAAAATCATTCAACTGCCTCATAACACAAGAAATTATGTGGCAGGAACCCTCAAGTGCATTTAAAAAGCCTCAAAAAATCCCGGCCGCTGAGCTGCGAGAATTGTGTAACCAAATAGCGAAATATTGCGCACGGCACTCAAAATGCTCTGGCTGTAACCCTGAACCAGGTACTTCGTTAAGTCTCATAATTCACATTATTTTTAAGCCAATTTTTGCATCAGAATTTGAACAGTTTGCTTTTCCCCTTGCATTCTTAATTTACCTATTAGTATTACAAGCTGAGCTCCTCCTCCTTCTCTCCCTGCCACTTCTCACCCCCTCTCCCTACCACTTTTTACCCCCTCTCCCACCCTCTTCTCACCCCTCTTGCACATTCTCCCCCCCCCCCCCCCCCCTCCCCAATCCTTGAGACTATTTAAAAGGAACTCCCTCACGGCAGCAATAGCATACACGACTCTCTTTCCGGCGGTATCACCTGTCAATTCATTTCCCACCAATTTACCCGTCTCCTTTTGTCTTATACATAGATAGCTCCATCCATCCGCGTTCATCCGACAATACTCCATCACTCAGCCGAGCTCCTCGTTGTCGTGTTATCAAGCACTCCATGGTGCTATGGTCTGAGACGATGGCACCCTAGGGCAGCTGCAACTTGCTGTAAACGTTCTGTACTGTTAACTGTACATTGAGAGAGAGAGAGAGCGTTACCAATGCTTGTTCCATCCATACTCATAGACACGTTTTACAGTTCGCTTATTGTGTCTTGTGTGGAAACCCTTGCGATGTTGGTGATATCTGCACAACTTGGATGGCTGTACTGTATGCCCAACTGGGTTAACCATGTTAAACACTTCCATGCGGCAGGCGTCTGCAGACGACAGTTACAGCATTTCACAAAATGTTCAAAAAATGACAAAATTATTGAATTTCATCACCATATTTGGAATCACCATGAGAAATGCATTAAAATAAGTACAAACATGCCTAGTATTGGTTCAGTAATCCTTGAAATAAACTTTGAAAGTTGGGAGAGGTTTCTGAAAAATCTGTTTTGTATAGTAAAACTAATAGCCGCGTGGAAAGTGTTTGCATTCATATCCAGGTATTTTGCATTTCTACCTAAAATGTCTTCCTAAAATTAAGGTAGATTGGGCCCAGGGTTGGCTGATTTAAAATTATCTTTTTCTAATAAAATTCACTGATCAACTGTTTTTTTAGTTTTTATTAATTTTGGTAATTTCTTTCTTAAATTGACTGTTTTACTTCATTCTTAGTACTTTTACAGCTTTTGAACATACAACTAAATACCCCTATGATGTCATTTTTTCCATTTCAAATAGATTCACCTTCAAAGGTGCAGAATTCAACAATGATTTTCCTACGTTTTTACCAAATTTTTGCTTGCAAAAATGTCCACATTTAAAAACATGTTTTGATTTTTGTAAATACGTGGGTTATGCATATATTGTCCACCATTCCACTGGTCTTTTTTGAACACTCGAAGGGTATGTTAGGCCAAGTAAAATAAATAATGATTGTGTTTCTCGTCCGGACATTTTTCCAAAAGACGGTGAGAACTTACTATTTACAATTTTTGATATTTTTTTCCAAGATGGCCGTGCGGCAGTGGCACACGCACGATTTGCCATGAATCCACAATATTAAAAATAATAAATTTACTATTCTCTACCCGATACCATGGTTATACTGTTGTAAGAATGTAATGCAGGAGTCATTTTTATCGAATTTGTAAATCGTAAAACCATTTTTTTTTGGGTTTTTTTAATGGGTTTTTTAAAATAGTAAATAGCTAAAATATTGATGTGGCGTCCAAAATTAATGCGGGCGTGGACGAGAAACATGGTATTTATATTACTTGGACTTATGTAAAAATCTATTTAAATACAAAAATTACAAATCGAAAGATTGCCATCCCTGATGGGTTCTTACCCAAGATAAAGCAAATTGGTTACTTTTCTTAGTGGACACCCAAAATATAGCAGATTTGTGGCTTTCTTTGGCAATCTACACGAACCAACCATGCCTTGGTAGAGTTTTTCCGAGTTACCACTGCATGATAGATAAAAGACATCAGTACGCTGCAATGGAGTTACATGGCTGTCACTCGGAGCATTTTGTGATGACCCCTTTTTTGTACTCTGAAGCCGCTTATCAACCATATCAGACAAATATGCTATTATATAGGTCATTTATGATATGACTATGGGCAAGAAATTATATTAGCTTGTAATAATATTTGTGATTGATTTAAAAAAAAAAAATTTTGCCTGTCATTTCTGCTACTGTTGTAATTTTAAAAATAAGTTTTCATATTTTTCTTGTCGTAAAATGATTCCTCTACCAAGGCTCAAGATAGCGGGCGCTGGGCGATTTTTACCCTCGGTCCTCCTGCCACAGCGCCCGGTAATGCTGAAAAATAAACAACCGAGCGCTGATATTTTGTCCAAACCAGCGCCCGTTGATAATCGGTAAGCTTGCCTAAGACATCGAATTTCGATTTGACAATACGATTTAATAAAAAGTTAGCTCCCGGTAGACTGAAAGTAGCTCCTGGTTCTCAATAAATAAATCCCATGATCCGGGCGCTACTTTCGAAAAAAGTAGCTCCTGGTAAAAAAACCTTATCTTGAGCCTTGTCCTCTACACGGCTAAACATACAATTATGATAAATATTAGGAACTAGACAAATATTGTCTTACAAAGACGAAAATGGAAAACATTACGAAGTAGTAAGTAAGGATGATTTTAAATGGAAATGTTGAAAAATATTCAGCGTTTCCCCGAAAAATGTGGACCCTGTGGTAACGCGTATTTTAAATAGCGTCTTCTCAAGATCATAAGCTTAGGCCCAAAAAAATTATAAGTTGTGTTGCCCTCAAGTGCCAACAATTTAAAATCGGGTTGGTCGGTCGGAAATCCTTTTTTTTTTTTCCAATTTTTTTCCTTCTAATTTTTTTTCTTCAATTTTCTCCAAATTTCTTTGGGCTGAAAAATATATGGTTTATGTCAAGACAAAATTGATATAGGCCCATATGTCAATTTAACTAATGTTTCTAGTGTGACAATAGTCTAAAACACAATTATTTAAGCTTACTTATTCATTTCAAGCAAGAAATAGTAACATTTAGACACTTTTAATCTAAAAAAAAAAGAAAAAAAAGAAGAAAAATGCGACCCTAGTTTTTACGATTTTAGGGTCGGTCGCTGAGCCTGAGGGCAACACAACTTTCTTTTTTTGTTGGCCTTATTCACTTAATATGTATCTGGCATATTTGGTATCTTTGGTACAACTACTGTACCTCTCCTAGTTAAAATTAAATTAAAAACAAGTGCCAACATTCACGCCTAACTAATGTGATTTTCAGCTCGAGAAGCTCCGTGTAATTCGGCCAAAAATATCAATAATGCAGAGCTTCCAAATTCCAGGAGGAGGTTTTTTACCTCTTATTGTCTGTCCCTGAGTTTAATTTCCCACCATTTTAGAAAATCTTGTTGGTTTTGTTTGACCCAGATAGGGCAGGGTGAACGCCGGGCAAATCGACTGAGTCGGGGTAGTCCCCGTCTACGCAGCCCCATTCCGTGATCAATTTACGAGAAAGGATTGCCGCCGCAATAAGGGGGATGATGCTTTTATAAGGGGAATGACGATCGGTGATAGGGGGATGTTCTAATGCGTTGCTGGGGAATAGTGCGTTTGTAGTTGGATGTTGTTGTGAAATGGTTTGCGAAAAAGTGTTATGTTTCTCTGTTCGTTTTTTTATGCTTTTTTTTAAGGGTCGTATTAAATGTTGGGAATTTACAGAATCCTTGGATTCTTGTCAAATCAATTGTAATACTTTTGGATAGGCATGATGGCAGCATTTTAGGCTATATTAAAAAAATCATTTGCCTCAAAGCTCCCACGCGCGTTAGTTTATTGATGCACATTAGAAAAACAAAAATCTTAAAAAATCTTTTTAAAAATTTTCTTTTTACAAAAAACCCCCAAAAAACCCAAAACTTCACCGATTTTTCAGATTTTCATTGATCACATCATTTTAAATACAAAAGGTCACTTTTACAAGGATTTCAATATTTTATATTTAAAAAAAAAAAAAACTTAAAAAAACCCCGCATTCCGCATTAGGTTTTGAAAAACTGAAGAGCTTTGAGACAAAAGATGTTTTTAATGTAGCCTTACTGTATAATCATGGGAGATTGTGTTCATGATTTTTAAGAAATGACAATATTTTACAAGTAAGGTTTTACTCTTAGTACCCTTGGTAAAAAAATTAGAAGCACAGCAACATCAACTGTGAGCAGGCACGAGAATTTCCAGTTGAAACTCTGGAACCAGATTTTTGTGATTTTTCCGCAACTTTATTTATTTCCAGGCCCGTTTTGAGGTGTTTTTCTCCAATTCTACGTGCTTTTCCAGCTTTTTACAATTTCCAGACTTGTTTATGAAGGTGTGTGTATATGTCATGCTTGCGAAAGACACGAAACATTTACCAATACCCGGAATGAACTTCCCAAATTTCCGACTTTTCTTAACCATATGTCGTCAGATTTAGGGCAAACAAACCATTTATTTTTTAGGCAGGCCTTGGTGATACCTGGTGGCAACAGCACTTTTGTACACAATTGTCTCCTCGAAATGCAGCTTGTGTATTTTGCATAGGGGACAGATACCTGCCTTACTATCAACACAATACCATGAATGATCCTCCCCGGCTCAAGTTCGGCGACGGTGTCTTATACACCTCAACGTCGGCAATTGTCAGCCTTTGTGCGTGTCCGGACGGGCGTTCTGCGGGCGGGTATGTTCTTGTAGAACTTGTTATTTCGCTACAAATGGGTTTTTGTGATCGTCGGGTGTGCTCGGTTTCATATTGGTTGGCGTAACTTTTGATGGAGAGTGCCTGGTTTCAAGGTTGAGGAGTAGAATGTGGTAGAGTTTCATGTCCACCTGATGGCCAGAAGAAAATTGTTTTATGATTTGATGAAGGTCTGGAAAATTAAGGAGGATGGAATGGGGCGGAAAAGGATTTGAAGAAGCCATATTCTCTAACAAATGTGATGTGAATGTTTGTGTTTATAAGACTTCAAAATGTATAAAAAGTAAGAATTTTAAGATGAATTTAGCACTCTGTAGTGTATCGGAAATGGTTGCTATATTGCTACATATTTTTCTAAAACTGAAATCTCATATTAAATTCACCATTTGTTATCCTTTTATAAATTGGCCAGTAGAAAGAGTTTTAAATCAATCTCTTAAGATCTACACCCCAATATGACATCTTCATGGTACTTTAACAAGAAACTTGAGGATAATGATACTTGTTCAGCCATATCAAACCACTAAACAATTACAAGTTTCCTTGTGGTTTTATGACTAACCAATAAATCCAGTTCTTCATCTCGGGTGTAACAATGAAACGGTCCAGTAAATTCCCAGAATTGTTAAGACTTTAAGAGTGTAATTGCTAATTCTCATTAGATATTCATGATAATTGGACATATTAAATTTGAAGATGGTCGCAATGTATAGGTTCTTATTATAAGCCTCAAAATAAAATTCCAAAAAGTATGGTTTTTATCTAGTAGTTCACATCTATGATTAACTGTTAAATGGAATGGCGAAAATAATAAAATAACTTTTCTACCCATCAGGCTGAACTGAATGAAACCTGGGATCACTATAATAATGAAATTTGGTCTTAAATAAAACTTGACAAATATCTCTTTTGATAGCTATTAGCCCAGGATTTCTATAATTGTATATGGTTCAATAGCAGCCTTTTGTGACAGAGGTCTTGTTGTAGAATTAGGGGGTATGCCTCATTACAAAAGAATGGAATAGAGTGCACTTGAAGACTGGTCTTGAGTGCCTGAAGGGAGCTACTTGGTACAGAGTTGCCAGACACCCTGACGAAACTGCACTATTGGGCTACTTTTGAAGCCCAATAAACGTGTGATAGGGTGGCCCATCTCTGGATTCGGGTTACGTTGGAACTAGTGATTTTTAAAAAACAATTTGGAATTATTTTTATCATAATTTGAGTCACTTACAGGAATAATTGCCCAAACTTTAGCTTGTATGATCAGTACTTTTTGGTATCATTGGGTGGTCAATCTCAAAGATTAGGAAAGTTTGAATGACTGGTGTGTGGAGTTATTTTACCAGTTGAGTTTTGTAGGTAGGGGAACTGAGGTCAATGAACCTGAATCACCTCTATGCAATGTAATGGAGGGGTGAAGAATATAGTAATAGTAGTGGTCAGGCTGAAATACGCTTTGCAATGAAAGCGGGCATTGTGTAATTTATTAAGTCCTGAAATATAGATTTGGGGTTTTGTTGAGGGACAGAGTGGGGTCTGTGAGGGTAGACTGACTGCAAGACTTGACGGATATGTAATTGTCCAACGGATGTCAACATTATTAGACCCTACATGTAGACTATATTGTAATGTTTGCAAGGACTTGCTAAAGCTGGAATCATGATGTGAATAGCAAATAAGATATGTTCAAGTTGCATCACTTATGTTACTCTTTCAACTCTGATCCACCTTAAAATGGAGCCATTGCTATTCGCTCGTACAATCGATTTAGCAGGACAAAAATTGTAATTATGTAATGTTCCAAGTTACCCTTAACAGACTATAATTACTATAATTCATGTTATTAGATTGAAATGTTTCATTTCACTGAACAGAATATAGAAGATATTTATATACGGGCCTTATCGTCGCTATTGAGCCCTCTGAATTTATCGCTAGGATATTTGCTGTTGCTTATAATGGTTGATTAAAGGGCTAATCAGCCGAAAACTGAATGTAGATCAAAATATTGTATGCTGCAACATGACCCCCCCCCCCCTTCACTGAATATGACTCATGGATTATTAAGATTGTGAATCAGTTTTTCAAAGTATAGAATAACCTGCATATTGTTGCTGTTCTCTTTCTCCATCTGGCCCTTCAGCATGTATAAAGTAATACTTCCTATGAATAACCTTTGGACAGTCTCTCTAAACATGTTCAGGGCACAGATAAAAACACAGAACTTTTAAAATCTTGTAAGTACTCTTGCCCCTGAACATGTATAAAGCAACACTTACTATGCATAACCATTGGGCGGTTTTACTTTATACGTGCTGAAGGGCCAGAAACAAATACACTGTTTTGGCAGAACAGCGATGAATTATTTAATTGGTATACTAAAGCCATTTTATTTGATATTCAAATGAAAATGTCACTTTCCTCAAATGAGTCTGATTTTCTGTTTTATTGGCGATCGCACGTGCAGTTTTATTTACCATGCGAATCGGACGTAAACAGTGTATCGTTTACATCAAACATTTACGTCTCGGTATCGCTATGCAAAATCGAACGCACAACGTAATGTGGAAGCGTGAACCCGTGAAACCAAAAGCATCTCGTTAGTGCCTCGTTTATTTTTTCAGGCCATTAATAAGAGCGTCATCGATGGCACCATTGATTAGTGCTGCTCGGCGGCCGTCAGTGTGTTGTGAGCTACACACAAGGGCGTACTAAGGCAGCCTAACCGGGGCTTAAACTCCTTATTATTCCCAGCTTTAAGTACATTTACCTCTCCCCTCTCTTTCCCACTCTTTTTTTTCTTCTTCTTTCCTTTCTCGAAGTCTTTCTGTTATAATGCAATCCATGCGCGGTACAGTGCAGTGGGTAATTACTCGGCTCTGTAACCTTTCGCCAAAAGTGTAACCAGCAGAATTAAAGCTCACTTTGTCTCGGCACAGTAATGAAATAGAGAGTGTGTCTCCGTGTGTGCTGCTGCTGCTTGCTGCTGTAAGTGTGAGCCGTGTGCAGTCAAGCGGAGATGAACGACCGACCAATTTGCAAAATGACAATATTGTGCAAACGCGAACCCGATGCTGATATGGTTACCGTTGTTGCCCGTTTTGCCAGCGTTTTGCGCTTTCCTGAGCAGGAGGAATTGCATTCTTTACCGAATCTGTATAGATAATACTCAATCTTTTATTGATAACAGATTTCCTGTTAAGACTCTTGAATTATGTATGTATTACGTGTATGTTTTGCGCTGCCACGAATCGACACAATCCTAGCAAAAACTAAGTAACTAAAAGCAGCGCTTTATACATAGATCGCTTGTCAGAAGATGGTTAAAAATAATCACAAAAGGATATAGAATGATACGCTATTAGATGTTTTCGTTATGATGGCGTAGGTTTTGCCAGTAAGTCCACAAGGGCTTGGCTACTTTTAATTAGGGAATTGACCAAGTTTTTTTTATCTGTTAAGATTCTCTCTGTATGAAGGCCTTCGCACCGGCTCAACAACGGAAAAGTAATCACGACTCTTCTGGCCCACTAGTAATACCCGTTATCTGCTCTGCTCTGATCTTTTACCCAAGCGTGTGAATCGGTGGCGAGCGCCAACATTGCTTCAGGCTATGCCAGCTCTACTCCCGCTTCTGGATCTAATAAGATTGTGGTATTTGTTGCCTCGGTGACGAGGAGAGGAATATTAACGTTCGTGCGAGGGTTTTTAGCGATTTTCATCCTCGGTTCATCTTCATTTTTTTTAAACCTGTGTGTTACAATACAGGTACTTAAGAAGGTGTAAATGGCAGATGGGAACTTTTCTAGATGAGTATTTTTAACTATGATAAGATTTAAGTGAGTTGTAGCTTGCTTGTAGGAGATGAAATAAAAGGTGATGTGGTTTTATAAATCATTTTGATAAGGGAATGATACTTCAAATTTCAATCAATAGTAAATATTATGGAATGAAATTAAAATAGATTGATTGATCCGATATCCTTAAGTATCGTTGCATAATTATAAGATTGATTGACCGTCAATAAAGTTTCCGTTTAACATATAGTTTACCCGAGGGCATTTTTATCACAGGTTGTGTTTCCGCATCCAGGAATCATATGATGGATTCATTGTTTCCTGATAGCACCAATTCAGAATTGTTTTTCATCTCTGTACGACCTACTGGCGAGATAAGAACATTGTCTCGCTCTCGATGGAATGCCTTTCCCTTACAGAACTGTACCAACCAACTGATACTCCTTCAGGCCATTCATCATCATGCTATAACCAGCTTCCTCGCGCACCCAGAGCGTAGTTTACTTTAAACTGGTAAGGGAAGTCGAGCGATACAAGTCAGTTTAGTAACCGAATCCAACCGTGGCGACGACGACGATGATACAGATGCGCGACGCGACATGCCAGTTATGCCACGCACATGTGCATGGTTTGGTGCAAACTTATCGCAACCACCCCCCTCAACAAACAAATGGGTGTGGTAAAATTTTGCCATCAATGACATGTGGACTATATGACGATTAGTACCCGACGACTAGAAAACGATTCCTGCATGCATTCCCACTCATCAGTTTTACGAGGAAATATTATTATCCACCTCTGGCACCCGTACGTGCATAATGATTCCGTTTTCGAGGCTCAGAGAAATAACTTATAATGTGTTGTTTCGGGAAGGAGGGTGCCATTGTTAGCCTGCTGCCTGTCGTCGTTGGTTCACCCCTGGCTCGCTGGCAGGTGAAACGGAAGTGTTGAGCATAGACGAACCACAATGCAAGGATCCACGCGGCTATTAGTTTTACCATACAAAACAGATTTTTCAGAAACCTTTCCCAATTTTCAATGTCTATCTCAAGGATTACTGAACCCATACTAGGCATGTTTGTACTTATTTCAATGCATTTCTCATGGTGATTCCAAATATGGTACTGAAATTCAATAATTATGACATTTTTGAAACATTTTGTAAACATTTGGAATGTCGTCTGCAGACGCCTGCCGCATGGAAAGCGTTAAGACATGAATATTGCGGAAGGCCAGTCAATAGGCTGATCAACTTTTGAAAATCATTGAAAAGTACATATTTCCACAAGACGTCATATCGGAGATGTCAGCCCAACACGACGTGACAAATTCGTTGCGACAAATCTCGTAAATATATATGTCCCGGGCTTGTGTATCTTTTTTTCGCTCGTATTAGATTTGATGCTGGCACTGATACAAGCTGGTGGGGTTGAAAAAATAATGTCCGGGTAAAAGTTTACGAGTAAGAAACCCGACCCTGGTTTATTTGTGTGATTGAAACGTTAACATTATGATATGTCTCTATTTGTGTCACATAAAGTATTCATCTTGAGTACATCTTTTAAAGCTTTGTAGGTCATTGTAACAGCCCTGTACGTAATATTTTCGAATCAAATCAAACTTAACCTCCAGGAAGTGCGTCTAGATTAATGTTCGAGGATATTTGTATCACATTTGTGCAAAAAAATAACAAGTCTAGGAGAGCTCGAGCTCGTTGGGTTTCCTTTGTTTTCTATTCTGACCTACAAAAACCACGAGATTTTTTCTTCTTCTCCCTTCCTAAAAGCCTTAGGGCCGACAGTGTGTGTGGGTCTGAGACTAGTAGTTCTGCTCGCCCGCAGTGCTGGCTCAGTACAGACGATTGTTGTTTGCTGTTCTGCACGGATGCGAGGGCCGATGAATACCGAACTCCCCACAGGCTTTCACTGTACACCCGACAGGCCCGTATGAAGGACACAGAAAAATGGAAATCGTTGATTTTAACTCGCATTCTTCTCTCTCAATCCCTCTAATCATATATTGCCTTTGCCGGCAGGCTACGCGTATGCACAGCGCTCAGAGGGCTGGTTTTTATGATGAAATTGCTTTTCATATAATATCCTCGGAATGAATGTTTTACTGAAACTTTGTTTGATGCCTCAATATTAACACTTTCCACGTGGCTATTGATTATACCATATACAAAACAGATTTTTCAGAAATCTTTCCCAACTTTCAAGACCTATCTCAAGGATTACTGAACAAATACTAGGCATGTTTGTACTTATTCCAATGCATTTCTCATGGTGATTCAAAAAATGGTAATAAAATGCAATAATGTTAACATTTTTGAAACATTTTGTGAAGTTTTGGAATGTCGTCTGCAGACGCCTGCAGCGTGGAAAGTGTTATAGTTTCCATGATGATGGCATTGTAGGTAGGGGACAAGGAAAATTACATGTGAAAACAGGTTTCGGTGGCTCACCGTCCATGGACGGACACGAGACTCATCATTTGCCCAATTCGCTGGGAAATAGGGGATTGAAATCGGCAACTAATCAGTTGATATTTCCTTTAACCTTTTCCGTGCTGCAAGATAAAAGGTTGAACGGAAAAAACCCTTAACAATGAGAATGACAGATAAAGTGTCCATCGTTTTAATCTTTGAATAATACAATAATACGCCCATGACAAAGACCCACAAACCGGATGCACTCCTGTATCGTTTCCACTCTTAGTCTTTTTGGGGATTTTAGTCGTAGCCTGACAGATTGACGGGACGGGATTATCCTAATACGTTATTGTACCGTACTGTAGTCTGTAGCTGCAGGACACAGCCATAACACAAATCTCATCCACCGGTGAGCTACGAGGAGGGCTATTGGCATAATTTGCTAATGCCCCGCCGCTATATGGAGTTATTATTAATTGGGATATTCTTAGCGGTCTGTGCGTTATTATTATGATTTGTAATAAGGATAGGTTCGATGAATGACGGATTGTTTCCTACACAAAATAGGTCTTTCAGCGACTGTACATGTAGTACAACATGAAAATGATTCCTTTCTGAATGGCTTGGAAATTGGACAGAGATACAGTGGACATTTTGGTTTCTTTATTTTCCTTTAAAAATAATACGTTGTGCTTTTGCCAATGATTATGCCTTAAAATGTTGACGTTCATTTGTCATCTTCAATTTGTCAGACATAGCTTGAATGCAAATATATATTTGAGTCCAAGGAATCTGAAGTTTCATAACTTGGTATGAAATTGCAAAGTTAGAATCTAGTTAATCTTCATTAATATCGCAGGGGGCATTATTATCAAGTTATTCTTCATTAATATCGCAAGGGCATTACAGGTTTTGTTTCCTCATCCAGGATTGTATTTTATCAAGATTGTATAGTCTTACATACATGTAGGTGTTATTGCCGGAAACAGCGAGTCGAAAATCTTGAGCTCCTAGAACAAGTCGACCTAATTACAGGCCCTTTGACCCCTTCAGTTGGCAAATAATACGCTTGATCGGATATATGGTATTCCCAGCAAATATTACAGTCAGTAGCTGGGATTTTATGGTTGTATCAATTTAATTTGACGCAGGCAATTCTTTGCCAATATCAATTTAAAGTAAACATAGCCCCAGGTCTGGATTAGGTGTGTTACGGGGTTTTATGCGCGACCTTATCGTGGAAGGTTTCACCGGGGTCAAATCTTGGCGTAAAAGTACGTGAGTCAATGTTCATTCATGTAAAAGATTTTGTTGTTGTTGATACAGAGGATGTTAGTCACACGAATAATAATGGTAATAATAATACAAGAATCATGTCGAGAATTTATTCTTTGAAATTCGAAATGGGGGTACCAAAATTGTCATTCTTGTTGCATCGGATCCAAATCATGATTATTATTTACCTTAAAGGTGTATGTTCCGATCACTTTAGATTTTTTACTCATCAACATATTTTGATATCAAAAGAAAACCCATATTTTTCTCATTATTTCTGTAAAATCTAAAGCGCAAGATGTTCAATTTAGATGTTATAGGCCAAAATGCAGTGAAATTACCGTCAAAGGTGGTTAACCACCCGGCTAGTTTGTGTACTGTTTAATGGGCAAATTTCATGTCACCTTGTGCTTCTAAAATAAGAACCATTGTGAGTTATGCAACTCAAACTTTGGAACATGACTATTTTAAGGGTGACCCTTCATGTAGAATAGAAAACATCAAGTTGAAAATGAAAATTGGGCCAGAAATCGGAACACCTACCTTTAACTCCCTAGCGCAGGATTTTAAAACGGGTCCAAATTGAGGGAAGTCCACCGGCGCTGGGAATCGAACTAGGGTCGTCTGCGTGACAGTCCAGCCCCTTATCTAATTGAGCCTAAGAGTCAGCTTGACAAATCTTTAGCTTTGCCTCTGCATATGATAGCTAGCCTGATCGCTATCGGCACCTAGGACAGGCATGAAAGAATTTATGATAGAATTCTGAAAGCAGATATTTTTTGCCTTGCATTAATTTAGCCACATTTTAGGCAGTTTAGCACAATAGTGTCTGTTGGGTTTTTAATTTCAAGGAATTTCAAGTTTTTTAACCTACTATGAATATTATGCCTGCTAGGAGGGTGGTGTTTTGTAGTTAAGAGGAAGGTTAGGGTTGAATGTAGTGTTCTGTAGTGATGAAGGTATAGGGTTAAGCAATCAATTAGAAGGCAAACTATCATTGTGTATACTTTACTTTGGGTTTTCATTTATATTATTTATCTGGGAGACAGGGTAATGTTTATTTGTTTGTCAGAATACTAAAATCCAATATCATAATTTTCCTATTAATTTTCCCCACCTTTTGAATTACAGTTTATTCTTTATATAGTGTGTTAATAATCAATAAATATTATTTGGAAGCATTTAGCGATTTTCAATTGCCAGGTTTCCTTTCATTTGAGAATTTGCAATTATGTTCGCACAAAAAAAGAAGTGAGAAAAAAACAGACACGCTAGATATAGACATCTTGACATTAAAAACATATTCAAACACCGTTTTGGTCGTAATTCAATCAATTTGGGCATGTTTTGTTAAATAATGTGGCAAATTTGTCTGACAATGGGGCGATTGCGTTTGCACTTGTGTCGGCAATAAATGGTGTGTGTTTGAGGATGTAATACGGCAATTGATTGGAGGAGTGTGTGAAAAGAGAGCATTGTGTTTGGTGATTGAAAAAAAAACGAACTTGAGAGAGAATCTGGAAAGAAAAATTAATCCATAATGTGATGTTTATAGTTGGTTATTGTTGCCTAAGAATGCGTATGTCCTGCTAGTGTACGTGTGCTTTTATGAGATGTCTTTCACTGTGTCTTCTCAATTTGGGTCTTGATGTCTAAAGATGCTCGGGGTCTGTCCGTTGCAGTGATTTTTGACGGTTAGTGCGCGAGATGGATGGATATAGACGGAAATGAGCAATATGCCGATGTTGAAATGAAATTCATAAGAGGTGGATGATTTAAGTGGACAATGGAAAGGCCACACGATAAATATATACTTTTATGTTGGCACATTTGAGTTCATGGGAATAATCCCGTCAAGATTTGCTCGAGTTTGTTAGGTTTTATGTTGTTGATAGTTCATTCAAATCGTAATGGAATCTAAGGGCAAGTTGCTGTTAAATTGAATTGTTGGTATAAATGTCTGGTTTTGTCAAGCAAACTTCTGTCATAATATTGTGTCACTTAGTTTGCATTCAAAATATTTCATTAACACAACCAAACAAAGACACAACAAATATGTTGATTGATTAGATCAACATAATCAAACTAAGGAATAACAAACGCAAATCAAATTGTTGACACAGAATAATTGGGGTTATATTGTAAATGATATATATTTTGAGAATTCGACAATGATAATGAAATTCAAGAATTGTTAAAGACTCAAATCATATAAGTTCAAGACCATTAGCCTTTTTTTTTGGGGGGGGGGTTCTTTAAAGTGCTCGGAGTCCAATATTTTGAGTAAGAAATTTTAAAATATCCAGGGAATGAAGTTGAGTAACAAAAACAGGTTTCTTTGGTGAACTCAAGTCAAGTCATTGAGTCATCAGAAGATTCGGTGATTTAAAAGCAGAATTCCTCAGCAAGTTCTTTACGAGCATTCTCATACTAATAATATCGGGGAAGTAATTGATGAAACAAAGTAGCTCAGACAAGTTCAAAGCATTATCGTTAAAACCGAAAGTGTCCAGCGATAAATCATGTTGTGTTTGCGTGCTAAGCAAGAGTATCTAACTCTACTCGTATGAATTATATCAGTTGTGTGACGCATTGGCACGAAGCGTGTGGTTAGTGACACAATCATCGACAAAATAAGCAGCTCGGTGATCATTGTTAAGAGATAACTAATCTTCTGCAAGAGGCATTTCCCAGCAAAATGATTCACAGGGAGCAAAGTTCAACGAGACTCGAGATGATTATATCACGGTTGTTCTTTTCAATCCTTCTGTACATGTGAGTGGTCATTTTCGCGCAAGTTATATTTGTGGTGTGCTTAGTTTTGAACAATTTTGCTCGTTGTCAAATTTGAAATTAAAAGAAAAGTTCTTTATACAGACAATGTGTAATGAAATATACCCGCATGTTACATTAATCTGCTTACTTGTAAGCATGAAAATCGTGAAAATTATCGGTGCTTGAAAATGTCTATGTTTACAGTTTGTGATGCACACACACATATTGCATATTCTTCCAAATTTTAACAATTTAATAACTTGTCATTATTATTTTTGTACACAGACCTATACACACTGTATAAAGACAGATTAGTTTAATCAATTTAATCATGCAACCAATGCCTGAAATAAAATATTTGAAAATAATTGCCACATAATTAATTAATAACCAAGTGTTTGACCTGTGACCTCTATAATGTTGCACATAGTTCAATCAGTTCCAAATTGACGAGAAATATGATGCGTTTTTGTTCATCTCTCCGCATGCAAAATTAATCCAAGCGTATGTGGGCGATTTTGGCTATACGCACACGATTTTGGCCGAACGCACGCGTCACACATTCGATGCACAGTGCGCTTGTTGTGTTTATGTGCGCTTACAACCTTTTGTATTAAGTCGCTACTGTAAGGGGGGGGGGGGGGGGGGGGCCTCGCCAATTTGGAACTGATCAAGCTATAGTGATCCTCTACATTCTACTACTTAGTTAAACCTGCAACAGCATTTTGTTTTTTTGGGCCAAAACATTATTACCAGTAAAGTAAAACATGTTCAATGACTTCAGGATCTAGATCTGAATGAATTGATATTTTGAAGAAAGCGCTGTGATAAAGAGCACTTTAAAATATAGAATGCAGGACTGCCGTTCAGAGAGCGATTATTCAGTGCAATTAGCTGGTTCGGTGCTGTCGGGATTTGTGTACAATTAGATAAAAATCTTTCGATGCAGTTTGAAAGCATTGGCACAAATATTGTGCTATTTTATTTACAGATATGTATCATAATATATCTAAACACGAATCTCATTGGGATTAGCAGGATGATTAAAAACGTGAACAAAATAAGTAAGTTGGGTAGATAATTCGGCGTAATTTGGCTATGTATACGTGTTAATTGGAGTCTTTTGTGGGTTGCGTTGAATTATACGATACTCTCCGTATCCGATTCACATGTGATTTATTTTCTTTCATTTCGTGCTTAAAAATGAGCCCGATGATATTCTTGTGTTGTCATTATTGCGGCTTTCTCATATAGACCCAAGATGATGTTCAGCTACATAACAGTGTGTTTATATTGCGCCGGGTGTGGGCCCCTCTGCTACCCCCTCGAGCCACGCCGCAGGGAGAGATCATATCAGCTCGCAACACTAGCCTAAACCGTACGACACGTTGATTGTATCATAGACAGTGCTACCGTGGTTACACATAAGGGGACTCGCATGCTTTGGAGATGCTTGGGAGAAGAATCGTTACGCTCATGAATATTCATGAGGCGTGGTGGATGCTAGTTAGTGATTGAGCCGGGGAGTTCTGTGTACTACCAGGTTTGTAATGTGGTCTGCAGAGGCCGATTCCCACCGGACCCCTCGATACGTTCTTGTGTTCGGCACTGATCAATTTATGCTGTGTCCTTAGCTGTTCATTAAGTGAGAATCGAAGAGAAAAGTGTGAAATCTGTGCGAAATCGCTTCTTTGTGAGGCAATATTTGCTTCACACTGTGAAATGAAATATTAATTTGTTAGGAAAAATAATTTACGTTTAAAAAAGATTATTTCTACCAACTGAACCATCATCTTAATTTGAATTTTGAACCTGATTAATAATATAACATTGTTTGAAAATGTAAAAATTTACAAGCAAAAACATTAAATTTGTTACAATTGAAGACTCAAATTTCTGGAAGAAAATAATAATGACCAAAAACTGCTTCCCTGGAATTTGGAAAATTACAATAAATCTTGCACTCTGTAAATGTATTAAAAAGAGCCCAAAAGGTATTCAAGTGAACTGAAGCAGAGTCCAGAAATCACCATCAAACTGACAACTTATAACCTCTTTGCCGATGCTCAATTTACTGAAAATTAAATTGTGGTTTGCATCAGACATCAGTACAGAATCCTCATAGTCATCTGGATAGGTCAAAAAGTGCATTTAACTAATAACAGCTGACATAAAAAGATGAACAATTCACCAAATGTGCTATAATAAGACAATAAACGATGGATAAAGCGATGCGCCGTTTCACTTCAGCAGGGTAATAACAAACAAAGCCTTGTTACGACTAGCTATGTGATCAGATTGAGTGTGATTTAATAAGCGCACTAGTCTTATTGATTGTCAATAATGGCGCAATGTCCCAACAAATATGGACACATAGTGCGCAACGACGACGGCAGAGGCGTCAACCCACGGGCAAGGTCCGTGTTGCACCAAATCAGGTTGTACACTCCCGTAGGCCGCCGGCGAGTCAGTCGCGTAACTCAAAATGAAATAAAATTGTCCACCTTATTTGCGATCCTCGAGCCAAAATCTGTCGTATATATTTATATTTATATCTGTGTTTTTTTTGGTAGAAATGGACAAATCATTTACTTCTTGTCTTTAAGGGATTTGTTATGTGGGAAGTAGTGTAACAAGATATGAGTTACGCCGCGATACGTACACGCAATATTTGACCTAGTCTCGTGGTTGTTTCTTCGTCGGGCAAGCAGGAAGTGAGGTGAGAGGATCGTATGATAAAATGGTGATGAAGATTAAGAATTGATGAGGATGAAGGAAGTATGCCTTTTCACCGCAAAAGGGTGTATCGCCTATCCAGTGTCCACACGGTGTACTTCCTTCTTATCAGAGGCTTGGGAATTACTTTCGCATCCAACGAAAGAGTCATGGGACAGCGATAGGAAAAATAATAACATAAAATAAGTCTCAATGTAAATGCCGGAAACGGATATAGCTTTGCCTCTGAATTTAATAGATAAACATAGGAAACATAAATTTAATACTTTGTTGTTTTTGGTGATTTGATCGTGAAGCACATTCAGCTGAGAAAGATTCAATTAAATTGATTTGAATTGGAACAAAACTTTCTTTAAATGCGGTATTGAGGACTTTTATTTCAATAGACATTGTAAAATAGTAAAATGCGTTGTTTTAAATTTCAACAAAAACTGAAAGTGGTTAGCCACCAGTGCTATTAAATACAATTAAACACTCTGAAATCCCAATACTACGAGCATGCCAGTTGGTCTTGTCATACGGTATATAAGGATTGATCTTTGAGTAACCCCTTTACGTGTCCTTTCATCCACAGGCGTTTTATTCTGCCATTAAGACTAGAAAAGAATTTTACACACTTGTACTCATTGCACAGATATTTCCACATTTTCTTTTGGTTTGTTTGCTCTAGTAAACTGCCCGCTTGCTCTGCTGCCTTGGAATTCTGCGTCCGCCGGTTCGTCAAGTTCAAATGGCCAGGGGTGGATTTTGTTCTGACTCGTAAATAAAAGGAAATGCTTGTGCACTAGGGTCTCGATGGCCGGCCCCGCCTGGGGGCAGTTGATTTGTTTCGTATCGTTTAGGACAAAAAGGGGGCCGTATGGCTGTTTGGAAAAGAAAGACCAGCTTAAACTTTGGTTGTATGGTGTGGGGTATGATGTATTAAGGGCACTTGCATAGTTTGATGGGGGATCTATGGTTTGATGCATAAGTTTCCCTGTATAGTTATTTCATTGTGGACTCGACCGGTCAATTTCAGCGTGCAGGGCAGTACAGATTTAGGAGGATCTGATTCAACCTTGATGGGACGCTCTTCCGCAATAACCTGCTAACTGTTCCCTTCACACTGTACATTTTATGAAAGAAGTACATATATTATAACACTAAAGGGTAATTCACACTGTGCCAGAATTTGCCTTCCCCCTTTTTACTTAAACCTTAACACCAGCGTTTGAAATAGCGGTAATCCGTGTACCCGAAATGACCAAATTTCCTGGTGGATAACCTTTTTTTCCTTGCTGATTATTCGACCAATAACCAAGATTTTGACGCCATACAACTGAAACAATTGCGGATGACAACAAACAGTGGCGGATAACCAAAATCTTCTGATGTGTTATCCATGAGCTGGATAACCAGTTTATTTTTCCTTATTTCTAACGCTGCTCATCACTATAATATAAATGACAACACTGCTAGGACAGGAAGCTGAATCTTGGCGAGCTTACAACCGGAAGTAGTTTACGGAGTAAAGCGGTGAATCTACGCAAATTGATCAAATCTGTAAACTCGCCAAGATTCGTCTCGCTGCACTGGTAGGTGCTGGAAACGCGCGCTTTTCCAGTCTTTATCTTGTGGCACCATCTTGTGGGGGCTATCATATGGCGAAGAAGGTGCTGGACTTCCACCAACGCAGGTGACCCAGGTTCGATCCCTGGTGCCAGCACAGCCGGATTCCTACCCCCCCCCCCCCCCCCCCCCCTCAAAAAATAAATTGCCTGTTTTCTCCCCTGATAGTTTTATCCTCAAAAACATTCCCAGGAAGTTAAGGTTCAAGGGAACGACAAAAAAAAAGGTGTCTTGTAAAAAAATCACCGCCATAAAACAATCTACTCGGCTACACGTGCTTCAACCTCATTCAATTGATCTGTACTTGGAGCCCTTAAAGTATTGGAATAATTATTTGATGCAGAAGTGACATACACGAGTGTTTCGTTGACGGTGTGATAGCAAGCATGAATCATCAATGCCAACATGACACTACCAGACACGGTGTGTTACCATGGTGTTGCTGTTAAACAGCCTGCCACGGATCCTGTGGTTTGTGGCTGAACTTGGAGGAGAAAGAAGAAGAAGGGGAAGAAAAGAAAGATTATAAAATTAGTGATTTATTTTTTTCGAAAGCACTTATGGTTTTGAGAGGTGTATTGATATCCCATTTCCTACTGGAGATAAGGTTTCGTTTATTGTGTATTGTCTCGTGGCAGTAACAACTATGCGTTGCCGCGGTAGCGAAGGCCACAAAATTATGTTTGATCGGCATAACGCGACTGTTAATTTTGGTTTAATTTATGTTTTGAAAAAAGTTGAAAATGTTAAATACTACGGTACCCATGATTCCCCTCAAATTACCCAATTTAACCTAACATTTGAAAAATAATTGAAAACAACTACGGTAATAAATCGGAGGGAAAAAAGAAGAAGAAAAAAAAGAACCCCTTTCTCTTAATACCATATTTTCATGTTACACAAATCAAAACATTATTTTGAGGGGTGGGGCGAACTGAGGAAGAAAATTAATTAAGGGGACAAATGTGAAATTTGGATTTAAGAATAAGGAAACACATAACAATTTAGAAGGATGTTCTCTCATTTTGAACGGAAATTGTTGCTATTTTTTTGCGTAAGTAGCATATTTTTGTCCAGGGCTTTATGTATGAATGAGAAAACTATTTAATGAAAATTGGTTTGGAATTATGCGAAATGATTGATATTGGTTTCCAAGCTGCTGCCTTTACAAGGGTAAGGGTTGACAGTTCATTGACTCTGATAATTGACACAATTGGGGAAGTCAAGTGTGTGATCTCTACAAGCTGAGAATTTTTATGGAAATTGTTTGAAACTTGTAGCCCAATTGGGCTACATTTTGAATAGGTGAGAAGTGCTGTGAAGTGCCACATTTGAAAATGTGACGACATTTTGGTCGCATTTAACCATTGTAATCAATGAGTAAAGAAATGAAATGGGGCCATGTTTTGTTTTGTTACTTTTCCATTGAACCAAATGATTTAAGAAATGAACTGGTTAGTTAGTGTGATTTAAAGTGTGATCACTTTTTGGGGCTATGATTTTTTTTTATCAAGATATTTAGAAATTATAGGCTAAAATGGGGCGAATTACTGCCAAAGGTGGTTAACCACTAGCCAGTTTGTATTACTCAATGGGCAATTTTTTGTGACCTTGTGCTTCTAAAATAAGAACCATTGGAGTTATGCAACTCAAACTTTTGAATGTGACAATTTTAAGGATGACCTATGTAAAATAGAAAACATCAAGTTGAAAATCAGGCCAGCAATCAGAACATCTACCTTTAACTTTTGGAAATAGATTGGGCCACTGTTAGCCTAGGCTAATTGTTAATTACTGCCTTGCATTGTGGTATTAGTTATGAATGGAGGTACGACACGCTACATCTTGTGCTTACGTAGCTAATTAAGGACATTACAGTTTAGCATGTTTTTCTGTCAGAATTAAGGTTGCCACGTTGAGTTTGAATGAAAAACTATTTTGGATTCAATCAATGGCTGATTGACATTAATTACAATTAATCATAATTAAAAGTAATGCGATCGTCACCTGTCCAAGAAGTCTTTGACCTGACATAACCTGATGGAAGATGTATATGTAACCTTTGACCCTATTATTATTCTTAGGGGTATGTTGAGGAGAGGGACTTGTAAGGCCAAGAAAAATAATAATTTGTGTTGCCCTCAAGTGTCAAAAATTTAAAATCGGGTCGGTCAGTCGGAAATCATTTTATTTTATTTTATTTTTTATTTTTTTCTATTTTTTTTTTTCTATTTTTTTTTCTTCTATTTTTTTTCTTTTCTTTTTCTTCTTTTTTTGGTTGAAAAATATATGCTTTATGTCAAGACAAAATTGATATAGGCCCATATGTCAATTTAACAAATGTTTCTAGTGTGACAATAGTCTAAAAAACATTTATTGTAGCTAACTTATTCATTTCAAGCAAGAAATAGTAACATTTAGACACTTTTAATAAAATTTAAATCTTAAAAAAAGTAATTAAAAAAAATGCAACCATAGTTTTTACGATTTTAGGGTCGGTCGCTGAGGGCAACACAACTTATTATTTTTCTTGGCCTAATTGTAAGCTTACAGCCTTATGGCATCAGGGGCAGCTTTGTAAACATTTTGACTGTGTTTGATTGCTTTGCAGAATACCAGCTAGCTCAATCAGGGTTCCTCATTCTCATTTACTTGAGGGCCACAGATAACTGGAACATTCCTTTTGGCGCCTTATGACTCCATTTTGTTATGTTTTTCCCAGTTTTTAGACCTTTTCAAGGATCGTTTATAATTGCTTCACAGTCCAGGTTTGGCTCGTGTAATGGGCCTATTGAGAACCCCTGCTGTTTAACACCATTCTATGTGATGTAAAATGGGGATTTACAAAGAACAAAGCTTACATACACTGCGTCAATGATCAAAATAGTGGGGTCGCCAAATTTACTCTGAATTTGAGAGAAATAATTTGATATTTGCTTAGAAGACAAAATCCCTGCCGCCGTTTGAATGCTTGTCTTCCTCAAGATGTCCACAGAACCTTTAACAAAATATGTTGAAATGAATGATATAAAAATATATTCATGAAGTAGCTTTCCAGCGTTGAAATTTCATTGTTGGGAAAAAAACTGGTAGCAATTTTTGTCTGCAAAATAAATTATGAATGGATAGATGCCCGTCTTTCATAAACATTATCCTTAGGGATTTGAGAACAGCGCCATGTTGCGAATTTACAAAACTAGATTAGGATTAATTACAACCAGGACGTACATCTGGAGACCTAGTTGATGTTTTTTGAACGAAAAAAAATCAAAAAGTTCATTTAGTTAAATATATATAAGAAAGTAACCGAGAAATTCACATCGCACTTTTTTAAGTACGCTTCATTAGCGACAAATAATTTGAATAAACCAATTAGCATATCTGCCTCGACGGCGTTTAATTGAATTGCGCGGAGTTTTCTCTGGCTTGCTCTGGCCTATATGGGCAATCAGCCGGAAATGGTACCAGAGCTTCGTCACCGAACCTGGTGTTAATGCTATTAAAAAGACAACTCATATTTTTTGGGATTCAATATTTTGAATGGCCTTTTATTTTTGAACTTTTCGTCATTGGGAATTTATTTTCACATGCATCATGTAACTGGTAAACCAGCTTCTTTTAATGTGGATCCATTATAAACAACTCAATTTCTTTTAAAAATACCCTCTTTTACTTAACCTCCCGCCTGGCCTCCCTCTCCCTCCCCCACTCCCCCTCCCCTTCCCCTCTCCCACCTCCCCTCTCTCCCACCCTTGCTTCACAAACAAACAAATGGATTAGTGAGCAAAGCAAACAAACAAATAAACAAGCAAGCAAACAAACAGACAAACAACAAAAACATGTGATGGACTAGAAACACCATTGATGTCCCCGTAGGATATGCTGTCCTATTTGAGTTGCTTGTCAACAAAAATCCATGAGAAATATATCGGAAACAATATGATGTACATTGTACATTGTGGTGTTGTAGTGGAACACAACATCTTCATGTTTGTCTATGTCCAAATTTGGAAGAGAATTATGAAAGAGATAAATAACTTCAATGAAATGAAAAGGACAGCCATTACTTATATTAAATCCTGAAATATTATCGAGGGCACAGGTTTATATATATTTTTGACAACAATATTTTAAATATCCCTAAATCTGGGACTTGACTCAGGGGATTAAAATTAACTGACCGAAAAATGCCACTGGCCAAAAAAGTGTGTATTATATTATTATGTGTGACCTCTATCAGTAGATTATTTATTTACCGCATGAAAAGATTTTCGTGTGAATTGAAGAAGAAAAAAATAGAGCGTCTTATTCTCCTCCATTCTAAATATGCAGGGAGAATTTTGAAAAAGAAAGATGAATTTGTGCAAACTGACTGGTTAGTGAAAGTTTTGAGGAATTTGGTGTACGAACACGTGTAAGTTGAAATATCATTACTGATTTAAATAAAGAAAGATGCGACACTTAGTGAAGATGTGTTGTGTTGAAAGTGAAACTGAAAGGTAAAAATGCTTTGGGCCTACAGGATTTGGTGTATGAACGCATGACACACAACCTTTGGAAATCATTAATTAGTATGCCAAGTTTGTAATCACATACAGCGTTATATTTATTGTTTAAACACACAAAACATGATTGGTTTTTAATTTTTGTCTTGGTCTTGTCTTGTTTATGTTTGGTCCTCTGCTGCTTATCAAAAATAGTTTTATTTTAACATGCATTGTATGATTGTTATTAAATGTCACTTAGACGAATGCTGTTCTACAGGCTCAACTAACCCATTTCTTATAAAAATTGGTGAAGAAAATATTCATGTGCAAATGAATACCGACCCAAATAAATTTTGGGTACCCAAATTATAGCAATTTTTAAGAGATTTTGTCATTGTTCTCCGTTCATTTTGAAAGGGAAAAAAGAAAAGAGAGAGAGAAAAAAAAAGTGGGCTAGACCGACCGATCCAACCTGAGAGGTCTGTTTGCCCGTAGAGAGAACAGGGTTTCTTTTTCGTCGCCTTATTTCAAAAGAAATGTTCACAGCATTTTTAATATTACCCTGATTAAACTGTAGCAACATGTTTATTGGCCCAATTTTAAGATCACCATTTTTTTATTATCCCATTTGAGTGAAACTGAGAGGAATTTTGAATGTAGTGATAATATTTATTGAGTGGGTCAGACTAGCATTTTTATTTGTTTGTTCTGTTTTGTTTTGTGTTTAAAAACAGATGCAGTAAATTATACAAATTTAGAAGGAAAAAATGTTTGGGGAAAAAGAAGAAAAAAATCATAACAGTTTTGAATATCAAATCTCAAATTTGCAACTTAAGGGGTTGGTCGGCCCAGTAAAATAGGACTTTTATTCTCTGTTGCCTTTTGGGTACTATAGTCTATATGCAGTGGAAAATCACATTGTTCACCTTTAATTAGCATTTTTCCATGTCTATATATGTTGCTGTATTTTAAGTCTAGCTTTTCTTTTTTGCGCTAATCAGATCAGAGAATGTAATGCGTAGTAAGTGGCAAATTGATTAAACATTTATTGAATGAATTATGCAGATTTGTACAATAGCAAAGTTGTATGAATTTTGCATGACGAAAGAGTGTGGAAAAAAAGCGTAGCTTACTCACTCTGTATGGTGGGGATAGTATACATGTAGCGAGGTGATAATTTTGTGTTGAATGGCCGACCGACCGACCGACCGTTTGTGATCTAATATCCGCGGATGTTTTTGGATGATTGCTCTACCTATACCGTTTTGTCTTGTTTTGCTAGAATATGGATTTAGGCCAAATTAAATTAATTGTTTGTCTCAAAGCTCCTCTCCTGGTGTAAAACTAATGCGGAATGCGGTTTTTTTTCTTCGTTTTTTTAAAATATAAAATATTGAAATCCTTGTAAAAGTGAACTTTTGTATTTAAGATGATCTGATCAATGAAAATCTGAAAAATCGGTGAAATTTTAGATTTTTTTTTTTTTTTGAAAAAAAAAAGGTTTTTTCAGATTTTGTTTTTCTAATGCGCACCAATAAACGAACGCGCGCGGGAGCTTTGAGACAAACAATTATTTTAATTTGGCCTTAGTAAACAATGTCAAAATTGCCGCTATGAGCATACATAACGTCGCTGTTTTGTCTACTCCAAACCATCTCCATCTGGCCCTTCAGCATTTCTTTATGTATAACCTTTGGGCAGTCTGCTTTAAACATGTTCAAGGGCCAAAACACATCGATCAAAACCTTGTAAGTGCTCTTGCCCCTGAACATATATATAAAGCAACACTTCCTATGCATAACCATTGGGCAGTTATACTTTTAACAGAACAGCGACGATGAGCCTATTGTAACATTCACATTTTAACAACAAACCAACAAGTTAAAAAACCACTTTTTGTGGCGTTTGCTTTGTGAAGTATTGTGTCCATAGCACACTGTAATTCAGTACCGAATTAGTAGGGATTGATATTATCAAAGTTTAAGTAATTGGAGTAATTTTCATGCAGAATTGTGACCTGACACCATCATTTTGAACCCCCCCCCCCCCCATTTGCCTGCATAGAAACAGTAAACACAACATCTGTAAGGCTAGTATAATGTAATTTCCAGTTTCCCGTTTCCCTACCGACCCAACTTTTCAGTTTTACCAAAACTTTCATTATTTTGTGCAAAATTACATTTTCTGACAAACTTGAATAAAAATCAAAACTTTTAGTGGCTCAAAATACCAGGCATATCTTCCTGTTGATTTTAAGGGATTTGTATGGCAGTGGTGTCATGGTATATGGTTGATAATGAAATTGTTTGCATTACCTACTCAGATTTCAGATGTAATTGACGTTGCAATATTTCAGACAGATTTGTTGACATTTTCAATAACACATCTACAAATGCTTCCTTAATTGTTTTTCAAAGTTTTAAAGTGTTAATTAAGGTGTAATATATACAAATCAATAGGTAGTTAGTAGTTAACACCCCTTTCAGATGCAATAATGAAATTGAGTGAAATAATGAATAATGAATAATGAAATAGACACCTACCCACTCTTTTAAAAATATGAAACGGGAAACTGGGAATCATATTTCATTAGCCTTATGTAAGTTGCTTTGGATCAGAATAGTATCCCATTTAGAAGTGTTTACTCTGCCTTGCCTTAATAATAGCGTTTGTTTCCCTCCTATTTTATCCTATATATTCCATTGGGACATCATTCCGGATTATCTTGGCTAATACTCGGTACAGATGACTGACTTTTTCCCCCCTATATGATCTGTGCCGGGTTCGACTAAGATTTGGGGCGGAAACGGCTGAAAGCAAAGTTTGTTGTTTCAATTTCCTGTATCTGTCCCATAATTCCGCACAGACAACAGCGTGAGTGATATATAGAGATAGATAGAAATAACTCGCTTACAATTCCCTTTGCTTTAGTTTTGGATCAGAAAAGAGGTTGTTTCTATACTTCGCCCAAAGCTGGACCGAGGACGATGCCCTTTGTAGTTTTTTTCTCTTTCTCCTTCTCGCAAGAAAATGTGCAAATATATGGTGCTAACATGTACAGCCATGTTGTAATATGTTGAATAATTACTCCGCTTTTCGCAAGGTCTCTGCGTGTCGTCGAGCTGTGATGACGGGAAAAAAGGGGGTACGGGAAGCCCGGGGCGTGTGGGGGCAATTCAAAGTGTTGTCGTCCAGACAACCGCGTTTCTCTGGGGTAAAGACGCCATTAGTTTGAGAGAATCGCATATTCAGAGCATTTGTGCATCCCTTCGAGGCTTTCCTGGGATGGTTTGGATGAAGCTTTTGCGTTTTTTCTACTACTCACATACAAGCCCTCTTCATTTAGTGTTTGTGTAATTCCGGATGGCCCTGGTGAGCCGGGCTTCTCGTTTTTCGCTACCGGTTAATCTCGTACCAGTATTGCGTAGCTGTGGAGCATGAATATTTCAAATGTTAAGTAAGTATGTTGTGCTGTTTCTCATAGCTTCTGGTGGTTTTGCTCTCTCCTTGCTAACCTATGTCACGATGTGCTGATGGTCGGCCGATGCAAGCCGCCAGCAAGCAGAGGCTATATAAAATGTACTTGGCAAGTTTATCTGTATAAATTAAGTTGTAACTTGGTGAGTGCCGAAAGTGTACTTAACTCCGAAATGGACACCGGACGATACGAAGAAGAAGAAAAAAATTATGAGAAAACCATAAGTATTTTAAGTTGATGCTGAAAAGGTTTTAAAACTATATAAAAAGCAATTGAAATAATTAATTCTTTTACGAGTTGGACTAACAATATCCAATATCAACCCGTAAATCATAACGTAACAAAATGGAAAACATAAAAAGCAAACTTGAAACCGTTATTTGGAACTTTATGGCTTAATCCTGCGAAATTTCTTCTCTTGTATTGCATGTGAATTTGGAAATTATACATCTTCAAATACAGTCTATAAGCGTGACTACTTCAAATAAATGCTTCTTGAGGGTTCCTGGCCTTGATCGTTTCTTGATCGGCCTGCCAACATAAAACTCCAGTGAGCTTATAAACTTTGGATAACACAATTTCCAGACGTTAGAAACCCCCGGAAAGTAAAGTTTTAAGACAACTTCCAAGTCTATATTTTTTGAGAGCTCCTTGCCTTTGGCCAATGTGGATAACAGTGCAGACTTGTTGATTTTGATTATGGGCCTTGTCCAAACTCATGATGTCCAACCAATATGTTAGAAATAAACCAGAAAAAGCAAGTTTGTTGTTTAATGCTCTCTATGGCAGACCTGAAAATTATGTAAAACATCTCCTTTTTTTACTTTTGTTGGTTTTCGGGATCCATTACTTCATCGTTTATCGTTGGGTTCAAGAGGATCAGGCTTTTCAATCAGGTGGATTTTCTTTTCACTTTTCGAGAATTTCAGGACTTTTTTCAGATTATTATATTATCAAATCTGATAACATTTACCCCACCATATTTGTTATGAACATTGTACAAAGATTTGTATTTTTTACTGGTGTATGGTTTTGAAAAAACAACAACATCCAATTTTAACAATAATTGTTTTTCCACGTTTGGACCTTTACGACCAACATAAAATGTCACCCCATTTACACCAAAGACAGTCCTCTCAGCAGCACACTGCCCTGGTCTGGTATGCATGTCACTGTCATTTTCACATCCAGTTGGCTTAAACGAAAGAGGTCAATGACCTCAACTGTTCTCGTTCGTGGGCCTCGTAAGTGGTGTTATGTGTTCTGTTTTTCCTGTTCACCTTAGGGGGAGGGGGTACTCCAATATTTTCTGTTTGGGATGTTCCTGGCATATTATGGACCCACACAATTTTTAATTGCTTTTCAGAGAGAGCGATCAAAGCGTCCTGCAGACCAGATACAACAATTCAGTCATTTAGTTCAGAAATTGTGCAGAGTGTGAATGTCAAATTGTGGCTTTTATACTGTCAGAGACTATTTTGAGGTGGAAAACTTCAGGACAATTTCAAAATTTAGTTTTGGGTATTTATCAAATTATAAAAATAGTCTCATTCACCAATCAGCTTGTCCAGTTTATAGACCCTGGAAAAGGTTAATTAAATCCACCCATAGAAGGGGGAAAGGAGGGATTGTTGCTGTACCTCTAATAATCCGAGTATCCACCCCCCGGACCACCCCTCTTAAATGTACATAGTGGTGGTAATTCTGAGCAAGGGTAGCTACAATACACACTTCACAAATTGATTTATATCCCCGGTGCAACGTTTCAGCGCCTTTATGGCTATCAAGCGGTTCGTTCTCCGTGATGTTTGAGAGGGGAAGGGAAATGGAGAACAGGAAGAAATTGTTTCGCTACCAGGAGGCATTCAACATGGCCGATTGCGTCTAGACCGTTACAATCGGTCCTGGAGCTAAGACAATTGAGGCCTTTTCCCCCTTGTATTAGTCCATCCATACCCGTCTATCTACCTGTGTTTTGGGTGTTTTCCTCTGAAGAAATTATCCTTAAATTGAATTTACAAGTAGAAACAACTTTTAAAAAATGAAATAAAATGCTCGTATGTATTTTTAATTAATATTAAAGTTAACCATTTTGAGAAATAAATATGAAAGTAATAACTGTTCAGCAATTGTGGTGTAATAACCTGTACTTAAATAGTTCGATCTCAGGAAATTGTTGACTATTTGGAATTTAGAAATTTGATATATTTAATAGATTTTTTTTATTGAATGGTCATTTTGGGAAGTAAGGTAAAAAGTGTTTTGCAAATTATTGTTTAAGGTGTGACTTTTCAACAAGTAGCATAACCAGGTCTTCGAAATGATGGGAATTGGGAGGTAGGCTGGTCATTTGAGGTGGGGAGAGGAGATGTTGATTATGCAACCAAAGGTAGTGAAGTGGCGGTCAAAGCATTTTGGAGAGGGGATGAAGAGGGCTGTAATTCTGGTGAAATCAAAGATCTGATCATGTGTTTTACATACACATTCTCTGATAGGAGTTTTAATCAAGTTTATGTCCTCAGTGAGATATTAGAATATAGGGCTAGTATGAGGACTGTTGAAAATGTTGGCACGATTCTAAATCGACGATTGGCGTTGCTTTGATTCAAACTATGTAGGGCAAGTTGTCGTCAATCAAAGAGAATGTCAAGGAATCGGAACAATGCAAAGTCAAATACAGCGGTTATTGTTGCATCAATACTGTCTTTTCCTCAGCCATGCCGTGCATCGCATTATGGTAGCCGCTGCTGAGCTGCGCCCGTGGCCGTGGTTTTTGTTGTACAACGGAGACGTCCGCGTCCGGCCATGATGGAACTCTTCCTCCTCCTGTTGTTAATTCGAGATGTCTAGCCGACGGGAGCAGACGAACACCTTATGAATGACCGGCTGGCTGGCTAGGACAATCGCAATGTTAAATAAAAAATACTGGACCCAAAGCTAGTGCCGGATATTTTTTTGTGCCCGAAACAGGCATTGTGAAGGAATGTGAATGCGTTTCTTGCTGTGGTGTTGGGGTGCTGATAATGCTGACTTAATAGCATACCTAGTGTCCGCCAGATTACATGTGGAAATCGGTCACCCTATAAAAAAAGTTTAAGTATGTGAACGAGTAGAATTGACATAGGAATTGAAATCAAAGCATTAAGATGCATATAATGTTTTTATACGCCTGCTATACAGACGGCTGTTAGCACTTTAGGACAGTATCGTTAAATTTATTTGACTTGAAGTGAATTCATTTGGTATGTCTTCAGAAAATTGTTGCCTACTTTTGATTAAAGTCGGACGTTATTTATTTGAAATTCGGAGGAAATATCTGTAAATCATTTGGAATCAATTTCTGATGATATCAACTTGACTGTAGTATGCAGTAATGCACAAATTATTCCAAATTTCAAACGAGATCAAGTTCCATTCAAAATGCTCCGCGACCCCTTAAACTGTCTGAGAGCGTGTTGTAGTACCCCGGCAATATGCACACTGAAGCCGCTCTCAAGCACACTCCATATAGAGTTGTCTACTACGCGCACTTTACTCTCGCAGCCGTCTCAATTGTCGCGTTGTTTTCCTTTGCATATCACACGGCAACCGGCAAAACATTCCATTATTCATAACGTTCGCGAAAACGTTTTTCGTACTGGACTAACAGGAGTGTTGAATGTTTTCAGGCTGGGAGGGTTGAAGGTCGTTCTTAGTGGATATATATGAGGTTACGAAGATCTGACGCAAAGTGGTTGCTTCTTAACGTACACCTTATAAAAGATTACCCTTTCTCGTCATCTGTTATACAAACTCCTACAATACCCATGTTGATATATTTTTCAGGATTTTTATTGAACTTTTCTTCCAAATTGGAGCAGAAATTTAGGAAGTCATACAGTTGTAGTTTATTCATAAAAGTAGGATGTGTGGGTCTTTATTAAATTATGCTATGTGCATCCGTTCCAAACTACTTGATTATCCCTAACAGCACTATGTCATACAAAATCATCCGACCAGCAGCACCTGTGTGCGCGTGCACATGAGGTCTATCCCATGCCGCGATACCCCATCCCCCCACCCACCCACCCCCCCACCACCCACCACCCCCCCCCCCCCCCCCCCCCCAATGCAAGACCGTGGGAGTTAGGGTTCGAGACCAAAATGAGGATAAAAATAATTTGAAACAAAATATTTCCAAACGAAATAGAGCGAAACTCTCCCTGGCCAGGAGATTATTATTAATTTATTTTCTGATCATGCTGCTGTTGTATTGATTTGGTGATTCCCTTTCGGTCAGATACCATTTTGCTTTTGTGCAGAGGTCATTTGTGATGCGATCTGTGAAAACCCGCCACATGGTGGGATTTTTTCATATTGGAGATATTTATATCATAAAAAAGCTGAAACTGTGCTGATTACAGGACTGTTTCGATCATTTTTCTACGATCACTACAAAAAAGTTGTGCGTGAATGATGATTGTGATGTCATACAAATCTACAAAATGAGAAATCATGAAAACAGGCCCAAAAAGATACATAGTTCAATAGAATAACATAAGGTTAATTAGAAAGTTTTTGAAGGGGAAATTTCATAAAAGAAGATACAAAGTATTGGATTTTTTAATTTTTTAATTTTTTTTTAAAATCTTCAAAAATCTTAAAAAAGAAAAAAAATTACCCCTATCCCTAGTTCACATTTTGCGACATCCGATGGGCATCACATTTGAGGTCATGCTTCTGCTTAAAACGACTTGCTCATCTATTTCCCCAATATCTGTGAAAATGCCCAATTAGGGTGGCATTAAAACCTGTATTTTCCATCCCATAATTTATTCTCATCTCTTACTAAGAAGAGTCTTATACTCTTAGTCTATTCTAACAACAAAAAAACCCAGCCATTATCCGCTTTATTATTGCTCTGTTGTTAAAATAAGTCCTTAGGTACAGCTCCTGTAAGCCGATAAAGACTCCGATAAAGACTCCGGCATTGGCAGGTTTCTTTGCATTGCTTCGACGCGAATACATTACAACGCCGTGTCAGTTTCACACATGGGGATGCGTCGTCGATGATCTCGGTGATCTTATCCTGAGCCGGCTTAATCTATACAAGGGGATTATCAGAGTAGGAAATATGGATGTTTAATAATGCAGAGCCTCGCGCAAATGGTGTCCTTGATTGACAACAGCTATAGTGCATTTGTCGCAAGATGGAAAGTGAGCGTAACCCAGTTTGGGGTCGATTACTACTCAAACGGGCTTGCTTACCCATTACCTTGAGAAATACCTTGAGTTATTTATATTTCAAAAACTGATGTGTGTTAGCTAACTTTGTGTTGAATTGGCGAGTGAACAGGCTATTCTGTCCATGGTGGGGGTGGGGGGGGGAGTACTTAGTGGATATGAGGTTACGGGGATGTGCCATCAAATAGGGTCCCATTTTCACCTTATGGTAAATGAATGACCCCTTTTCAAATTTATGGGTTTAAAATCCTTAATTTTGCTGTTTTTCACAGAAATTTTAGGAAAATCTGTCAAATATATATGAAAATTATGGTCTCTGGTAAACATATGGGTCCATTTCCCCCCGAAAATTAGTAACTGTTGGGGTCAATTTCGATTTTGCTGGCGGCACATCCCTACCACAAAAAAAAGTACCTCCCCCGCCCACACCGGATTCTACCCTCCCACAACAAAATGGCATACAAGTAAACGGGGTATAGTATAGTATGGTATAGTAACATTGCCAGCTTTGTTATCTATACAATCAGTCAATGACTGACTGGAACAAGTCAAAAACAATAATGTGTTTGTCTACGCAGGCAACCATCATTGGATGCTGTTATTTCGTTTTTTATATAAATTGTTGGAAGATTGTGCAGTTTTTACATTGAATTCATCACTTATTTATATTTTCTCTTTTTCTCTTTCTCCCATCGCGTTAATTGCTACCTGGCTGATGGTCACAACTACAATACAATCACACTATTTCTGTCAACACAGGTAAGAGATTCTTTTATATTTATTGCCATGACCAACAGAACACTTTTTATTTCAGGCCAAAACAGAGAGATCTGAATACCGAAGAGTGTAAAATGTGTTTAATGAGAGTGATGCCGTTCGTTCGTTTGTTCGCCTGGCAATGTGTGGGGGAGAATGGATGGATGGTTGGCGTTAAAAAAATAATGAAAGTCACTTTACCAAATTAATGCTTAGAGGTATCTGTCGTCAGAATTCCTTTAGAATATTATTAATTTACCTCATCATCGTCAGCAAGGCTAAGGAGGGGTGGGGGGGGGGGGGGGTGGGGGGGGGGGGGGGGGGGTTAAACCCTGTTCTACGGTACGGGTCTGATCAACACTTAATATTATTACCAGTATGGGATTTGGGTAAGCTTTAGAATACCGTACCATTTGTATTCCTCACTGTGTAAGTGTATGGGTCGTTCTTTAAAAGTCCCCATTGAAGATATGCAGTGGTAGGGTATACTAAAAGAACTCCTTTGTCTAGAAGACAAGAATATTTGTTCAAATTTGACACATTTTTATTTTTGTTGACAATCAACTCAACAGAAACCTGTATTCATTTCATTTATTTGGAGCTACTATAAGAAGGTTTTTTTTTTAAATTTTGCTTAAAACATGTTTAAGCTTAAGTACATATTCATGCAATAAACACCATTTTACAGCATTTACTCCCAACAATTTTGCCGTTCGTAAAAAAATGTTAACTAGCCATATCATGGCCATTGTCACTGGCTCGTGCACTTTGCATAAACCTCACTGATTACTATGATTTCCCTGGGTGATTTGATGTGCACAAATAAGGTTCCCCTTTATTCCCCCAGTCTTCTAGCTATTATTATAAATCACCCAGGGGGTGGGGGTGGGAGCAGGTCGAACGCCACTCTAATGGGTCGCTTTTTTTGCAATAATTTCCTAAACATGGGGTATGATTTGTGGTGGAAAAGTATACATGGGTCACAAATCGTGAAAAAAAGCATTTTTTAGGTTAAAACACCCCTTTAAAGTGGGTCATGATTTCAAACCTCTAGCGGCACACCGCCCCCCCCCCCCCCCCCCCCCCCCATATCAAAAAACTACCCCCTATCCTGGGCCATTCCCCCAGTCGTCCAGCTATACTAATTATCGCCGCATGCACCCATTTTTTCGGGCGGGTACCCACAAATATACACTAAAAAAAGAAGAAGAAAAATTTAAGTACAAATTTGTCCCCCAAATGACACATAATGAGGTCAATAGAGGTCATTTGAGAGACAATTTTATTTTTTGAACGGGTATTGGGGTACCTAATTTGGTACCCGGGTACCCGGAATAGCGGGCAGTTACCCGGGTATAAGTCGCAGCCTTACTGCCGACTGTTCAGAACCCAAACCATTAGCGGAATATGAATGTTCATCCGGCTCAACGTGGTTCCATTCAATACGATGGAGGATAACCCATGTTAGGGTCCACGGTACCAGTTGGTCGGTCTGTGGACTGCCCGCAGGTTGTCTATTAATCAAACTGTGCCATTTAAAACAATTTTCATGTCCCAAGTTTTTGTCTCGTTTGTTATGACTTGTTATTAAGGATGGGGGAGAACCGCCATGATGCGTCATTAGTCTCGGGATGGGGCTGATGAAAAATTATGATTGACTGAAAAAAATGATGGAATTGTGAACAGGAGGAGGGGAGAGCACAGGTGAAAAGGAACTGCCTCTTCCAGGCTGTGGCTTGATTATCACATGCTCGTCGTTGCTTTTTTTCTTGATTGTGCAAGATTTTTGGATGTGGTTAATGAATTATGATGATTATAATTGTATAAAAACGATTGGATTAAAGAGAAGGGGAACTGGCTTGAATAGAAAAAGTGAAGACTTGGGTCAATTGACTTTTAAAAGTCAATAGAAGTGTTTTTTGAAAAATATGTACCCTACACTACAGTAAGGCCAAATTTTGTTTTGTTTTGTGTTGCCCTAAAGTGCTAAAATTTTAAAATTGGGTCGGTGGGTCAATAATCTTCTTCTTTTTTTTGGGGGGGGGGGGGGCAGTCTAAAAAACATATGGTTTATGTCAAGACAAAATTGGTATAAACCTGTCAATTTAACTAATGTTTCTAGTGTGATAATAGTCTAAAAACATTGATTAAAAGCTAACTTATTCATATCAAGCAAGAAATAGTAACAATTAAACACTTTAAGGGCAAATTTAAATCTAAAAAATAAAAAAGATTAAACAAAATCTTTTTAAAAAAAGCCAACCCTAATTTTTGCGATTTTAGGGTCGGTTGCTGAGGGCAAGCAACACAACCTTTTCCTTTTTTTTGGCCTAACTTGGATCATTTAAGATTTTTACATGTGACTTGAGTAAAGTTAAAAAGTTCTAAACAGTGACTCTGATCATTGATCAAGACAAGTATTTTAGCTAAGTCAAGTTGAGTCTTTTGAAGCAATGTACTAAATAAAACACAGACTCAAAATGAAGTCAAGGTGCTCTCAGTGTCTCAAGTCAGTGATGTTTTGACTGAAAAGAGGGGGTTTGACTGGCCACCATGTATTCCCCTTCCCCTCGTCCCACTTGATGGCCTTTATATGGCAGAACGAAAAGGAAAGAATGAGTTCGATTTAACCTTCCGACCACGAAATTCTACTCTCATACTGCAACAATTCTACTCCAAACAGGAATTTGTTCAAAGTGACCATAGTTACACCAATCAACGACTCAAGTAAAAATAAAGTCATTGCTTTGAATGAATTAAGTCAGCCATTAACCAAAATGGTGACTTTAGATCGGACTTTCGGTCAATCGAGCCTCAAGTCATTGACGCGAGTCGTCACAACAATCCATTCAATTCTTTGTTCACTCCAAGTGACATTGACCTAGACATTTCTATGAATGATTTTGAAAAATAATTAAAAAACATAAATGGTTGGATTTTTGAGACCGAAGCTTTTATGCTCATTCAACCAGGCACGTTTCATTGACCTTGATCAGTCATGTACTAAAAAATTGACCCTTTGCATTGTGGGGATGATTCTCAACAGCTAGAATGCTCCAAGTTCACCGCCATGCATTGTAATGTGTACAGGTCGCGGAACCATGCATTGAGCGAATGAGACTAATGTGATGGCCTATACTCCAGATTGGTGGTAATATAGAACCTGTTATAATTGTCCACATGGCAGTTTAAACAACTACAATAACGTCGCCCTGGCCTCCATGTACAAAAGCCAGCTACACTACCCAACCAATAATGTTGTTTACTCAAGTTTCCAGTAACCCATTGATGCTCTGCCTTTACTCAAATGAACGAGCTCGGTGTAAACACTAGCCTATTAATTTGCGCCTTTTGCCATATTTAGCCAACTGACTGACTGACGGTCTGGTGCCTTTTTCCTCCTCTCTTCGCACCAGTATTCCCGCACACAATCGGCAGTAGCAATACAAGATGACTGGTTGATTGGCATTTAGACACACACCGGGACACTGTTATGGAACAGTCTGGGAGCCGCCTCGTTGTTTATTCTAATTTGTTATCTAATGGGCTGCTGATCGTTATTGCCCCGCTGCGTTGCCAAGTCTACCATTTAGTAGCCCATTTGGACCTACTTTTGAAAGCAAAAAGTGCTCTACAAACTACTTTTAATCGCCAATTGTCAATCGCTTATAAATCGATTGAAATCAGTGGACAAGATATCAATGTGGACACCTGTGTACAATGAATTGTGTGCTATTTGGGCTGATAGCGTAAACTGCTTGCTTGCTTACCTGGCAAATATTCAATTCAATGATAGTGTACAAGCATGTGCGGTTTGACTTTGTGCTTTATATTTTCATCTATAGATGACAATGATGCTCAATGTCATCAGTGTCAAAGTCAATCCGCGGCAGGGATGTGTACGTTTATGAGTATCATCACCCTTGACATGGTTCATTGGCTTGTATATCTACATGTGCAGTTGACGATGCACTCTATGACTACTGGGTACTGTAAAAGCCAATATATTCGTGTAAAGATATTTTCGCGCATTTTGACATCATAGACATTTCGCGAATTGTTTTTTTCGCGGGCGACCTTCTGGATGCACTGCATGATGTTGAAAAATATTTTGCGCGAAAATAAAACCACCGCAAAAATTTCACCTTTTACAGTATCATTATCAAACCCATCAGTATCATCACCCTTGACACAGTTCCCTGACCTATATCTACATGTGCAGTTGCCAATGCACTCTGTGACTACAGGGTATCATTATCACACTCTGATTAGTACCATCACCATCATTGACACAGTTCTTTGGCTTGTATCTACATCATGCAGTTGACATTGCACTCTTGTGACTATTGGGTATTATTTAATTTATCACACTCTGATTAGTATCATCACCATTGACACAGTTCTTTGGCTTGTATCTACATCATGCAGTTGACATTGCACTCTGTGACTTTTGGGTATTATTTAATTTATCACACTCTGATTAGTATCATCACCATTGACACAGTTCATTGGCTTGTATCTACATAGAGTGCACTCTGTGACTACTGGGTATCATTATAATAGTACTCGGATTAGTATCATCACCCTAAACATATGATTACTAGTATGAATTTTCCAAGTAGTATCATCCCTTTTGGCACAGTTCACTTGATTTCCCCCTCTCTGTCATGTAAAACCTTAAAATGTCAACCTACTATACGGTAATTCATATAAAACTATACATTTTCATTAAAATGTTACATTTATTTTTGAAAAGTGGCAGTGTTATTGGCAGTTTTGCTGCAACCACTTCACATATCTTTTTAGTAAACAATAAACTTTATGAGCAAGTTGAGATCAAACATTATTTTATTTCTAAAAATCATTTTGAACTATTTTTGAGCAGATTTTTTGGATTTTTTGTTCCTGGCAATACTAAATACTCCCATACAATAACCACTCTGCATTGCTGCGGTTTTCCCCCTCCTCGACCTTCCCACCCTCCTCCTCTCACCCCCTCCTCTCACCCCTTAATATTTGTCGAAGACATTTTCTATTAAAAAAGCTGTCACTGTAAATCCAACGCATTCATTCCGTTTCATATAGAATAAATAGCTGGTCAGATTCTAAGGCAAAAAGAAAATAATGCTTTGTATATGTCCATTGATAGTTTGCTTGAGACCGGAGCGGTCAGTTACAATTTCTTGTTAAAATTGAGTTTGGGGCAATATCGAACTGTTAGAGTATGTATTGTGTGTGGTTATCAATCTTAAAACAATTAAATAATCAAGTTGGGGGGAAAAACCTTTTCAAAAACTATTTACTAACATAATCTGTGAAGGGTAATGCAGAATTATTCCCACTTTTCATTCAAAAATTTCCCAAATTCTGACCCGGTGTCAAGGGTATTCATTTTTTTGTACAAAACTTTCCTGCCCCATGTTTTTAAAAATATGGAAGATTCGGAATTTGACCAACAAGGAATCTTTTTTTCCCCCTCTGAAACTAGGAAATAATAAAAGTGATTGTCACTGTCAGCCATTTAGTGATTCCCCATTGATCAAAACATTATCGTAGAGAATTACAAAGATCAACGCACTCGCTGGTCAGTCGTATTGTAAATTGCTAAGCAAAACAATAACAGTGGATGTACTGTATATATAATGTATACCTTGGTTGACTTGAACTTGTCCATTCATTTGTTGCCAGTGGGGTCTTATTCATCGGCTAGGGGGGTGGGAGAGGGGGTTTGGTAATTGGGGGGTAGGGAAAGGGGTGTGGGATTGAACAAGTCTCTGGCTATCTATTCCTAAACATGTTTTTTTGGTGGATAAAACACCCTTAACAACAAGCGGTTTTGGACCTTTTGCATAAACACTTCAGGGTTTTATTGAGCTCAAATACAACTAAAATTACAGTATTTTGAGCGTTGGGCTTGTTGATAAGATTAGAATCGTTGTTTCAGGGCACAATTCTAAGCGACTTTCAAATTGCTTTAATTCAATATTTTGTTGACCCATAAACAATATGATGCAAAGCATTTTTCAGATGGTGGATGGTGTATACACAGAGTTACATTGCAGACAAATGCATTTTAATGCCTGGTTAGAAAAAGAATTGGAACAAAATGATCAAACTTGTGTTCCCTTCTATCCTTTGGTATTATTTGTTTATCAAAACAAGCCCAGCCTGTGTATTCATTGTGACTTCATCATCAATCATCTGGCAATCTTGAAATATATATTACGCCGATAATCCAGATTTTGCGATTCTCAATTGTTATTTTACGCCTTTCAGTTTCTCCGTTACCGAGTGCGTTTTGTAACCGGCATGGAAAGTAAAGCTTATCCGATATCGGGGTGCATCTTCGTAAATACAAGTCTCAACTTACAAGTTTTGTTGCTTCTTTTGCTAAGCGGCTTTTGGTTGGCACAGTAAGAGCGTTTATTATATAGATGCCTTTTTCTCGTGAAAGTGGTGCTTTGTACTCTGTTGCCCATCTTGTGTACTTTGAGCACGTCGTCCACCGGGAATGTATCTCGACGTGAGATGAAACGGCTCAGGAGGAGATAGAGATCTTAAGACAGCAAAAAGGGGGGATGGGATGTTGGGCAAAATGATAAGGAAAGATAGTGGAATCCGACACTCACCTTAGGGTAGTTGGCGATGATGGGAAACTGAGAGAAGAACTCAAATCTCTCTCATACATGTGTCCCATCTATAAACTGTTAGTGTTAGCCAACAGAAAAGTTTTTGATTTCAAGCGTTATGGTGCAGTAATTGGTAACTAATTTACGAAGAAAAAACCCAAAATCGTTTGTAAGGAATAAGGGTATGTATTTAACTGGAGGAAATATGTAGGAGTTTATACATTCGTTAATACATATGATTTTTCTCAGCGCTCGCGATCGTATTTGAAAGGGTGGTGAATTACGAGTCAATTGGTAAGTGCAGCACATCCAAGTTGCAACAAGGATATTGTAACGCCTGAGGGCTTTCCATCTTTTCCTTCTCTTTTATTTTGCGAAATCCGCATTACCCCGATATGATGCCCGATCTAACACAAGTACCTGATGGAGATGTATCCTCTATCGAGGGCACTGTTTTCCCCTGGCGGCACGAGCTTTGCACCAGATGCATGTGAAATAGAGCGATACGGGATGTCGTAAAAAACGATGGGAGTTTTTTCCCTCCTTTTTCATCAAAAAACAAGTAAAGATTTTTAGTGTTGTGAAGTTGTTGTTTTAACTACCATTGGGGTTGCCTCGTCGTCGGGTGATTCGGTTAGGACGTGTTGGCAATCGGTAAACTTTTGCTGTTTTTAGTTTGACTTTGACGCTATAACGTGGGTTTGTCGCGTCGTTGGTTACGGTTACGGAAAAGGAAAGTCTGTTGCAGTGATGGATACATCCGTCACAGTACAACCCACCTCCCAGACCTGGAGGGCGTGTGTGAGCCAGCGACCCTCTTCCGCTCACTCGGTTTGTATCGATCGGACGCGCCACCAGCTGACAACGTAAATAGTCTTTAACTTGATTATCTTTGTATCAAGGAATTGTACTGTCTGGTGTGTGCTTGGGATATTTTTGGGGGGAGATGGAGAAAAAATATATATAAAGGGATATGTTTGAAATTGGTTTTTAGCACAGTCTGAGAGAGTGGTCTCCAATCCCACTGCGCATTGAATATGAACGACTGACCGGACTCACTGGTTTTACCTAGTTTGTATAGAGGCCCTTTATTGTTGTTCAGACTGGTTTTGTGTCCATTCACGTTGGTCAGTCACAGATTTGACCCAATGCTGCTTACTTACACTGTTCACTATTATAGGTGTTGTGTGAACAGATACAATGGCCAATTTATTTTCGCACGGCCGGTCAACTCAGCCCGTCCAGCTATAATATAGGAAGAAGGGGAAAAAATGATCGTCAGTTATTGGGACTCCCCTTTTGTGATTTCTAACACGTCCCTAGCAAGCCATTTGCTGGGGGCGTTTGTTACTGGCTCCGAGCCAAGCTATAAACTGAAATATTCATGACAGAAACTCTGGTGTGTTTTTTCTGACTGGGTGATTGCGACTTGATTTGCGCGAGAAATCGAGTCAAATGTAATAAGCGGAATCCCCGTGCCACCGATTCCTCGCCGGGGTCGTAATGCTGCCCATCGGCCAGATCAAAACCGTATGTGTGTGTACACATTCGTGTGCAGGCTTGCGTGTAGGCATTGGAACGGATAGCCTCTGGTAGATCCTCTGACTTCGTTAGGAATGGATACGGTTAATTCACGGAGCATAATTCTCTGTGATTTTGTTGATTTTTTTTGTGTCCATGCCTTCTTATTAGGCCCAAAAAAACCTTGTTGTGTTGCCCTCAAGTACCAACAATCTTGAAGTCGGGTCGGTTGGTGGATTTTTTTTCTTCTTTTTCTTTTTTTTTGCTGACAAATTTCCAACTGATCATGGTTCCTGTTAAGACAAAATTGGAATATCAATTTGACTAATGTTTCTAGTGTTATAATAGTTTAAAAACAAAACATTTAATATTTTGACAATTGGAGTTAAATTTTAAATTGAGAAAATTGAGGAAAAAAATGTGACCTTAATTTTTAAGATTTTAGGGTCGGTCGCTGAGGGCAACAATACTGGGTTTTTTTTCTGCCTTATAGTGGACATTACCCAGGGGATAGTGTAGCCTTAAAATCTTTGTAATACAATTGAGCGAGGGGTTGGAGGATGGAGGCGGACGTTAAATCTAGCCCCGGTGTATGATCAGTTTATAAAATACCATAAAATATCATCATGTTTGTAAAATGTTAAACAACATTGCTCTGGCACAACATCGCGTCGGGTCATTGCCGCGAAATCATCACCAACGAATAATAGAAAAAGAAAACATGCGCAACATATCGCTTGTGACGACTCTTATTAATTGGCAGCCCATAATGAAATTAGTTTTGATTGCGAGTCGACTGACAAACTAATTTAGATGGGGAGGGGGGATTGGCTAAAGTGGTCATTCAGTTAATATGTGATCAAATGGTTGTGTGCACTTGAGAATCTAATGGACATTAATGCGACCAGTTTGCATTTATTGAATATAAAGGGTTATATAGATGATTTTGCGTGGCATTATAGCGGTGGTATTATGTAGGATCGGGCTTAATAATATACTGACATAGTAATAGGGCAATTCAAGTTACAAAATATGCCGTAATGTTCTCGATAATTCTGCGAGCACGCTATTCTGGCTCGTGTCCCAATGCTGACACGTTGTATTTATATCTAATTACATTATAATACAATATAGTTTGTCTTGAAAACTTCCATGCATAAAGTGTACGATAGGAACATAAATTTGAAATTTATTTTTCTCCTTCATTTTTACTATTTTAAAATTTCATACTCAAAAATATGATTTCAAATCATAGCTTTTTTGCTTGTGTACTAAAAGGTTATGATGGTGTTGGAGCTTCTGGTGCTATTGGTGTTGTCAATTGGTATAAAAGTGCCCCCGCCCCCAATATTTACAATCCTGTGATTATTTTAAAGATCATTTGTTTGATAATAATTTGTGTAGACCCAATCATCTCCCAAATTATAATCTTCGTAAATGGTTGAACTCGGTGGGAAGCAGAGAGGCACTCGCGCAGACAAAAAGCCGTGGATATTAAAACCCAGCATTTCAGTCGTCCTCGGCAGAACAAACTCTTTATATAAATGGTTTCCCTGTGGGAATAATGTGGTAGTTAATACCAATAAGTAGCATTTAGATATCAAAGACATCTGCTCCTGTTTTAAGATATTATTAGTGGAAATCAATGTGAAGATATTATCTTTGCTGCCTCTTTTAGCATTCGTGAAATGTGGGTGTTAATTTGATATGGTGCAATGAGAGAGAAAAAAAATTGTGCATCACACACAGCTTCACATAACTTTTTGAAAATGGTCAACATATTTACAAATAATGATGAATTATTACTACAAGAAATTTTAAAAAATACACACAAATAAAAAATAAAAAAGAGGCCCAAATGTATCCCCTTTTAGACCAACATTTCCTAAACGCTTCAAAATGCACTGAATTTTTTAATGAGATTTTCAAGGGAATTAGTTCAAATTTGAAGAAGAGATTTCTCCATAAAAATCCGGTGAGACAGAAGGAAAATGTGATCGGTTCTCGCAAATCTGCTTGCGTTGTCAAATATACTGGCCAATATTGCCTGTGAGATAATTACAAAGATTCAAGGATATAAGAAATAAATGCGTACAAAGTCCTACTATTTTTACGCTACACCCAGTATAATTACCTAAAATGAAATAGTGACTCGGAAGGCCAGATTATTAAGTTAAAAATTTAGACAAATAAAAAACAGTTGGATATAAAAATATAATTACCAAAAATCAAATTTACAATTCTAACAGACAGTATATTTGTAAAGTAAACAAATTATGACTATTGTGGTGGTGTACAAAATGTAGTTGGATTTAAAGATAGATTAAATCAAGACTACCTACCCTCCTTTCCTTAGAATATGAAATAATGGCCAAAATATTAACAAAGTTAAAAGTAAATACAATTGTGTATTAAAGAATGCAGGACGCCTTACCGTGGAAAACATAATTATACTTTTTATAGCTTCAGCGAACCTTGGTTTGTTTTCTTTCATTCTGAATCCTGATCTCTCTCTGGTAGTCATACCAATCAAAATTTTAAATAATATCAGGCCAAGTAACAAAAATAATGTGTTTCTCGTCCAGACTTTTTTAAAAATCAGTGAGGGCGGCCCTTACTATTTCTGATTTTTTGGATTTTTTGTGAATTTTGAGAAGCCAAATTACAAGCTTTTTGCAAGAATTGTTTCAATATTCGTATCACTATCTATGCCTACGAGTGTTTCTCGCATCTTTTTCATTGAAAATAAAATGATGGACACACTCACACACAACAAAGACAGGTATGATTTTTGATTATTTTTTTTGGAACTTTTTTTGGAATTTTTGAAAATAATAAATAGCAAAAATATTGGAGCGGCGTCAAAAATCAGTGCGTAATTTTTGTTACTTGCCCTCACAGTCAAATGAACGTACCACTTGACCGCCCACTCTGCCTACTGGTCAAAATATCATATGATTGTATGCCCATTGGTTAATAGGGTGATTAGCAAGTTGTTAAACGTAGTTGAGATCAAAAGAGCTTTAAATAAAAGCGTATGCTGCTAATTTCTGTCTTGTATTAAAGAGAGAATGAGCGAGTGAAGAAAAGATATTGTCCTTGACGAAAGTACCAGGGCGGCTGTCAGTTGGTAGGTTGTTTAACATCGTTAAGATTGAAAGAGGCTTGCTAATTTCTGGGAGAATAGGCAATTTAAAGAAAATAGAGGAAATTCTTGACCTTGGCCAGAATTGAATAAGAGTCTGGACGTATTTGGTTTTCAAGACATCTGAGCAGAATGTTGTGTTGAATGACCAGAGGCAGTTTTTATGTTTTGTATTTTATACTCCTATTCCACACCTACATGTAGTATAGTTCAAAACAGTTCACAAAAACTTGACTTGATTCAAACAACTTTCCCCAAAGATTAGACTCGATTCACCTTTGTCAAAAGACAGGATTTGAATCTGATACTGGTTGATATCATTGCGTGTCCTTCGTACAACATGCCTCTATGCCGTAGTCTATTGTGCATTTGAAGTAGACCTATTACTTAGTATGCTAAATAATTAAATGGAATGAGGATACAGTCGTAAGTTTGCAGGGCTGGAACTTCATTTGTTTTTCTTCAGGTAACTCACAAGCAAACCTGCCCATTCCACCAGCCAGTGTTAACTCACTTCTACTGTTAGTTTGATCAGTTTTACCTGCCAGTCAGTCGGGTACTTTTGCATCTTCACCTGCCTGACACAAAAGTTACCCGCTATTGATTAGCGGGCGGGCGGGTACTATTTCCAGGCCTGTAAGTGTGTGCGTAAAGATGCAACATATTTATGTATTGACACACCTCTATCGCCATTGACCTGATTCTCCCGACCTCCATACGCCCTCATTACCCAAATGGACAGGACACACTCCAACCACAAGCATGAACTTGATTGAGTGGAGGAAAATGACCCATCTGTAATTAAAAAACGAGAGCAATATGGCGGAATCCAATATCCTGAATGGACCCTTTTGATTTGTACTACTGGCTCTACCTGGAAGTACAAATGAGAAGAGATTAGTGTGACGTTTTGCGCCACGGGCAATGTTTGTTTAGCTATTTAAACGGCATGAGACACCCGACCCGGGGGTTGCTTGGTTGGTTGGTAGACTTCTGGGTTCGTTCATTATTAATTGATTAGAAAAGCTTGATCCAAATTACCGTTTGAGCCCAATTTTTTCAATGCGTTAATTAACCTTGACCAGTCTGCGGAACTTGACCGTGTGGATCGGGAGCTAATAATGGTTATAACAAGCACAGATTTGTGGGTAATGTTACTTGATATTTGACGTCAGAATGATGAAACAAAGGGGGTTGGATGTTGGTGTGAAGTATATATACCTTTCATCAAATGAATAATTAATTAGTTGATTGATTACATTGGGACAGATGGGACAGTTTTGGCCAAACAAATTGTCGATTTCTGGGACGTGTAAATATGCATTTATAGTGCTGCAATTGCAAAATATTGTGGCATATCTAAATCCTCAGCATAGGGTGACAAGCTAAGTGGACCATACTTGTCTTCATATTGTTAATTAAGGCACAGGAGCTTCAGAACATGATTATGTTTTAGAGCAGTCTTTAATACATCCATCCAGTAAACATTGTGCATTATAATAAAGATTTGATCAGAAAACAATGTTCTACAAAATAGCTGGCTGTCGGACCTCTCAGGCTTTTATTTTTCAAAAACTTTTGCCATTTTTGGTCAACAAAAACAACAACCCAATTTTCAAAAAAATCTGTGTCATTTGGGCCTGTCTGACTGGTTTTTGCACTATTTTGTCATCTCCTTATGGCCATTTGGAGCAGTTGTATTCCTTGGATACTACACACAATTTTGTTTGAGCGATTATAAATTTGCAGTAGGGTATTCTGCAAGAACTCCCCAAAGATTGGCCAGGATAGGATGGTCAGTCAGTCTGTCAACTTCTTGCATCTTCATCAGTGCAGATGCCTCATTAGGATCTCAATGAAGTCACCACTTCATCAAGATGGTTATCAACACAACTGTGCCCTACCACAAACTAACCACACACTCCAAAGTCATTCTATTAGTCAACATTGATGGACATTTTCAGTCAGGCTGTATCAGGCTATCCTAGCTATATTATGATCATCCATCATTATATGATGACCCATAATTTACTTATCGCTCATTTTTTTCCAAAACGTCAACACTTCCCTAATGGCATTTGAGTACAGACACACTCTGGGTTAAGTTACCTTATTAACCTAAACTGGTTAAAAGAGAGGCCTTGTTTAATCATAACTGGGATCCATGGCGCATTAATTCACGCCCCTCAGTATTCACTGACCAGGGCAATAAAGCTCGGTACACGGTAACCAAATGATGGCACGGTAACTAAATGACACGGCGCTTGACCATAGTAATACCTTTAGCTACTCAGCAGCTAATGTCATCGAGAGAAACGGCTCGATCTAAATATCACGGATTTTGTGCAAAACCAATTTGTGATGGTCCACTGCAACCGATATAGCTCTTCCCCGTTATGCAGTCGGATACGATGACATCGGTTTGTGCGTCTTCTTGCTCCTATCAACTTTGTGATTAGGTGCTGTGTGCAGTTTATGTTCAGTCCACCTGGTTTGGCGCTGCAAGCCTTTGCCATCGTTGTGTTTGGATGAGACTTTCTATCTTTCCTCATACAAACCATTTTCTCTTCATAATGGGTATCAAGATGTTATCAATTTGTAGCCAACCAAATGAATGGATGAATATATTACTAATAATATTCTTCAAGTGGCAATGCAGTGTACTTAATGAGAAGGTGGGGGGCGGGGGTTGGGGGGGGGGGGGGTGTTCTCAGCTTCTCGTGATGTTCAGTACTTTGTGAAAAACTCCATGTATTCTGCTCCAGCCATCAAAACACCAATCACTATTCACTATTCTTCACTATTTTGTAGCTACAAAACTGAATTTACATGTGTACTTTTACAGCAAGAGGGTGCAGTTATTAGTAAAATGCATTTTGAGATATTGATGGAATTAGGCATGCAATAACAAATAAAATAAAAACAATGTTACAGTTAATGTTTCTTCAGAAAGCAGTATTGGATCTTACTCACAAGGGTACTTTTGAAGCATTCAAAATGCTCCTTTTGTTGGTATAAAGATCTCAACTTTTTCTTTGAGAGAAAACTGCGCCCTTTTGCTGCGATAGTTCACTTTATGCCCACCATGTGAATGAAGCACTGAACCTAAAGAATAATGAATAATAAGGAAAAAAGAAAGTTGACTTGCCCTTTCAGGGCCAGAGTCTGGGTCGGAGGGTCTGATTTTTTAGATAAATAAAAAATTAAATTAAACAGGGAGATACTATTCAAAAACATGTTTTCATCTTTCTTTATTGTTATGTGCTTCTTTCAATTTTTTTTTTTTTTTTAAACTTTGAAAAGAAGAAAAAAATAGCGACCCTAGATTTCCGAAAATTTGTGTCGGTCGAAAAGGGCAAATCAACTTCTTCTTTATTTTTGCCTAAAGGCAAAACGGTTGTTTAGATACTTTCACATTCAAGTTTAATGTAGCTCTTCTGGACATGATGTTCTTTTTCAAGCAATGTTTCCCATTACTCCATTGAGGTATCATTTGAAAGCTACGGTTCATTTCCATTGTGATTGTTTACAAACAAAACGGTTGTTGTGGTACCATTTCTGATTTGCTTTCAGGAGGATGATTTTTGAGGATGAGTGCAAGGATTATAAATATATAGGCCAAATATTTGAAGACTGGATTTATTGATAATATTCATTTCAATTTGAAACATCTCATGCTTTGCTTGTTCCATTTGTTATGCATGTTATGTTGCCATGGTAACGAGTCATATGCCCGGTCCATTAGACCCCGGGCAGGAAGAACTTTGGAAGATGACGGAATATTGGTTTGGCTGACAAACCCCAATGCTAGTCATTTTTATCATTTTTTTCCCCTCCTTTTGTCGTGGCGACTTCCCGATTTGTTAAACGAGTAGAGATTGTGCTGAATAATATCACCGCTAATAAGCTTAGAAAGAGTGACGCATGCTGGCTACAAAACGATAGTTGCAGTCGAGTGTGTAATGTTTAAATATGCGTAAAAAATCTGTAGTGGTGCACAAATTTCAGCTGTTTAAGAATTATTGAGAAATTGGTTAATTTGTATTGAAGGGCCAGCCAATATCGAGTGTAAAAACTTAACCCACAACAAAGTTTTCTCATGGTTGAAATAATACTTTAGCTCCTGTGGTTTGTGATTTCTTGGAAGGCAATTAATTAATTAAATAAGTAATTATTATTTTCAACATTTTTTTTCTTTCTCTTTTCTTCATTTTCTTCTTCTTTTTTCTTCTTTTTTCTTCTTTTTTCTTCTTTTTTCTTCTTTTTTCTTCTTTTTTCTTCTTTTTGCAGCTGGGGTAGAAGGGAGGTCCCTACAATTAAGACAGTTATAGTTTGTGATTGTGTTGCTCGGTCTTGACTAGTTTTGGGAAAAGAAAAAGAAGGGCTTTAAGTTTTTGGCATTTGGTCTGCTGCTTTGTTAAAGTGAAATATGTGATTCAGGAATGGCTTTCATACATTGTACAATGCAAACCTCATTCAAATCACTCTTGTTCCCTTAATGAATCATGTTACAGAAATGTATTCCAAAATGCCAGCCATTCATTGGTTTTCTATTTAAATACTGTTGACAACATGAATTTGATCGTTGAACTCAACCAAATGCAAGATTGGGTTAAAAATGACATACGAGCTAAACTAATTTGGGGATTTCGTTTTAGTACACCACCACATGTTTGGGTTTATGCTAAAAGAAATAAAGTTACCTGTGTGTTTATAACGCAAGCCTTGCCACCACAATACATTGAAAGGATTTGTTATAGAATGTAGAGCTTTAACACTTTTCACACGGCTATTTGTTTGACCATATACAAAACAGATTTTTCAGAAACCTTTCCCAAATTTCAAGGTCTATCTCAAGACTTACTGAACCAATATTAGGCATGTTTGTACTTATTTCAATGCATCTCATGGTGATTCCAAATTTATGGTATTGAAATTCAATACTTTTCAAGACATTTTTGAAACATTTTGTGAAATTTTGGAATGTCGTCTGCAGCGTGGAAAGTGTTAAGAAATTGGGTTTGACCATATACAAAACAGATTTTTCAGAGACCTGTCCCAAATTTCAAGGTCTTTCTCAAGAGTGAAGACTTAGTGAACCAATACTAGGCATGTTTGTACTTATTTCAATGCATCTCATGGTGATTCCAAATTTATGGTATTGAAATTCAATACTTTTCAAGACATTTTTGAAATTTGTGAAATTTTGGAATGTCGTCTGCAGATGCCTGCAGCGTAGAAAGTGTTAGAAATTGGGTTTGACCATATACAAAACAGATTTTTTAGAGACCTTTACCAAATTTCAAGGTCTACCTCAAGAGTGAAGACTTAGTGAACCAATACTGGGCATGTTTGCACTTATTTCAATGCATATCTCATGGCGATTCCAAATATATGGTATTAAAATTCAATACTTTTCAAGACATTTTTGAAACATTGTGATATCTTGGAATGTCGTCTGCAGACGCCTGCCGCGTGGAAAGTGTTAACAAATTGGGGGATTTGATTTAGGATACTCTTAACACCACATGTTTTGGTAACACTTTTGTAAGATAGCTGAATTTGGCACTGCCTGAGCCTTTTTGAAGCCTTGATTCTAAGGATCCGGTGTGAAGAAATCAAGTATCATCAGTTGATAAAGTCGGCTAAGTCCCGAACCAATATGAGTCCAATTTGAAAAGTGAGCCTAATTGCCATTAGCCGTTATTTGTTAGTTTGATCATCGGCATATTAACACAGCCTTAACACCGGTTCATTTCTGTAAGCGATCGTTTGCCGAGTGTGCTACCATATTGGGTATCGGCGACGGAATCCAAATTGGACGGCGAGCCATCTCAGTTTGGCCAGTTGACAGCTTTTCGCAAAAGGCTATTTCAACCATTTTTGTATTAAATGTTATTAATTCGTTAAGTGACTCGAGGTGTGTTTGATGGTGATTTAGCGGGACGAAGAAGCGCTACACCGAATTAACGCGCGGTCGTTCACATGGAGCAGACGCGAAAACTGGAGACACTTTGCACTATCCGATCTTGTGAACTGTGGCCGATAGTCCTAGTGTTTCAAACCAAATTATCGCAGTGTGAGTGTCAACCGTGGATTTATGTGAGCGCTGTAAGCGTGGATTTCTGAGGAGGGCGTCTGTGAGCGGATGAAGTTTGCAGTGGAGTCATCCCCCGAGATGCAACGCGATATACCTGGTGGGCCGGCGATGTTCGGCTATCAACCTTGTAGCCGAAGCTAAAGCCGGAAGAAATTGTTTTTGCAGTGGGAAGTGTTGGGGATTGTAGACGAATTGTTATTTGGTGGGATTTTCATTCACGCAGTGCAAAATGTGGATTGTGTCGGGGCTTTGTATCTGTGTCGATATTGCGGCTTATCTTGTCACTCTGCCTGCTTAGTAGGCGGAAATTGTGAACAAAATGGCCGACTTAAAAACAAAGGAGAACTATTGCGGATGAAATTGGTGCTTTGTCGTAAGACGGGAGTCTTTCAATAAGTAATAATCGGTGTGATTTAGCAATGGCTTCTGATCAGTGAGAAAGGGATCATCCCAAAAGTTACTCAACATTAAAAAAAAAAAACCAAACCTTCGGTAAAACAAATGAAAATGCTAAATAGTAGCGAGATTCTGGTAGGAAACACTTTTCTAGTACTAAGTACAGGGGGTTTTCCACCAACATATCCTTACGTCATTGTGTTTTATTGTATTGGAGAAAGCAAGTTCTATAACGATAACTTCTAGAGCACCCTGTACTATGATGTACTTTATGGTGTTTATGATCAGCAAGACCAATTATGATAGTAAAATGTGAGGGTAGAGAAATGTGAATGTTTGAAAAACTAGTCATTGGTTGATGTCATTGAACATGTACAAATGAAATCTGAAATTGTGGGTTCTCTCGAATGACGGGAACACACTTTTTTGTTTAGCCTTCTCAGACTTAGCAGACTACTGACAAAGTAGGCCTCAAAACCAGATCCAGTATTTAATGGCTCACCTGTTATTTGTGTATGTAAGTTTTATACATTAAAGGTTTATTGTATTGATCCTGTATAGTGCAATTATGTACGTTTTGGTATAAGAATCTTTTTATTGTCCAGATGGGTAAAGATCAAAAACAGGTTGCATTGCCCTCGTCTTTCTTCATCATTCCCTTCCTAATTTTGATATCCTCTGAAGTCCTGCTCCCTGCCAATGAGCATGGTGTGCAGGTCTGGAAAATGGGGCAAATTGGGAAGCTCCTTGCTGGGAAATTTGGGCATTTGGAGGGAAATTTTGCTCTAATCCATATAAGGAAATACATAAGAAATAGTAGGACAAAAATTGGAGGGAAATTTAGGTTGGCGTGCCAGGAAAGCAACATTTTTTCCAGGCCTGATGGTGTGATCTCCTGCATTGTCCTTCATCATCTGTTCATTCACTGTCAAGACGAATCTGTTCCCCCACTTTGCCAAATCTTGCATTGTTAGCCTTCTCTGTCTCTTCCTTACGCCCACCAAGTCCTTGCCGAATTATCACCCCGTTTCCCCCCAACTATAACTCTTTATCACAATTCGTACTGGGAATGCCATTTATTATTGTCATAACTTGTAAATTCACACTTGGAGACACATTGTTCAGCTAAGATATGGTTTACCGAAGTCGGTCACATTCCAACATAGTTTTGAGACACGGATGACAAGGATGGTATTCATCGCAAGCTGATGGGGGTAACCGTGGCCGGTCATGTAGGCTATAGTTTGTTCAGTACAAGGTAATTGTCTCAAACATGTAGGAGTAACAATGATGATCATAGGAGCTATAGTTTGTTTAGTATGAGGTATCCCGTGCTGGTAAATGGTGAGGGTCACATTTGATACAGGGTGGTGATATCAGTATGTTCAGCACAAAATAGGCCGGCCTCAATTTCATGATTCCAGGCTATTAGGCCCTTCACAATCGATGTTGAGTTTCCTGTTACAGGTTTAATAAAAGGGACGAGGTGACTTTTAATTATTAATTATTAATTATCTTTTATTTTCTTTATTTTGAAACTAATTATTTTGTGGTCGCAACCAATTCCTACCCCAATATATTGAGGACTCTGCATTTAATTATTTTCCAAGTATGATTAATTTGATACAAAAGTAATAATGCAATCATGTTCTATATTAAAATCATCATAGCTAATATGATTAAAGTTAGAAAGTAGCAAATAAAGTTTATAGAAAGTCATTTTAAATGTGAAATCCTAAATTAAAATAAAATAATAAAACATTTTCTAATTCTCAATGTTAGATGCGGTGGGCAACAGGAAACTCAAAATCAATTGTGAAGGCCTAATAGGACAGTCATCCCAACTGATGGTTTAAATTGTTAGGATTCATTGGTGGGTTTCAAATTGGTTGCATGTAATACTGTAAAACTTGAATTGTTTAGAAGTAATGTAAACTTTGGGAGTTACATAATGTGTAACTTTGCAATGCACCGCTGCAATGTAAATTGGAAATATTTGCGGCATGAAATGTTACTTGTATTAGTGCTCCTCGCAAAATTTGTGAATTTTATTAAACGCACACATTTCAACAGTTCTGGTTTCACAGTGAGAAGCTGTTTACTGTTAACTGTTAGCCTAGAGCCCATCCTTTTCATGGAAATACACCACAGATCAAGCCGTTGTCATACTCGATCATTTTGGAATGTTTCAAAGGTGTGTGATCTGATTAAATCATACATTGTAGACGGTGATCAAATTCACATTTCCCATCAATAGTTTTTTGGTATCTGGAGAAGGCCTTTTCCATTCTATTTCCTCCTGCAACATTTTAGACCAGCGAGATGTTTACTGTAGATAAGGCTTGCACGACAAAATTTGTTTGTGGTTGACCAGTCGCCACCATTTGGCGACCATTGGAGGTTTAAATTCGGACGAAATTTCGATGCTCAATTAGTCTTGAAAATGTATAAAGAAAGGAAGGATGACACAAACTAAAGAACAGATAACTTACACAAGGCATTTCACTAACGTCATTGCTTGGCCAGGAATATCTAAGGTGGGATAATATCACATGCGTTGGTAATAATTACTTGGGAGCAGATTTTTCTTCTCATTCAGTGTGCTTGTTTAGGACTTGCACTTTATTCGTCGACTATTGCGAGGTACAAAGTCGCATGTCCAACTAGCGCCAATAGTCGCGACCCCGACTAATGGCAACCAGGTCTTGCAAGCCTACTATATGCAAGCGAAGAAGCAGTGAATAAATAATTAGTCTAATGAAAGTCAATGCCTAGGTTTCTGTTTCATACTCATATCATTATTTTACACTCATTTATATCAACTTTTTTGATGCAAAATGGACACATAATAACAATGCGATCAATTTCAAATACCACTTATAACAGGTTTTTGTAATTATATGTGTTTGTCAACATAGCCAGACATTAATGTATGAATTCACTACTTCTTTGCTTTTAGGCGTTTTTAATGTTTTATGACATCCTCTGTTTCTGGCCACAGTTGGTTTCCCTGTGTTTTAATATAAATTTATGCTGTGATTCCTGTGTTTAATATTTTGCTGTATGTAGTATTAAGGTTGTTAATTCGGAATATTGTAATTGCAATGCACATTTCACCCTTTTCTCATGCTTTAATTAATATTGATGCAATACTGATTGTGCAATATGTATTCTGTGCATCACACTTTTTGACTATTCCCATTTTTACTTATGTATATTTCACAGTTATCACCGTTGTCTGTTCTTGCTCTTATTTAGACTTAACTGTGCAATATTCATACAATATTTTTATCTTGTTGTTATCGGTAGAGGATGTTTTAATATTTTATATCTATATATTGCTCCCGTGCTTTACGCTTTTAATTTATCTTTGTAAAGCGCCTTGAGTTCTTTTTGATGTAATTGCGCTATTAAGAAATAGATTATTATTATTATTATTATTATTATTAATTTATATTCCCGCCAAACATTTGATATTTTCATACCCAACACCAGAATGGCATGAACTGTTAGAAAACGTGATGAAATGATGCTAAAGACGTCAACGAGGGTGTTGGTTCATGCTTCTGTGTCTAAATTGGGTTGGCTGAAATTGGCAAATCATTTTCTTACTCCAAAACTAAGTTTATAATTGCAAAAAGTGAAGATAATGAAATATTTGGAAAATAACGAATTTTCAACGCGGGGGGAGGAAACCAATGAGGGCGGTAAACAGGAACCTAGGCATGGACTTTCATTACCCTTATCCGCTGCTGGTGGTAACATACTTCATATACAGCGTGTCCCCCAAAAACTGGAGAGCTTATAACTGAAGAAGTAGGACACATAGCCGTTTAATATGTCGTCATATTCAAGTAAATATATCTGTCCTTAATTGGTGAAATTATGAGACCAATCTGATGTCAACGTTATGAAATACAAAACTTTGAATAGAGCATGGTAAGAACCTGTTTTTACTGATTTTAGCAATAAACCACCAATACGTTGCATTTGTGCATTGTGTGCAAGTTTCCCCTGCATCGGGAGTTTATTCTCTGATATAACTTTATGCTTTTAAAAAGCATGAAGTTATATGGATTAACTTAAAAGTTATAAGCTCTCCAGTTTTTGGAACCAGTTTTTTGGGACACGCTGTACTATAAGGACTGTAGAATTACATGGATTAAGGTTCTATTATGTAAATGGAATGCAAAACAAATCAGCACCGCAACAGTGTTACATATAGTGCTTATGAAGTTATGATATAATACGAGAAAAATTAAATAATATTTAAATTTTCAACTGATATTTTGTGATTGGAATCTGACAGGCTCCCTAAATGCCATGCACTTGGTGGTGGTGATCAGTGGTGGTAGAATTGGCTTCTCTAAACAAACAAAGACAAGTTCACAGTCGACCCATAGCTGCCACTTGGTGAATGGATGGATGAAGAGACACAACACCACACTGTATCAGGAGTAAGACAGCTCATAAGAGTTTAAATGAAGTCGAGAATCAATCGTGAATCTGTCAGCCAGCACTTGGATTTGTTTGACCACAGCAGGAGTGGGACTGGCAACCTCTCTGTATATTGAGTTCTGACGAGAGAAATTACAAAGAGAAAAGATGGGGAGGGGGATAAAGTATAGAGTTAAACAAGTCTGCTGTCAGACAAGTAGAGCGTGTGTGGTCTAGTGGGTAGATCGCAGGTCTCACGATACAAAGGTTGTGAGTTCGAGCCCCACTACGGCCAACATGTTTGTATCCTTGGGCAAGGTACTTAGTCTCAATTGCCTTGTGGTTCAGAAGTAACGTAGAAATGGTGGTCTCGTGTATCGGAAGAGCAAAATCCGAGCACGTTAAAAGGTCACAGACTCCTTCGTAAAGAGTAGGGGATCATCCCGGTCTGTGGCTGTACACACATCAGTCCTAGGTCACAGGGCAGGGGTTGCACAGTTAACACGTCCTGTGTGTTCAAGCCTCCTTCGCGTGTTATTCCACTAGGAATGTTGCGAAGTATTCAAGAAGAAGAAGAAGAAGTTTAAAACTGTCTGACAGGGAACCTGTTAACTTATAGCTGATATTATGAATACCGACCTATAATCTCACAATACATTTACTTGTAAACATGAATTTCTTGTACATCTTCGCCTTAAGAATATTGATGGTAGGAAATGTATAAAAGGTCTTAATCCGATCATCCAGGGCTATCACTGGATGTTTTGGATATTTTTTCCGATGATGTAAATACTTTTCTCTCAACTTTGCCGTTATGTTGGAGATATGAAACAAGCCAATGTGAGATAATTACCACATGCACTATAATAAGGCCTTTGAATATGCCATTATGCTCTAGCACCGCTTGCTTTTTGAGAACTTATTTTCTCATTGGTGCATGAATTGCGTGCGCCAATGTGGACATTTTGGCGCTTTGCACATTTTGAAGAATTTTGCTTGTTTTTTGTTGCTGTGATTTTGAGATTCCTTACATAGACATACATACTAAATTAATACATTTGCAAAATTTCCACTTTTACAATATACCTTATTGTGAATCCCAGTTGAAGAAAGACCACCCCCAGGCCAAAAAAAAGAAGAAGTTGTGTTGCCCTCAGTGACCGACCCTAAATCGTAAAAACTAGTGTCTGGTTTTTTTTAGATTTTAATTTTAATTTTAAGTGTCTAAATGTTACTATTTCTTGCTTGAAATGAAAAAGTAAGCTTGAATAAATGTTTTTTTAGACTATCATCAATCATACTAGAAAGATTAGTTAAATTGACTTGGGGCCTATACCAATTTTGTCTCAACATAAACCTCTTTTTTTCAGCCAAGAAAAAACAAAAACAAATAGATATCTGACCAAACGACCCGATTTTAAATTTCTAGCACTTGAGAGCAACACAAACTTCTTTTTTTGCCTTTTTTAATTTTTTTAATTTTTTTTTTGCCTACTGTACGTGGTGTGCATCAGTTTGATCAGATGCTCAAACAATTCATATAAGGCAGCTTTCAACCTCAATTCACTCCATGATGAAATTCACTGCTGGAATCAGCCGCGCACAGAAGGGGTTCATTCCGCGAGGCCGTTACCTCATCTTTGTTTGCCCTAGTAAGTTGTGGATTGGTTTGAGCGCAAAATGTATTATGTGGTATAAATCATTATCCTTAATATCATATGGCCAACATATCCGTTTGTTGACAATACGGCAAAAATTGCAAAGTGAAATTATTTTTACACGGGTGTGTTTACCTAGCCTACTTTGATGCCAAATTGCGCCCATGAACGGTTGGTAAAGAGGTGCCTACGTCTAGGGAATTGTCAATGTGATCTGTAATGTATCCCCACCATTGGAGATGATTAGCTTAGCATATTTGCGCACTGTAGGCCTATTAGCATGCATTTACATTGTGTGTCGGCATGTTAAAAAGACGGCAAAGGCGGCGGAGGGGAGGAAATTAGAATGTTCCTTGTATTTAAAAATGAGCTGGATTTTGTTTTGTAGATTCCTAGAGAGATGTGTGTGTGTGTTATTAGTTGGGTAGTTCTACTCCTCTCATTTTCAGTGATGGCCATATTGTTTTGTTGCTATTGAAGTAGAGGCACTATGTTGGGCATGAGAGGGGATTTTTGGAATGGAAGTGAAGGAGAGTGCAAAGAACTATGTTTGGAGGGGGTGGAGCCATTCATTTGTACAACAATGAAATACAACATTTATCCTCATTTTGACCAAGATGTGTGAAATGTTCACAAAATGTGGTCACATTTTCAGGGGAATCTGCAGAAATCTAAAAGGTCCACAGAGGCCCCCCCCCCCCCCCCCCCAGATTGAGGTCTAATTTAATTTAGAGATGGACTTGTTGGACTTTTTGAAATGGAATCAATCAATTATCATTTACTTTTCAGCATTATATTTCCATCAAATGGCAAACTCTTTCTAATGGAGCTCTTTGGATTCTCCTTGCAGAGAATTTTAAGCAAAACATTGTAGGGATGTTGTCTTATTAAACCTATAAAATACATGATTAAGGCTGTGACTTATACCCGGGAACTCGGGTACCCGCTCGCTATTCCGGGTACCCGGGTACCAAATTGGGTACCCGAATATCCGATTTTTTAAAAAAAAAATTAGTACAAATTTGTCCCCAAATGACCTCTATTAATTGACCCCCATTATGTGTCATTTTCAGGACAAATTTGTACTTTAAAAAAAAAAAAAAATTGAAAACATTTGAGTGTCCATTTTCGGGTACAAAACTACCCGTGCATTCACATCCTTATTGACATGATCATACATTGTGATGAAATCAAATGGCCATTTTTACATTTGCTTAGCAATTGAAAGTCTAAAAATAGCAACAAAAAGGAACACTGGAAGCCTGAACATTTGAAGTTCCTTTAGTATACCTACCACTGCATGTCTTCAGTGGGGACTTTCAAAGTTTAAAGAAGGACCCATACACTTAACAGTGAGGAATAAGAATGGTAGGGTATTCTAAATGTGAGCCGCACATTTTATAATGAAGTTAATTCAATTTTACCATGCCTTTGATCTTCCACCTCTCTCCCCATGTGACCAGGTGAATCATGTGTGTAATATAATAACCCATTATAGGCCTAACACAAAATAGAGTTTGTTTGCCGGAACATACCAACCATTATTAAACTGAATTTTGGAGATGATATGATACTGTAAAGCAACAAAATTTATCAAGCATTTTGATTTCGCTAGTATCTCTATTCGCTAAATGAAAATGCCGCTAATTAATTAATATTTTATGCATAGGTTAACATAGCAAGATGATTCCAAGTAGTGAAATTAAAGTGCCAACTTTTAGTATTTTAGTACTGTTAAACATTTTGCGGATACTTTATTTCGCGGATAGCGAGCATTTAATTCCGCAAATCCGTAAATGGTACTGTCACTTTCAATGCAAAATTGATGGTACATGTAGAGACTTTTTCACGGGTATTTTTAATTTCGTGAATCCAAAACCCTCACAAAATTAAGTGGTTTTACATGGGTGCAGCATTTCCGTGCCAGAACTGACATTTTTCTTTGATTAAGTGAATGCAGACATCACATTAGAATTTATGCATACAATATTATCAGGCATTTTAGAATAATATACGCTTCGTTGTTTACATCTATACATCTCTTCCATCCTACTTCCGATAAACATGAAGTAGGACTACTATGAACTTGTTCGTGGTCATTTTCGCAGTGGTTTCAATTTTAAGTATTTATCATTTTCCGTGTTTTGTAATGCGTCCGTCAGGCATCAGTCAGCTTATGCTGTAGCAATATAAAACTCCCAGCAGGTTTTCCGTAAGAAGAAAAAAGAAGAAAAAAGATGCCAATTTTTTTTTACAAATTGGCAAACAAACAAACACATATTTTGAGCTAGTCCATAATAGTATTTTAACCCATTTCCATGCCATCACACCAGGCTCACCAGCTGTCTAACCTGCAATGCCCTGATTGACCTCTATGGGTTCTTTGAGGACAACCTGGTATAAATAGTAGTCCTTACCAAAGGCCAGGTGTAATTGGTATACAATGGTATTCTGAAGCATGGCATAGAGTCAAGTCTTTGGGTCAGACTACCATGATGACTGGTGTGGGTGACATTGGGGCAAGCACCCAGATGGTTGACTTGACTGCTGGACTATGAATGGAGTATAATTTTCATCTTTCTGACTGGATGGATGTTGGGATGATTTGAAATGAAACAAAACAAAAAAGTGCATGAATGTCAAGTGGAGTTGGGGTCACTGGAGGTGACTCTGGTGATTGTGTGTATATGTGCACATGTGGTGCAGTGATGTTTTGATGGTGGAGACTAGCTCTGCTACAGAGCCTCTCTTTAGTCCCCCTTCATCAACACCCCACCCAAGGAGAAAAATAAGCGGGCTCTGGGAGATTTTTACCCAACGGTTGCGAAGATTTAGCTCCTGGCGTTTATCAGTTTTTGCACAGTAAAGTATAGGACCGGGAGTTACTTTTGAAAAAGTAGCTCCCCCGGTTCATGAATCCTTATTTTTCTCCCTGAGTCCCGATTCCCACCCCTGCACCAACCATACATGTATATCATAGACCCTGCATACCAGCATGTTGTAAAGATGTACAGCCTTAGCCAATCACATTGGCATTCCCACTGAAAGTGGTTATATACATGTACAGTGATCACAGACACCGGTGACCAGACCAGGGACAATCTAATCTGCTCAAATCACTAATATTACATGCTAGTTACTGACCAATGGAGTATAGGTACACACCAGCACACACCAGTATGGAGTACAGCGAAACTCACAGTGAGAGAGACTGTTGGTAGATAGTTGACCCACAAGGGTTTCTAGAACTTTGTCCCACAAGTGTTTCTAGAACTTTGATTCAAGATAAACATGGAATGGGCAAATATGGGCTCTACAATAGAGCTACGTGGAGACTGAATGGATTGGTGGTTGGGAGGTTGAAAACATGAGCGGTGAATTTAGTCGGGCTGATGTAGGATTGACCCATCCTTAGCAGTAACACTATCCATAGGCTGCCTTGCAGTACAGTTATGTAATTTTAAGTGGTTATGTAAAGAACATCAAACCTTTATCAACTGGGTCTTTCCATCTGTGGTCTTTCTGAAATTCTGATCATGGATAGTGAAGGAGGAATTGGTAACAATGATCCACAATGGTCTAGACAGACGTACTTCACATACCAATGTGGATGATAGTTTGCCATGTCTGTAGAGAGTAAGGCTTTGGGGCTGTGTGTTGCATGCGCTCTTGTGATCAGCTTGGAAACATCCGCCTTTTTCCTGCAATATTACATTTTGATGAAGACCCAAAAAGCTGCAAAATGACAAGTCTACAATTTTGTTGGGCCGATTAGAGCAACATAAGACTATAGTTCATTCAGTTCAAATTGGCGAACTTGCTTTAGAGCAGCAAATACATTTTGAAAAGTCTGGTGCGCAAAACCCTCGTATGACGCATTGTGAATCATATGTGCAGCGCTAGCGTACGGCAAAATAGCAGGCGTACATGCTTGGATTACATCTGCGCGTGGAGAGATAGAGATTAAAATTTTAAAAAAATTCTCGCCAATTTGAAACAGATTAGACTATAGTGATGTGATGTAAGGGAATATGATACAGCGTGGAAGCACGGCTCACTTATCCAAACCCTCTAGTATCCCCCAGGTTGGCTTCCCTGAACACTCTGTGTAATCACATTTTGACAGCTCCCTCGCTTGACGATCTTTGACCCCGCGTGCCCCTGTGCATGAAACCAGACCTCTGCATGTCATGCACTCTCTTACCCATGTAAGTAACCACCTTGAGGGTGTCATGTGGATTTGTTGGTTGCTTATGTGGGCAAGTGATTTCAATATGAAATTTTAAGAGTTGTTTTTTTTCTCTCAAGATGAAAGTTTTGTTTGTGTTCGATTAAATCAATTATTCGGTTAGAATCACAATTCTCGATTGATTGAGATAGATCTAGGACCATTTTATAAATTATCAGTCATGGACTTCTCCAAGTTTGAAAAAATTGTGAGCTGGGTGGGTGTTATAACCCATTCAATATAAGGTACGTCATAACTTGGATATGAAAAAATCATAATGCAGCATGGGAAACATTCTATGCGGACTATAGTGTTTATAATTATACTTGAAGAACACTTTCTCTGTTTAGGGCAATTTGTGTATATGAGGCAAGAGAATGAAGTGATCATGCTTTAACTTATGGCGAACATGGTTATGTTGAATCATAGCTAGTATTATGTATTCTGGCGATTCTGTGATCATACTATACGGCATACCATGAATTTATGAAATGGATACGGATACCTAGAGGGTGTCTATATCAACATGCTGCCTACTAGGGGGTCATTGAACTTTGCCCTGAAACATGAGGTTGTGTGTTTATTAATTCAGGGATAAACTGGCACATTGGATACCTTAAGGGACGCACCATTAGATTTTCAGGGGGTGGGGGTAGGAAGTTTTTGGAAGAAAAAAAACTCCCCCTGTATGCAGGCCAACAAAAAAAAGAATCCCTTGGTGAGTTTAACAAATTAAAAAAAATCTACCCATCCAACTCAACATGAATGAATACATTAACCCCCCCCCCCCCCCCTTACGGCGGCCAAAAAAAAAATCCCCCGATCCCAACTTCCTACCGCCCCCCCCCCCCCCTGAAAATCTTATGGTGCGTCCCTAAGCGTGGGCAAAAAGACATGGAAGACCCACTCTCATCCGACCAGCTCTTATCAATTCTAAAACAAGATTAGAAAGAGGAGAGCTTGCAACACAGGGAAATTATGGAACGGTACAAACTAGTCTAGATATAAATCTTACTTAATTCCATCTTGTACTTGTGTCAAGTCTAGCGACATTTCCATTGATATGCGTTGCATTCAGCAGTTATCTCAAAACGTCTCGTGGTCAGAGTGATGAGATCAAAGTCACGCCAATTAACAGTTTTTGCTTTGCTTTTGGATCGTTAACACGATGACCTTTTGTAATAATATTTTACGTGGTTGGTTACTTTGTGCTTTTGCTCGCTGATTTGTTGGTCAGCAGATTAGAGATCCATTCATTTGGTTTGAAAAATACTTACTGAATTTGATGGATTGGTTTCTGACACAATCAATGGGCCGTGTCTCCTTGTTTAAGACAAATGATTTAAGGAAACAGGTATATCACACAATTTGAAGTCTGGACTCATTTGTGTTGTAGTTGCCAAATATCACACATTTCAAGCCCGATTGAGCAGATGCTGTCTTTCCATTAGCTCTCGGAGGAGGTGTTTGCTTGCTTAACTTTGGGTGTAGTTAGTGGTATGATATCACTATTACACCCAACTGAAATATATTGGGCACTTTGCTTGTATCGGTCAATCTGAAGCTGGTTGATGATTGGGGTTTTTGTAGCAATACTAAACCCATTTGTAGCCATGATGAAAAACACCAACAATCCAGAAATAGTGGTCATTTGCTCAGTTCAAATTAATTACAATTGGGTGGATTTTTTTTTTAAAAAGGGGACGATTATGTCCAGTTTTGTGGACATAAGAAACTAGAGATACTAGTATTGTCTTGATGCCAATATAGTTGTGTGCAGATTTTCCACACAATTATTGCATCCTAAATCATGTTAGACATTCCCACGAAGGACCCGGTGGATAAATGAATTATTTGGAACAAATCATAATCATATTTGTGAAACACAAAAAAGAACCAAAGTGGCGCTTAATTACTTGTAATAACGTCTTTCCGAGGGTACTAATCCGAATAGCTTTGCAATGCAAACGGGCAAAGTTTGCAGGCAATTGTCAGCTAATACAATTATTGTTATTATAAAATTGTTAGTGGCATTGGGTCTATTGTAATAATACAGAATGATATTAAATTTGATCAATGGCCGTGGTATATATCATAATTGTATCGGGTCCACGATTGTTAGCCGAACCACCGTGATGGAATTATACCACTGTATAATGCAATCAAAGCTCTCCTATTGGCACTGCTGTCTGCAATAATGACCTTTATTATGGAATTCAAAGATGTCAATTTGCGAGGCGTCGAAAGAAAAGATTGTGCTATTAGGATAATCAGGAGAAACCAACCTTGCCTGTTTTTGTTCTACTGATTGTGTTACGATGTGGCGTAGTCTTTTACCGTTTCTCTCTCTCTCTCTCTCTCCGCGTGTCAGTCTCCGGAATTGTACAAATGCTTTAATCCCTGGGCGTTTAGGACTCTTTATTAAGCGCCAAGACGAGCGCTACTGCCTCGATGCCACCAGGGATTCGTACAGTAGGACAAATTGTGATCATTTGGGTCTCAATTTTCGCCCGCAATAGCGGAAATTTATCTAGCTTGCGTGTATCGAGCCGCCTATATCATCTAATTGGAGAGTATTACGATGATTTCCAAACAATGGATTACTCTATGTGAGCGCTGTAGAGTACACCAGTACTTTGATCGTAGTGTAGAATGTGCGATGCAATTTTTATGGTCGAGTAGGGAACTTTTTTTGTTGTCAGAATTGTTTTGGCTGTGGTGATAAAAAAATCCTTCTAAAAAGTGGGTTGATGGGGTTATGTATGGCAAGAGCAGAATGCAAAATGGGGGACTTGGACTCGTCTGTGAGAGTGCATTTCAAAGATTGAATCACGGGGAATCGTTATGAAAGTGACTCGGGAAGAGAGAAAAAAAGAACGTTCACAGGTTTGTAAACATTGACAATGTAGTTTACATGCTTGTGTGGGTGGGTACAAACGGTAGTGATAAATAGAGATTGAGTAGGGCGGGCGGACGGACGGAACGGGAAGAGCATGAGTGCTCGAGGGCCTGGTTATAAGTGATAATAGTAGAGATGGGTGACGATGTGAAGAAGGCCAGCCAACCAACCAACTATCGGTAGTAGAATTATTGGGTCCTGTGGTATTAAACGGACGGGATACGAGCGAGAAGTGGATGGATGGTATTTTGCGAGTTGTGACATGAATGTAAACAGATTTACAATGTAAGGGATACTGTAGAGTGAAGTGATTCGTTATCGTTATAGTTTCAATCGGTCGCGCCCGGGATTTCAAACAATATGTTTGAAATTAAGTGGATGGGCGAGCGTGATGAACTAAGGACCATTACCAAGGTTGTCGTTTGGTGGTTTTGATCGGTGAAATTAATTAGGCTTTTGTTTTGGGTCTTACGCTTCCTGATCCATTATACGCATTCTCTAATTATATCAGGCTGGAGGGTGCACCAGTCAGTCGGTCCTAATTGAAAAGTTAACTTTTGAAATGAAAATATGATTATTTTCTGTAACTTTGATTTGAATCTTCTGGGTGTGTTAGTTTTGATA
>CM069452.1:65156461-65271675 GCA_035610835.1 Ophiura sarsii
ATCCAAACCCTCTAGTATCCCCCAGGTTGGCTTCCCTGAACACTCTGTGTAATCACATTTTGACAGCTCCCTCGCTTGACGATCTTTGACCCCGCGTGCCCCTGTGCATGAAACCAGACCTCTGCGATGTCGTGCACTCTCTTACCCATGTAAGTAACCACCTTGAGGGTGTCATGTGGATTTGTTGGTTGGTTATGTGGGCAAGTGATTTCAATATGAATTTTTAAGATTTTTTTTTTTTCTCTCAAGATGAAAGTTTTGTCTGTGTTCGATTAAATCAATTATTCGGTTAGAATCACGATTATGGATTAATTGACATAGATCTAAGACCATTTATCAGTCATGAACTTCTCCAAGTTTGAAAAAAAAATGTGAGATGGGTGCTATAGCCCATTCAATATAAGGTACGTCATAACTTGGATATGAAAAGATCATAATGCAGCATGGGAAACATTCAATGCTGACTATAGTGTATATAATTATACTTGAAGAACGCTCTCTCTGTTTAGGGCAATTTGTGTATTGGATATATGAGGCAAGAGAATGAAGTGATCATGCTTTAACTTATGGCGAACAGGGTTATTCATAGAGTATGTATTCTGGCGATTCTGTGATCATACTATACGGTATACCATGAATTTATGAAATGGATACGGATACCCAGAGGGTGTCTATATCAACATGCTGCCTACTAGGGGGTCATTGAACTTTGCCCTAAAACATGAGGTTGTGTTTATTAATTCAGGGATAAACTGGCACATTGGCTATCTTAAGGGATGCACCATTAGATTTTCAGGGGGGGGGGGGGGGGGGGGTGGGGGTAGAGGAAGTTTTTGGAAGACAAAAAATTCCCCTCTATGCAGGCCAACAACAAAAAAATTCCCCCCTGATGAGTTTAAAATTTAAAAAAATCTATCCATCCAACTCAACATTAATGAATACATTAAAAAAAAAATCCCCCCTTACGGCGGCCAAAAAAAAAATCATCCCCCGAACCCAACTTCCTACCGCCCCCCCCCCCCCTGAAAATCTTATTGGTGCGTCCCTAAGCGTGGGCCAAAAGACATGGACGACCCACTCTTATCAATTCTAAAACAAGATTTTAGAAAGAGGAGAGCTTGCAACGCAGGGAAATTATGGAACGGTACAAACTAGTCTAGATATAAATCTAACTTTATTCCATATTGTACTTGTGTCAAGTCTAGCGACATTTCCATTGATATGCGTTGCATTCAGCAGTGGTCTCAAAATGTCTCGTTGTCAGAGTGATGAGATCAAAGTCACGCCAATTAACAGTTTTTGCTTTGCTTTTGGATCGTTAACACGATGACCTTTTGTAATAATATTTTAGTGGTTGGTTATTACTTAGTGCTTTGCTTTCTGATATGTTGGTCAGCAGATTAGAGATCCATTCATTTGGTTTTGCGAAATACTTAGTGAATTTGATGGATTGGTTTCTGACACAACCAATGGGCCGTGTCTCCTTGTTTTAATAAGACAAATGATTTAAGGAAACAGGTAGATCACACAATTTGAAGTCTGGACTCATTTGTGTTGTAGTTGCCAAATATCACACATTTCAAGCCCGATTGAGCAGATGCTGTCTTTCCATTAGCTCTCGGAGGAGGTGTCTGCTTGTTTGCTTGCTTAACTTTGGGTGTATTTAGTGGTATGATATCACTATTACACCCAACTGAAATATATTGGGCACTTTGCTTGTATCGGTCAATCTGAAGCTGGTTGATGATTGGGGTTTTTGTAGCAATACTGAACCCATTTGTAGCCATGATGAAAAAACACGAACAATCCAAAAATAGTGGTCATTTGCTCAGTTCAAATTAATTACAATTGGGTGGGTTTTCGTAAAAAAGGGGACGATTATGTCCGGTTTTGTGGACATAAAAACTAGAGGTAGTAGCAGTCTGGGTAGTAGTATATTGTCTTGATGCCAATATAGTTGTGTGCAGATTTGCCATACAATTATTGCATCCTAAATCATGTTAGACATTCCCACGAAAAGGACCCGGTGGATAAATGAATTATTTGGAACAAATCATAATCATATTTGTGAAACACAAAAAAGAACCAAAGTGGCGCTTAATTACTTGTAATAACGTCTTTCCGAGGGTACTAATCCGAAATAGCTTTGCAATGCAAACGGGCAAAGTTTGCAGGCAATTGTCAGCTAATACAATTATTGTTATTATAAAATTGTTAGTGGCATTGGGTCTATTGTAATAATACAGAATGATATTAAATTTGATCAATGGCCGTGGTATATATCATAATTGTATCGGGTCCACGATTGTTAGCCGAACCACCGTGATGGAATTATACCACGGTATAATGTAATCAAATCTCTACAATTGGCACTGCTGTCTGTAATAATGACCTTTATTATGGAATTCAAAGATGTCAATTTGCGAGGCGTCGAAAGAAAAGATTGCGCTATTAGGATAATCAGGAGAAACCAACCTTGCCTGTTTTTGTTCTACTGATTGTGTTACGATGTGGCGTAGTCTTTTACCATTTCTCTCTCTCTCTCTCCGCGTGTCAGTCTCCGGGAATTGTACAAATGCTTTAATCCCTGGGCGTTTAGGACTCTTTATTAAGCGCCAAGACGAGCGCTACTGCCTCGATGCCACCAGGGATTCGTACAGTAGGACAAATTGTGATCATTTGGGTCTCAATTTTCGCCCGCAATAGCGGAAATTTATCTAGCTTGCGTGTATCGAGCCGCCTATATCATCTAATTGGAGAGTATTACGATGATTTCCAAACAATGGATTACTCTATGTGAGCGCTGTAGAGTACACCAGTACTTTGGTCGTAGTGTAGAATGTGCGATGCAATTTTATGGTCGAGTAGGGAACTTTTTTTTTCAGAATTGTTTTGGCTTTTGTGGTGATAAAAAAATCCTTCTAAAAAGTGGGTTGATGGGGTTATGTATGGCAAGAGCAGAATGCAAAATGGGGGGACTTGGACTCCTCTGTGAGAGTGCATTTCAAAGATTGAATCACAGGGAATCGTTATGAAAGTGACTCGGGAAGAGAGAAAAAAAGAACGTTCACAGGTTTGTAAACATTGACAATGTAGTTTACATGCTTGTGTGGGTGGGTACAAACGGTAGCGATAAATAGAGATTGAGTAGGGCGGACGGACGGAACGGGAAGAGCATGAGTGCTCGAGGCCCTGGTTATAAGTGATAATAGGAGAGATGGGTGACGATGTGGAGAAGGCCAGCCAACCAACCAACCATCGGTAGTAGAATTACTGGGTCCTGTGGTATTAAACGGACGGGATACGAGCAAGAAGTGGATGGATGGTATTTTGCGAGTTGTGACATGAATGTAAACAGATTTACAATGTAAGGGATACTGTGGAGTGAAGTGATTGGTTATCGTTATAGTTTCAATCGGTCGCGCCCGGGATTTCAAACAATATGTTTGAAATTAAGTGTATGGGCGAGCGTGATGAACTAAGGACCATTACCAAGGTCGTCGTTTGGTGGTTTTGATCGGTGAAATTAATGAGGCTTTTGTTTTGGGTCTTACGCTTCCTGATCCATTATACGCATTCTCTAATTATATCAGGCTGGAGGGTGCACCGGTCAGTCGGTCATAATTGAAAAGTTAACTTTTGAAATGAAAATATGATTATTTTCTGTAACTTTGATTTGAATCGCAACTTCTGGGTGTGTTAGTTTTGATATCCATGATGGCAGCCTGAGATTAGATGATATTTCTATAAAATGTGAGAATTGTGTTGTCAGGAGCTCAGGACTATAAAGCAACCAAAAAATTGAGATGGATTGGAAAAGTGTGCAATACAGATAAGATGAGAAGTGCAGAAAAATGGGGTAGTATTATATTAGATTGGTCAATTTATGTAGGGATATTATTCCCTTCACATTCTGCCAAATTTGAAGGTTTTTTAGTCGCAACAAATTCACAATGCATTCTTTCACACCGACCTATAATCCCAAAAATAATTTGCATATTTTTTTCTTTTCGCATTTAGCTTTGATAAGTGAAAGCGTTAAAAATTATACAGTGCGAAAAAATGACGGGAGTGCTACAAATATTCACTTCCCTATTGACTTATGAAATACCCCTACCATAACAATTGACATAGAATCAATTTCGACAGTTGAACTTATTGTGAACTAAGGGTGAACTTAGCTGCCGTTTTATTATCAACCAAAGGGGTTTTTTTACACCAATATAGGTGATTATTGTCTCATCAAAGCAAACAGGCGAACAAAAAGCGTTTTACGATCCGCTCTATTGCCTGCCAACAGTACTCGAGCGAAACCCCAGTTTGATATAGGTGGGGGATGCGATTGTGAGAAAAAAGCAATCGTGATTTCAGTTGCAGTACAAAAACAGTATTGTAAAATGATGGATTCGTGCTGTCATAAGTTGGTAACAGTAACGAGGATCCATCACTGTACTGTGCGAGTTGGAAGGATCGTCATAGCGTGCGCAAATATATTTATTTTTGACTCATTCAACTGTTTGAAGGGCATGTGCGGCGGTAAAATGTGCTAGGTGTATGCGGTCCAAGAGCAGTGATCTAATAATTTTGTTGAGGAAAAGGAAAAACAAATCCCAAAACTAATAAATGAAAAAGGGACTGTACGCCTTTTTTTTGTTAAGTCAAGGCCTACTCTTTTGTTTTTGCGCAATTGAGTGTTATTTGCCCAGAAGGAAGGAAAGTACATCTTCCGTAACTAAGGATGGATTTTTTTATTTTTATATATATAGTTGTTGCCTAGGGGTTAGGGAGTGAGAGAAAAAAAATAAGTGAACAAAAAAAGGAGAGGAATTAAGTCAGTTTATTACTTGATTGCAAGCATCGATATCCTCTTCTGAAATTGGTTTGTGTGTGTGTGTGTGGTTGGTTGAGAATCGAGTGTACATGAAATTAGTTTTGTTAGGTCCTTTCGGCAAAGTGGCAGGGGAAAAAAATGGCAGCTTTTATTGCCTGGATACATTGCGGGGCGGCGGCGGCGGTGCTGCAAATTACGGCCGTGATTGTTGACTGTTACCAAATTAAGAAGTGAGAGAGATGGGTAGGGAGGGAGAGAGAGAGACATCGATGGGACCTTGAAAGATTGAGACAATTGTATTGTGATGTTAAGTCACACTCGACTTGATTTTCTTAGCTCGGGGTAGGTAGGTAGGTTTGATTTGAATGAATGTCACACGCGCCAGCCCTGGCCTCAGTCTTAACATAGTTACCACATAATTCAGACGCAACATTCGATGGAGTTGATTTGTAAGTTTTTCGTTGTGTACGATAGAGAAAACAAACAAAGAATCCACATTTTTTAAATCAGGATCATTGAGTTTGATTTTTCAAACGCTATTATTCTTTTATTCAATCGTTTAACAGTTTTTAATCAGGAACATGGAGTTTGATTTTTAAAACGCTAATACTCTTTAAGATTCAATTGTTTAATCGCCTAAATAGATAGCAGGAATACCCCTACTTTGTTTGCAATTTATCAGAAACAATTAGACAAGAACATTGTTGAATTAGACATTTTGGAGGGGAAAAAATTGACCATTTGGTGATGGGGGCAATTTAACAGTCTATCACTCAAAGACCCCATCTTCTGTATGATCTCTATCAACGAATGTCCCTTGGTTTTGACAGTGTCAGCCGGGGGGTTCTCACATTTAGATGGTTTACGTATATGTGCCTGCCTTTTGGGGTGCTTTTTTTCAAAATTGGTATAGCGATGGGTTGTTTTCATCACGGATCAAAGCGCCCAATTGGCATAAATTGGATGTATTTGGAGGCATTTTTTGAAAAAGCACCCAATTTATGCAAAATTGGGTGCTTTTCTAACAAAATTGGTAGCCTATATTGATGGGTGGGAAATTGGCCTGAAAATAGGTATAGAGAAAGTCAAATTTTCGAATTCCAGCAGGCACATCCTTGTACGATTTTGGCGAAAGTACCCCCTCCCTCCTCCCCCCGGGTGCCAGCCTTACACCCAAACCCATTCATACTTGGGTGTCCCCTCCCTCTAGGGTACTCTATATTCCAATTCAAAATGCCCGCATCATCATCTTAGCGGTCCAAACACGTTTCACAATTCGTGATCAATATTGAACACTCGTTGTTGCCTGTATACAAGGATACTATGTAACTCCTCCTCCATTCAGTAAAAGATTGAATTGAGGCCACTCTTGAGTCTTGACAGTAGCACTTAAATATTTCATGAATGATGGCGTAACAAAGATTGACTTGCCGTAATGACAGTGGACTTTATTGTAACATTGACACAAAGTTTGGATTTGAAACCCCTATGTTGTCTTAGCCATCCTGGCATTCCCCCCCTAGAATGCTAACTGGGGGGGGGGGCACAGTACAAATAATAACAGAAAATGGGGTGTGCTGTTTCAGAGCCTATGTACCTTTGCGTTATTGCGGGAATGGGGTCCACCAGCCACGGTGCTTCTGTTGGATTTTGCAGGGTTAGGGTTATTATATATTATCTGTTTGCCAAATGAAGAGGTTTTATTGCGAAGTTTTATCCATATTTCCCCATTTGAGATATTATCCATTATTAGGATCCAAAAATGATGAAAATTTTAAAGATAGTGAGTTTCTTTTGTTGTATTATCAGAAATGTATATTGCAAGGATGTCTCTTAGAAATCTTTAACAAATGTGAAATGTCAGATAACAACTTGGCGATAAACTCTTTAGTTACAAACATTTTGTGTTATCAAATTCCCAATAGCATGTAGACTGATATTGGGTGCGATCATGTTTTAAACTTTAAAGATTAATTTAGATACCTTTTTCGAATCATGGTTTTTGAGCTCCGTAGCTTTCGGGATCATCGCGATCCCTCCATTCAGCGTAATTGTTAACTTCCCTCCACTTGTCACATGACTTCTTACTATTGTTTGACTGTGTGGTTAATTAACAATGACTTGTGGTTAATTAACAATGACTTTGTGGTTAATAAACAATGTTTTAATTGTTTTATTTTATCTTTCGTTTATCAACAGGGAAGCAAGATGGGTCCGGTGGTTCATCCGGCCGGGGCATACCCTCCCTCGTTGGCCCATCTGATGATGTACAACCAGGAGCATTACCCCCCAGGAACGCCGCCCCCTCCCCACCTTGGAGGGCCACTAGAATTGGATGCTAAGACAGGTGAGTTGAAAACGAATGAAATTGAAAAAGATGATTGATTCTCCTTGGCAACAGGAAAACAAACTGTTACAAGGGTGGGTAAACTAGATCTAAAATAGATCCTCTGTTTACCCCTATCTCTGTTACCCCAGCCCAATGCATGTTCATGATGCAATAACACAGTGGTGTACTAGTTAGTGATGGTACTCTGTATTGGATAATGTAGTTGTAAGCCATTTCTTAGGCTGGTCAGGAGGATGATGTATAAATACATCTACGGGTGGACCTGACAAGTAGGGTCAGTCGCTCGGGTGTTTTTTCAATTTTTGTGTGTATTGTTGTTGGTGTTAGAAAATAGACATACATGTTTTTAAAAAAGTATGGAGGGGGGATTCTAGAAAAGAGTTTACATTGATACAAATGAATGAATGAATGCTCAAAATATTCTTAGATTAAAGGGAAGACTTGTGTTTTTGTGCATCAACTCAAACATTATTTTGACAATTTTGCATAGATTTGTGCGATGAACCGAGAGGATAAATCGTGTTAATCAATATCAGTAACATGATTATAATTATTGTCTTATTTTGTTCGATGTTCTTTCATCAACCATTTAGAAAAGGTTTTGACATGAACTAAATGTATACAAATGAATATGGAATGTAATGTTTTTAATATTTAGTTAAGAGTTGTATTTTAAAGTGAAGTGAATTTAATGTTAACCCCAACAACAACAAACAAACAAAGAACTGAAAATGGGTCAGAGGTTACATCAACACCCACACCGCGATATTTTTCACACGGATTTGTGCCGTAGACCGTGAAGAAACAACATTAATCATTACCACGTACATTTCCTATTGTCTTTCATTGTTCGATATTTGTGAATGTTGGCACCGGCGTAAACAATGAGTTTTGTGACACCAGCGTGTCTGCCTGCTGGGTCATCAACGAGACATAACGCTATCATGTGTTAATTAATGTTATTGATTATAGCACCGGTAAACTTGAACTTTTTAAATTAATGTTATCCACAGAATAAAATCAATTCAATACGGCTGTTGTTGTTGTGCACCGTGTTAGGCCCAAAAAAAATTGTTATGTTGTCCACGACCGCCCGTTCGTCAGATTTAGGGCCGCTCAGATTTGTTTTCGTCTTTTTTTCAGATTTTTTTTTTTCAGATTTTTTTTCTTCTTTTCAGATTTTTTTTTTTTTTAACAGTTTAAATGGCATTGAATATTAAACTAAGTGTTTATAACATCTTAGTGTGATTTCAACTTCTTGTTGGCTGAACTTTGAGTTTCCGCTGGTATAAGACTTTTTTTTTCTCTTTTTTTTTAAATCCGCCCGTCCGCCCCTCCTCTCTGAGAGCTCTGGAGGACAGCCAAACAAATTTTTTTTTGCCTTATCATTTCTCAATGAAGATAAATGATATAGAATGTTTGAAATAAACATACATGGAGAGGTCAAAAATAAAAAGCAGCATAGACATTGATCCATGTTACCGTTTACAGCCATTTCCCCACAAATTGGGCCCAACACCAATGTCTAGAGCAACACTGGATTTGACCCAATAATGCTACTTATTATACCAAAATCAAATGCCCTGACAGCCAGGCTTATTTCGAGGTGAAGCGCAAATCTGTTTGTAGAATTTATATAAGAAAATAAATAACAAAATACAGAATTTGTTTTCTTCATATTTAAGTGTATGTCTTCAATTGTCATATTATCAAAGGTTTCATGAGAAAGCGTACTTACTTTTATGTTTAGGTATTTACAAATTCTCATTTCCCCTGAAAGGTAGACGAAGGTACCTTAGCAATTCAACAAAGCCGTAAATATAACCACTTTTTTGCAGACTTTCTGAACTCAAATTTAGGACATGTTGTCGGCAAACACAGTTTTGAAATGAAGGCAAATATATTTGGTGAATATAATGAAAATACTAGAACAACTTTTGCTTCTTCAAATCATATCTTGTGATTACAAAGTCTGATTACCTCCAATATGGTTTTATTTCAAAGCTTAAAATGTGCTCTGTCAAGTCATACCAATAACTCATATTTGTGACCCGTCACATCAAAATGGACATTTTGTTGGCCTGAGTAAAGAAGAATTCTATTATCTTCTTTATATTTCACCAAATATATTGGCCTCTATCTCAATACAGTGTTAGGCGACAACATGTCCTTTTTGACGTGAGTGGTCACATTTGACTCGGGCGACCAACGTGTCCGTTTTGATGTGACGGGTCACAATTTTGTGCTTTTCTTTGACCTCTTTGACCTCTGTTTCTATCTTGTCAGGTATTCCAAGACCAAGACATCCAGATATGCCTTTATATCATCCGCTGTCGCCGGGTACGCCTCTTGGACAGGTGCCCCATCATTTGGAAGTGTATAATATGCCTTGGTAAGTAGCGATCAAATCACAGATCACCATCTGTAGGAGGGGGAGGAGTGGAAATTGACCAACTTTTGGTAGGGTTAGGCCAAACAAAGAAGATTTTCTGTCCCAGAAGCCCGCCCGCATTGGTATGTGAAATGAGGTACGGCATGTAGGTCTACGCGCTGAGGCCTTTTTCTTCTTTCTTTTTTTTTTTGTTTTTTTTTTTGGCAAATGTTTCTGAGACAGACCTTTTTTGTTTGGCCTTCGCTCTGGTATCGAGCTATGAGTGTAGCATAGGGAGATGCGACCGACCCAAGGGAGAACTCTAGAGCATGGTTCAGAGGGTAACAGTTATGGGCTGTGCTAGGTGGGGTTTGCAGTGGTGGTGTTAGGATCTTGAAAGAATCAGGGGATAATCAGGGGCAATGTTGTCTGTCCTCTATGGGAAGTGAGCCGGTATCAAGTGAACTATGGTTTTACACCCTTTCTTTGAAATTAAGGAAACAAGTGTGGGGGTGGGGTTTGTGTGGGGTGGGGGGGGGGGGAGTAGCTGTGGAAAACCTAACAACTGGGGCGGTCGGGAGAGAGAAATAGCCCATTACCTGCACCCATGCCCACAGGCTGAAAAAGTAGGCAATACGGAAAGCTCCTTGCTGGGAAATTTGAGCATTTGGAGGGAAAATGTGGTATTTGGAGGGAAATGTCACTCTTTCATTAAGAAATGCATTCCATTTTGGAGTGAAATTTGGAATCGCTTGCCGGGAAAAAAACATTTTTTCAGGCCATGCCCATGCCTAACCACCCCTTCTTATTCTACTGGGCATTAGACTTTTTTATTCATAGATTTTGGGATTAAGAACTCGCACAAATTGGTTGCTGCATTAAATTTTAAAGCTCTTGTGAATGTGAGACTTTCTTTTCTTATTTGCCTTATAAACCAACTAACTCATGAGCCTAATGATGTTCTTTCTAATTTGTGCGAGTCTTATCTGTCTTGATGCTATAGTGCAAAACACTGCAAAGGTATAGCCAAACACCGTTACAATTACAAAAAAAAGATTGTGTTGCCCTCAGCGACCGACCGTAAAATCTCATAAATCAGGGTCACCATTTTTTTTCAAGATTTAAATGTTACCCAATTTGACAAAATATTACTATTTTCTGCTTGAAATGAATAAGTTTGCCTAAATATATTGCTTTTGAACTATTATTACAATAGAAACATTAGCCAAATTGACATTTACTAATTTTGTCTTGTCATGAACCACACAGTCTGTCAGTAATATTTGTCAGCAAAAAGATTTTTGGCACTTAAGGACAACACACACCAAAAAAATATTTGGGCCTTAGTTAGGGGAAAATATATTAAAAAGGGGCCCCCTACATGACTCTGAAAATCTTTAATTTGCACTTTACAACCACACTTCCCAATGCTACCCAAACATCAGTTACACTGACTGCCCCGAGATAGAATTTGTATAGATCCCTCGAACTGTGCACCCTGGCGATGAGTCGGCCTGATTTGATAGCGCCGATAATGTGACGGATCAAATTTGGCAAGTAATCTAGGATAAAGCGATTGTGTGCAGGGCGTGTGGAGACATTGTTTATGTTCGGCTTGGAATACCGTCAAGATTCGCGTCTTCCGTCTTCCTAATGAGTCGATACTTAACAACGGCGGTAAGGCACATTTTTCGGAGGCGAACCTCCCTCGTGTGATGCCCCACCGGTATGGGTTTTCAACGCGTGATAAATTGCGCGTATAATTATCAAACAAACACTGATGATGCTGTAGTACTCCAGTGAACACAACTGGTTCCAATTCTCTCCAATTCTATACTAACAAGTGAATTGTTTCCATAACATCTGTGCATTATTAGGTGTAATATAGGGCCTTATCTGTAATTGCTGCCACTTGTTACATCGACGAAGTTGATTATATAATGAGCAATTGGTACAAGCTAAATGTAACTCGGAGCAGCTATTGCAGATGGTCTTTTTGTTGAGATACCGAGTGATGGGAAAATATACTATCTGTAATAGCTGCCATATGTTATACATTTCTGGTGTTATGGTGCACCTTTCTGAAAAATGCAATCTTGCACATGGCAGCCTTTGATGATAGGTCCTTGTGACTCCAAACCCCCAAAAGGTAGCGGCGACCGGGAGTCTACTTCCAGGGTTTTAACACAATAAACACAAATGTCATCCTGGTATCGTTTTTTATTTAAAAAGATGTAAAGAGTAAAGAGATGGGTACTTTTTCCTTTCAAAAATGACTTGCCACAGGGGATATCACAGAGGTGAATCTTGTTTCACAAAATGATGGGTGACATTTCTAACCACTAGGTTTGTTTGTTTGTGTTTCTTTTCAATCATTGTCTCATATGTCGCCTGATTGGCCGATAAGGAGGATAGCCACCACCGTTCGGGTAGTCACAATTTAGGATATTTCTGATTAAGTTAAAAATATCTTGAAGACAAACTTTACCATAGATTCCACCTTGATTAGCCCACTTGGTGCACTGTTCGATTGCTATCACTTGCAAAAGTATAGATCTAGTAGGAGATCCTCTGACTACATGTTTCTCCCCAAGCCAGTGTCCAGCGAGGGTTGACCAGAGAACTAGCTGTAGGCCAAATATTGTTAACAATGGATTGAACTGCCCACTTCCATGCTCATGCGAATGGCACAGTGACCAATTACAGTCGGATCATGATTACTCTGAAAGTCTGTGAATAGACGATCTACAATCGTGGTCATAATTTAGTTGGGACACCCTGGTAATAATTACACTTGAATGCATTTTCATTTCCGTAAAATTTACACTATTGAAACATTGCCGTCTTTGACGGAAAGCTTGAAGTTTTTCCTGAGCATGAATAATTCCCCCACCCCCACTGGGCAATGTTGACCCCTTCCAGCAAAATCATGTTTCAACATTGAACCAGGGGGAGAGGGGGGGGGGGGGGGGGGGGGACTAATCACACACATAAAAGTTGTCACAACGATATTGTCCAAGATTGTAGCAGAGTATTATCACCCTTCAAAAAGTATGACTGTGATTGATGAAAGAGTTTTTTGCTTCAATTGACGTCTAATTTCTCAATTTTGTATCACTATAACCCTAACCCCTCATGGGTGTCTGTAGCAATAAAGCTAACAGCGGGGAAACACGGGACAAATAAACCAGAAAATGATTGTGTGTCGGCCTCAGGAATCGAACCCTAGTCCAGGTGATCATGCATCACGCTACGGGGTCGCGCTCCCAAAATCAAACTTTCGGAGCCTACATGTGATACATGTATTTACCCTTGCGTGATTGCGCAATGAGACTGGGGAATGGGGGTTGGATTTAGCAGGGTTAGGGTTAAGAGTTGACTAAACTTTGGAGGGGGGGGGGTGCAGTTTATGAAAATATGTTTCATGTGTGTGTCTGCTGAAAGATTTCATCACTGGTATCATATATTAGAGGTGATGGAATAGCCATGCATGTCACACAGTTTTTAGTTACCCTCTAATAATAGTGTTCCTGGAGCAGTGGATGAGAGATGGGTTGGAATATCGTTGAGACTTTTAAAGGTGACGGAGAAAAAACTCTGGAACTAGCAAACCTAGACTAACTCCCCTTTTTCTTCTAATTGTTTCAATAAAATATTGAGAGATTTTGAAAGAAATCTGTTTAACTTTTTACCAAATATTTTGTGTTGATATGCCATGCAGAAAAGTGAAAATGGACCGTCCCTACTTTGAAGGTCTGTCTGGTAATACTACATTTTAGTAAGGACACATTGGCACAAGTGGAAAGAGAATTGAATTGGCGGTATAGGAGGTAGTGGGTTCAAGTCCAGTTGTCTTAAAAGTGTGATGCACTTTATCTTAATCCGTGGGGGAAATAAATCATCATTTGTCAAGGGTTCTGGATAGGAACACATATTTGCTGTATGGAAAATTTGGCTCGTCACTCCCATTTCAGTATTATTTGACCGAAAAGTTATGCACTAATGTACTTGTTGAAATTTATTTTTATTATTTGAATGTTCTAACTTATTTCCTTTCTTCTTTTTTCAGGCAAGCTCAGCCGTTCTACCCCCTCAGGTCACCGTATCCCATCGTGAGCGGAAGCAATATGCACCTCTCCAGACCGGGGATGCCCCCTCACCCTCACCTGGGGATGACGGGGATCCCCCATCCTGCTATAGTCACTCCGGGCGTTAGACAACAAGACACACAGCAACAGAGCAACGACAGGTAATTGACATTAATCACTATTAATCTATAGTTTGATCAGTTCCAAATTGGCGAAGCCGCCTTACAGCAGCGGATGAATACCGCAGGACGCGGGAGTGCATGAAGGCAACTAACGCACTGTGCATCGTACGCGTGCATGTGGCCAATACCGCGTGCGTGTGGACATAATCACCGGTGTACGCTTGGATTACTTTTTCGCACGAAGAGATAAAAACCGAATATTTCTCACCAATTTGGAACAGATTGAACTATAGTCCCTCGAGAAAGATATTTGCATTGCCGGGTGAAGGGGCCTGAGCCTTGGGGGGGGGGGGGCGAGGGTCCTTCGACCTTGGTCAAACCTTCCCTTGAACATAACAGTCGGTGAGCCAATCAGTGTTGACTTAGCTCAACACTCAACGATCGCATTATCGTAATTATATCCTTATGGACCTGTCTGTGACCCAGCACCATGTGGCGCACCACACATATGTGTACACACATTTGTGTAAACCCTGGCGTAAACATCGGTTTCAATTTATGAGCATCTTGAGCCGACTTGTGGGAGTAAACTCAGCACGGGCGGAGCATGAATGATAATTCACGATATCCTTGATTCAATGAAAACCAATTCACTTTGTCTAATAATGTCTTTCTTGTTTCCCCATCTGATACCACAGACAAAAAGAGAAACTGTCAGCGAAGGAGGAGAAGAAAAGGAAAGAAGCGCACATCAAGAAACCACTAAATGCCTTCATGTTGTATATGAAGGAGATGAGGGCCAGCGTGGTGAAGGAGTGTACGCTGAAAGAGAGTGCCGCTATCAATCAGATACTAGGTAGAAGGGTAAGTGTTGCCAGACAGATAGCCCAACTGGGCTACATATGAAGGCATAATGTCAAAACAGTATATTATTTCATGGCCTACTTCTTAATGAAGGAGTGAACGCTCGAAAGAGAGAGATGCCATCAACCAGATACTGTATTTCGCACTTTTCCCACTAAGATCAGCAAGCGCGACAATATAAACGCGCGCATTTATTCCCATTGTATGTAGGTGTATGTAAGGATCAAAATAGCGAAAAAAACCAAGCAAACTTGTTCAAAATGTACCAAGGGCGAACATTTCCACTTTAACAGTACTATACTATAGCCCATACTAAGCGTAAACATGAAAGAATGGTTCTCATTGGTTGAATATAACAGCACAACTTTCGAACAACTGGTGCATCTGATTTGCCCTGATTGTATCTATAGTTTCGTGAATGTTACCGCCCTCACGCACATTATTCAGCACACGCGTGTAGGCTCCCAAAATCTGAAAGGGGGAAACAAACGGGCCAAAAACACAATCAAAAATAATTTTTGCATATCGCATAACTATTTCCCCAAATATATGATAATGTTCGTCCCTCTTTTTATGTGATCCAGTGGCACGCTTTAACGCGGGAAGAACAAGCAAAGTACTATGAATTAGCCAGGAAAGAGAGACAACTCCATATGCAACTGTACCCGGGCTGGAGCGCCAGGGATAACTATGCGGTGCACGGGAAGAAGAAGAAAAAGAAGAAAGACAAATCACTCGGCGATAACTCAGGTAATTTGTTTATATATGATACATGCATTACCCCCAACCAAGGGCGGGTGTATAGTCGGTGTCAGTTCAATCGGTTCAAAATTGGCGAGAAATATACAGGGTTTTTTTAACTCAAAAGTAATCCAAGCGCATGCCCGCGATCATGGTCACATGCATGCGGTTTTCGCTGCACGCTCGTGTTGCCCATGCACAGTGCACCGTTGCGTTCATGCGTGCTCGCGTCCTTCTGTATTCATTCGCTGCTGTAAGGAGGCTTCACCAATTTGGAGCTGATCGAACTGTAGTCTTGTACAATGCTATTGAGCCTAACACACTCGCATCTGACACACTCGCATCTGACATGTTTTCAGGTTTAATAATAGACAAAATAGAGACTCTGTATAATGCTGCAATTTCTGAAAAGCAAAATAAAAAAATTAATTAACTTAATGAACTAAATGGAATCTCCTACGGTCTGACATGTTGGTTGCTGTCTGCAGTGAAAGCATTAAAGGGGTACTAAGAGATGTGTTGAAGGCTGCGCCCTCAATTAGGATAAAAAACAGGATTTCTACATTTTTACAATTGTATTACATAGATAAACTTACAGCTGTAAGGGTTAAGAAAAATCAGCCATCTTTGTGCAATAAAACCTCGTTATCAAAATATTCCATCCCCGGCTCGGACAGCATTTTATGGTAAACAGCGTTACGCTCTTTTTCTTTTCGATTAAAATTACATACGATAATTAGAGGGCGTTTAAAAACAAAAGTTTAAATAAATAGCGACGACATTTTAACATATTTCAACATTGTTTTATCAAGTTTTGCTGCTTTTGTTGTGAGTAGAAACATCAATAATGGCCAATTATAATGATTATCTTTAATATTAAGTAAATTTTGTTTAAAAAAAGCCCACTTAAACATCTCTTACTACACCTTTAACTAGCCCATAAATCTTGCGACATCTCTTATAAATGTCCTCTCACTGTTACTTTTAAGTGCGAGACAACAGCGATGAGGCGCAAATCTACAAACGGTCTGCTACGTCATCATCGTCGCAAATGATTTATATCGCCATTAAATTTATGACGGGGTTTTATGTACACACGTTTTGTTTTGCTACTGTCCAATTTGGCAAAACGGTAATTATCGAGTTGACATACGTTGTAAAGGAATAAATCAACTTGTTGTCACACAACAAATGAAAATTAATGTCCCTTTTCCTTTCATCCAACAATTTGCCACATTTATCTTCTAGAAACAATGCAGAGATCTTTGACATAATGTAGTTATTATTTTAAGGGCCACTGGTATAAGACTAATTGAGTTATTGAAGTAAAGGCCATGATAATATTGGTGTCTTAAATAAGGGGATGGGAAAAAACCTGTTTTACGGGCAAACAAGTTTCTCAGGTAGGGTCTGTCTGTCGGGTATTTTTTTTGGAGGGGGGTTGTCAAAAATGTAGAGACATTTTGATGAATTTTCAGCATTTTTCGAAATGGTTAAAAATTGCAACAACAAAAAAGAAATTGCAAACAAATTGAATTAAAAATTAAAAACAAAATTTGTCTCCTAATAGCAAAATTTTGAAAATGCTTTATGCGCTCTTGTGTGTGATCCGACACGGAAAGCGGGATTGCATCACTGAATGACAAACCACCACCAGCTCATGGGTAAAGATAGTGGACAGTTAGTTGATGGCGTATTTTAACCTCCTTCCATCAACGGAATTAAAATTTCTCATGGCGCAATATGGCGCGCAATGTGGCAGTATCATTGTATGCGTGACGCTTGTGTATGCCAGAATCGCGCTTATACGCTTGGATTTCCTTTGCGTGCAGATAGATAAAAAACGAATATTTCTCCCCAATTTGGAACTGATTGAACGATAGTAGGGGTCTAATGGTCCCAGATGCCCTTAATGTAGATGGCCATTTTAAACTTTTTATTCACAACTAAGTCGCAATCATCGATGCACTTTCCCTCCATCGTTCGTTGCATTTCATTTTTTCCTGTCTCTCTGTTTTTCAAAATGAAATTTTAAGCTGTCGTTTGTGTCGAGGTGTGAAGTCAACTGTGTTAGGCCCATTATATGATCCTAGGGCCAAAATTAAAAAATTCTTTGTTTGCCCATAGGCAACAAAAGAAAAACACTGTTCTTCAGGCAAACAGACCTCTTAGGTAGGTCCGTCAGGCATTTTTATATTTTAAGCAACAACAAAACATGTATATCTTTTTTATGACGAATGGCCAAATATTTTTAAACTAGCCATACTGTGTATGATTTTGATGTACATTTTTTTCTTCACCAACAAGTATGTGTAACTATACTTTCTTGGACAAGAGCAAATTCTGAGCCGTTTGAATATAATGAATATCCGCGAAAGGAGATACAAACATTTGGCCAAATATGGCAGACAACAAGATGAACAGTTAATTACTAGTGTGAAAAATGGCACTCGGTAGGTAAACTTGACTGAATGGCTCGCTGGAACCCTGGCTTGCCACATGTATATATACCGAACCGACACGCCGCAATGAATAGCATTATAGGCCAATTAGCAATCACAGGAATGGCCGCTTGATCACGACAGAGGGGGGAGAAGGGACATGGATGATTTGGCGCGGATTCGAGAGTTAAGAGATTGATACGACGGATGGCTAATTGACAAATGGATCTTTGTGCATTTCGCATTAGCGTGTTAAGAGTTCAATTAATTCTGGTTTATTGAATGAAGAGCGCGGTAAAGGATTGTAGGGCAATGATTACGTTGGTACCGATGTCAGACGTGCCAAACCAAAAAGAGAAGGATAATTTGTTCATCTTTTGCAGAATGTCAGTACCTGGGAATAACATTTGGGGATAAATTTGGCAAATCAAAATCAAAATAGTTGACACAGATCTTTGGGGCAGTAATTCAAAAAACAAAAACAAAAACAATTGAAAAAAAGAAGTATATGTGTCGGTAAAGGATCACAAAATGCTAAATTTAACAAAAACAACACAACGTAACAACTTGTTTGATCAATGGGCAATGCGTGAAAGTTGATGCACACACAAATATCTTGAATTTATTTCAGCCTTTGTTACTTTTCAAATTAAAAAAACCCTAGTAATTTGTTCACCTTCTTTGCACTTTGATAAATATCTGGGTACAAATATCAGGTATGAGCAATTGAGGTATGGGAGTCACATAACAACTAGCTCTGAGCATGGAACAACCCCCCCCCCCCCCCCTCCCTCTCCTTCCCCCCCCCCCATCAAAAATAGCTCCCCCCCCCCCCCCCCCCCATCAAAAATAGCTATCTTTATGTATCAGACATATAAACAAAATAATTCAGCATCTCTAAGGTGCCATTACAAATGTATCCCTGCCCCTCTTGTTAGGCAAACAACAACAAAAAATGTGTTGCCTTTAAGTGCCAAAAATCTTAAAGTTGGGTCGATCGGTTGATTTTCCTTCTTTCTTATTTTTCCTTTTTTGGGGTAAAATTTAAATCTTAAAATATATATAGGGGGGGAAAAGTGTGAGTTGACCCTGATTTTTTAGATTTTAGGGTCAGTCGCTCGAGGGCCACACAACATTTATTTTTGGTTTGCCTTATCGGAGCGAGTTTGTGAGAAGTAGGGATGACACAACACTGGGCTTTACTTTCTAGTTGGCTGGCCATCCATCCTAGCTGCTTTAATTAGGTCGCCGATTGGCGCGATAGAACATGATGACATAGTTTGGTCTATTTCACACTTCATTAGTCATCTCTTTGATCCCGCAGTGGTGGCGAAGAAAATAACGAAAAGATGCGCTCGGTAATCTGAAGCACCACATGAATGTGGGTGGGTTTTTTCAAGATAGGATTAATTTGTATAAATCGGAATGCTTTATGCAAAATTTGAACTAAATTATGCAAATTCTTTTCAGGTTTGAAAAAACCTAGGAATTCTCTTTTTGTCATCTGTACTATCTCTATTACCAATGTTTACCAAGTTTTCCTTATTGTCAGCTTCTTAAAACATGCTCTTATTGCTGATGGTACATGCAAGACTACTATAGTCGTAGTCTGAAAGCTTTGTCGAATGTGTGCGTTATTTAAGGGTCTGTTATTAGGGCAAAACAAAAAAAATGTTTGGTTGCCCTCTGGGACTGACCCAAAAATCACGAAATTCGCCGGTCGCTATTTTATTTATTTATTTTTAAAAATATTTTTCTCAACACATAAAATTCGAAAATTGCTGTTAATATTTAACACCACATGTCAGAGGCGATAAACAGCATTGAAATTTGTATTAATATATATATTAAAAAAAGCCATTACACCCTTAAAAAACATGCCCTAATTTTGTTTTTTAATTTTAAAAAAACCCAAAAAATAAATAAATAATAAAAACGCCCTACACTGGTTTAGGGTTTTTCCTTCTTCTTTTACTTTACATTAAAAAAAATCATGTATTTGCAAGATTAAATGGCTGCACATTCTAGTTGGGATCAAAATAAGTGGTTTTAGAACCTGAAAAAGTTCTTTAAAGCCCGGATTTTCATTAAGGGTGGGAGCGAGTCCCGGAAAATTGAGTCCCGCCCGAACATTTCTAGTCCCGGTACCAAACATCACCTTCCTGAAACCCAAAAATAAAGATCAACAAAATAATAATAAGCTTACTAAAACATAAAACCCAGCTAATATCCCACTGGAAGGAGTGCCGCAGGGATCCGTCATCGGTCCGTTATCATTTACGATGTACACATCTCCCCTAGAGGACATTATAGCATCGCATGGTTTTCCCAGAATGATATATGCCGACGACACCCAAGTTTATCTTATTTTGAAACCTAGTGAACGCGCCACTCTCATTCCAAAATTGGAACAATGTATTGTTGACATCAAAGCGTGGTCCACAGCTAATCATTTGAAACTAAACGAAGACAAAACTGAAGTTCTTCACATCACATCTAAGTTTAGAAAAAATTCTCCTCTTCCGTCTGTTGACATTAACAATGTTCCTATTCAACCTGTTAAATCTGCCCGTAATCTTGGTGTTATTGTAGCTAATGATCTCAGCATGAATGTCTACATAAATAATAAATGCCGTTCAGCCTCTTTTGCTCTCTACAAAATTGGCCGCATCCGAAATTGTCTTGATGAAAAATTGACTGAGACTTTAGTTCATGCGTTCATCACTTGTCATCTTGATATGTGCAACAGCCTTTTATACGGACTTCCAGACTCCCATATTTCTAAGCTACAACGTATTCAAAATTCTGCTGCAAGACTTGTCACACGTACTCGCTTCTCAGAACATATCACTCCTGTGCTTCGTGATCTTCATTGGTTGCCTGTTAAGTTTCGCATCATGTACAAAATACTTCTCTTGACTTATAAATGTCTTCATGGACTTGCTCCAGAATATCTCACTGACTTGATTCAGGAATACAAGCCTGTTCGCAACCTCCGCTCATCTTCAAAACAAAATCTTGTTCCACCATTGGTTAGTACAACTTCATATGGTCATCGTAGTTTTCGCCATGCATCTTGTGAACTCTGGAACAAATTACCATTTCATATTAAGAACTCTCAGACTCTTAATCAATTCAAATCATCTCTGAAAACATATCTCTTTGAAATGGCATTTTGTAACATTTAATTTTATTTTTGTATCTTTAGTTTCCTGGTATATTGTGTCTTTCATATGTTTTGCTCTGTTTTTGTTTTTGTTTTGTTGTTTTGTTTTGTTATTTGTAAGCGCTATGGGACTTCGGTGTAAAGCGCTATACAAGAGTCGTTGTATTATTATTATTATTAATTCACTCTTATTTAATGCAAATTTATAGTGGAGATTCACTTGAAATGGGTCTATTTAATACAATCTGTGCATTTTCTTACACTTGCTTGTTAAAATATGATTTTCGCTGCGGCACGGCTGTTTGACTGTCCGATTTATAATTAAAATTATGGAATAAAAAAAGATTACATAGTGGCCCAGTTATGGTTTGACCTGATTTAGATAGCGCTAATGAATACGTGTATCCGGTGAAAATGTCACGAAAAATATTCGAGCCCTTTTTAAATTATCGGCATTTTCTACTTTATACACATTTTACATGTAACTCTATGGGAAATGTGGCCGATGAGGGCGCTATTATAGTAAATAATAATATTCAAAGCTCTTTTTCTCAGAAATGGCACCAACAAATGTTCTGAAATTTCTCCAAAAGATGGCCAGTATATTCAGGTACTTGAATCAGTTAAAACCAGAACCGGGCCAGCAAGTTATGGTGTTCTCAGAATAAAACGGACAAATTATGTGGGATCAAACAGCCGTGGCGGATTTTCACTTCCGAGTCGCCATCTTGGATTTAAGTTGGACACAATTTTGACAAAAGATGTTCAACACAACAATCAGACCAGAGTATGTTTGGAGAAATTTGGCAATCCCTCGGAATTAACCCATGATCACTCAGTTCTGGAAATTATTTTGAGAATCTGGAGCAAGTCTGTTTCCCCTCTCCCTTCCCCCTTCCCTGGGCTTCTGGTCCCTTACTGCTTTCCTACAAATACAGAAAATAACACGATAAATCCCACACACGCACACATCTGATTCTAATGCCTTTGTTGCAAGATTTTCATCCGTTTCGTAATTAAGACCCTCTCGTCTCCGTAACAGTATTATTCCGCAAATATCATCCATGATTTATTGAAATTTCTTTGCATAAGAAACCACAGCTTGTTGCATTTTTAATAGCCAAAACTAGAAGTCGACTGTAGCCCGTTCGCTGCGAGTTGGAACCCGACTGTGGTGACCTTGTGTAATGCTGACGCCAATGGAAACAATAATAATTTGTCCATGGGCCAAATCAACCCAATGGAATTAATTAATTACCAAATTGTCTCCGATTCCAACTTGTTGTGTATGCGCTATAGCATTTTTAAATAGTCTTACCTCAATAGATATTCTGTGGGGGGCAATTTGATGAAGTGACACATGAACTCTCTCAATCTTGCTCAGTTGTTCGATCCAAATAATGGATCGTGATTTTTATTGTGTGCCATGATCCAAAAAAGTTGAATTTTTCTTCTTCAAATATTGGTACCATCAACGGATGAACTTTCACACTAATGACAGTAGAGATTGTTTTTATACTACTATGTACATGATAAAATTCGGTTGTCTAGACGATGGATCACTCGCTGGATCTAGGCGATTACAGAACCATTTTGATGGCTAAAATAAGGCCAATTAGATGTAAAATAACAGATTAATTCTCCTCTTTCCTCGGTGTAATTTATGGTTTTCTCACGTCATGATTAATGCATATCGTATGTCAGTACACAATAATGTCCTCGCTGATGTAAGAATTTAATCCTGTCGTCGAAATGTCAGTGCTATGTTAGTCGACGTGTGGCTCGTATTGTGCCTGCGGATCCACAAGCATTTGAATATTATATGCATACTTGTATAAATTTGATAAGTCACAGGGAAATATGTATCTCATTATCTGTAATCTGATGATGAAATGTGGAGTCATGGGGGGGGGGGGGGGGGGGGGGGGGGGTGTCACAGCAAATGCTAGGTCACAGTCATGTACCCCCCCAAATGGATTACCCATATACATGTACGGCAGATATTAACCTGAACCCTTTTTTTGTGTGTTGCAATTTTTTGTGTATTTCAAGATTTTTTTACAATGTTTTTCCCAAAAAAATAATTAATTAACTTTTTCATCAAAAACTGTGATTTATTTTGCTGGTGCTCCCAGACAACGAATATTTGAGTATACTTCACGCCTCTTCATGAGCGGAGCTAGTAAGTTAGTTCTGGTTTTTGTACCTGCGACGTCAAACTAGATGCAAAGCGAGGTGTATGAGCTGGACAGTAAGTCTAAGCATAGAACTATATTCTAGTGGTTTTCTGGTCCAAGTTATGCTATATGACGTAAAATCGCATTATAAAAGCAAGACATTGAACCCAATCAGATACATATAAAGGGAGGGGGACTCAGCACGATTTTGGGTTGCTTAGGTCGTTTGATAACCGTTCAAATGAATAATTTTTGCTTTATAACAGTCGTGACTGAAAATATAAAGCACTGGATTGGATATGTATATGATAGATAGATTTATGCACAAAATGTTTCGAGTGTTTCGTACCCCGAGGCCTACGATGGCGCTTTGCGCATCCCTAGATCCCCGCGTTAATCTGCGAAAGAGGCTGCCTACACGCTCCTACGCCGGTGTGATGCTCAAAAATGCATGAGTAAAAATCAGCCAAACAGGGACATTACACTTTGGGGAATTTTTCTGTTATTCTGTTTCGCCTTGTTATGTATGCATGCATAAAATGCTGATGGTGAAGGTGAAGACTAACCAAGACGATAACGAGAGAGAGAATTTCAAGATTTTTTTCTCTCTCTCCGTGGCAGTGTTGTCATTAACGGCATAGAGGGAAACATGGTGTATTAGATTGAAGTTACCAAGTGGAAATTTTTTGAGGAGTCGTAACTTATTCCTCCTCTCAATCTATCTATCTATTTCTCTCTCTCGCTGTCTCTCCCGTGTGTTATGTGGTACAGCTGAGATTGATGATTTGAATATTATGAGATGATTTCAGCATGTCGTATTGTCGGGGGGGGGGGGGGGGGGGCTTGTTCATGCCCGAAAGCCAAGTTGTAATAAGAGAAATAACATTAATCGTTAATGTCGTTTATTTTACACTCTTCAATTGCAAGGTGGTAACGTGGTGTAGACAGATTCAATGCTTAGCATTACTGTAGTGTATCTAGATCGAGTGTAGGTGAAGGGTGGGGGTGGTTGTCACATCAGTCTTTCGGAAATATTTTTAAAAACAGCCTTGCCATAGCTTATTGAGTAAACGCATGATTTTCGTCTATACATGCTGGCTGAAAATACGGGAAGGTGATAAAATTCCCCCCTTCCATATGAAAAAACAACCCACCTCAACATGCTACTAAAAACTTATGTACGATAAACGTAAGCTTTTTAAATAAAGCCTTATCTGCTTAACCTGAATAGCTAGGTGATCAACTAATACCACTAATAAGCAGTCCTCTTCTGTCCCGCAAACAATGCCCTTAACCGTGCACTCTCTCATTGCCATTGTTCCTATAAGACCATGCCGTCTATCAATCATCTTTCTTGCGAGTATCACGGTGGCGCCAGATTAATTTGAAATGATTTCCATTGTTGCGCGGCAGTGAAATATTCAGATCATTTTGTGGGCTCAATAGCCCCCCTGTCTTCCGTTATCTCGAATCTTGCCGTATACCTATCTATCCAAGTAGTGTATTAGGTGACTATCTGTGTGTGTGTGGAGTGGCGTATATGGCCTCGGGGTATATTGGGACGAAGGAGTCCGGGGGAATTAAGAAACGGTCGCGGCGATAAACATCAGAAACGAGAGCGAGCTTTGGATATTGATATGGATGCTGTGGAAGATTAAAGCGCTCACTTTAAATCTATTTAGCGACGGGGGATAATCCTTTTGCTCGTCACTGATACAGAATAGGTATGCTGGATGTACTCAGTAGGACCAGGGTTAGAAAAACACTCTTGCAGTTTTGACTGGATAATTGTCTAATTAGAGGATTCAGAAATATGATTGGAGAGACTTTAGAGGGCCTTATTAACAGTAGCGTAGGGGGGGGGGGCAAGGGGGGCAGACTGCCCCCCCCCCCCCGACACCTAAAATGGGGACGGAGAAGCGGAAAAATGGGGATGAGAAATTGATCATGTAGTACATTTACTGTGTGATTTTTTTTGTACTGTGCGAATTTTTTTGACCCCCCACCCCCACTTACGTGAAATTCACGAGGTAAGTGACTAGAAAAAAAATTGGGGCAACCTTTTACGAAAATTTTAGAAATCTTGCCCCCCCCCCTCCCTGAAAAAAATCCTAGCTACGCACGCCACTGCTTATTAACCCATGGATTTATGGGAAGTTTGAAGAATAAGCCATGTACGTTGAACAGACAAGGGTCTAGGTTATATTTAAAAGAGGATTAAGATTTAACATTATTTTGATATCGCCATTGTTAATTAATTAGTCTAAATGAAGGTCGATTGTTGCGATTCCGATCATTTTTCTTTTGTTCAGTCAGGATGAGATGTCTCTTTCTTTGTTTGTTTATCTTTTTAACATTCATTAATGACAAAATACTAGAGCAAGATTTGGTTTGGTTTAAAAATGCATTGTTTTGAAATTTGATTTTAAAAAACCCCAAATAAAGTGGTAGGCATTCTGTGTGGGGGGTGGGGTGTGTGTCTTGCACTCGGCGAACCGACCCTAAATTTTAAAAATAAGTGTCACAAATGGTGTTTTTTTTAGATTGACATTTTACCCAAATTGTCAAAATATAACCATTTTCTACTTGGAAGGAATAATTTAGATAAATATATCATTTTAAAACTATTAAGCTAGAAACTTAATTGACATCCACCAATTTTGTCTTGACATGAACCAGGACAGCAATATTTTTCAGCAACACAACTATTTTTTTACTTATGGAATCAAAACCCCATTTTTTCAAATATTTTAAATGATGCTTTTTTTATATAACCATTTGGTTATCTGACACGACTGAAAAAGGATAGTGGAGCTTTTAAGGGGAAATGTCATTGTCCTTACAAAATGATGTATTTTGTTTGGACTGTCATTCATTGATAAATGATTTAAAAGATAGAACTCTTGTTATTTTTTATCTTTAAAAACTGGAAATGAAGATCAAATTGAATTCATTAACTGGTGCAATTTGTTTTACTGGTTGTTTTTTACAGCTCGCTTTATAAAAAGGCCAGTTATTGCCTGATTAGACTACATGTAGTGAATTATTGCCTTTTCATCTCTCCTTTAAACAAAGTTTCCATTCAGTTGTTATTTGTGAAATGGATATTACAGGGTATGAAAATCATATTAATATCAATCAACCTTTATTAGATAACCAGACTCGGCAATGGACTCGACATTGAAGTAGAGCACAGAGCGATGTATAGTATTCTTGTGAAAATCCGAGGCTGTTATTATTTTAAGTACTATGTGTTAGATCCCGTCAGAGCGATCAAGCTTTCCATTAAGGGAATGGTGGCTTTCCCTCTCCTCTTATAGGCAAAAAAATATAATTTGTTTGTTGTAATGGGCCATGAAAAGAAGAGAAACAGTCGGTCTGCCTTTTAAAGGTGTACTTTCCGATAACTTTTTTGGGGGTATGATTTTTTTTCACATCAAGATATTTTTATATCAGAAGAATCCCCATATTTTTCTCATTATGTCTGTAAAATCTTAGGGCCAGAAATGTTCTATTTAGAAATTAGAAGCAAAAATGTGGTGAATTACTGCCAAAGGTGAGTTTGTGTCCAAACTCAATGGGCAAAATTATAATGACCTTGTGCTTCTAAAATAAGAACCATTGGAGTTATGCAACTCTAACGTTGGAATGTGACAATTTTAAGGATGACCTTTCAATGTAAAATAGAAAACATCAAGTTGAAAATCAGGACAGCAATCAGAACATCTACTTTTATATAAAGTGGAAAAGCAGAGCTGTCAAACTCATCCTGATTTTGCAAAAAGAATCCCTTATAAAATGCAACTTTTTCCTTCATATTCTGATGACAAAATTTTAAGATCTCCCCGGTGTGGAAAGTTATTTCCTATTATGTTGAATGGAGTTATTGATGTCTTCCTGAGTACAAAATCTCCCGATTGCACGCAAGACGGAAATGTTGGTGGCCCTGGAAAAGTATGATTTTGCCACCTTCAAAAACATGTTTTAATATTATTATTTTTACTTTTTACACATAACAAAAAAATCATAAAAGGCAAGTCATTTGGTCAGGTTGCAAGTGAACAAACGCATCATTTTATTTATACGTTCCTCGGCTCTCTGAAATGAGTTTCAGGCAGCAATATCGGTGTAAGCGGCCAATTCCGGGGTCTATTATCACAGAAGCTATCCAGGGATCAAACCTGAATCAACCCTACGTTGTTGTAGCTAGTATAGCTCCACATAGGGGGATGCGTCTCCGAAAGATTAGGACGGCGGCTCAGGCGCACAGCCGCGGATTGGTCGCGAGATTGGATTGTTGAGCCGAGAGATGATGTTTTGTAATGTATCGGGTTAGTTGTATCGATGCAGCCGAGTGAGTGAGTGGGAGCAGGAAGCGGTCCCCGTCGGTTGGTATCGCCGTGGGCGATGCGTGCATGAAGTGAGAGGTAGATCTGAATCTTACTGGATGGAATAAGAAGACTGTTGATAGAGTGAATGAGGAGAGAGATATGTACTCTACACTTGTGTTTGTTATCCTTAGGGGTGGAGGGGATGTGGGAGTGTGAGAACAGAGAGAAGAACAGAATAGTTTATGAAGTTACTCTATTTCTGAAGGAAGTTCGCCTGCAAAGAGCGTTGAACTCTACCGGTTGGAATTGACTTGACATTTTGAGCCGGGCTAAGTCGTGTAACACCTTAATAGTTAACAAGTATTGCGAAAACTACATGTGGTCTACTTTTAAAATGAAATTAGTTTGATATGGGGCAAGGAAAAATTAGACGAAAGAATCGCAGAATTGATTGTTCTGACGGTTTTGCTTCAAAGAAGCGAGTGGTTGATCATAAACATGGCTTCAGTTGGTACTGTCGAGTGTTGCCTGGTACACAAGAATGAACTGACATTTCAAGTCGCACTCCTATGATTGTGGATTCTTCACTTAGAAAGTCCCCTGTTATTACATCAAAACAGGGCTGAACATTAGTAGGGTCTGGGGCCATGTTTTGCGGGCCGCAGATTTTTTATACAAAACCCAGGCTTAACACTAAAAAACCATTAGGGTCCACAGGAAGTTTAGCTTAGTCTGAGCTATGTGTCGAAAGGTGTACATATTTGAAATATCACAACTACATGTAACAGTGGAATGATGCTGCTGTCACAAATATTTAAGCGCCGTCTTGATTAATTATTGCATCCAATTAAAGCGTCAAAACAATCCTCTGGTGGCATAAATCACACAAATGACGTCATGATTAACTATATAGGATGAACTTGTATGATGTTGTTGATGGGGGATGAATGGTGGTTGAACATTGATTGGATATTAAAAGAGTCTGTTCCGTGAACATTATGTTATGGCGATGTGGCCTACTAGCGGCACTCGGTCCAATGAATGCTTCAGTTTTAGGTGCGGATGACCTATAATAGGTCATGCAAATAGGTGTAGGACTCTGTGATGGAGAAAAATCTGTAATGCGTGCGTGTGGCCCAAACCATGTGCGTGTTGCCATAATCGCGTGTGTACACTTGGATAAACTTTGCATGCTGATTGATAAAAATGAATATTTCTCGCCAATTTGGAACTGATCAAACTATAGTTCTAAGCTTTTATATGCATATAAATGCTTGGGAGGAAATGGTTGTGGTTGTATCGAGACTAAAAATATATAAAATGGTGGTAAGGGCTGACTTTTTTGTGGGGGGAGCAGGGATAGTGCTACTGGGGGTTCTTGCGCGTTTAGCGCATATTTTTTCATTTTGGCGCAATAAAATAGCTGAAAATCCAAAATAACCCCTTATTTTTCATACTTTTATGGGGTTCAGGGTTCTACAAAACCCTACTTTAAAAACCTAGCGCTACCCCTGGGGGAGAGAGTTAACCAAGAGTACAAGTCAGGAATATGTTTGAACCACACAATGGCAGTTCTGTGTGTGAATGTCAGAAGGGGAGGGAGGGATTTGGCTGGAATATCCTTGATGGGAACGAAAAGTAAGCACTTTGACTGTAAAATCTTGTGTTGAGTTAGTGTCAACATTTTAACACTTCCAATTTGTGCTTTCATGTCACAAGTAAATAATCCAAGCCACTGTTGGTTTTACCTGACACAAATGGGCTCTTGTACAATAATTGTCAGGATATCGCACCGTAACAATAAAATACCGTTTGGCTTGTGTTCTATTCAAAGTCAAAAACAGGTGGGAAGTTCACGGTGTATTAATGATAAGGAAATAAAAATCAATCATTTCTTTTGGGTTCAATCTGTACTTCTGTGGGTCGTGATGTCGTATGATATTTAACTGTACGAATCATTTTTTGAAGAATCTATAGCGTTGTTGCTTAATGCAACTGTTTGCGGTGTACATCCATCAATGTATTCATGGTCGCGTGTTGGATGACATGTACGACCGTAGGAAATGCAATGTTGTCGCGAATCGAGTTAAAGCCCGTAATGCATTCATTATCAATGATTTGTTTGTTTAAAAAAAGAAAATTAATGACTCCACGTCAGTTTTATTACTTTAGTAACCATTTACATCTTTTTACTTAAGAAGGGGAATAAATCATTTTGAAAATTACGGTTTTGTACTCCGACTGGAAACATCCGATAAGGGTATTAGTGCACCTTTTGTTTTGTTTGATTGTGATGTTAAGGGGGGATATATCATTGAGAGTGAAATCATAGCTCATCAATAGAGGGGATGATTTTCTCCAGGATTATCTCTATTGAAATGTTGTGTGGAGCTGATCTATGTCTGTTTCGCACACACCTGTATGACGAGCATGTTTGAAAAGCCCGGTAAACAGCTTGGGTATTGTTAGTCTATTGCGGCAATTACAGTATCTAATAGCTAACGGGATACATAATAATCAGTTTGATAAAAAACAAAACCGTGAAAGTAAAAATACTTCTCATATTTGAAACATATTTATTTAATACACACATTCACCGATGCGATAGATGTAATGCTATTTGTGAAGTTTATAGACACTTATTACACCCAGTTTTTTATTACACGTAAACTCGAACCCATGATGAGCGTGATGGACAATAGCACATTCCTAGTGATGTAATGCATCTGGGAACGAGAGTGGCATATTATTTATGGATATTGAAAAGTTTTTTTATGACAGGGCGAAAGGCTAATCGGTTTTTTGTGTTGAGCGACCTTGGTCGGAAACACACATAGCTAAATATTTTGTACATATTAGTTGCAACTAATTGATAATGGAAGAATTACTTAGTTAATATTTAATTTGGGATACTTGGATGCCAAAAACGTGGATTCTATTTCCCGAAATCCGAACAAAATACCTAGAAATAGGGGGATTTTAAAAACAATACAATACAATAAGACAAAACATTAGAATACAATCGAATCCAAACATATAGGAAACACCATGGCAGGTATTACCTACCACATAGAAATACATAAGAAATTTACCACTTTTTAGCCAACCTTTGTACAAAATTGATTGTAACTTTGTGAAGGAATGTCCGATTTCAATCAAATTTGAAGCAAAAGAAAGCTTACATTTTGAGCATGGTTTTAAGTCAAAAATTTTCATTTTGTCATTTCAACAATATATCCCCCCTTAACCCCCTGGGCACTACCTGTCTTTCGTACAATAATTCCCATTGGTCAATAACATGATATAATCATTTTGATGACCAATTACAGTTTTGCTTATAACTATTTTATGCTAATATTTTTTGAAAATTGTAATTATTCTAACGATGTCTCTGATTGGCACAATATTTAACACATTCTAAATTTCAACCAATCGGCCGGTAGTTCTCAGGGGGTTAAAACCCAGTGGCAAATTCTAACCAATGAGACAGATTGGAACAGAATTATTGGATATAAATATTTTTGAAGCAAATTTTCACCAGCTAAAGATATACAGGGTGAAAAACGCAGTTCTCACTGTTAGGGGGAAGTATGCACGACAGGATTTATAGGTCCCAGGCACATATCAGGTCATTCATAGATAGAATTAAGCGCTTCAAATTATGAGGGATGCTTTATTCTACCATGTAAATCACGTAGGCCTGAATACCTGTGACTTTAAAGGTAGATGTTCTGATTGCTGGCCCGATTTTCAACTTGATGTTTTCTATTTTACATGAAAGATCATCCTTAAAATTGTCACATTCCAAGGTTTGAGTGGCATAACTCCAATGGGTCTAATTTTAGAAGCACAAGGTCACAAGAATTTTGCGCATGGAGTAGTATACAAATTGGCTGGTGGATAACCACCTTTGGCAGTAATTCACCACATTTTAGCCTATAATTTCTAAATGGAACATTTCTGTCCCCAAGATTTTACAGACATAATCAGAAAAATATGGGGATTCTTCTGATATCAAGATATCATGATGTAAAAAGAAAACATAGCCTAAAAAAAAGTGATCAGAACATACACCTTTAAGTACACTATATTCAAACTTTTTGAGGCCAAACAAAATAAGCAAATAAAATAATTCTCTACTTAATATAAATGTTGACTAAACCATAACCGACTATTGAATTGTAGCTTTTCTGTACCAGTGCAGTGACGGGTCAACCCATTAGCTCGCTTTTCATTTTGTTCAAGGAATCAACCAAGTGTGACCACTCGGTTCTATTCACTTTAATTACAGTGTTGAAAGATTTGACAAAGTGTCTTTCCGCCGTTGTTCCCTTTTGAATGCGATACCCCATTAAAAACACTCTGCCACAATAACAATGTTATTGTGTTGTGTTTCACAATTGAATATACAACGATTTGCAATTTTCCAGTAGGTTTAAATGTAGGAGGTTGATATCGTATGATTTTTCATGGTGTGGAGGCATGAATAAGAAAGAAGTCGGGTCAATGTAACCTTATCAACTCGCTCTCATTAACTCTCCATCACTCAAGTATTGAAAAAAGCACTCATGCAAACTTTAAGCATGCATACTCATTGGTAGAACTGAGTAGGTTATTCTTAAAGGCATATTATGTGATCTTTTCTAGGGAGCGCCCTCTGTTCATGATTTTTTTTAGAAAGTAGATTTTCTTGCAAATTTACATATATTTTTTTATTCCACAAATCACAATTTCTCTCTCGATACCCACTTTTTCCATGTATTGATATTATGTCACAATTGATGTTTTTCAGTGAAGGTCTGCCACTTTTTTAAACACATGTAATTGAGTTTAAAAATCAATACTAAATGTTCCATTTTTCTCTTTCTTTCTACAGAACCATCGACACCAAAGAAATGCAGGGCTCGTTTCGGGGTAGATCAACAAGAGTACTGGTGCAAGCCATGCAGGCAAGTCCTGAAAATAAATAGAGCCTACAGGGATGCAAGACTTCCGGAATTCCGGAAATTTTGCCATAAAAAAAAGAATTCCGGATTTTTGGAAGAAGGAAAAGAAGGAAACAAATCGTTCTTTTTTTTTTCTTTCTTTTTTTTTTTTTTTGCATTTCCGCATAAAAAGAGTTAACATGTTTTTTTAGGGGGGTGATACTCTATATCCTATTCTCCAGACAAGCCCCTATAACATTTTGACACCGCATTCAAATGCTTGGGCCATCTGTCCAAGCTTGCGTAAAAAGTTCAGGAAATTGATCAATCACCCACTTGCATCCCTGGAATAGGGCCTATTTATTGTATGTGTGACCAAGTCACTTAACCTCAAGTTTCAAGTCTAGTCATAGGCAAATGTGACTCAAAATTACACATTTCAACAAGAATAAGTTCCCCTTATGAGTTACCCCATCAAAACGAGCTTTGGCACATATGATGTGCATGTGCACAGCAACACTAGAGCGGGGCTATAGCTACGCAGGTGTTAGAATGCATGAATGAGCACACATTGAATGGAGGAATACCTCAATTCAAAAGTTGCCAAATGATGTATTGAAGGAGGATTGTTAAGCAACTTGAACCAGGGTCTTTGCTTGAACACCGCACAGTTGTTGTGCTGCTTGAATGAGTGTTCAAGCAAAGACCGTAGTTCAAGACCCTGGTTCAAGCTGCTTGACCACCCTCCTTCAATACATCATTTAGCAACTTTTGAATTGAGTTATTCCTCCATTCAATGTGTGCTCTTACAAGCATTACAACACCTGCATAGTTATAACTCCGTTCTAGTGTTGCTGTGCTCACGTACATTATGTGTGCCAAAACTTGTTTCATTGGAGTAACTCATTAAAAAAAGATATTAGGCATTATCTAGAGGGGAACTTATTTTTGTTGAACTGTGTATATCAGGTCTTAATCATATTTTCCCACATGATGAAGTCAAAGACAGTCCAATAAGTCAAGTCAAGGCAAGGTGGGGGTTGGCTCAAGTCAAGTCAACTGGTTTAACTCGAGTTAAGTCAACTAGTTGACTCAAGTCAAGGCACTGGTTTAGCTCAAGTCAAGTTTAATCATTTTACATAGGTTACATCAAGTCATACTCCTCAATAGTACAGGCACAATAATATTCATATTGACAGTAGATTTTTTTGTGAGGACTCAACTAGCAATTGTAGCACCAGACAAAAGTGCTGGGTCTTTGGGAAGGTTACTTTGGCCATGTGCAGTCTTTCAAAGTCATACTTTGGGCTAAAACAAATATTGTTGCACTAATAAACTCTGTACCATCGTATCCGATTATTTACTAAAATCTTCTCATTGTTTACTCTTTGCAGGAGGAAGAAGAAGTGCATTCGCTACGTCGCCACAGATGAAAATGGCGACAAGGCCGACGACAGTGGTCCTGAAGACATGGAGCATTCTCCCGGATCACCCAGTCTGGGTTCTCCACCATCTCCCCGGCCTTCCACCTCACGTAGTCCTATCAATTCAATACACAATTCACACCCAGCCGATGGACATTCATCGCATTCGGTGGGGTCGCCGCCGTCGTCGTCGAAACCGACCAGCAGCGCCTCCGCCAGTTCCGCCTCGGCCTCGTCCTCCTCCGCCACCCACCCGGCGGAGAGGTCGAGTCACTCCACGTTGTCGTTGCACCACACACCGTCCATGTCACGAACACCGTCAATCCTCTCGCAGCCTTCGTCCCCTTTCGGACAGACTTCGCCAGCAATGGTACCGTTACCTCACACCTCGCACTCAGGGTACCCGGGCCCGCACACGCAGGCCCCGGTCCTGGTCTACCCCTCCTCTCCGCTGTCCATGTATCCGCATTTAGGCTCGCCGGAGGCTTTCAGGAGTCACCACCACCTAACTAACGGGATGCTACATCATCACGGACTTATATCCTCAGTGCCCCCTCCTCCGAGGCCCCCGATAAGAAGAAACGGTAGTGCGGACGTACCGCAGGACTTATCAATGAAATCTGCAACAGTATCTGCGTAGTGCTAAACATGTGTTTCTTGTGTGTTTTTGTTACGTGTAAATATATTATAAATTCATTCGTGCATGGACAACTCTTGTGAAGGATGCTCCTCCTCCTTGCTCACCAATTGAGGGCGCTGTGTATCAACCGACCTACCAGTTTGGGGGCTGTGTGTGCTGCTGACCATGATTACAAGGCTTCGCTTGAGCTGCTTCGAGGCGTTGTTGCTGGGATGTTTATTACATAATGTTCAGAGAGTATTACAGGTGCTTGTGCCTGATTAGTGTTTTCAGTGCTGTGGGTCGTCGACAAATTCATCTGGGAAAGCTCGTGTGATTTGCCGACTGCTCTCCGGATGTTAAAATCTGTATTATTTAAGTATACTGATATTGTACAAGAGGCTTTGTGTTTTTAACAGTACATCTTCATTTCAGGTTTTGGTACAAAAGCTCTTAAAACTCTGTTCAGAGTCAAATGAAACCTGACACTTGCACAGGATATGGTATAATTCAAGGGTTTAAGTGCAACAAATGGCTATCTGCATTTTGGGCCAAAATGGATTTTGGTATCAAAATGATCCGCACAAGATCAGGAACCTAATATTCCTAATGATTTATAATGCACAACGTTCTATTGAGTAACAATTATAATCTTTTAACTTGTCAAAGCCAGAAGGTGACAATGATGGGTACAAATCTTTTAATTCACTTTTTCTCAAAATATCCTAAATGCAGATAGCCCTTTGTTGCACTTAACCCTCGAATTGTACTGTAAACACATTTGATTGCATTTTTGAGCAGCAAACCAGTGGGGTCATGTTTCAAATGAAACTGAACAGGGTATAGACGTGAATGCACAACATTCAAAGATGTGCGGAATAACTGTACGTAATCTTTAGGCATTTTGTAGAATTATAGGTTGTACAATGAAAACTTGGTTCATTTATCAATTTTATTCGATTATTAGTTGCCTTCAAAAATCATTGAACACTCGCTGATAAGAGTATTTCAAGTGTCTGTTGCAGGATGCTTTATCCAGGTGCATTATGGTTGAGAATGACTGCTTGTAACTCACTTTTTATTCTGCATACTTGAATGCCAGTGGCTAAGGATTTTTGAAGGCAACAATAGTTTTGGCAAATTAATGTAGCAATGCTAAGGGTTCTTGAAGTCACTCAATCTGATGTTTTCCATGTTAATGTTGCACTTATGTTTTCTCCACGTCCACAAACAATTCCAAAGTTTCGCTTAATCGTGATGTGCCCTGATAAATAAATTGATTGATACAATGACAGACAATAAAGGGATTTTATAAAACATGCCATAACCATAGGCTCGTATGTGTCAGAAAAGTTGATAGAACATTTACAAAATGCATCAACATGTTCTGTAATCATAAGTGTATAATAACATATCATCACGCCTGTATTGAAAGCATGCATCCCGAGCCATACCCAGAACCTTAATAATACCACGCTTTTCAGTACTCACTAGCTATAGAAAAAATGGAACATTCTTCCCAACATGAGTGTGTTGAGCCTACTTTTTATCACAGAATTTGATATTATTTTGTGTAGCATTGCCACAATGATTTCATGAGCCAGACTTGGTGCAACTCTTTTAGGGCACTACATGCAGATTTCTGTTTCAGCTTCTGTTAAAGCCTTTTTGATTGGTTTCAAAAAAAGAATTACCATTCATTTAGCCAATCGCAGATGGCGAATGTTGTGCAAGTGCTGAAATTGATCAAAGGTCAATTCTGAATGGTTAATTTGTATTCTATCAAGACAGCAACCAATCAGAGAGGTCCTTAGTTGAGGCAAGAGAGTAGAGCGCCTATGGGGTTAATGTTAGTTTCATGATACATGGTTGTTGACTTAGACTAGGGCTGTGGTACAAAGATCAGTTACAGCTCACTGACTGAGCTAAACAAATTGTGCGTTCACTTTCTCAATGTTGGATTCTCAATTCTCAAACCCCCTGGTTTGCTTTTCGAAAAAGGTCAGTGAATGATTGATGTTGCCAACACTATTGTTCCCGTTTATTAGTCGCGAGGAGTTTGGAGCAGATAAATCACCATCTTAAATAGATTATGTCGTCTGAAATTGGCAAGCAATTGTTCGAGGGGAAAGAAACTAGATGTCATATTGAGAGAAATGTACAGACATAAAAAAAAGCGAGGATGCTGTAATAAATCCGTTATGTGTCCCGTCCGCTAACTACTTGTTTTGTTTGTTAATGTTACAACGTCGAATTGTGAATGATAATGATTGAAGTAGATCGTGCACGCGTATTCATGGTTGTACACATTTTGCGCGCTCAATTTTTGTGCTCTTCGAGTGCGGGACAGGCTGACCGATTTGTTGAATATGTAGTCAGGTTCTTGAAAATAATTACAACAATTCAGCAAGCGGTTTTCTAGGGAATAGTGTTTGGACTGTCTTGGGTGGGACATTGAAATTTTCAAAATGATGAAATGTGCACACCTATGGAAGGAAATTCTCTATCTCTGAAGGAAAATCCTATATTTTTAAAAATTCTCTATTTTGAAGGAAAATTCTATATTTTGAAGGAAAATTCTATATTTTGAATGGAAATTCTCTATTTTGAAGGAAAATGTTCTAGTTTGAATGGAAATTCATGCCATCTTTGCCACTAAGATGTGCACTTTTCCAAATAAGACAATTGCCACTGCCTGGTGGTTACATTCCACGTTAGAGACCTATTTGTTGTTGTCTGCAAATGTTTTGTTTGGACTGAGTGACGGCTCATTGGCTTTAAGTTGCTTTACTCTTTGCTACAGCTGGCCTCTTGCCTTTCATGCAAAGTATTACCCCAAAACACTGGCCCAATAAACCGAATGCATAATAAAAGGAGCCCAAAGTATGTCTGTCACAAGACATTCACTTTGTATGGGCTTACAAAATACAGTCAAATGTATTAAGTTTTGTACTAAGTTGACAAAAACTTACAAAGATAGTCCAATACATGTTTAACTCACATTGTAAGCCATGTCCAAAAGAATAGGATGGAAGATTTTACAAACATTATAATGGTACTTTATGGAGTTAGTGATGTTGGTGTCAGTACATAATTGGATGAGTTCACACCGTGACCGTCGGCCAACAGTAAGCCGTCGATAAGAGGTGTCATTAAGGAGACCAGTGAATCCACTGAAAGAATATCTTTGGCCGTAATTTCCCCTATCCACACCTCTTATTCGTGGCCAACGTTCACCGTGTGAACTTGGCTTGCCTTAGAAATCAACACAGTTGTCATTATCCTTATCAGTGACAAGCTGTTCAAACTCATGTTGACAACTCGCCAATATCTGAAATGTGAGATAAAGATGTCTGCATCTCTAATGGTGTGCATGATATTCATGAGAAAGGACAAATAATGTGTGGTTGTAGATTCAGTTGGCCATAAGAAAACAGCGTAACTTTTGAGGGGGAAGGCAGGCAGGGAGGGGGTGGAGTTGTTTTCTGTTTATATTCAAATTGTTAGAAAATTATTACATTGTTTTTGAAAATCAAAAGTGATAACTAATCAGCAGAAATGTGTTATATTTGAATAGCATTATTCTAAAATTAGTCATTTCTGAGCGCTCGGTTAAAAAAAAGGTGTATTTTTGAGCAATTTTGCTGCTTTTTATGTTCACAATTGTAGTGAACCTTTCATGAACCTTATTACACTCCTAGGAAACCCAAACAACTAGGATGCGTGAAAATAAGTGATCTAGAAAATGTGCATATTATTACCAGTATTCACTTCAGTTAGATCCCACGGCTGTTTGATCCCACATAATTTGTCCGTTTTATTCTGAGAACACCGTAACTTGCTGGCCCGGTTCTGGTTTTAAGTTATTCAAGTACCTGAATATACTGGCCATCTTTTGTAGAAATTTCAGAACATTTGTTGGTGCCATTTCTGTGAAATAGAGCTTTGAATATTATTATTTACTATAATAGCGCCCTCATCGGCCACATTTCCCATAGAGTTACATGTAAAATGTGTGTAAAGTAGAATCGGCCACATTTCCCATAGAGTAACATGTAAAATGTGTGTAAAGTAGAAAATGCAGATAATTTAAAAAGGGCTCGAACAATTTTCGTGACATCTTTACCGTATACTCATATTCATTAGCGCTTCCTAAATCAGGTCAAACCATAACTGGGCCACTATTTAATCTTTTTTTAATCCATAATTTTAATTATAAATCGGACAGTCAAACAGCCGTGATCCAGCCTGACCGTGTTGGGCCACATGTGTTCCTATCATGTTATGTCGTAAGTCTAACATTGATCAGTTATTGTTTCACGCCCTGACACAATGATATTCCTCTCGAGTCCAATACCCCGTAATGGTCGGAACAGACGTTGGCAATCGAGTCCAATAACCCTGCTCAGAGACAGACAGACGGTGTGCTTCCCAATACGGCGTGATAACACTGTAGGAGATTAAAGGGGTATTTCAATCCAGCTACCCTATTTTGACTGTTTTGACTATTAAAATATGCTTCAAAAATGGCAACATTATTGAATTTCATAACCTGATTATAAATCACCACGAGAAATGCATTAAAATAAGTACAAGCATGCCTAGTGTCGGTTCAGTAATTCATGCGATAAGACTTTGAAAATTGGAAAAGGTTGTCCGGTTGTTTGGGTAAAAACTAATAGCCGTGTGGAAAGTGTTAAAATCAGAAATAATATTTTGAATAATAAAAAGGCTCGATTCTTAACAACAGCCTTGTCCACTTTCCTGCCCCTAGCCTCTATTTCATTGGAATATACATTTTTATATCATTTGGAATCTCCTTTTTCTTCTCCAATATTTATTATTCCGAAGAAATTGCACGAGGTACTGTTGGATCCATTTCCGCTGTGGTTTCACTCGGTCGTGGTCTTATGGGTGTGTTTTTTAGAGATACAGATCTCAAACTATGGTAACAATGGTGTATGTGATTATTGAGTGAAACTTTGGAATTGAGTAGGGACAAAGATGAAATAGGGTGACGATCAGATTGAGGATCTTCATTCACAATGTCCTGTTTGATAACCCATAATGTCCTGTTTGATAACCCAGGATGTCATATATAATGGAATAAACGATTCAGTATCTACACATGATTTTTTTGTTCATCAAATGGAACACTACCCCTTTAAACCATGAAAAGTGCATCCTGGATTTTGGTCACACCCGTACGATTATCATGTCTAGTACAATTGCGCATTTAGTGCCACAATGTTGTATGGGCAATTGCTGCCCTTTGCCAGATTACGTTTGTACCAGGGCACACTATGTAGCATCAGGACACTATGTAACACATGGCAGCTATAACAGATTTAGAGTTAGAGCATACAAAACATGCGATAGCTGCTCTCAGTTATGTTAAGATGTATAACATTAACTCGGCATGTAGGCTACAATGTATACTCCCGGTCAAAAAATCCCCCCCCCCCCCCCCCCCCAACATAGCATTTTGTCCCTCCGCCTAAAAAAGCTGTACATTTATTTTATTTTGTAAATGGTTCATCAGCAATCTCTTGTGTGGAAAGACATGTTGACTCACGTTATCTGTAAAGAACTACCACCACTTAATCTTAATTCATTCATTGCAATGGGTGATTAAGAATATCAATGGGGTAAACCATTTACAATGTAATATAAGCAGACACAACCATAAACCTTGTCCCTTACTACACTGAATATATGCTATGTTAGTAGGCCGGGATCTTTTTTTCACCGAGAGTATAATGTAACACCAGGCAGCTATAGGAGATTGAACCTTTTGTCACTCCACCACGGATTGTAACGCAGAAACACGGCAAACATTTCTCAAACCCGACGAAGCGTTCAAAGTGAAAAGGACCGTACCGCTACACTGTGTACAAGTGTATTCCAAATTGTTGTTATACGGATTACGTAGGCGTACTAAAACATCTCAATTATGAAATATGTCAATATATGCGGGGTCTTAAAGTTCAGTATGTTTACCAACAGTTAAAGAAGTGCTATGCATGGAGGTGTAGGTTTAGCTCTACTTACTGGTAATGGTTATTTTCATGCTTGGCAAACTCTAAACAATTTTCCATGTTACTTAATTTGCAAAAAAAATCCCCAAGAAATATTGCCAACAAAACACAAATGATTCGAGTGTTTTATTTCTCGGGGAAAGATTTTTTTTTTTTTAATTGTGAATTTTGTAGCATGGAAAATTGTTTCGATTTTGCCAAGCATAAAAGGGACTGAAAAGCGTAAAAGTTGATGCAGCGCAAAACGTTGCACTTTGACAGTTTTGTGTCGGAATCTGCCATACGCAAAAGCTGCCACGTGGATATTCTGGGTAGTTCCCTTATGAAATGTTAGGAAAGTAAAAGAGGGCAGCTATTGTTGATTGAGGAATAGGAACATCCAAATGAGACCTGTCATCACAAAATGAGAGTTAAGTCGGAAAATGTGATTTTCAGGTTTGTTCAGATTCAAAATGCTAAAAAAAAGCTTTAAAATGATATGCAACATTTGCTATTGCTCAATGTTTTTCCCAATCAAAATTCAAATTTAAAGTTGCAATTTGGCCCATTTATTGGACCATATCTCCTAATGCACACTGGCGACTTAATGCTCATTGTGATAACAGGTCTCATGTGTATCATATCTGCCATGTATATGTGGTGGTCGTGCATAGATTTTGTGTGAATTTAAAGCCAAGTTACTATACTTTCGTCTCACTCTGTGCAGTTATGTTAGAGCGTATGCCAATGATGGCACCTCATGATCTCGTGCGTGTGATTGTAACGTGCTGACGTGAGTAACCACACAAAATCCCTACATGTAAATACTGTAAAACCACTTAATTTCGCGAAGGATTTAATTTCGCGGATTTCGCAAGGAACGTAGATTCGCAAAATTAAATACCTGCGAAACTGAACATTTTGCATTGAAGTAATAGTAAAATGTTCAGATTCGCGTAATTAAATGCCCGCTAAAATAGCAGAAATTATAAATTTGCGAAATAAAGTATCCGCGAAATTGTAGTGTTTTACAGTACTACGCGTTTCACTAGAATACACTCTGACGTCACTGCACAGAGTGAGATGAATGAAGTGTAAAGTGCAGCTATGGTTGAATTCAAAGCAGTAAAGTTCCTGTATCTACTATATATTAGTCGGCGTCATAATCCTATGGACATAATTCCACCAATACATACGTAAACCCGGAATTGAGTACCGGACGCTTTCAAAAATGACCGCGCGTCCCGATTGGTAATTCATGCATGCATATTTGTTTCGCGCATTTTATGCATCTGGCGCAGCGCGCGCGAGCAACGACAAAACATGCTCGTGTGAAACAGCTTGTATTTCGCCCATAGCATTATGGCAGTGACTATTCTTTTGTATCGGTGCACGGCCTTGTGTTACATTCTTGATAATGAACTGAAACATTTATATGATAAGTATCCCATGTTCCTTTGTGCACAAAACTTTTAATATCCTACAGGCAAAACAGTAATACTAGATTTCTAGCTCCACACGTCCACCTTTTGCTATCCATTCTGTTGTTGTTGTTGTTGCTCGTTTAACCTTGACTCTCGGGTGTATTCAGTACAGTTGTAGACACTGTGTAATGACTTTCCCTGAGGGGGCGGAAAAGTGGCAGGACTTGTCAACGAGTTACAATAGAAAAGTAATTTCATGTAAGTTGGCATATAATATTTAAAAAAGAAACATTATTGTAAGAATGGTTGACATGGTTGAAAGGGGAACAGCATTCCCACAATTCTCGTAAAAGTTGACGTAGGATGCTGACAAACCATATAACTTGTATCTAAAAGCTTTTCTGATTGGTTGCTGAGAGGATTACTACATCATGTGTTGAGCCGAACAAAGGCCCAGCAACAAATGGTGATAGGAAATACATGAGCCCTAATTTGATTGGATGCTCGGATGTTTAAATCATGGTAGTAACCAATTAAAAACCTTGTAGCTAAGGGGTAGTGCACTTTGAGAGGTTGTCTTACCCACTTTCTCTGCAATATCTGTCAGTGTTATATACTAGGTAGTATACTTAAAGGTAGATGTTCTGATTTCTGGCCTGATTTTCAACTTGAGGTTTTCTATTTTACATGATAGGTCATCCTTAAGCTTGTTACGTTCCAAAGTTAGAGTTGCATAACTCCACTGGTTCTTATTTTAGAAGCACAAGGTCACAAAAAAGTGCCCATTGAGTAGTATACACACTTATTGGTGGTTGACCACCTTTGTCAGTAATTCACCACATTTTGGCCTATAATTTCTAAATGGAACATTTCTGGCTCCTAAGATTTTACAGACATAATGAAAAAAATATGGGGATTCTTCAGATTTAAAAATATCTTGATGTGTAAAAAAATCATAGCTCCAAAAAAAGTGATCGGAACCTACACCTTTAAGAACCATTGCTATATCAAAATATAACACGGGACACATAATGTCAGTCAGAACCTTGGGTGGGAGGGGGAGGGGGTGTACTTCTCTCTGAGTCCATTTTTATCCTGCTTGTGATAAAGACTTCCTATTGCCTAGCCTCAGATTGATCTCCAATGTTGTGTAAGGCTTTTTTGTATATACAGAGCAAATGTGAACGTACAATAGCCCAACAGATATTAACAAAGTTAATGAACTGAGCGATTATGAATCAAATTGGTAACTCTCTACAAAGAGCTCTGTTGGACCGATCAATTGATTCACTGCAAACTCGGGAAAACATGCATAATACAAGAAACACAAATGGGCAGGGGTTAAAAATGCCATTGAAAGTAGACATCAATTATGCTTGAAGGAGATGTCAATTTTATAATGTAAACCAATTGTGCAATTGCTGTCTTGAGCTTAAACCTGTGTGGGAGACCTACAGTCATCAAGAAAGTAACTATACTGGTAATAAATGGGCTTTTAACTCTTAAAATATATATCCTACCTAAAAATATTAAATTATAAAGTTGTTGAGAAATTTATCTTCTTTAATATGAGATATTGCACGCTAGGATCAGTTGAATATTGAAGAACTGACAATCCAAAATGTACGGTAATTTTCACATTTTACATTTCAACACGGGGGAGAGTTTGACAGGTAGGGTGTGTGTGGCGTATTGATCCATCGGAACAATACGGCCGACTATCCAACCTTCGTATACATCCCCCAATTGCCCTTCCGGTAATCGATAATGGTACACGTAGCTGGGTCCGCGTGTAGAAAAGAACAATTTGAAAATGAAAATCGGACTTCACCTCACATTTTGGAGTGTCACTTCCTCAATAATCACTCAATCCTAGCATGCAATATCTCATATTGAAGAAGATAAATTTCTCAACAACTATTACTTTATCATTTAATATTTTTGGTAGGATATATATTTTTTTAGAGTAAGAAGCCCATTTATTACCTGTATAGTTACTCTTTTTGATGACTGTATTTAAGAACAGAGTGTTACATCCTCACCCCTCCCTATTAAAATAAAGGTGTCAGTTTTATAGATTACATGATATTAGACTGGGTAGCATGAAAAGCAGCATGGCACAAGTCTAAATTATAAACAAATGATTTCCTGTTTGTTTGGGTAGTAAATGTAACAGATAAATCAGATTTGTTAAATAGTTTATTTTAATAAATATTCAATAAATCTGTTCGATCAATTTGCCAAGTAATCCTCTTCATGATATATCTGACAATAATTGCTATGCCCCCCCCCCCTCCCCCCACTTGGGCTTGCAAAATCCCTACCAGGTGGTTTTTTTTAAATTAATAAAGGGACACTTTTTTTGGGTTCAAATTAGATCAAATCCTGGTTGTTGCATTCCAAAGTTTGAGTTGCATAACTCCAATGGTTCTTATTTTTAGGAGCACAAGGTCACAAAATATTTGCCCATTGAGTAGAACACAAACTGGCTGGTGATCAACCACCTTTGGCAGTAATTCACCACATTTTAGCCTGTAATTTCTAAATGGAACATTTCTGGTCCCTAAGATTTTACAGAAAAATATCTTCAGATCAAAATATCTTGATGTGAAAAAAAAAATCATAGCCAAAAAAAAAGGTGATCAGAACAGAAACCTCTAATATCTTTTTTGCCACACCCTACCCTCATCAAATGTGAGTGTCCACCCCCAGCTGTCATTCTATTCAACAAGGAGTATCCTTTCCATGTGCCAAAATAACTCATTTATTGTTTTATACTAAATTATTGCTGTATATAATTATTCAACTCCTTATTTGGAAGTTGTAAACACACCCACCAATCGTAGCTAATAATTAAATCATGTGCCTCAAAGTTCTCATTTGGGGTGGGGGGATTTTCTGTCATATTCTGAATGATTTTTTAAAAAATGAAGCGAAGATCATCTCTAATTAATTGTTCTATTTGGGCGACTATTGAATCCAACATACATTCGTGGAAACAATTGCTAGACTTAATCAAGTCCATGGCGGAAAAAAAGTGTAACACTGCTAGATTAGGCTAAGCATGATTCGTATCTAGTCTAGGCTGTATGTTGTATTACGCAGTTGCCCCGTTCTATTTATTTGATCAGATTTGTATTCCATTAAGCGAACAAACACCTTTTGAACATTTCGGTAAAAAAATATATTTACTAAGTTGAATCAGATGAGAGTTGTTTTAATTCACCCAGAGCTTTGAGATATGTGACTGTTTCAGCCTTTAATGAGCTGATAATAAGAATGAAATCTTAAACATTGCTAAATCAATTGGTTTATAAATGAGCCTCTTTGCACTCAAAAAAATTAGGAGCAACTTTTGAATACCCTTTGCCTCTTCTACTGCTGCGCACAGTTACAGGACAATTTGTAGGATATTCAAAAGTTACGCCAAAATATTGATAATGAATTTGTATCGTCAAAATGTATTAATGTATGTTGGTGTTTAACACTGCACAATAGTATTAAATGTACTGTTTGTTATGAACTGACCCCGTAATAAGCACACAATGTGGAATGTCTTTGTTCGTGATCAGGCCCTGTAATCAGCTTATAGCAGCAAATTACCTGTTTATGAACAGGCCCTGCAATCAGCATTATAAAAATGTACATGTACTATATTCCATTTTTACCTTCCTCTGTGCAACAACATAGTTTAATCAGTTCCAAATTGGCGAGAAATATTTGGTTTTTATCTCTCCGCGCGCAAAAGTTATCCAAGCGTACTCGCGCGATCATGGCCACACGTACACGGATTTGGTCTCGCGTATATGATGTACAGTACGCTTGTTGCCTTCATGCGCTCCCGTGTCCTTCTGTATTCATTCACTGCTGTAAGGAGGCTTCGCCAATTTAGAACTGATTAAATTATAGTAGAGCGTATCCAATCAATCATGCACACATGGTCGAGGACTAACCCCAACACTCAAACTCTACACCAACATCGATACACAGAAGAGGGTAAAATGTGGACTATCTGATCTACATTTATATCCAAAATAACACAACGCACAGTATGCACAGTTCTATGTCCATGTATAAACCAGGTACTTTGACTCAAGATTGAGGATGATAGGAGGAGGAGGGCTACAGAATTCAGATGAAGAATCTACAGAGAGGAGCAAAAAAATAGACAGTAAATCTTCAAATTAAACTTCTTCGTTATGTTTACCAACAGGGCTGTCATCTTTTATAACGCCATGCAAGTTGTTTTCAACTTTGGGGTAATTTTACTCCCCATGGTTTGTTGACCGACCTCCAAATCCATATCCAAAATGGCCGCTCATGTAGATTCTTCTGTCTGATTCTGTGGGTGAATATGAAATGCATTGCAGCATCATCATTATCACAATAATGCGTCAGTGAATTGTTTATTGTAGATAACTTTTTTTGTCTTTATGACGTGCAAAACATGTTCTGGTTTATGACGTTGTGTTCACTGTTTCTAATAACAGAATATAGTGTATTATTATTAATATTATTATTTTTTCACCGCTGAAAATTACAATCATTTGTGTGTGTGTGGGTTTAGATGTGGGTGCTTGGATGCATTCAGTGTTGCCATATTTTGGTCAGTTTTGCCATAAACTATGGTGTTCAGCCGCTGCATGAATGATACCTATGAAGTTCAATCCGTTCCAAATTTGCAAACCTGCTTGCAGCAGGATATTAATACAGAAGAGCTTGGGCACGCAAAAAGCTCGCATAACAGAACGGGCATCATATGCCAAAATAGTATGCGTATGTTTGGATTACTTATATGAGCGCGGAGAGATCAAAACGGATATCTCTTGCCAATCTGGAACTACTTAAACTATATACTATAGTTTGATCAGTTCCAAATTGGCAAAGCCGGCTTACAGCAGCGAATGAATACGAGGGCGCGCATGGAGGCAACTAACGCACTGTGCAGCACCATATGTGTGATGCGTGCATGCGCCCAATACCGTGTGGCCATAATCGCGGGCACACGTTTGGATTACCTTTGCGCGTGGAGAGATAAAAGAACAAATATTTCTCGCCAATTTGGAACTGATTAAACCATAGGATCATAATTTGTTCTGCTCTTTAATAAATGTGTCCAGGCCAGCTACTGAATTAACGGTATAATTCTGTTATACCCTACACACCTCCATTGGTAGTATGCATCGTTCTTAAAAATCATGCACTATGAATACCTCTGTGAAGGGTATAACAGAATTACTCCGAATTAACCTTGATTTAGTACAAGTTTGGCAAAACTGAATGCATCCTGCACCCACATCAAATATGAATTACCGAGTCAACTCAATTGTATTTTTAACGAGAAGAAGCAGGGTATTTTTGTATCAAGTATTATAACCGGTTGCCGTAATATGCACGGTACAATACCGTTTTAAGCCCTGGGATTGTTAAATTAGCATATTATATTGGTATTGTTTTTGTTTTTGTCATGCTAATATTGTTGTTCTTGAATTTTTTGAATTTCATTTACAAGTTTGTATTCCTGCGCCTAATCGCATATTATTGTAATTATACAATGCTTTCAAAGCACTCAATTTGCAAAAATCAAAAAATTACATTAAAATTTGTATTGAATTTGTTAATGCGGAGAAGTTGATTTCATGTAATGGCTTGAACTCTTTTGCAATTACCGTTATTATCATCATTAACCTTTGACCTCCACTAACAGCATTGCATTGTGGGTATACTAATCATATACACAGCTGGCTGTGTGATAAAGTATGTGTGTCCAGTGAGATTGATTTTGCTTAATTGACCCTGTAACACTTTCCACACGGCCAGTAATCGTCTGCAGACGACAGTTCCAAAATGTCACAAAATGTTTTAAAAATGTCAACATTATTGAATGTGATCACCATATTTGTAATCCCCATGAGAAATGCATTTAAATAAGTACAAACATGCCTAGTATTGGTTCGGTAATTCGTGATTATATGACTTTGAAAGGTTTCTGAAAAATCTTGTTTTGTATACGGTAAAACTAATAGCCGCGCTGAAAGTGTCAAGTAACTTTCTGGGATTGTACATTCCCCTTGTTTCACCAAGTGATAATAATTAAGGTATTATTTGACTAATTTGTGTAATTTTTCTTATCAATATTCTGAAATAGTGTACTTTTAGTCAGTCACAGGCAGGCACCAATATCATGGTAGGGTAAAGTATCCCTTTGGAATTGTATGGCGCGCTTTATTCGCGTCAAACTTTCCATATGAAACTTACCATATGCAAAACAGAAATCTTTTCCAACTCTATCTTACGGATTACTGGGCATGTAGGTACTTATTTCAATGCATTTCCCATGGTGATTCCAAATATGGTAATTAAATTCAATAATTTTGACATTTTTGAAACATTTTGTGACATTTTGCAATGTCGTCTGCAGACGCTTGCCGCGTGGAAAGTGTTACAATATGGCAAGTAGCCAATCGACCACAAAATGATTTTGCTCTTTGCTCAAATATCCCGCATAAACAAATACAAATTATGAACAATCCAAGAAAGTTCAAAATAGAGAAACTTTTAACAAATGTTGATTAAAATAATTGACTCTTAATCAAGTCTTGGTTTATAAAGATAACTTTGTCTCCTGATTAAAGTATTTTACTTTGTTATGAATTAATTCATGCGCTATGTTCAATTATCAAAATTGGTTGAAACCTATCTCGCAGAAAAACAACCAGAATATTGTTTGGTGGTCCTCCGCTATCTAGTTTGATATTAAATTCAACAAACTTGTCAACCCAACCGCTCATATTTTGTCACTGAAATGAACACATAGGATGTCAAAATTGTTAAATTGAATTTGCATAAATGAGTGTTTGTAATGTGGACAACAATCAAATTTGAGGATGCTCGCTGGAAATCACTGTGGTTAAATTGAAGAAAATAAACTCTGACCACTGGTGTACTTCGGTAATCGTTAAGAAGCGCACATTGAATCCAACTTTGTTTATTGGCATGCCGGAAATAAGCGTTACTGAAAATATAACTTTGATCCGGAAGTGCACTGGGGTTTCTTTCAATTTCCCTACCCAAGTTTCGTTTGAGTGACATCATTAATTTGTTTAAAAAAATGCACATATTTTGCAGTTTTCATGACTTTTATGTGCAGATAGTGGAGGACCAGCAAACAACAAGAACAGGCAAGGCTCAAGATAAGCGGGCGCTGGGCGATTTTTACCCCTTGGTCCTGCTGCCATAGCGCCTGTTAATGCTGAAAAATAAACAACCGAGTGCTGATATTTAGTCCAAACCAGCGCCCATTGACGATCAGGAAGCTTGCCCAAGACATCAAATTTTGATTTGACAATGCTGCCACGCTGGATTTAATAACAAGTTAGCTCCCGGTAGACTGAAAGTAGCTCCCGGTTCTCAATAAATCCCATGATCCGGGCGCTACTTTTGAAAAAAGGTAGCTCCCGGTAAAAAACCTGTTATCTTGAGCCTTGGGAACAGGTGTATTTTAGGTCCCAGATATATGCATCAAGTCTCTGACGAAATAAAGTGTATCATATACTTAAAACAGTGCACTTTATACCGTGTACTTGATGCATGACTGTAACCTAAAGTACACTTGGTCCTAACCAACTGTCTTTGCCTAATTGATTCATAAGCCATGTATAGAATGGTCCTATTATAATAATTGTAAACAGTGTGTCTCTGTGTGTCAACAGAACTTTTTTTATGTGAGGTAAAAACTACCATTTTAAGTAGTTTGAGGAGCAGTGAGAGATGGGGAGAGAGAGAGAGGAAAACGAACAAAAGCTATGAACAGTGATAGTCATATTTCTGTAAAAATTCAAAATAAAACAGGAACAAAATTTTACAGATTGTGTCTGTGTGATTTTCTTTGTCTGTCGAATAATGGGGTTTGACATATTTTCTACGCTGTTTTGTTCGCCTAATGTTGTTGTCACACAACCAAAGTTTTCTACAAGCAACGGTCTAAAATGACAGCAGTGAATATCGGGAACTGAAAGGAGAGAGAGAAGACTATAAATTTTGAATATCGCATCGAACGAACAAGTATAACCAACTGGTATCACTGGTTTTCGTGCCATAGTCCTTGCCAGTTTGTGGTGATTCACTACCATGTGTAGGGACAAAGCAATTTCTTCCTAAATATCTCGTAAAAGGGCAATCAAAATGGTGATTCATGTATGTTGAGGATATTTAAAAAAAAGGAAACAAAAAGAATTACCCTTAAATATTCCCCTGGAAACAAAATAAAGAGTGTCTAAACTTGTATAATTTGGCAGGTAGGCCTATAATACGCCACAGGTGTTAACTCGGACTCGCACACTGAACCTCAATTAAGAGTTATTATTATTTTTGCATTTTATTTTTCTGAAATTGCTCCATCGAGTTACGCATACTTGAATCACCATTTTGATTGACCTTTGAAAACTATTTTTGCTTGCTACACTTCGCAATGGACACATGTTACAATAAAGATCAACGTAAGATTAATATAATATTAAGTTAAGAAAAGTTTCTATTATGTTCTTATTATGTTCTTCTTTAAATTCCAATAACTTTAAGGGGGGTGTTAACCCCAAAGATATCAAATTCATCAAGCGCTTTTATTTTTTAACTATTAAAGGGGCATTGAGAGATACATATGGGAGTGCGCCCTCAATTATCCTGGAAATCAGTTTTTTTGCATCAAAGTAATACTTAGGCATGATGATTATCTTTACGTTATTTGTTCATTTAGTATATCGATACATCTCTCAATGCCCCTTTAATGTGATGTATATGAAAGTATACATTTTTGGAAAAGTTAAAGCGCTTGATAAATTTCAAATTTTTAGGGTTAACATCTTCCTTAAAGATGCATTAAGAGATGTGGTGGAGGTAGCGCCCTCAATTACAAAAATATATGATAAAAACTGGGATTTGTATATTTTTACAATTGTATCACATATATAAACTTGCACCTATAAGGATTAAGAAAAATCAGCCCTCTTTGTACAACAAAACGTCAATTCAAAAATGCTGGCAGATTTACATTTCGGATCATAAATCATGAATATATTCCAAGTTACAGAGCGACACGATTCCTAATTACCACAAAATCATGGTTTTAGAGTGAATTTAGACTAGAGAAAAATAAGTTGTTGGATAATCCGACAGTTTATTTTCACTCTAAAACCATGATTTTGAAGTAATTAAGAATCGTATCGCCCTGTAACTTGGAATGTATGTACGATTTATGATCAGAATTTTTTTCTTCTTAGATGTTGAGGGCGTTCCCTGGAAAGATCACATAATATACCTTTAAGAAGGACATTCATTTAAAGTTGTTTTATGAAATAGAAAAATAAGAATCTTCAAGTTAAGAAGACTGTTCAGGATATAAGAAGAATCAATTCTAAAAGAATCAATTCTTCTTAAATCCAACTTGAGATATGCTGGGCACTATGGAGACAGATTTTTATATGGTTACCATGGTGACTAGAAGCCAGCTAATCAGATAATTTTGCACTTCAATTCAAATCTAGAACATGATTTTAAAAATTGGCCTTTATAGTGCCCTCTACATACATGCCAAAGGATATGGTGATACTACATTGCATTTTTGAGTTACGCTTGTTGGAAATTTTCCAATTCCACATTTTAAAAAGACGTTTTAAGATATCGGCCTTTAAAGTTTGGGTCTATTTTTTGATAATTAACATTGATTTTCATTTGAATTATGTAATTCTGTTGTTATTTTCAGTTGTACGGTATACTGAATTATTATCAATTATAAAAAGTAATCATCAAAATGGACCCATTCATTTTCCTGGAATCATTTTTTGAATAATTATTTGAGTGTCACCCGTGGGACAAGGCCATAAATATAACCCTATGTGGAGAGCCACCCCTGGGACTCAAGGCCATAAATCTAGCGAGTGTTTGCCCAGGGACATAAGGCCATAAATCTAGAACGGATTTAATATGGAGGGCTTCCCCTCTAGCATCAAGGGATGAATAAATGGAGGGTTTGATATGTGGCACCACAACTGGGACACAAGGCTATGAATCTAGTGAGGGATGTAGTATAGAGTGCCACCCCCGGGACATAAGATCCATTATAGAGAGTACCAACCATCCCTGGGACATAAGGCCACCCCAACACCATACACCTAGGGTGAAGTGCCACCCCTGGACATTAGGACATCATTCAAGGTATATTTAATATGGAGTGCCACCCCTTTGACATAAATTGATGGAGGGTTTGATATGGAGTGCCTCCCCTGGGACACAAGGCCATAAATCTAGGGCGGATTTAATATGGAGTGCCACCCCTATGACATACATTGATGGAGGGCTTGATATGGAAAACCATCCCCTAGACACAAGGCCATAAATCTAGGGCAGATTTTGTTATGGAGTGACACCCCTAGAGCATACATTGATGGAGGGTTTGATATGGAATGCCACATCAATTTTACTCTATTTGGCTTCCTCTGGACAGTGACGTAACTTAACAGGCGCAGCTTTTACACACGCGTATGTATCTTCCGTCTTTCATCGCTCGTGTGTATACCCCAGCGTCTCGAGTAGGCGCGCACGTTATGTGCTGCAATTAGCAGAATACACAGTTAAGTCACTGTCTCATGATGGCCAAATAGACTATAGGGCAGATTTTATATGGAGTGCCACCCCATGGGCATAAATCGATGGAGGGTTTGATATGAAGTACACCCCCCCCCCCCCCCCCCCCCCCGAGACACAAGGCCATAAATCTAGGGCAGATTTTATATGGAGTACCACCCCTAGGGCATAAATCGCTAGAGGGTTTGATATGGAGTGCCAACCCTATGGCATACATCTATGGAGGGTTTGATATAGTACCACCACCGAGACACAAGGCGTGCCGTGCCACCCCTCCCAATTTTATTATTTTATCCAAAGGTTAAACCAGCTTTTTTTCTTAGCAGGAAAAAAGGGGTGGGTGACATGGATATATTTTAAGGGGGTAAGCCTTATACTAGGTAGGTTTGTGCAATATAGACTTGTGTCACTTTTTGTAGATTTTGTAATGGGACTTCATCATGTTCATTCTCTAATTTAATTATATTATAACCAAATTTCAACGCTCAAACATGATTATTAATTGTTTAACAAAAACAATTCTCATGGAGAGGGTGGAAATAAATACCCCCCCCCCCCCCCCCCCCCGCTCTGGTTACACCACTGCCAAAGGTAGGTTTAAAAAAGTTGTTTGCACACACAATAAAGCACTGAAGCATATAAAGCATAATTCATATCATATTTAATTCATCATTGATACAATTTCACTTTAAATCAGGTATATAATAATAATAACATAGGACAAGAAATTGAGGACCCTAGATCTAAAAGGGGGTTAAGTCACATTGAGAAAAATGGCAAAAACTGGGTTTCATTGTGTCCATGTGTGGACGTGACCCACTCGGGTTGTACCTCCCATGGACTATTACACAGCTTTACCACATGACTTTACTGTAACATTTGAACAGAGGGTGCAGAGATCCTCCTTGTAGAAGAAACTGATACTAACTACAATTTCACAAGATTGTGACTTAACCCCCTTTTAGATCTAGGGTCCTCAATTGCACTTGACGATCCCAATATTTATATGACAATGTATTACAATAGAAACCAATAACCTGTTTGCTGAACGTCTCTGCTGATCGTGAGGATATTGTCTAATAATTAACATTACTAGATTATCGGGTAAGTCCATTCAGAATAAGGATTAATGGGTTAGTTAAGGCGATAAGAAGAAAAACTTGTTCTACGGGCAAACGGACCTCTCAGGTAGGGTCGGTGTCATGGGCATTTTTCAACAACAAAAAACAATTTTCTAAATTTTCAGAAATGTTCAAAATATTTCACAAATTAAAACAAAATAATCAGAATTTTCAGCAAAAAACCCCCCCTTTTTTCTCGCCGCCTTGTGGATATTAATTTGTTATGCATATGGTTGTTAATTGATAAATAAAAATGTAATAAATATATATGCCAATAAATAAATAATAAATTATCAGATAATGCACTGCCCGTATCAAAAGTGCTCGATTCCTAGGAGCGTATTATGTTAAAAACAAGCAGATAATTTGATAATTATTTATACATAGTAACTGGCAGTTCCATGCCCACCAACCATTCATGGTGGAGGCATGATTGCCTCCCATGAATGGTTGGTGGGCATGAAACTGCCAGTTACTATGTGTAAATAATTACCAATAAATAAATAAATAATTGATAAATAATTGACCAATATATAAATCAGTAAATAAGGGACCGTTCATTATTTATGGTGGAGGGAGGGGGGACAAATTCGAGACTCGTATGTTAAAATTACCTACCCCCCCCCCCCTACAGCTGAAACTGAAAATTACATGACCCCTGCTAACCAGTAGCTTTTTACACCACCCCCCCCCCCCCCCCCCCCCCCCCCCCCCCCCCCTCCTCTCCGAAAAAAATCAACTTGTCACATACTTAAGGGGCTGTCTTTACCTTTGGAATTTTGTTCATGGATACGTTGGCAAATTTTGTTTGTGCCCTATCTGAACGGCCAATAATTTAATGATGCCCCTTCTTTTTATTGTGTGAAATTAGTAATGGCGAGCGGAGCGAGTTGGAATTTTTTTTCATATTTATACATTTTGGGTGGTTTTGTGTGTCTTTATAACCCGAACAAAGTTAGAACATTCTGAGCAGAAACGTATAATCCAGTGAAACGTTCTACTTTTGTGCGTGAGCATTGGTGCAAAGCAGAGATGAGGTGAAAAGCATGCAATAAATCACATTTTTAAATCATGAAATTGGATTTTGTAACATAATACACCCTGTGGCTCTTTATGTCTCGTCCGTTGATGATTATATAGATGTTTTTCCACCATATCGTTGATTTGCTGTCCAGAAGTCGTCTCATAGTAAAAGGTTTTGAAGTCGATAGGTTTTAAGACAATATGCGTGAAGCGCAGAAAAAAAATGGCATTTACACTCTAAAATAGCCTCTAAAATCACTCCAATCACCACCATCTTTATAGTTTATACAAATTTACACAACCAAGAATAAAAAGTTACATAACCCCCCTATGTCAACATATGAAAGTTACATGACCCCCCTATAGTTTACCCAACCCCCCCCCCCCTCCACCATAAATAATGAACGGTCCCTAAGTCAACAAATAAAAAATGAAAATAAAATAAAAAATACATTAAAAAAATAATTGAATAAATAAGAATAAATAAGATGAAAGTGAATTCCTTTTGCTGCTGTTTGATGAGGAATTAAACTGTTAATCTTGTAATAAACCAAAATGGAATATTATCAGGGCAGGGTAAATGATTAAGAATGAATCATAACAACACAACTGTGGGGAATTGAATAAATGGATAGATCAAGTTAAAACATAGCATATTTTGAAGAACAATAAAAAACGATGATATTGGGCCAAGTAAACAAAAAGAGTTTCCCGTCCACCCTTTTTCGAAAAAGAAGATTTAAGAGTGCAGATTTTTCGAAGATGGACAATTTTCAAGGCAGGAAACATTTTTTGTTTCCCACGTTAACATAATTTTAAAGTTGTCAGATAGGCTTTTACGACGGGTATTCATAATATAGGTTAAGAGTTTAACAGGTTCGCAGTAGGACAAGTTTAAAACTGTCAAGCTGACTTCCTCACGAACAAATTATTTAATAATATTAGGCAAATCATAGAGATTGTCATTTCTCTATTATTATCATCATTTGGGCTGCCCCATGCTCGATGATCTTAGAGTAGGTGCCACTTTCCTACTTGTGAAAGATTGGTGGCTCTGAAAAGAGCTGTTCAGATGGATTGCCCCTTTTCCACTGCACAGAGATGGTAGCTCTGAAGAGGGCTCTAAACGTACGTTGCCACTGGCCTACAAATTTGGCTTTAATAGAACCTATTCCAATATCTGTAAAAATCTGATCTGTAAATATCGAACGGTCTTTACAGATCAGTGACTGCACTACTGTGCAATAGACTTTTTGTAGTCTGTAGTAGACGAGGCAGTCTTCGTTATTTCCATTGGTCAGGGGACAGTCCTTTGGAATAGGTTCTATTAGAGCCTAATTTGTAGTAGGCCATTGGCAACCAGCCACCATCTCTGCTCAGTGGAAAAGGGGCAATCCATCTGAACGGCTCTTTTCAGATCCACCAATCTTTCACAAGTAGGAAAGGAGCATCTACTCTCAAATCATCAGGTAAGGGGCAGCCCAAATGATGATAATAATAGAGAAGCGGCAATCTTTATGTTTTGCCTAATATTATAATAATTTGGTCCTGAAGAAGTCAAGAGTTAATCCTGACGAAAGCATCACAGTTTTAAACTAGTCCAATGGCGAACAGTTTTTTTAAGTTAAGAGTTTAAAAACTCTTAACTTAAGTAATTTTAAAGATTGTCTTTCCAATTTCTGTGGTTTCTTGCATGGGTGACATTTTTATCCTGTATCAAAAAAGGAAAACTTGACGTTTTAATGATTTGTTACCATTTTCAGCATTATGAAATTATAAAAAAGAAAAGTAAAAAGGGGGCGGTCAGGAAAAAGGACGCATGGTGGGGACGAAAATTTCATTTTACTTGGCCTTAATGAAATGAATAGGACCGAATGTTTTCAAAATGTATCACACAGTTATACGAAAAGGTGATTTTGGGATGTTTCTGTAATATATTCCCAGCGATAGACAATATTACAGTGGATTAGTGAGTTTAGCCAGGGACTATATAACTATGGGACAAGTAACTCGTACAGTGGATTAGTGATTTGATCTCATGCGGGGAGGAGGGGTTGTTCAAATATGTAACATATTCCCAGCGATAGACACTATTACAGTGGATTAGTGATTTGATCTCATGCGGGGAGGAGGGGTTGTTCAAATATGTAACGTATTCCCAGCGATAGACACTATTACAGTGTCTTTTAGTGAGTTATTTAGCTCATGCGGGGAGAAGGGTGATGTTCAATTATGCACATTAGAAGGGAAAAGGTAAACATTAAACAAACAAAAAAAGGATGGTTCAAAAATTTGAATTTGTCGGTTAAACGCATGATTGAGTGATATGTTGTGTTATGAACATTATAATAACTTTCAGATTAACATACTGAAATTAAATAATAAATAAGTAAAACACAAAACAAACAAATTTAAAAGCTGTTATAAGAGACCAACAAATAAATAAATAAAATAACAAATCTTTCAGTAATAATTCATTGAAACAGGTTTGGAAATGCAAAGATTTTAAAGTATTTTTGAATATTGACCTTATTTGACCTGACTGACCTTTTACCTAAATACATCGTGGTCAATCCCATTCCTCCTATTGTTACCAATATTTGGTGGTTCATGATCCATCAATTACAGGTGAAAATTTAACATTTGGAATATGTTCATGTATTAACCAATTTGACACTTAGATGACCTTTGACCTTGTGGTCAATCATGTTGTTTATTCTGTACCAGATTGACAGGTATTAAATATTTTCACCCGTTGACAAATTTGACCCTTAGATGACCTACAGTTGGTTCAGATTGACAGGTATATTACTACATATTGAAAATAATTTGGATCAAAATTGATATCACCTCAAAGTTGGGAGATGACGACAGCAGTTATTCAAGAGATTGCATCATAAATGTTGTGCACGTAACTCCATCGCAATAGGTGTTTGCGCCTTTGTGATCAAACAATGATGGCAGTCTTGGCTCAGAAACGACGAGAATGATAATTTGCACTGGTTTCACTTCACAACTTGAGGTAATACCATACATTTAGAAACATTTCTAAGAAGGCTTTTTCTTTGAATAAGTTCATCCGGATTGTAGATATCAATTGAAAATTATATTTTGTTGAACAAATCCAAGATGTATTCTCACATTAGACAGTTTCATCAACCAGGTCAGTTGACTTCCTCAGTAATGGCTTGATCCACTTCTTTTTCCCGCGAGATATGTTTTTCTCGTTCCCAGGATGCACGAAGTTGTGATGAGTGGGCCAAACATGCGACTCAGAGAAAAAATGCCCTTGTTGAAGTTGATTATGTTAGGTCCCTGTCGCCGTATCCAAATTGCTTCTTCTTGTATCCATTTTTTCTACTTAAAACACATGAAATGGGACGTCTCTTTGGCACTAGACTAAATGAACACAAAAAGGACGCCAACAAAGTTAGTGACAAGAAATTGACACGACAACTGAGCAACACAAATCAGCATCGCACAGGTAAATCACACCATCCACTGGAAAGGCGCAAAAAATCCTCGACAATGACACAGACAAGCAGAAAAGATGGATACGAGAAGCAATTTGGATACGGCGATAGGGACTTAACATAATCAACCGCGACGAGGGCATTTATTCGCTGAGTCACATGTTTGATCCACTCATCACAACTTTGCATCCTGGGAACGAGAAAAACATATCTCGCGGGAAAAAGAAATGGATCAAACCATACTGAGGAAGTCAACCGACCTGGTTGACGAAACTGTCTAATGTGAGTATATATCTTGGATTTGTTCAACAAAATATAATTTCCAATTTCTAAGAAGGGCACTCCAGATGGGATATCATATTTTTGTTGAGATAAACAAGTCTCAAAATGTTTACCTATACAATGTGAAACAAAGTATAGCCCCCCACCCCCCACCCCCTTCGCACAATTGAAGGGACACATACACATGCAGAGAGATACATGCATTCATAGTCTCTTCCTTGTACATAACAGGGTGAGACAAACAAACTGTGAGGGCAATGCATTAATGGGGATCAATAAGCATATCGATAAATTACTAGGTTTAGTAAATTATGAGATCTTACAGGGTAGGGTGATCATAAAACACTTATGCTTGATGTACAGAGTGCAGATATCTTGAAAGTGCATGAGGAGACCGTTGAAATTAATCACAAAATAAGTTAAAACAGCGCAAGATCAAGGGTGGCATACCAGTTAATTAATGGCATTGGAAATACAATATCAAATTAACAAATGGTCTAATTTCAGAAAGTATACTCAAAGAACAGATTGTCTACTAAATCAGCCACACTTGGAAACCCGGGGTGCTCAGTGGTCATTACAAGAGGGGTATCATGCGTGTCCAAGAAATCACGTAATTAGGGTAGTTTTTAAAGCTGGGGCACGTTACGTACGTAACGTGAATAGGGTATCCAAACAAGCCAAATTACGAAAAAGGGTATACTTTTTACATCATTGGCTTTCGTATTTAGGGTCCTTATTTGCTCTATGAGGATTATAAATAGCCATGATACATTTGCGAGATATATTTTTCAAATTGTATACGCGCAAGTGATCTGATAAATCAGCTTGGCATTTGTTACATAATACTTTTAGCTTATTAGGGAAGGAAAAAAGGGTTAGGAATGTGTCATACGCGGTAAGAGGTTTAAACTATACAAATTACTTGCTTAGGGTATCAAAATATTTTGAGTACTTGTTTAGGGTATCAAAATATTTTGAGTACTTGTTTTAGGGTATTGGAAATACTGATACTACTTGCTTAGGGTATGTTAAATACTGTCACGCGCCGACCGCTGCTCCCTGAAGGTAGAAATGATTGTACCGCTAAAAAGATATACTGCCCTCTATTGTAACACGGGCTGATTTTAGCGCGAGAGAGCAGCCTGTGCCCCCGATAAATGGAAAATGGCACACGATGTAGACATTGAATTTTCTCTGTAAAGATTGTGGGAAAATGACTTAAACTTGACTTGCTAAAGGGCATCGATCAAAGTGTACCTGTACGAAGATTATGGAGGTTGACACGATGGCTCAGGTTTGATAAGGAACGATCTAAAGTAAGATCGACAGAGTTTTCTACTGTTTACAAAGTGAAATTATATTTGTGTATCGACATTATGACGTCATCATATGAAATCAAGGAAGGGCATTCCTGTTCAGTGTCAAAGTGCAGGTGTTGTTAAATTGCATACAACGTCCATTAATTGTGATTCAAATAGCTGTTAGCTGATTTGAATATCGAGTCCTCACTATCAGTCTGTAGCATATAATAATTTAACTATACTGTCCAGTTTCCTGATTGATTGTTGATCCCAGTGATTATTAAATTCATACAGGAGAAATAATCCTGCGTGTACACCATCTAATTACACCGTAGCGTAGTACTCACACAGGAGAAATAATCCTGCGTGTACACCATCTAATTACACCGTAGCGTAGTACTCACACAGGAGAAATAATCCTGTGTGCACACCGTCTAATTACACCGTAGCGTAGTACTCACACAGGAGAAATAAGGGGGGAAAAAGTGCTATTTTTTTTACCCGAAAAATCACCCAGCACCCCCCGGGATTCGATCGCGGGACCATCCGCACCCAAGTCTGTCCCTCTACCAACTGAGCTAACTCCCTAGCGGCTATGCGGCCACAAACTCCGTGGCCACATATGCCTGCGGTAGGTGACGTCATCGCGGCAATGCAGCAGCACGTGCCTGGAGATAGTTTCTGGCAGTGAGATTTAGTGAGATTCAGTGGGGTTAGGGTTAATAATGATTACCCATTACAGCATGGTATTTGACTACCGCCGCCCCACCCCCACCCCTGGGCATATAGCCTTACACCTGCAGTACTGTGATGATAAAACTATATCACATGGCGCAGGAGGGGTGATTAATAATGATTACCTATTACAGTATGGTATTTGACTACCCCCCACCCTCATCCCCCACCCCCACCCGGGCACATAGCCTGCAGTACTGTGATGATAAAACTATATCACATGGCGCAGGAGGGGTGATTAATAATGATTACCCATTACAGCATGGTATTTTACTACCGCCGCCCCACCCCCACCCCTGGGCATATAGCCTTACACCTGCAGTACTGTGATGATAAAACTATATCACATGGCGCAGGAGGGGTGATTAATAATGATTACCTATTACAGTATGGTATTTGACTACCCCCACCCCTCATCCCCCACCCCCACCCGGGCACATAGCCTGCAGTACTGTGATGATAAAACTATATCACATGGCGTGGAGGGGTGATTAATAATGATTACCCATTACAGCATGGTATTTGACTACCGCCGCCCCACCTACACCCGTATTTGACTACTGCACCCACATCCCCCCCCCCCCACCCTCCACCCGGGCATATAGCCTTACGCCTGTAGCACTGTGATGATAACACATCACACGGAGGGGTGATAATTAATGATTTCCCACTGAAATTTCTACCATCTATGCATGAGTTATATAAAAAAAGGCTGTTGGTCTTTTTAACAATCATAAATTTAGGTGAACAAACTGTTCCATGACCAATTTTCGTAATTATTGACACGCTTGCTGAAGTTATGGGTTAGAGATATTACAACATGTTTTATCCAATTTCAAGAAAACTATGTCTGAAAAAAGAATAAGCTTATTTATGACACCCTGTACTACATACTTGGACCGTAGACACAATCATAATTATTAGATATTATCATCACAAACAAGAGTGACGTATACAGCAAATGGAATTTGGTTTCTATTGTTATACATTGGCATAAAGTTTGATTTTGAATGCAATTTTTCTTGTCAATATTTTTGGCAAACATTATTCTGTAACATTTGAAGAACAAAATATGATAGCCGCCACTTATGTGATACATGAATACAAGGGCTAACGTAGTATTGTATGTGATAGCCGCCGCCACACATGTACTTGATATGACACATGAATACAAGGGTCAGTACTGCCCATGCATGGACAAGGACTTAAATCGCAATGTTTATGGTCCTGGTGTCAAATACTAATATGGTGCTTATATATAAGCACCATATTAATATTTGACACCATGATACCCTGTTTTAACCCCTGTAACAATATGAATATCGCTACATTCTACCATTATTATACAGCCTACATCGTTATCTATGAAGCATGATATTTCTATAATAAAGCCTTTTTCCGTGAAAATGAGTAGACACACCATAGCCATGGGGCAATTTTGAATATAAATTAATTGGCACAATCTTAGTCAAGACTAGTAATCTTGAGACTATCACTTAACACTTTCCATGCGGCTATTGGTTTGACCATTATACAAAACCAGGGTTGGAATTTCAACAACAAATTCAACCAGCCAGTCGGGCAGGTAGTAACTCACAAAAAATACCTGCCCACCAGAAATTCCACCAGCCAGTGTAACTCACTTACACTGCGAGTTCGTAAAATGTTACCCGTCAGTCAGGCGGGTACTTTTGCATCTTCACCCGCTCGACGCAAAAGTTACCCGCTATGGGCAGGCAGGTGGGTGCTATTTCCAGGACTGTACAAAACAGACTTCTCAGAAACCTTTCCCATCTTTCAATGTCTATCCAAAGGATTACTGAACCAATACAAGGCATGTTTGTACTTTTTTCAATGCAATTCATATAGTGATTCCAAATATGTTAATGAAATTCAACAATTTTGACGTTTTTGAAACATTTTGTTAAATTTTGGAATGTCGTCTGCAGACACCTGCCGTGTGGAAAGTGTTAAGAAATTCCTGATAAAGGTTAAATGGGAGGCATTTTAAAGCGGCTATCATCTCATTACAAAGTCATTATTTTATACAAAAATATAAATATTTCAATACAAAAAATTCAGTATTTTACAACAGGTGGTACAAAGTATTATACAATATACAATATCATTAGGTCATACTTGGACTCTTCAATTACAAACAGAATCCAAATTCGACCAACTATAGCATAGAAAACAAGTATAACATTTTTGTAAAAATAGAAAACGCTATTCATTATTGGGTTAGTTCAGTTACATTCTAATTATTGCTGCTATTCAGTATTGGGTTAGTTCATGCAGTTACATTCTAATAATTGCTGTGAAGATACCAGCCAAGAGGGATCGATGATGCGATGAAGGACGCTCTGGATGTACACAGCAACAACGGGAAACTGCTGCGAAGATACCAGCCAAGAGGAGATCGATGATGCGATGAAGGGACGCTCTGGATGTACACAGCAACAACAGGAAATTGCTGTGAAGATACCAGCCAAGAGGATATCGATGATGTGATGAAGGGACGCTCTGGATGTACGCAGCAACAAAGGGAGATTGCTGTGAAGACACCAGCTAAGAGGAGATCGGTGATGCGATGAAGGGACGCTGCGAAGACACCAGCCAAGAGGAGATTGATATGCGATGAAGGGACGCTCTGGATGTACGCAGCAACAACGGGAGATTGCTGTGAAGACACCAGCCAAGAGGTGATCGATGATGCGATGAAGGGACGCTCTGATGTCATGTCATAATAGATAGTTAACTCACTGTATGTGTATCCCTTCCATGTGTAGGGCACCAACATCAGTAGCCAAGAGTAACCATGATTCAGCTTTGCTGCGTATATCCAGAGCGCCCCTTCATCGCATCATCGATCTCCTCTTGGCTGGTATCTTCACAGCAATTTCCTGTTGTTGCTGTGGGTGTACATCCAAAGAGTAGCCAAGAGTAACCATGATTCAGCTTCGCTTCAATCGGTACCGGTAGCCGCAGGTCCCTTCAAAATAAATCAAACATAAATCCATTTACTTTATAGGTATTGAATCATTCAGAACAAAAATTTACAGTTATCAAAATTGTTTTAATTGTTTATCAATCATTTCACATTACTTTGCCATGGCTGGGTAGTAAGAGTCACAAGAGCACTAGAGATGGAAAAAAACCACACCACACCACATAACATAAGTTGATAATAATTGAACACAATGTGCCGATGTAACCACCATGAAGAAGACAAAATAATCATAGCTAAAGTTAAACCAGTTCCAGTGAGGTGGGGTAAAGTGTGAGGGGGGAGTGAAATGTGAGGTGGGGGTGTGAGGTGTGGTATATTGTGAAGTGGGGGTGAAGTGTGAGTTGGGGGAAGTGTGAGGTGGAATGAAATGTGAGGCCTTAAAGCTTCCATATAGTGTCCAATCTGTCAACTAACCAGTCTGCCTCGAGGTTGCGGTAAAAAGAATTTTGCCAATGTTTTAAAAAACATACCTTTTCATGGTCCAACTTAATATATGCCCTAAGGCCGAGTCTGCTCTGCTCTCGATGCACACAGCAACAACAGGAAATTGCTGCGACGATAACAGCCAAGAGGAGATCGATGATGCGATGAAGGGACGCTCTGGATGTACACAGCAACAACGGGAGATTGCTGTGAAGATACCAGCTAAGAGGAGATCGGTGATGCGATGAAGGGACGCTGCGAAGACACCAGCCAAGAGGAGATCGATGATGCGAAGAAGGGACAGTCTGGATGTACAAAGCAACAACGGGAGATTGCTGTTAAGATACCAGCCAAGAGGAGATCGATGTGCGATGAAGGGACGCTCGTGAGGTACGACACAGCAACAACAGGAAATTGCTGCGAAGACACCAGCCAAGAGGAGATTGATATGCGATGAAGGGACGCTCTGGATGTACGCAGCAACAACAGGAGATTGCTGTCAAGACACCAGCCAAGAGGAGATCGATGATGCGATGAAGGGACGCTCTGATGTCATGTCATGATAGATAGTTAACTCACTGCATGTGTATCCCTTCCATGTGTAGGGCACCAACATCAGTAGCCAAGAGTAACCATGATTCAGCTTCGCTTCTACCGGTAGCCACAGGTCCCTTCAAAATAAAATCAAACATAAATCCATTTACTTTATAGGTATTGAATCATTCAGAACAGAAATCTCCATTTACTCAACATTGTTTTAACCCTAACCCCCCTGAGTGCTAAAAATGCTAATCCAAAGTCCCTCTCCAAACGCATGCGCCGTCGGTTTTCGATGACGTAGTCAACCGAGCCTATATAATGAGTGCAGTATACTGCACGAATGTGTAGCTGAGGGCCGTGGCTTAGTGGTTGGAAGGTGGGGCTTGAGAACGGAGGGTCCCCGGATCGAATCCCGGCAGGTTCCCGGAGATATAGTTGGTGTTTTTTCCTCGAAAATTGTGATCCCGGTCAAAAATCCTAAACCGGGGTTAGGGTTATTAGTTTATCAATCATTTCACATTTCTTTGCCATGGCTGGGTAGTAAGATTCACAAGAGCACTAGAGATGAATAAACCACACCACACCACATAACAGTAAGTTGATAATAATTGAACACAATGTGCAGATGTAACCGCCATGAAGAAGGTAAAAGAATCATAGCTAAAGTTAAACCAGTTCCAGTGATGTGGGGTTAAAGTGTGATGTGGGGTGAAGTGTGAGGTTTGGTGAAATGTGAGGTGGGTGGGGGTGTGAGGTTAGGTGAAATGTGAGGTGGGTGGGGTGTGAGGTGGGGTGAAACATGAGGTAGGTGGGGTGAAGTGTGAGGTGGGTGGGGGTGTGAGGTGGGGTGAAATGTGAGGTGGGTGGGTGGGGTGTGAGGTAGGTGAGGTGTGCGGTGGGGTGAAATGTGAGGTCGGTGGGATGTGAGGTGGGGTAAAATGTGAGGTGGGTGGAGTGTGAGGTGGGTGGGGTAAAGTGGGAGGTGAGGTGATATGTGAGGTTGGGTGGGGTATTAGGGTGGGGTGGGGTGTGAGTTGGGGTGAAGGGTGATGTGGGGTGTGAGTTGGGGTGAAGGGTGATGTGGGGGTGAAGTGTGAGGTGGGGTAAAGGGTGATGTGGGGGTGAAGTGTGAGGTGGGGTAAAGTGGGAGGTGGGTGAAGTGTGATATGATGTGGGGTAGTGTTTGAGGGTGGGGTGGGGTGTGAGGTGGGGTGGGGTGTGAAGCGGTTGGGGTATAAGGTGGGATGGGGGCGGTGGATCAGGTATATATATGCATGTTCACACACTTCAAATAGACATGGGTCATTTAATGCTACTTTCAACCCAATGATACAGCCATGTCAATGTCTTGAGAAAGTGAAATGACCTATAAAATATTTTATTGAAACTTTGTTATGGTCTTCCTTGACAGATAATTTGCAATAGATGACCAATATTTTTATTATGTTTACGAGAGCTTCACACTGTTACATATTCTGAGTTAAATTCAAGGATCAACGTTAATATAATAAACATGCTTCATAGAATATAAGCACATGATATCAGCAATTAAAAGATAACTTTTTGCATATGTTTGAAATCGTTTGAATCATGGCGGTACTGTAACTGAAACCTTGAGATGGTTGAAGAAAGGTAGAAAATAAATGAAACGCCGGATTGTTTGGACACTATATGGAAGCTTTAAGGCCTGTAGTGAATGTGACAAAATCATTAAGTTTTGTTTTTCTATGGCATCTTGTGGCGGCTCGTAACAAACGGACTACATTAGTCAAGAACTTCCAGGCAGTAATCTGTCAACTAACCAGTCTGCCTCGAGGTTGCGGTAAAAAGAATTGTGCCAATTGTATTAAAAAACATACCTTTTCATGGTCCAACTTAATATATGCCCTAAGGCCGAAGCTGCACTGCTCTGGATGCACACAGCAACAACAGGAAATTGCTGCGACGATACCAGCCAAGAGAAGATCGATGATGCGATGAAGGGACGCTCTGATGTCATGTCATGATAGATAGTTAACTCACTGTATGTGTATCCCTTCCATGTGTAGGGCACCAACATCAGTAGCCAAGAGTAACCATGATTCAGCTTCGCTTATACCGGTAGCCACAGGTCCCTTCAAAATAAAATCAAACATAAATCCATTTACTTTATAGGTATTGAATCATTCAGATTTTTTTGGGTTGAAATGTGAAGTGGTTGGGGGTGTGAGGTGGGGTGAAACATGAGGTAGGTGGGTGAAGTGTGAGGTGAAGTGTGAGGTGGGTGGGGGTGTGAGGTGGGTGGGTGGGTGGGGGTGTGAGGTAGGTGAGGTGTGCGGTGGGGTGAAATGTGATGTGGGTGGGATGTGAGGTGGGTGGAGTGTGAGGTGGGTGGGGTGTGACGTGGGTGAAGTGGGGGTGAAGTGTGAGGTGGGGGAAGTGTGAGGTGGGGGAAGTGTGAGGTGGGGTGAAATGTGAATGTGAGGTGGGGTAAAGTGGGAGGTGAGGTGAAATGTGAGGTTGGGTGGGGTATGAGGGTGGGGTGGGGTGTGAGGTGGGTGTGAGTTGGGGTGAAGGGTGATGTGGGGGTGAAGTGTGAGGTGGGGTAAAGTGGGAGGTGAGGTGAAGTGTGAGGTGGGGTATGATGTGGGGTAGTGTATGAGGGTGGGGTGGGGTGTGAGGTGGGGTGTGAAGCGGTTGGGGTATAATGTGGGATGGGGCGGTGGATCAGGTATATGCATGTTCACACACTTCAAATAGACATGGGTCATTTAATGCTACTTTCAACCCAATGATACAGCCATGTCACTGTCTTGAGAAAGTGAAATGACCTATAAAATATTTTATTGAAACTTTGTTATGGTCTTCCTTGACAGATAATTTGCAATATATGACCAATATTTTTATTATGTTTACGAGAGCTTCACACTGTTACATATCCTGAGTTATATTCAAGGAACAACGTTAATAAACATGCATCATAGAATATAAGCACATGATATCAGCAATAAAAAGATAACTTTTGGATATGTTTGAAATCGTTTGAATCATGGCGGTACTGTAACTGAAACCTTGAAATTCAATAAGTTTGGTTTTTCTAAGGCATCTTGTGGCGGCTCTTACCAAACGGACTATATTGGGCCAGAACATTAAGGCAGTAATCTGTCAATTAACCAGTCTGCCTCGAGGTTGCGGTAACAAGAATTGTGCCAATGTTTTTAAAAAACATACCTTTTCATGGTCCAACTTATGTTCTCCGTCCGAGTCTGCCTGCTCTGGATGTACACAGCAACAACAGGAAATTGCTGCGAAGATACCAGCTAAGAGGAGATTGATGATGCGATGAAGGGACGCTCTGGATGTACACAGCAACAACAGGAAATTGCTGCGAAGATACCAGCCAAGAGGAGATCGATGATGCGATGAAGGGACGCTCTGGATGTACACAGCAACAACAGGAAATTGCTGTGAAGATACCAGCTAAGAGGAGATTGATGATGCGATGAAGGGACGCTCTGGATGTACACAGCAACAACGGGAGATTGCTGTGAAGATACCAGCCAAGAGGAGATCGATGATGCCATGAAGGGCCGCTCTGATGTCATGTCATGATAGATAGTTAACTCACTGTATGTGTATCCCTTCCATGTGTAGGGCACCAACATCAGTAGCCAAGAGTAACCACGATTCAGCTTCGCTTCAACTGGTACCGGTAGCTGCAGGTCCCTTCAAAATAAATCAGCATAAATCCATTTACTTTATAGGCATTGAATCATTCAGAACAGAAATCTCCAGTTACTCAACATTGTTCTTAATAGTTTATCAATCATTTCACATTACTAGGGTGAGGTTGGGGTGAAGTGTGAGGTGGGGTAAAGTGTGAGGTGAGGTGGGGTGGGTGGGTGTGAGGTGAGGGTGGGGTGTGAGGTGAGGGTGGGGTGTGAGGTGAGGTTGGGTGGTGGTGTAAGGCGGTTGGGGTGTAAGGTAGGGTGGGGCGGTGGATCAGGTATATATGCATGTTCACACACTTCAAATAGACATGGGTCATCTAATGCTACTTTCAACCCAATAATACACATGACAAAGTGAAATGACCTATAATATATGTTATTGAAACTTTGTTATGGTCTTAACTTGACAGATAATTTGCAATAGATGACCAATATTTTTATTTTGTTTACAGGAGCTTCACACTGTTACATATCCTGATTTAAATTCAAGGAACAACGTTAATATACATGCTTCATAGAATATAAGCACATGATATCAGCAATAAAAAGATAACTTTTTGGATATGTTTGAAATCGTTTGAATCATGGCGGTACTGAAACTGAAACCTTGAGATGGTTGGTAGAAAGGTAGAAAATAAATGAAACGCCGGATTGTTTGGACACTATATGGAAGCTTTAAGGCCTGTACCGTAAAACGGGGTGGATAGGGACAGTTTCAGCACTCTCTAGATTGTAGTTTTTTCCATGTAGCCTCATGAGTCAAACTTTTTAGCACATATTATATCCACCTATAATGTCTTTGAACTGCCACTATAAAAAATTGAAAATATGTGATGGGTATATATTTTTTCCTTACAAAGGTCGGTGTCCCTATTCACCCCGACGTCGGGGTCAATAGGGACAGCATTATTCTGGGTAGGGAAATCACTAGATTTAAAGAGTATTTACCTGTTTTATTCCACATATGGGTGAATATGGATGATGAGTGAGTTTTGAAAACCAAAAAAATCATTTATGAGTAGTTTTACCACTATAACTATTCAATATTATTTGTTAACAATATTTCTTTAGACGTGTCAAATGAATACTTGACTGATTTAGGTAAAGAGTTATTTAGGTGCTTGAAGATCATAAAATATGTTATTCTTTGAATTGAGCTTTATATTTAGTATCAAATGTTCATCTTTTCTACAAATATGGAGATAAACATTATGTGTCATTAAAAGTTAAAAATACTAATGAACAAAATAGCACCCTCATCTATTGGAATATTAGCATGAAGTATATCTGGCACACATTTGGAGTTGGTTTATGACATATTAAAGTTACAGTGTCAGTTTTAACAAGAAATATGAACATTTCTGGTCAAAAATAGGGACAGCGGTCCCAAATAGGTCGTCCGTTTATATGGGTAGTTTGGTTGCAATTGTACTTCATCTGTTTAAATGTAATCAATTTTACATATGCGGCCAATTTTACATCTTAACCTCAGATGACCTTTGACCTTGGTATTTGACCTTTGACCTCATTAACATATGAAGGTTTCCATGTTGCATCTATGACCGAGGTTTGGTTGCAATTGGTCATTGTATGGAAAAGAAATGGACAATACAAAAATGTGTACTGAATTTTACATCTTGACCTCAGATGACCTTTGACCTTGGTATGCGACCTTTGACCTCATTAACATATGAAGGTTTCCATGTTGCATCTATGACCGAAGTATGGTTGCAATTGGTCATTGTATGGAAAAGAAATGGACAATGCAAACAATGTGTACTGAATTTTGCATCTTGACCTCAGATGACCTTTGACCTTTGGTATGTGACCTATGACCTCATTAACATATGAAGGTTTCCATGTTGCATCTATGACCGAAGTTTGATTGCAATTGGTTACTGTATGGAGAAGAAATGGACAAAACAAAAAGTGTATACCAAATTGTTGACAGACACACACGCACCACAGACAGACTGACAACACACACGAAGGATGCTGCCATAAGGTCTCTTCCTACGGACGACCTAAAAATGGCAAAAATAACAGCTTAAAAATTGAAGCTTTCAATCGAGCGTTCATAGAGCTGGGTCAATAGGGACATATATACACTTATCCAGACCATAATTGTTTTCTTGTACCCAAATGAGTCAAACTTTTGAGATGATATTATGTCCACACAATAAGCCTTTAAACTGCTCTTTCGAAAAATCAAATATATGGAGTGGGTATAATATTTTCATTAAAAACGTTGGTGTCCCTATTGACCCCAGATTTTAAAAAAATGTACAGAAAAAAATGCAAAAAAGCTTGAAATGTAAAATCCTTTCAGAATTTCTTAACAATGTCAAAGAGTATGTTGAAGAACCTTTTAAGGTTCTTCAAAAAGCTAGGTCCTGGTGCATATCCATTCCAGCTCATTTGCTCAACTTATGCAGTTAGGAGCAGGACAGTTTTGACCACACCATTTTTTCAGTGTTTCTTTCGGACACCTTTATTTTCGATACCCTTGGCTCTACTTTTATTATTTCACATCAACTGAACCATTTACTGAACACTATTATATTGCTCTTCAAACATTTGGAAAATAAAATAAATAGTATACATCAAATACAAAAAATTGACATTTCAAAAACTTTTCCCATTTGTTTCCCTATTCACCCCATTTTACGGTCGTGAATGTGACAAATTCAATAAGTTTTGTTTTTCTATGGCATCTTGTGGCGGCTCTTACCAAACGGACTACATTAGTCAAGAACTTCCAGGCAGTAATCTGTCAATTAACCAATCTGCCTCGAGGTTGCGGTAACAAGAATTGTGCCAATGTATTTAAAAAACATACCTTTTCATGGTCCAACTTAATAGATGTGCTCTACGTCTGAGTCTGCTCTGCTCTGGATACACAGCATGACAACAGGAAATTGCTGCGAAGATACCAGCCAAGAGGAGATCGATGATGCAATTAAGGGACGCTCTGGATGTACACAGCAACAACGGGAAATTGCTGTGAAGTACCAGCCAAGAGGAGATCGATGATGCAATTAAGGGACGCTCTGGATGTACACAGCAACAACGGGAAATTGCTGTGAAGTACCAGCCAAGAGGAGATCGATGATGCGATGAAGGGACGCTCTGGATGTACACAGCATAACAACGGGAGATTGCTATGAAGATACCCGCCAAGAGGAGATCGATGATGTGATGAAGGGACGCTCTGGATGTACACAGCAACAACGGGAGATTGCTGTGAAGATACCAGCCAAGAGGAGATCGATGATGCGATGAAGGGACGCTCTGGATGTACACAGCAACAACGGGAGATTGCTGTGAAGATACCAGCCAAGAGGAGATCGATGATGCGATAAAGGGACGCTCTGGATGAACACAGCAACAACAGGAGATTGCTGTGAAGATACCAGCCAAGAGGAGATCGATGATGCCATGAAGGGACGCTCTGATGTCATGTCATGATAGATAGTTAACTCACTGTATGTGTATCCATTCCATGTGTAGGGCACCAACATTAGTAGCCAAGAGTAACCATGATTCAGCTTCGCTTCAACCGGTACCAGAGGCCGCCGGTCCCTTCAATATAAATCACATAAATCCATTTACTTTATAGGTATTGAATCATCCAGAACAGAAATATCCAGTTACTCAACATTGTTCTAATAGTTTATCAATCATTTCACATTACTTTGCTATGGCTGGGTAGTAAGATTCACAAGAGCACTAGAGATGACGAAAAAACTCACCACATAACATAAACAGTAAGTATTGATAATAATTGAACACAATGTGCCGATGTAACCGCCATGAAGAAGGCAAAAGAATCATAACTATAATTTAACCAGTTCCAGTGAGGTGGGGTAAAGTGTGATGTGGGGTGAAATGTCAGGTTGGGTGAAATGTGATGAGGTGGGGTGAAATGTGAGGTGGGTGGGGTGTGAGGTGGAGTGAAATGTGAGGTGGGTGGGGGCGCGAGGTGGGGTGAAGTGTGATATGCGGTCGAAATGTGAGGTGGGTGGGGTGTGAAGTGGGGTGAAGTGTGAGGTGGGGAAAGTGTGAGGTGGGATGAAGGATGAAGGGTGAGGTGGGGGTGAAGTGTGAGGTGGGGTGAAGTGGGAGGTGGGGTGAAGTGGGTGGGGTGAAGTGGGACGTGGGGTGAAGTGGGAGGTGGGATGAAGTGGGAGGTGGGGTGGGGTGGGAGTGTGAGGTGGGGTGGGGTGTGAGGTGGGGGTGGGGGTGTAAGGCGGTTGGGGTGTAAGGTGGGGTGGGGCGGTGGATCAGGTATATGCATGTTCACACACTTCAAATAGACATGGGTCATCTAATGCTACTTTCAACCCAATAATACAGCCATGTCACTGTTATGAAAAAGTGAAAGGACCTATGATATATATTATTGAAACTTGGTTATGGTCTTAACTTGACAGATAATTTGCAATAGATTACCAATATTTTATTATGCTTACGGGAGCTTCACACTGTTACATATTCTGATTTAAATTCAAGGAACAACGTTAATAAACATGCCTCATAGAAAGAATATAAGCACATGATATCAGCAATAAAAAGATAACTTTTTGGATATGTTTGAAATCGTTTGAATCATGGCGGTACTTTAACTGAAACCTTGAGATGGTTGAAGAAAGGTAGAAAAATAAATAAAACTCCGGGTTGTTTGGACACTATATGGAAGCTTTAAGGCCTGTAGTGAATGTGACAAATTCGGCTCTTACCTAACGGACTATATTGGTCCAGAACTTCCAGGCAGTAATCTGTCAATTAACCAGTCTGCCTCGAAGTTGCGGTAAAAAGAATTGTGCCAATGTTTTAAAAAGCATACCTTTTCATGGTCCAACTTAATATATGCCCTAAGGCCGAGTCTGCTCTGCTCTGGATGCACACAGCAACAACAGGAAATTGCTGCGACGATAGCAGCCAAGAGGAGATCGATGATGCGATGAAGGGACGCTCTGGATGTACGCAGCAACAACAGGAGATTGCTGTGAAGACACCAGCCAAGAGGAGATCGATGATGCGATGAAGGGACGCTCTGATGTCATGTCATGATAGATAGTTAACTCACTGCATGTGTATCCCTTCCATGTGTAGGGCACCAACATCAGTAGCCAAGAGTAACCATGATTCAGCTTCGCTTCTACCGGTAGCCACAGGTCCCTTCAAAATAAAATCAAACATAAATTTATTTACTTTATAGGTATTGAATCATTCAGAACAGAAATCTCCATTTACTCAACATTGTTTTAATAGTTTATCAATCATTTCACATTACTTTGCCATGGCTGCGTAGTAAGATTCCCAAGAGCACTAGAGATAAATAAACCACACCACACCACATAACAGTAAGTTGATAAAAATTGAACACAATGTGCCGATGTAACCACCATGAAATGGTAAAAGAATCATAGCTAAAGTTAAACCAGTTCCAGTGATGTGGGGGTAAAGTGTGATGTGGGGTGAAGTGTGAGGTTTGGTGAAATGTGAGGTGGGTGGGGGTGTGAGGTTAGGTGAAATGTGAGGTGAGTGGGGTGAGGTGTGAGGTGGGACCGTGGGGTTGAAATGTGAGGTGGGTGGGGGTGTGAGGTGGGGTGAAACATGAGGTAGGTGGGGTGAAGTGTGAGGTGAAGTGTGAGGTGGGTGGGGTGTGAGGTGGGGTGAAATGTGAGGTGGGTGGGGTGTGAGGTGGGACCGTGGGGTTGAAGTGTGAGGTGGGTGGGGGTGTGAGGTGGGGTGAAATGTGAGGTGGGTGGGTGGGGTGTGAGGTTAGGTGAGGTGTGCTGTGGGGTGAAATGTGAGGTGGGTGGGATGTGAGGTGGGGTAAAATGTGAGGTGGGGTAAAATGTGAGGTGGGTGGAGTGTGCGGTGGGTGGGGTGTGAGGTGGGTGAAGTGGGGGTGAAGTGTGAGGTGGGGGAAGTGTGAGGTGGGGTGAAATGTGAATGTGAGGTGGGTAAAGTGGGAGGTGAGGTGAAATGTGAGGTTGGGTGGGGGTATGAGGGTGGGGTGGGGTGTGAGTTGGGTGAAGGGTGATGTGGGGGTGAAGTGTGAGGTGGGGTAAAGTGGGAGGTGAGGTGAAGTGGGAGGTGGGGTATAATGTGGGGTGGTGTATGAGGGTGGGGTGGGGTGTGAGTTGGGGGCGTGAAGCGGTTGGGGTATAAGGTGGGGTGGGGCAGTAGATGTGGTGTATGCATGTTTACACACTTCAAATAGACATGGGTCATTTAATGCTACTTTCAACCCAATGATACAGCCATGTCACTGTCTTGAGAAAGTTAAATGACCTATAACATATTTTATTGAAACTTTGTTATGGTCTTCCTTGACAGATAAATTGCAATAGATGACCAATATTTTGATTATGTTTACAGATCCTGATTTAAATTCAAGGAACAACGTTAATAAACATGCTTCATAGAATATAAGCAGATGATATCAGCAAATATAAAAGATAACTTTTTGGATATGTTTGAAATCGTTTGAATCATGGCGGTACTTTAACTGAAACCTTGAGATGGTTGAAGAAAGGCAGAAAATAAATAAAACTCCGGGTTGTTTGGACACTATATGGAAGCTTTAAGGCCTGTTGTAAATGTGACAAAATCAATAAGTTTTGTTTTTCTGTGGCATCTTGTGGCGGCTCGTAACAAACGAACTATATTGGTCCAGAACTTCCAGGCAGTAAGGTGGGAGTGAAATGTGAGGTGGGGGTGTGAGGTGGGGTATATTGTGAAGTGGGGGTGAAGTGTGAGTTGGGGGAAGTGTGAGGTGGAATGAAATGTGAGGCCTTAAAGCTTCCATATAGTGTCCAATCTGTCAACTAACCAGTCTGCCTCGAGGTTGCGGTAAAAAGAATTGTGCCAATGTTTTAAAAAACATACCTTTTCATGGTCCAACTTAATATATGCCCTAAGGCCGAGTCTGCTCTGCTCTGGATGCACACAGCAACAACAGGAAATTGCTGCGACGATAACAGCCAAGAGGAGATCGATGATGCGATGAAGGGACGCTCTGGATGTACACAGCAACAACGGAAGATTGCTGTAAAGATACCAGCCAAGAGTAGATTGATGATGCGATAAAGGGACGCTCTGGATGTACGCAGCAACAACGGGAGATTGCTGTGAAGATACCAGCTAAGAGGAGATCGATGATGCGATGAAGGGACGCTCGTGAGGTACACAGCAACAACAGGAAATTGCTGCGAAGACACCAGCCAAGAGGAGATTGATATGCGATGAAGGGACGCTCTGGATGTACGCAGCAATAACAGGAGATTGCTGTGAAGACACCAGCCAAGAGGAGATCGATGATGCGATGAAGGGACGCTCTGATGTCATGTCATGATAGATAGTTAACTCACTGCATGTGTATCCCTTCCATGTGTAGGGCACCAACATCAGTAGCCAAGAGTAACCATGATGAAGGGACGCTGCGAAGACACCAGCCAAGAGGAGATCGATGATGCGAAGAAGGGACAGTCTGGATGTACAAACCAACAACGGGAGATTGCTGTTAAGATACCAGCCAAGAGGAGATCGATGATGCGATGAAGGGACGCTCGTGAGGTACACAGCAACAACAGGAAATTGCTGCGAAGACACCAGCCAAGAGGAGATTGATATGCGATGAAGGGACGCTCTGGATGTACACAGCAACAACGGGAGATTGCTGTGAAGATACCAGCTAAGAGGAGATCGGTAATGCGATGAAGGGACGCTGCGAAGCCACCAGTCAAGAGGAGATTGATGATGCGAAGAAGGGACAGTCTGGATGTACAAAGCAACAACGGGAGATTGCTGTTAAGACACCAGCCAAGAGGAGATCGATGATGCGATGAAGGGACGCTCTGATGTCATGTCATGATAGATAGTTAACTCACCGCATGTGTATCCCTTCCATGGGCTTGAGAACGGAGGGTCCCCGGATCGAATCCCGGCAGGTTCCCGGAGATATAGTTGGTGTTTTTTCCTCGAAAATTGTGATCCCGGTCAAAAATCCTAAACCGGGGTTAGGGTTATTAGTTTTCAATCATTTCACATTACTTTGCCATGGCTGGGTAGTAAGATTCACAAGAGCACTAGAGATGAATAAACCACACCACACCACATAACAGTAAGTTGATAAAAATTGAACACAATGTGCCGATGTAACCGCCATGAAGAAGGTAAAAGAATCATAGCTAAAGTTAAACCAGTTCCAGTGATGTGGGGGTAAAGTGTGATGTGGGGTGAAGTGTGAGGTTTGGTGAAATGTGGGGTGGGTGGGGTGTGAGGTTAGGTGAAATGTGAGGTGGGTGGGGTTTGAGGTGGGGTGACGTGTGAGGTGGGACCGTGGGGTTGAAATGTGAGGTGGGTGGGGGTGTGAGGTGGGGTGAAACATGAGGTAGGTGGGGTGAAGTGTGAGGTGAAGTGTGAGGTGGGTGGGGGTGTGAGGTGGGGTGAAATGTGAGGTGGGTGGGTGGGGTGTGAGGTAGGTGTGGTGTGCGGTGGGGTGAAATGTGAGGTGGGTGGGATGTGAGTTGGGGTAAAATGTGAGGTGGGTGGAGTGTGAGGTGGGTGGGGTGTGAGGTGGGTGAAGTGGGGGTGAAGTGTGAGGTGGGGGAAGTGGGAGGTGGGGTGAAATGTGAATGTGAGGTGGGGTAAAGTGGGAGGTGAGGTGAAATGTGAGGTTATGTGGGGTATGAGGGTGTGAGGTGGGTGTGAGTTGGGGTGAAGGGTGATGTGGGGGTGAAGTGTGAGGTGGGGTAAAGTGGGAGGTGAGGTGAAGTGTGAGGTGGGGTATGATGTGGGGTAGTGTATGAGGGTGGGGTGGGTGTTAGGTGGGGTGGGGTGTGAAGCGGTTGGGGTATAAGGTGGGATGGGGCGGTGGATCAGGTGTTTGCATGTTCACACACTTCAAATAGACCTGGGTCATCTTACTTTTAACCCAATGATACAGCCATGTCACTGTCTTGAGAAAGTGAAATGACCTATAACATATTTTATTGAAACTTTGTTATGGTCTTCCTTGACAGATAATTTGCAATAGATGACCAATATTGTTATTATGTTTACGGGAGCTTCAAACTGTTACACATTCTGAGTTAAATTCAAGGATCAACGTTAATATACATGCTTCATAGAATATAAGCACATGATATCAGCAATAAAAAGATAACTTTTGCATATGTTTGAAATCGTATCAATCATGGCGGTACTGTAACTGAAACCTTGAGATGGTTGCAGAAAGGTAGAAAATAAATCAAACTCCGGATTGTTTAGACACTATATGGAAGCTTTAAGGCCTGTAGTAAATGTGACAAAATCAATAAGTGTTGTTTTTCTGTGGCATCTTGTGGCGGCTCGTAACAAACGGACTGTATTGGTCCAGAACTTCCAGGCAGTAATCTGTCAACTAACCAGTCTGCCTCGAGGTTGCAGTAAAAAGAATTGTGCCAATGTTTTTAAAAAACATACCTTTTCATGGTCCACCTTAATATATGCACTACGCGAGTCTGCTCTGCTCTGGATGCACACAGCAACAACAGGAAATTGCTGCGATGATAGCAGCCAAGAGGAGATCGATGATGCGATGAAGGGCCGCTCTGATGTCATGTCATCATGATAGATAGTTAACTCACTGTATGTGTATCCCTTCCATGTGTAGGGCACCAACATTAGTAGCCAAGAGTAACCATGATTCAGCTTCGCTTCAACCGGCACTGGTAGCCGCGGGTCCCTTCAAAATAAATCAAACATAAATCAGTTTACTGTATATTATATGTATTGAATCATTCAGAACAGAAATCTCCATTTACTCAACATTGTTCTAATAGTTAATCAATCATTTCACATTACTTTGCCATGGCTGCGTAGTAAGATTCACAAGAGAACTAGAGATGAAGAAAAAAAACCACTCCCATATAACATAACAGAAAGTATTGATAATGATTGGACACAATGTGTGATGTGTCGATGTAACCGCCATGAAGGAGGCAAAAAAATCTTAGCTATAGTTTAACCAGTTCCAGTGAGGTGGGGGTAAAGTGTGAGGTTATGTGAAATGTGAGGTGGGTGGGGTGTGAGGTGAGGTGAAATGTGAGGCGGGTGGGTGTGAGTGAAGTGTGAGATGGGGTTAAAATGTGAGGTGGGGTGAAACATGAGGTGGGTGGGGTGAAGTGTGAGGTGAAGTGAGGTGGGATTGAAATGTGAGGTGGGTGGGGGTGTGAGGTGGGGTGAAATGTGAGGTGGGGGAAGTTTGAGATGGGGTGAAATGTGAGGTAGGGTGAAATGTCAGGTGGATGGGTGTGAGGTGGGGTGAAATGTCAGGTGGGTGTAGGCGTGAGGTGGGGTGAAATTTGAGGTGGGTGGGGGTGTGAGGTGGGTAAGGTGTGAGGTGGGGTGAAATATGAGGTGTGAGTTGGGGTGAAATGTGAGGTGGGTGGAGTGCGAGGTGGGTGAAGTGGGAGGTGAGGTGAAGTGTGAGGTGGGGTGGGGTGTGGGGTGGGGTGGGGTATGAAGGTGGGGTGGAGTGTGAGGTGGGGTGGGGTGTGAGGTGGGGTGGGGTATGAAGGTGGGGTGGGGTGTGAGGTGGGGTGGGGTGTGAGGTGGGTGGGGTGTGAAGCGGTTGGGGTATAAGGTGTGGTGGGGTGGTGGATCAGGTGTATGCATGTTCACACACTTCAAATAGACATGGTTCATCTAATACTACTTTCAACATAATAATACAAGTTACAACCATGTTACTGTCTTGAGAAAGTGAAATGACCTATAAAATGTTTCATTGAAACTTTGTTATGGTCTTCCTTGACAGATAATTTGCAAAAGATGACCAATATTGTTATGATGTTTACGGGAGCTTCACAGTTCACACTGTTACATGTCCTGATTTAAATTCAAGGAACAACGTTTATAAACATGCTTCATAGAATATAAGCATATGATATCAGCAATAAAAAGATAACTTTTTGGATATGTTTAAAATCGTTTGAATCATGGCAGTACTTTAACTGAAACCTTGAACCTTGAAATGGTTGAAGAAAGGTAGAAAATAAATAAAACTCCAGGTTGTTTGGACACTATATGGAAGCTTGTTTAAGGCCTGTAGTGAATGTGACATATTCAATAAGTTTGTTTTTCTATGACATCTTTTCTTCTGTGGCGGTTCGTACCAAACGGACTATATTGGTCAAGGACTTCCAGGCAGTAATCTATCAAATAACCAGTCTGCCTTGAGGTTGCGGTAAAAAGAATTCTGCCAATGTTTTTATAAAACATACCTTATCATGGTCCAACTTAATAGATGCTCTACGTCAGAGTCTGCTCTGCTGGAATCTAGCTTTGCGTGCTTTTTCCTTTTTAACCACCCGCCGGTATTCTTCGGGTCATGTCATCATCCCAAAGCAGTAGGTGCTTGAGCAGCTCTCTGGTCTTCATTTGGGTGCTCTTTTGATTGATCTTCAAGATTGATCTTCATGGACTTGACAGATGTGGGGGGTATATCGGGGGGATATAAGGAAGGTTTGATGTGATCATATCAGGGAAAAGATCACACACAATTCTATTCCACTGACATTTCAGCGCAAGTCTCCATCGGACCAATTCATCGGTCACATCTGAGTAAAGCAAAAAAGTCAACTTTATTAGAGCTATGCGGGTGTTGATTTTGCAATAGGACGCATAAAGTGTGCAGCGCAAAGTATTAGATTTATTATTTCTTCAAAGTGCGCATGAATTGTTACTGCGCAATTTTATAAAGATTAATACACTAAAGTGCGCTGCACACTTTTAGATAATCTTCAAAGTACGCATATAGAATATGCCTATTTTTGGCGTACTTTTATTCATAAAATGGTCACATGGGTCTTCTTTAAGTCCACAACTATGTAACCGATCATTATAACATTTGCAGAGTGTAATAAAGATATGTTGCCCATTTTGATACTTATCAATTTAAACATTTGTGTTTTATTTATTTGGAGAAACATTCACATTTGAATAAGAATTATACTGTCAAATTGGTTTGTTTGCTTTATATTGTTATTCAATATATTCTATCAACTTCATGCAGTTTTAACAGTAGACCCATTTTATTAAACTATAAATAATATATCGATAAACAAATCAATCAAAAAATAAATATCTTGATAAATGTATAAATGATATATCGATAAAAAATTAATCAATAAATAAAAAAATAAAATAAATTAATATGAAGCATTAAGCATTAGTATTGTTTTATCTCCTTGCTTTATATGCAAACATTTGAAAGACCTATTATTGTCCCACCCCTCCTTAGAGAATGATATCATGCTTCGCCCACTGTGAAATAAATATACAATCATGTGTCAGCAAATCATAGATGTCAAAGGTTACAATGTAATTATGGGACTTTGTGTACATGACGAGGCTATTCAAAGTATGCCAACACTATGCACGGAGAATCTATTACCAATTTGACAGTAATAGGCCAAAACCACCGAATTCCTATTCAAATGTGAATGTTTCTCCAAATAAATAAAACACAAATGTTTAAATTGATATGAATCAAAATGGGCAACATATTTTAATTACACTCTGCAAATGTTATAGTGATCGGTTAAATAGTTGTTGACTTAAAAGTAGACCCATGCGACAATTTTATGAATAAAAGTACGCCAAAAATAGGCTTTCTAATAATTCCATGGTCCATGGACACATCAAATTGTTTGTGCCAGGTTATAATGCATGTATAAGCTTAATTACATAACAATCTATAAGCATAATCAAATATTATTACTTACCAAAATCAGAAGAGCTGTCAACAGCACGACTGGCACGCACATCGGAGAAGGCTTCATGTCCTGTACGTTCTTCAGTTTTCTGTATTGATGGTAAATTTAAATTGAGAGTAACTTAATATAAGTTCCTTTAAAAGGAAAGGGGCGATCAAATGAATAATAACAGTAGTCTAGAAGGTGTATGGCTGGTGTTTTTGTAGTAGATGAACAGTACTAAGAAATGGAAGGGTGTTGGACGAATTTAAGAGTATACCAATTTATGGCAATGTTGGTATAGTGAGACACATAAGCAAAGCAAGGCATGATGTCGGTAGCATGATCCGTATTAAAGTAACACTCAGAGATGTGCTGGAGGCTGCGCCCTCAATTTGGATGAAAACTGGGATTTGTACATTTTTACAAATGTATTACATATAATATGAACTTAGATTTGCAAGGATTTAGAAAAATCGGCATTCTTTGTACAACCATGGCAGGCAGATAAGATCAGTGCCACGACTCAGCTCCTCAATTATTACCTGCCATGGTACACCAACGTCAATTCAAATATTCTATCCCCAGCTCTACAATACAAGAATTTCACATGGGGAGCATGGGATCGTCCAGTCTCGGTCTGCTGGCACATGGAGTAAAATGTTCCTGGAAGTCGGTATGAATAGCAACCAAAGTTGTCATACTTGCAAAATTTGGTGTTTAAATGACCTTGACTTTGATTTAGGGTACAAAGGTTACATGTGTTTCAATGTGTATCAAAACCACATGTGCTCCACCGCTATAACTAGTTACAATACAAATAAGTCGGGTAAAGGCCTAATAATCTCTGTGATTTTGTGAGTCGCAACAGTAAAAAGGACTATCATTCATGTCCACCTTGAATTCTGAAGTCAATTATTAAAACAATTATTCTTCAACACTATTGTGTACCCCTTTAAGAAAAGTTCAAATTTATATTATAATAGACCTACATACATAGCAAATAATAGGCACATTTAGATGGTCACTTGATGTATCCAAATAATTATGGCTACATATAGCCAGATGGGTTTCAAAGTGGGTCTATTTGGTATTCCAACCCTGTCACACATGGGCTCCTTTAATATTCGCTCTCAGTTTTCAGCTAAATACTGTTAGGGGGCTGTCATTTTCTTCGGGAGGGGGGGGGGGGCCACAAATATGGTGTGGGGGTCATAATTTTGTAAAATCTAAAATAGGGGGGTTATAGTTTTGTGTAGCAATTCAGCTTCTAAAATTTCAAAACGGCAATTTTTTTCGCGCTTTGCGCGCATTCATCTAAGCATATCCCTTATAAATGTACATATTTACAACACCTTTCCTGTTTATTTTTCATTATTTGCTATTTTAGTCATTAAAAAATCTAACTTCGATAGGCCGGGGGGGGGGGGTCATAAAATTATTTTGTATCGGATCGGGGGGTTATAAATTTATTAACAACGGCCATTGACATATTTGTGACCCCCCCCCCCCCCCTCCCGAAGAAAATGATAGCCCCCTTATTATTACCTTATTGCAAAGATACTTCAGTATGGTTTCATTTTTCACATAATGCCTCTCGGTTTGAATGTGCCGGCATCCAGTATCCATTTAAGTTTGAGTGCGTCATTCGATCCCCAACCCCCTGATCAAGCCTGCCCACAAGCAGCAACCAATACAACTCCAATCACAGTTAGGTGCACTCAAGTGTTATACAACTAGAATAACCCAAACCAAATGGTAGCACCAACAGGAAATTGTTTAAAAAGGTCAAATCTGGATTGGCTTTGCTTCTCGTTGGTGATTTGCACGCGATAGAGAAACGGACCTTTTTGTTTGTATTGTGACATACTGTGAGACGTAAACAGTGGGTAAGCCGAGTAGTTTTTTAAAGGTCAAAACTCAACATAATAAGGGCGACCGCCGTAGCGATTCGCCCAAAAAAGGCCTTTTCACTTGTCATTATCATAATTTATCATAATATTATCCTATAGTAAACAAAATAATTCAATCCAATGATTAAATGATTAGTCTATTTCAAAGCTCAACCATTAGATTAAAAAATAAATAAAAAATTCTTGGTATACAAAATTGGCCTACAAGACTTATTGTGCCATATTCTTGTACTAAACAAGGTTGTATGCTAAAACGGTCGCTAACTAAACCCGTGTAGGTTAGATGCAAGTTTATTGTTTAAACTGCGTGTTTAACAAAACACATTTTGAAACATGGCGAATATCCTCCACAGCAAAGTTGTAGGACAATTGCATACATGCATATGATACAAAGTGGCCCAATCAGTCCTCATAGTTAAGAATCAAATGTATGCATATTTTAGCGATACCTAGCCTCTCCGTCGGCTTACATAAGTCGCATCTCGAGAGGATGGTTTTATAGTTTAACCATTATTTTCCAAAATAAGGAGTATTGTAACGTAACAAATATTGTGCGAAAAACACAATCTTTATGATGAAACATGAAATGTATGTAAACAAATTGATCAATAATATACTTCTTACAGCTGCAACCTTTGTGGCAGGGCTACGAAATCCGCGGGAACAGGGTTCCCAGAAAGAAATCATGGGTCAAAGAAAAAATATCAAGAAAAAATTCTAAAACAAAATATAATCAATGAATTTTTTTTTTAAATTGAATTTTCCCTATGCGGACCTAGCGACCCGGTATTTGGAATTGTGCAAGTGATTCCTGAATTCTCTCTTTCATTTTGTTCCCTTTCTGAAATTTGCCCATTATGAATACTGCAGTTGGTCTCCTTAAAATGGGGGTAATTGTCAACTTTTCAAGCCATAGTAAAACAGTACAAATCAGGTAAGTAGCTGCTTCAGTTTGCAAACAAACTTTTTTCAGGGTTTTTATAGATCTTGGTGGCAGGGCTACGAAATCCGTGGGAACGGGGTTCCCAGAAAGAAATCATGGGTCAAAGACAAAACGTCAAGACAAAATTCTAAAACAAAATATAATAAATGATTTAATTATTTTTCCTATGAGAATTTCAACTGTAAAGTTACTCACCCATGTTCCATTTTCTTTTCAATTTATTTAATGATGCTTTACAATCTGGATACTTCTCCACAGCCTCTAAGAATGCCCCCCTTGTAGCTTCCTCTGCATTTCTTTCACACCAAAGATGCAGGATATTCTGGGCCTGTTTCTTAGGACTATGAGTATTTATTAGTTTGACATCTGCTAGGTCTTTTCTTGTAAGACCCAGTCTTGTGTACACATCATGTAAGTCATCAAGTATGAAAGTCTCTACGATGTCTAAAACATCCACTTCTGTCATTTCTGTACGAATTATAAGAATAGATGCAATATGTAATACTATAAGGTTTGAAATAGTACAAAAACATTATTGCTCTACTCGTATCACTTTTACCTATTTGATATATGGTCTGAGAGATGGGTTAATTAAACAAGGTCATTTTCATCAGAGCAAAGCAGCCATTCATTAAAAAAAGAGACGTTTCTGGAAGTTTGTCAAATCAAGTCATAATCTAATGGTGTAGCAATACCTGAAAATTCATCGTAACTATTTGCTTATCTTCCTTAAATGTGTTATTGTTTTCTTTAAATGGACTGAGTGCCCTTAGCGGTTTTGAGCTCCATGCACTTGATTCATAGACCCTTTTTACTATATCTTTAGATGAGTAGTCATTTTAATAACACTATAGACACCTACAAAATGAACACGTAAGTACATATAGCTAGAAGTATACATTTATTACGAAATTCGTGAGAATACATTTATGAGTATCACATTTCTTCATTAACCTGCCTGCCTCCCAAACCATACTATTTCATTCCACCTCATGACCCCCCCCCCCCCCCCACCCCCGTTATGCAATTTAGTATCACATTTCTTCATTAACCCCCTGCCTCCCAAACCACAATATATCATTACACACAACCCCCACCCGTCACCGCCCCGCCTGTGGCTTATCTCAACCCCAAGGCCTAAACCTTGACCAACTCCCGTAGCGCAGCGTATTTCTCCAATATTTGCCCGCCTGCGTGTGGGGGGGGGGGGGGGGGGTGCGTTTGTAATACCTGCAAACGAGGACCCACAACCATTTTTTACATTCCAACTGCGGACACACCTGCAAACAAGGACGTCCTCGGTTTCTTGATCATGCAAAGTATTGCAAACAACATAAGAAACGCTATCTAAACGAGGTCCTCTTTGTTGAGATTTACTTAGCCATTGTAAAACTACACGGTAGGTGAGCATGATATTCTGAAAACACAAGTAAAGGTAAATATCTACCCAGAAGTAACTTTTACTGTGTGAGCCCAATTGGGTGCAAAGCAAGCAGTCAAGTTCAGAGAGTATAATGATTTGGGCACATTATGGGTGCTAAACCTGGCTTACATAGTTTGAACGAGTGCTCATCTCAGGGTGCGGCATTAACTAAGAATGAATATTTATCACAATAGCTACACACTTAATTCAGTTTGGGTGGATTCGGTATTACTTACAGTGGCTCACATGGAGCCCAATTTACACAATATCATGAGCATGGTATGGTATAGCATGGCTATAGACACTTTTAAAAACAATTAATTTGGGCTATATTTCTGGAACTACTACTTGAGTCTTGAGTCTGGTACTCCATAAAACAACAACAGTGTGCTACGCCTAATATACCATAGCATGAGAGTGACTTAATATTATATAGGCTTCCCTATACTCATAGTTGATGACTTCTAAGGCCTATTACTTATACATATTTATCAAACACATGCATACAAACAGATATCCATAATATTTATGCATGCATGAATCTAGGATACATAATTAATAATCATTCCGAAATTCGCCAAAATGATTAATGTCATGACTTCACTCATTAAACTCTTTTGGTAACTTTTAAGCTTCCATAGCGCAATTAACAAAAACAATAACTCGTATTATCCACCTTCTATGGAACTTCTAACCAAAATCTATACCAAACAACAAGTCATGTTATGTCATAGATCCATGCAATTAATACATTTAAAACAATATAAGAAATATCAAAATTGTGTACATACCTGAGAAGATGAGAGGAACACAGAACTTCTATTGAGTGAGGGTCGAAATGCACTGATGAGATAGATCAATAGCAACAAAGCCCATCTAATGGACTATTCCAAAAATTAATAGGGGTGGCTTATTTCTGCCTTTGTGCATTTGATGGGGTCCTTACACCCTCCCCCACTTTAAAGAACGGTGTCCTCACCTTCCCATATACACAACACATATCAGCTCCTATCACCACTGGAAACCTACACCCGCACCACGCCGTCTTGGTCAGTCTTAGCCTTGGATCCCGTCTGAAATTAGGTTGCCATCTTCACCGTCGAGCCTTCCACTCAGATCTCTCCTATAAGGACGTCTCCTTCAAGTGATCCCCACGATAGTGTCATCATGATAATCTGGTGAAGAGTCAGGCATTCTGAACATCATAGATCAATTTCAAGTCAGGTACGTCAGGACAGGTAACGGTCGTGTTTCCAGGGCATACCAGGGTCTATTCATTGGTTACATCGTAGATCATCTTGACTGCTGTTGGGTAAAGCAATCCCATTCGTATGACAGGCATTAGTATCTTGGAGACATCCATTGAGACATCCAATTCGAAACTGGTAGCAATGCTGCCACTGTGGCCGCAAGGCCGCATGCGGCTCCTTTTCGCCACCCGCATCATTTACTCTGTTAAGGCGTATTCTGACGCGACACTTCTCGGAGTGCTGTTTCTGCTTCATGCAAAAACGACAATATTTACCATCCTGGATGGAGTATGTCAGACAGTACTTCATGTCATGTCTGGGAATATTGCATATACTGCAAACGATTCTACTTGGCACACCAGCATCATTCTTAACATTGTCAGCTGCACTGTCACTCCTCGTCTGTTCTTCTTGAAGTTTATCCCTACTCTCCACATTGCATTCCTTCAAATGAGCAGGACTCACATTGGTGGCGTTCACACTTGTCTGTGCGGCAGGATTAATTTCACTTTGACTATCCGGTTTTACGTCTTGTATAGGGTCTATGTCGTCATATCCTAAACTCGACCCCCTCCTTATAGGCACAAACTGCGAGGAATGAGGGCTTAACAATCCCAGACTAGTGTTCGATGATATCCATCGTGAAGTTCCTGTAGATGACAGACCAACTGCCTTTTGGACCATGTCCCTATTGCACGACTTGTCTCCTTTTCATCATCCTCAACTTTAATTCACTCTTACTTTCATCCGAACCACTTTTCTTCGGCTGTTGGGCTTTCTCAGGAGGTAACTTTATAGTTTGAGGTTTCCTTGGTGGAATACTGTCTTGCTTCGCAGTGTCTGCGACATCAACCGTTTCCAGATTTGATACCATCGTAGGAGCCTTGGTTGAAGCGGTGTTTCTTCCAGCCAACCACCGGCGAAATCGTTCCTGGTCACGTTTTAATGTGGAAGGGGACTTCTTTCTCCTCTTCATCTGGCGGGAGCATGGATCTCCATCTTCTTTCGGGCCAGGAGCTTGTTCTGGCTCATTGGGTGAGGTGATATCTGTGATGAGAGCTTTGTTCCAACAGACTTCGAGACGAATCTCCTCACTCACGTTTTTCACACTCCAGATGAGAGGCTTCAGCCCCTGGACCCCCAGGGCCTGAAGCACCTGCTGCAAGTGCTGCTCACCAGATCCAGAGAAAAATGATGAATCCATCTTTTCTTGGTGCGTGCTCTACCCCATACACCCTTTAGGCCTATGTTGGATAGCACAGTCTAGTTGGCGGTTTGACACCTAATTTTTTTTTTCAACCGCCATTTTGGTCCTCAGTGTTCGGTGTGTGTCCAGGTTGGTGGGTCCTCATTTGGATAGTACCATGTTTGGTCCTCGTTTGGATGTATTTACAAGTGGGGGTGTGTATAGTGCGTGTGCGAGTTTATTTTGCATAGCGCTCTACGACGCGTTATGTGTAACGTGCGCCGACTGCATGGTTACAGTACGCATAGAGATAAACAAACACGGCCTGTAGAAATAGTCTGAAAAAACCCTACAGTGGATTTGGTCCTTTCCCCCCTCATTTATTGGTCAATTCTGTATGGTTTTCGACCATTTATAGCTTATAACCTGTCTCATGTCATCATCTAATATCAGTGCAACGTTCACAGCTTTTAGATGCAAAATGAGAGAGCCTTTTATGGATACTGTAGATAGTCACATACATACAACATTATGCAAATTATAGTAAGATTATATAGATGGTGTGACCGGTGACGTAGTGCCCGGCGGTTTGCGTGCGCACCTACAGGGAACGGTGCTTTAATTCACACTTGATTGATCATTACTTACCATGCTTACGGTGTAATAGTGTAGTAGTCATGGTATGCATCCCTAAGCACAATGAGAGACCAGGTACTAAATCTGGTTGCCCGGCGGTTTGCGTGCGTACCATAAGGGCATGTGCTTTTAAAATTGGCGCTCAGTGATGTGTGTTTTGCTTTCATATAGTAATGTATGCAGTAGTCATGGACTAGTACCTCTAGCATGTCTTTAGACCAGGCGCTAATCAATTTGTAAACATTACTGATGTAAACAACGGTCACCTCATCTATACAACTTACCCTTAGACCAACATTCCTGGTGTTGTATTAAGTGCTGCACGGTAGAAGATGATGTTGAAGCAGCTGATGGACTATCAGAAGGTGAAAGCGAGTACTGGCTGAAATCACTGGATGCATGTACAGATGATCTAGCAAAACTTTGATAGGGTGGTGTAGCCATGTTGACTTGGGAATGATCAAATGATGCTCCTTCAACAGGTACTCTGTCTGCTAAGTCAGGTGTTACTGTTGGAAGTTTAAAACAAATGACAATGTAAGGGTTAATAATGTCTGAACATTTGGACAGGGTGTATTTGATTAAATCATAGCTTTAAAGTTTCACCTCAAGCACATGACTGAACCCTAAAAGTAAAATTACACAACGTGATTCTTGATAAAGAAATCAGGGAAATAACATGTGAATAAGGCCAAAAAAAGGTATGTTTCACAGAAAAAAATAAAATAAAATAAAGCTATGCTAAATGCGGAAGAATGATTGTGTTTCGGAGCCATTTTTGTTAACTTAAAAACACACCAAAAATTGGGCTCATCGCGTAGAGCTATGCGGCAAAAGTGACTCCACATTCTTATGCGTAGACATTTTTTTCTTCTTGGCCTTACATATGCTGTTTGAAATATACGTGTAATAATGATCTTAACACTTTCCACGCGGCAGGCAGCTGCAGACGACATTCCAAAATTTCACAAAATGTTTCAAAAATGTCAAAATTACTGTATTTCATTACCATATTTGGAATCACCATGAGAAATGCATTGAAATAAGTACAAACATGCCTAGTGTTTGGTCAGTAATCTTTGAGATAGACTTTGAAAATTATGAAAGGTTTCTGAAAAATCTGTTTTGTGTATGGTAAAAATAATAGCCGCGTGGAAAGCGATAAAGGAGGTGTCGCGCAAGCACATCTTTGTGCATTATATGGTAGAAAAATAATTGTTGAGCCCAAATCGTGGAGTTATATATAGACCAACACATCATACTAATTATAAAAACGAATAAAAACTGACATCACTCAACATACGACATTTAAAATTTGCGGCGACCGAAAGCCCATGTGTCGATGACGTCATGATTATTGGTGCTTAAATTTGCGCAGATACATTGTATAACTATGATTTCATCGACACACAGGACTTTCGATCGCCGCAAATTTTAAATTGCATGTTGAGAGATGGCACTGTGTATTTGTTTTTGACATCGTAAATAACCTGATTAATTATGTGCATGTGCTATTATATGTATAACTATAAGTTTAGGAAGATTTTGGTATCAAAGTCAATGTCACATTTTTAACCTGGGCTATGCATTTGTGTTACATGGGTCTATTTCATGAAATATACCTATTTTTGCACTTTCAGTAGGGAAAACGGTAAAGCGTGTGAAACCATATATATTTGGAAAGTTAATAATCTAAGGAATGTAAATATGGTAACTAGAAATCAAATATACAGGCTGACTTTAATATTATACAGGGTGCAACAATTGCAATTGTATACAAAATGATGATTTACTTTTTTTTGTTCTTCTGTCTAAATGCAGGACCTATACGAAGGCTACACATATTTTTGTTGAATTTTAGTAAATTATCCATCCAGCCATAATACAATATTAATTAGTCAGCTTATTAAGAAATACAGGATGGCCAAAATATGCAATTTGAAATTCTAAAAAGTGATGAAATATATTGTAATCAGCCTAAATGAGATACTTTTTAGTCAAGTTTGAGTGATAGTGTTAATAAGGTAAACCATGAAATTGTTTAAAAGCATTGTTTTTACATGATAATTTATTACACAGGGTTTTTTTCAAAACCACACAATTTGCGGGATTTTTTTCAGCAATTCCGTTTTAAAGTAAGTTTATACCAAAGCAGACAAAAAACAAAAGTCATCAACATTCTATAAACAGCACCAACAATTTCAATGTGGCTTCCTATCGGCAAGCAGAGTTTCAGCCCCAACTGATATTACTCTGTCTTTATTTATATGAAAGTCTTGAGTAAAAGTCACTTTCACTTTAGCATCTAGCCTGTTGATTTCCCAACTCAGCCATTACCATAATAATGTATGCATTTTGGTTCTACTGCCATGTAAGGGAATCACGAAACTATAGTCTAATATGAAAACTTCATTCTGGGATTATAAGCTTTACTCAGTATAATCCCTCAATGAAGTCTTTACCCTAGACCAAGCATGTGCAACCTTTTCTACCACCCGGGCCTCATTGTGATTTTGAGATCCATTCACCGGCCGCAGTGATTATCAAACATTCTAAAACACGTCCGGAGGAGGGGTTATAGGGGAGGGGAAGCTTTTTTCTGTCTTTTTACTCACAGTTGCTGCTGCAAGCGCCATTTTAACCAGGGATTTTAACACGCACTCACGCTTCGAGTTATAAGGGGGCACACCACTAAATCAATCCGCCATATGTGTAACTAGGGAGTTCCGGTTAAAGCGGTCTCATCAATGGGAATTTTGGGATTGCTTCGCGGGCCGCAGATTAGAGGTAGGCGGGCCGCGGGCCGCAGGTTGCACACGCTTGCCCTAGACTAACCATGCCTCCCTTACATGAAGATAACACCGCAATTCTAATGAGCTGTAATATGTACTTGCATAATCAAAGATGAATTCTGCAATAGAGTATAGCATCAAATGGTGCTAGACGCGTTAGTTTTGCTGATGATGCATTAGAGAACGGTCCTTAATGTACATACCTGTTCTACTGGTATTGTTATATCCTTCTTGTTGAGTCTGCCATTTCCTACGGGCCTTATCATATGAAAAGTCAATCTTCTCAATTGTATTAGTTGGATTTCCATCTTGACTCAGTCTGATAGCACCATGGAACCGGAAAAAGTCTGCACGACTTTGATCATCTTTTAAAATGAACTTGAATTCGCATCTTACGCCAAGCTCCCCTTCACTCCCTAAATGTATAAGTGTGTATGGAATAGTCCTGGTCATACCATCTTCATCAGGAAGCCATGTATCTTTGGGATAAAGATTCTTAGTCAGAACATTTAAGTCTTTCCCAGTATTTTGTAGGATAAATGTTGAAGGGTCTGAACACATGCCACTCTCATTTTCTTTTTCAGCGTCTTCTACCATTTTCTTGTGACGTTTGTCATTGATTTTCATTGCATATACTTTGAGGTTGAAGTATACACTCTCTTTTGGATCAACTTTGACAGGTTCAAGATAAGCCAAAATACGAAGCTTAAGTTCAGAAAGTTGAATTACTGCAATAACCGGCATATCTTCTTGAAAGGGAGCATGATTTACACTAGTGTCCACTGTTAGCGTGACATCAATACTTTTGTATGTTGGCAAGGCGCCTTTAGGGATGCTCAGCCTCAAATCATAGTCTTTCAATGTTATTTCACCACCTTTGTCATCTATATGCATTGTCTGAGTTGACACCAACTTTCTCGATATTGTTGTCTGAGTTGACACCAACTTTCTCGATATTGCTTGTGATAAACCGCTACCTGTAAAAATGTAACAAATGTAAGCTATAAATTTAAAAAATGCATTGCTCCTTGTATAAAAAGTGATTTTTATATCACTTCTGCCACAAGCAAGACAACTAATATCTAAATGATTAAATCATAACGGTTTGACGGGGTGGGGGGTTGCGGGGGGGGGGGGGGGGGGGGGGGGGGCACACACAGAAATAATATACTTCTGAAAAACCCATGTCTTCATAGATTTCAATGCTAAATGATCTCTTAACAAAGTCATTTATATATTCTTCAAATTCCAATCATTTTTGGTTATTAAGAACCATTCAAAATGACAACTGAATGTATATTTATTCATTTATTTATTTATTTGTTTGAACATACACTTTTACAACAGTGGCACTCGTCTACCCGACAGTGCATTCATAATATATGCATACATGTATGTGTTGATAAATAAACACATAAAATGAAATGCACCTACTGGCAGTTACCCCATGTACAGCCTTCAACTTGAAGATGTGATTTCAGACCATGGAATTAATATTTGATTTAAAACAAATATGTAGGGGTGTGTTGCTTATTTGATCTATTTCACAGGGCATTGTCATGTTTGCTAGGCATTCATCTTTAACAGCCATCTTATGATGACTTTTCATGTCAAATGAGTATGTCAGACTGACATACCGGGTGGTTCAAAAAGAAGTTGACAGAAGTTCAAGGTAAATTTTCAACCACATTTATAGTTTCAGAGAATTTGTGTTTACTTGTCAGTTCAGTTCAGTTTATTTTCCACAAATGAGATACATACAATGACAATACAATTAATATACTATGGTAGGTTGACCAAATCAGAGCAGAGCTCGGGAAGTACTGGTCACCTAAATAAAATCATTAGCTATAATGCAAAGAACTCAGGTGTATGTTGGCAACGGCATGAACAAAATTACAATAACAGATCAGTAATGATTATAATGTACATCTGTGAATAATGATTATGTAAGACATCAAGACGATAGAATACGGATTTATATAAGTACCGGTATAATTATACAAATATTAGGAATGAAGTACCTTAGTTAGGACATCATGAATAAAACGATAGTAGATATTTTTTATATCTATTGTTAAAACTTCTGACTGATTTACAGTGTCGAATATCATCATTAATGTCATTCCACTCCAATGGTCCCTGTCTTCTAATAGTATGTCTAGCAAGATCAGTTCTAAATTTGGGGGGTCTATAAAGATGTGAAAACCTTGTTCCATAGGAGTGGAAGACATCTGATTTATTAAAGTAATGAGAAAATAAATAAATCCGGTATGTTATTTGCAAATTTATACATTAAAAAATTCTGTAGCCTATGAATGTCATAAATAGTAATGTTTTCAATTTTGCAAACAAAGAGGTAGAATGAGCTAAGTAATGTGAATTTGAACAAAGACGAATAGTCTTGATTAGCACTAAGTTTTGAAATTATCCCGAAAAAATGGTACATTTAGCTTGGTTGGTTCTTCAGATATGGTTCATTACAGAAAGCATGTACAAAACTGCCTATATATATGCATATAGCATCAGGGGCGGCGCCAGGATATTTCCATAGGGGGGGCATACATGAAAAACCAGTGACGTGCGAAGCACCAAGGTGCGAAGCACCGCGCGGCCAGGGGGGAGTCTGAGGGGGGATGTGCCCCCCTCAGCGCCCCCCCCAGCGGTCGAAAATTTTTCAATATTCGAACCCATTTGGTGCGATTTGGTGTGTACTTTTGATTGGTTTTTGGATGAAAAGCCATCATTTCATTTCAAATCAATATTGGCTTTTTATCAAAATTTTCCGACCATGATTTTTCATACCTTTTTAGACGTTTCGATTCCCCCGATTGACGCGTTGAAATTTGAATGAATAAATTATATAAAACCTCTTCATTTCCCCGAATAAGTGTAATCCCTACCCCACCCGAATGACTTTAGTGCTGGGCTGCCTGTTTCCTGAAAACATGCGCGCGTAGCGCGTGATTTATTTTCTATATGATCAATTCTGGCTACTATATATATTTTGTTTTGAGATGGGCTTTTAGAATGATATTTCTCATTCTATTTGTATAAGAATTTGGTTTCGATTTCCTCGACTGACGCCTTAAAATTTAAAATATATAAATCCTTTGAATTCCCCCGAATAAGGTGTATTTACCTGAATGATAGTCAAGGGTGCGTCATCACATTATAAGGCTACAAAGGTTCTTTACTACATCATTACATTTGAAAGCTAAAATAATATTCCAAACCTCATAAATATTCAAACCCAAATATGAACAAATTCAAAGTATACGACCACGTTCTTCTTTCAAATACAATATGTTTTATTTCAATATGCATTACAGGGTGCACCTGCACTTTTTACGGGTATACGCGCTTTTCATGCACGATATAAAGAGCGATTGACATGATCATGATCATTAGAAATTTTACAGCAAAGTTGAACTATCACCATAATTCAATATAAATAATAACCTCATAACAACATAACATTAAACAATGAGCATCATAGCACTTTTACACATTATACAATAGCAAAATCACAACTATCTAAACTATCAAATGTCAGTGTTCTTCGTTATAACAATACGGCACTGAGCAGTTCAAGCGTTGTTACACATTAAACCATAGCAAAATCACAACTATCAAGTCATGCGTTCCATAAAATTATGACAACATAACAATTTAAATGATGATACATATAGCGCAACAATGGACCGATGGGGCAGTGCTATTATATAGGCCTACTAAGCTAGAAAAGGGAGAAGCATGTTGATCAAGCTACGATGTACTGCAACCAACTGGATAATTTTGGCTAAACATCATAGGGAGAAATTATCTTGCAATAATATTACAATACAGTTGTCGGTAAGATTTTAAATATCTTTGTCGGTAAGATTTCAAATAACTGTATCGATAAGATTTTTAAATAATTTTGTCAGTCGGACTTTAAATGTCCAGATCTCTCTGAAACATATACATAGGCCTACATTAGCAAATTCATATGAGAAGACGGTGTTGAGTGTTTCATCGACTGTAAACTGGAAACTACGCTAAAAGAGACTTGTCCATTAAGTCTAGTGTTCATAGACATGATAGATGATAAAATTAATCTTTAAAAAGGAATTCCATTCTCCTCGGACCTTTTCTAGCAAAAGCGTCGATTACTTCTTCAATGTCTATCTGTATGTCTCGGTTTACATTAATGATTAGCAGGGATGACATGCGTGTTTGCTCCATTGTGGATCGCAGGTAAGTTTTTAATAACCGAAGTTCACTAAATGACCGTTCAGGGGAAACACTAGTGAGGGCGAACGTTAGGGCAATTTTGAGGAGCGTAAATATGTTGGAGTAAGTAGTTTCCATTTTACACTCGATTAAGAGTTTGGTGAGGTCGATGATGTTAGTCTCTTCATTTTCTGTTATTTTTTTGGTAACCCAATCCTTAAACTGCTGGTATTCTGTTTCTAAAAGAGACGCGTTAATATCGGAATTGGGCTCCGCTCCATATATTTCAGAGAGGGTCTTTAGGTGAATTATAGTGCTAGGGTCGTCTTTGAACAAACATATATTTGAAAATATACCAAAAGCTGACGTGAGCTTGCCATTTTGTCCTAGAATACGGCGTTTAAAGTCGGTCAGAAGCTCATCAAGACAGGAAAAATACAAAGTTCGCCGATAGAATGTTTCCACATCCTCCCCTTCTACATCTCGTCTGCTTCGTTTCACCGATGTTGGTACTGGAAATCCATCTTGTTCGGCTTTGGATATGGCCTTTTGCAAGAGCTCAGAAAACTTGCTTTCACCTCGTAGAATTATCAGCTGTTTATAAGTAGATTCAGCTGTAGCATGAAATTCCAATAAATTAATATGAGGTGATTGCAGATATTTGGCAAAAGAATTGGTCACTTTCAAAATGTCATTAGCTATTATGAGTGACAAAATAAAATCAAACGAAGCAATACTGGATAATAGGCCCGATGCATCCGTTACGGTGTTATGATCCATACCTTGAGAACACTTCAGATATTCAAGAGAATCTCCGACAACACCAGACAAAATACAATACGACTCTATTGCAGCCATTCTGCTCCCCCATCGGGTTTCAGAGAGGCTTTGCAATCTCCGTTTTTTCTCATGATTAGACAGTTGTGATTTTGCTATATGATCTAATAATATGGCATTACGCTTCGCTCCTTTGAAAAATATGTGGAGCTTGGCAAGTATTCCAAACATATTTCGAATGTAAGTGTTCCTACATGAGCTAACAACAGCTAGGTTTAACGCGTGGGCATGGCAATGAGTAAAGACCGCTTTGGGCTCAATCGCTCGTATTTGCGTTTGCACGCCAGTCCGTGATCCCGCCATCGCCGCAGCACCATCGTATGTCTGACCGCGACACTTGTGCACGTCAAGTCCATATCGGTCTAGTTCTCCCAAGATGGACTTGGCAATACTGGTGGCATCTTGAGTTTTTAAGGAAACCAGATTTAGAGTGCGCTCCTCAACAGATAATTTTCCCTCATTGAAAAATCTGACAACGAATGCCATCTGTTCGATATCTGTTATATCTTTGGTCTCATCACACATAATACAAAAATACCCTTTTTTAAACATTTCTAATATCTGGCTCCTGACATTGTCAGCGCACAGCTCAATAATTTCGTCTTGAATGTCATGGTGAGTATATACAGCGTTTCTCAGGGCCGTCTGTAAGTGCGTTTTGAGAACTTCGTCGTATTTAGCGTGATGTCTGACAAGCTCTAAAAAGTTCCCCTGGTTGCCACATGCATCTCCTTCGCGGTGTCCACAGAAAGCAATGTTTTGCTTGGCCAGCAGGATAATGATTTGTGTTAGTCTCTTTAAGATTTCTCGATTTCCTGCTATTTTCTCGCGCCTCTTTTTTTCGACACATGAATGGTCCTCACTTATAATCTCTTTTATTGTCCGATTAAATGACTGGACTAGCATTGCCATCTGATGACACGAATTTTTGTGTGCCTCTGAATTCTCATGCTTTTTGATTTTTCCATCCTGCCCTGTTGCTTTACGCCAATCCCGCACACCCTTTACACTCCACTCCTTTGAAGCATGATATTTGCCTGCTGAAGCTCGATGTTCAGAACCAAAAAGAAAGCATGGCAGGCATAGCATCGCATCCTTCTTGAATGAGTAGGTAAGCCACGAGCGGTTGTTCCCCTTGTTATCTCTGTACCACGACGAGTTGAATTTCCTCCCCTTTCCTTCTCCTTGCGGAAATTTCCCGGCTGGCAGATCATCTGCAGTTGGTTGAAATGGCGGTGACTTAGCAAGGTAACGCCGCTCCTCATCCGATAATGGATAGGAAAATATACCAAAGTCGTTTGGATGTTGATTGAATGCAGAAGGCGTGGACCCGGCCCCATCTGAGTTCGACCGCTCCTCATCGGATACTGCATGGCAAAAGATACCCACGTCGTTGCATGACCCTGCAGAAGGCGGGGACTCGGCCTCATCTGAGTCTGACTGCTCTTCATCAGATAATGGAGGATTGGAACAGCTACCCAAGTCGTTGGGATGTTGAGTGCTCATCCCTTCAGAAGGCGGGGACTCGGTCCCATCCGAGTTCGACAGTTGAGCTTGACGAGGTGATGGCATCGACTTTGGTTCAATGGATGAAGGAGAAACGTTCTTAGTTTGTTTGTTTCTTATTTTTTCCTTTAATGTGTATCGGATCTTCCACTGAACAGAAAACAATTGTTATTAGCAACAAACTTCCACTGAACAGAAAACAACTGTTATTGCAACAAACACTTTGGAATAACAATTACCTATTATATTATATTATCATGGTTATAGTGAGTTATAATAACTCACTATAACCATGATAACTGAAACTAACGCGAATAAGTAAATAATCCAGTCATACAAATATGAAGCTAAGACGTGGACCTTTTACCAGTAGTATCCTTTAATATCATATTTGTATATTTTAGTACAATGTCTTTTATGTTATTTTGGTTGTTTTGCGGAGAAGCACGATGCTACGGGCGTCAATTGCGGCGGATATCGGCTATTCGGCGGTTTATAAATAACCATTATCATGATTATTATTAGCATTATTGATATTTGTAATGACAAGCAAATATGAACACCCCAACACACCATAATATAACACAAACACATAAAACAAACACTTACCTAAACTCCAATAATGAAATTCACCAAGATGACCCAAAAGCATTGGGTTTCCATGGTATCCACTTGGTATCTTTTCGATTAGATTTCCCTTTTCAGTTCTGGACTTGTTACTGGTAACCACATATATGTCTCTTTGTAGCATTCTTGCCATAGCCTGGATGATGACATGGTCTGCCCAAATACCACTCTTCATTGATTCGGACAAAAAATCTTCGGTGACATGTGGTTTAAGTGGATCGTTTTCGTCCTGTCATAAACATGATAAACAAATAAAAGCAACACAATATAAAAACCTAAGCTACACAGTGACATGGAACGGCAAATATTTTGAAGTTTGAAACTGAGTGCCACTTGTTATCTGTGGTGTCACGCGTGCCACCATACACTGCAAAAATTGATCATAATCACAATCCCTATATCATGTACGACCTATTATATCAATCGTGCATACAATTGTTGTATCATTTGTTCCTTTTAAAGGGAATAGCGCATGGTGAGGAAAAGAAACCGCTGACGACGATTTTGTACCAGCTAAACCTTAGCTCATAACTAATACATCACTTACATCATACGATAGAAAATGCGTTCAATCAAATGAAGGATGGTTGATAGAGCGCGCCACCCACATTAGGTTAAGAGATTGTTGTAATGTTAAATTAAAAAATAGAATTTAACTGTCGAACATTATAGACATGGTTTTAACTATCACACTGACCAGGTTAGCTAGAAAAGATACAACATCTGTCCTCAACGTTGCAGCCGTTCTATGTTCACAGTCCATTAGTAGTCGTTCCATCTGATCCAACACACAATAGTAAAAGCAGTTTCCATCACCTTGCACATCTCGTCGGAGGACCATGTTGACGGCATCCATGTTTATCAGCAACCGCTGTTTGTAAGTTTGGTTATCTTTGTTCTTCTGGTTTGCCTCTGAAGCAGAAACTCTCAAAGCTAGTGACAATGCTGCATCTGTATAATTGTTGATAATATACGCATACAGGAATCAGGATTAAAACATACAAAGAAATAATTTCTTAACCCTTTCCACGCGGCAATTTATAGTTATGCCATTATACAAAACAGATTTTTCAAAAACCTTTCCCAATTTTCAAAGTATACCTCAAGGATAACAGAAACAAGACTAGGCATGTTTGTACTTTCAATGCATTTCTCATAGTGATTCTAAATAGGGTATTGAAAGTCAATACAATATGGGTTTTTTAAAACATTTTGTAAACTTTTGGAATGTCGTCTGCAGACGCCTGCCGCGTGGAAAGTGTTAATAACTATTTGTCATACTTGTATTGTTATTTTATATAAGCATGATATAAGTATGTGATTGCGATTGTTATCAATGTAGCCTACTATAAAGATTGAATACCAAAATCATGATGTTTCAAAACGCACCTTCATTTTCTGGACACGTGTCTTTTGCTCGTTTACCGCCGGCGCCGGGTATCACAAGCCCAAACTGAAAAAGGGTCCGTTGAGTTCGCTTTAGTGAGTTCTGACACAAGAGGGTATCTTTTGGATATTCCTTGGGTCAAGTTAAATTCTGCAAATGTTGATTTATCTTCAGTTTTATGAAAGCGAAATAAAAGTATACGTTCGAAGACGACAGGAAAGCGATGATAAAGCGAGCGCGTAAAAGTCTTGAACTCTGACCTCGACGCCTACTGACGATATAGCAGTATCCTGCGGACGCCGGACGATGGTATGATATTGGTCAAAAGTTTGCAACAACAGTGAGGGCGGGCGATATGCTGTTCGTTTTACAGACGATGCCGGACACGGGCTACAAATTAAATTATAACAAATTATTCGAAAATTGATATTGATCTGGAGTTGGTTATTCAACTCCATTTGGTTATCCAACTCCAGCGGTTTTAGGATGAAATAATTTAGTGCCAACATTAAAATCCTTTTTTTACATTAACAGTAACACCAACGGAGATTCAACATTTACGGCCAATCGTATCCCCGTCTGCTGAGGTTATTTTTGGTTACATTAAATTGTAATTGTTTTTTATATTGGGCTATGTCGGGGAGTAGGCTCCTTTGGTTACTCATTTTGTTTGGTCATTTTATTATTTAGTTATCACATCATCAACTCATCATCTTCAAATGTTATAGGCTCCTCTGTTTTCCTTCCTTTTCTCTTTTCTTTCCTCTTTTCTTTCCTCTTTTCTTTCCTCCTTTCTGTTCTCTTCTTTCCCTTAAATTTCCTTTTTTTTTTCCACCCTTCTATAGGGGGATTTAGCCCCCCCCCTGCCCCCCCTGTGGCGCCGCCGCTGTATAGCATACATGCTGTAGGACAAGTCTTCAAATATTTTACAATGAACCATCGCATGTTAGCCATATAGGGCAAAGATAAATGTTGATCTGATATTAGACAAATTGTCCACTTGTAAACACATTGACAACTTTGGAAACAGCAAGCTATTCTGCCAAAGATCATTGTTATTCTGATGAAGTCCTCCAACAACATGTAAATGTGTGAATAAATATCTATAGGCTTCACGATTATCATTTTCGATAACAAATCTGATCAATTTCTGCTTCTAGTATTACATGAAGAGGTCATGGAGAGATCAGGGGTGCACCATTAGATATTCATGAGGCATTGCATTTTTGAAAGAAAATCCCCTTTCAGTGAAAAAAAGAAATCAACATACAAAATAAGGAAGGGACAAAATACAACTCACCTTTAGCTACAAATAAAAATTCCATTGAAATGGAATGGGGGCGATCCAAGAAAAAGAAGCATGTTTTGTAACCATTTTCTGTTGCATACCAAACAAAATACCATGGAAATGGTGTATGTATTTTCCATAATTCAAACCAAAAAACAAATCAAAACACCGCAGTCTAAAAATAGTACAGGAAACCAATAAAGTTGATTTGTGTGCATGGAAGGGGGGGGGGGGGGTATATATGACAGCCACAACTCACCATTTATTCAAAGATTTTCTGATTTATTAGACAACCCCACAACAAGATTTCGAGATTTCTCCTTAGTCAAACAATATAAGCTATTATGTCTCTCTGTTGGGAGTCTAATAACATCTCTCTGATTGAATCATCAAGGCTAAACACATATAGCTTTGACTCCATCACAGACTGCAGGACTGTTGAAATAAACTGCATAGGTACATTTAATTTACAAAGACTACAAACATGGCGGCCCCCACTTATGTCTAGAAAGACCAAAATGTGTAAGTTTTTGCAATAACATGCTATAAGGGTGGCTTCGCCCCCCAAAAACACCCACATCCAGAAGGGGAAAACTTACCTGCTCTGGCCATGGGAAAAAACACTTTGCTACCTGTAGTTGTTTTAAAAAATTAACCATAGGCACAACCTTCCACTCCACCCACCCCTGATATCCAATGTGGCACCCCTTATAGGTACTGTTAAATTACCTGAAGTCAAGCTAGTAGTAGTGTGTTGGTGATCCACGGGGCTCATAGTAAGAGAGGTGTCCTGCGTTGCAGCTGCAGCTGCTCCCTCCTTGACAACACAAAACATATATGACTTACACAAGTGATTTAAACACGGTTTTAAGCTAAACACGCGTCTAACTTTGACTTTAGACACATCGTTTAACTAAACGTAATTCTCAAAATGTGTTGAACTTAAATACGCGTCTAACTCACTAGAAATTAGTGTCTAACTTTAAGCATGCATGGGTATGGGGGTAGTTTAAGGCGCGCTTTTGAGGTATTCGGTCGATATCTATTGTAATCCATTAGAGCCACAACAAAAATAAATACCTGTATACAGTAACGCACGACAACTCTGGGGATGAGATTTGCATGTTTAAAGTTAGACACTTTCTAGTGAGTTAGACGCGTATTTAAGTTAAACAAATTTTCGAAAATTACGTTTAGTTAAATGATGTGTCTAAAGTCAAAGTTAGACGCATGTTTAGCTTAAAACCGTGTTTAACTACGAAAAAGAATACGGGCCACAATTATTAAAATTATTTGCACGAAATTATCTTGTAATAAAAAGCAATTACCAAACCACGGTGTTATAAAAGACAGCCCGCACAGACTTGTTACCAGATATAGGCCTAATGTTGATTTATAATTTATAGCTCTTAAAAGACACAACAACAAGAAAAGTGCACCAAGATCAGGGGCGGAGCCAGAGATTGAATTTACCGGGGGGCTGAAAAGAAGATGAAAAATCTTGAATTTTGTGTTGGTGGACTATCCAATGCGGTGCGCAGCACCGCCCTCCGAGCTCTGCTCGGACAGGGGGAGTCTGAGGGGGGATGTGCCCCCTCATAAGTAGAAAAAAATTCAATTTTCGAAGTCATTTGGTGCGATCTGGTGTATACTTTTGACCAAAATTTTATTGAAAAGCCACCTCTTCATTTCCATAAAATATTTTGTTTTTTATCAATACACGAAAGAAGTTGAGCATATTACTGATATATTTTCTTGAATTAGGTTTAAAAGGTCGAACAGGGGGAGTCTGAGGGGGGATGTGCCCCCTCAGAAGTAGAATTTTTTTCAATTTTCGAACTCATTTGGTGCGATCTGGTGTATACTTTTGACCAACATTGTATTGAAAAGCCACCTCTTCATTTCCATAAAATATTTTGGTTTTTTATCAATACACGAAAGAAGGTGAGCATATTACTGATATATTTTCTTGAAGTAGAATTTTTTTCAATTTTCGAACTAATTTGGTGCGATCTGGTGTATACTTTTGACCAACATTTTATTGAAAAGCCACCTCTTCATTTCCAATAATTTTTTTTTTTTTTTTTTCAATACACGAAAGAAGTTGAGCATAACTGATATATATTCTTGATTTAAATATACATGGTTTAAAAGCTCGAACAGGGGGAGTCTGGGCTCAGAAGTAGAAACATTTTCAATTTTCGAACTCATTTGCTGCGATCTGGTGTATACTTTTGACCAATATTTTATGAAAAGCAATCCCTTTCCTCCGTTTCTTCTCTTTTTTTCCCCTTCTTTTTTTCTTTCTTTACAAAAAGTGGGGCGGCCGCCTATATAGGCCTACATGTATATCACGACATACAACGTTATTTTATTCACCAATCCGTCGATCAATTAAAGGCTCTTTCTCCCTTTCTCTTCCCCTTCCCCCTTACTCTCCCTCTCTCTTTTCCCTTTTTTTTTTTTTTGGTCGATTTTTTTTATTTTTTGGTCGATTTTTTTACCGGGGGGGCGCGCGCCCCCTCCGCCCCCTGGATCCGTGCCTGAAGATTATATAACTTCATGAATAAAATTATATGATAATGGTTCAAAAATAATATTTACCATTCCTTGTTGTACAGTTACTGAGGTAGGGTGACTTATGAGGTTGGATGAAGTGTGAGGGTGGGGTGTTTGCAATGACTTATATTCAATATTTATCAAAAAAGACAGTGCAGTCTTCCTTGACAGATAATTTGCGATAGATGGCCAAAAATTATTATGTTCATTGGAGCTACAATTCTAAGCACCTAAGTAGATGAACAAGGAGAGCTATTGTAGAAGTTGTTTTTATTTCAATCTTAGCCACACTCTAATTGACCCTAGGGTGATCATAGCTTTGAAGAAGGGGTACACCATAAACAGAAACCCAAGTAGTGCAACATTTGGTTCCATGGAAATTACAAGGCCCATTGTTAAACTGACAGATTCAATAATCTAAGGGGGCTGTAATTTTCTTAGGCAGGGGTAGGTCCAAAATATTGGGGGCGGTCATAGGATTTTTACACAGAAAATAGGTGGGGGTCATGAAATTAATATCAAAGCAAAATTGTAGTTAAAATTTAGTTAACAAATATCTCTTGTCTGTAAACCCTTGCGGCTAAATCAACTTGTTTCGTCTACAAAAGGGAAACCAGTATTAAAGCTTGTGGTTTCTCAACTGGATGTAAAACCTTGTTTGTCATGAATGGCCACTAGGCCAGGCCGATTGTAATGCGTTCTTGTGTGCACGATTACTGACTTTCCTGTTGGGACGAGTCACCAAAACAAACAAACTGTTTCCCCAATAACACTAATAGTCAGTGTCATAATGCTTATAATGGACATAATTCCAACTATGCGTGCACGCATGCGTATATATGTGCGTAACCGTAATAAACCCAGAAGTGTGTACCGGGCACATCAATCATGAAATCGTCACGAGCATGCTGCACTTTAGTTCGCGCATTACATGCATCTAGATGCAGCTCCCCTAACAACAACATAACACGCTCGTGTGAAATAGCTTGAATTTCGTCATCATTATGACAATGAGTATAGATAGACCTTTTTTTCAAGTACAGATTTGTTTGTGTGCGGGGGGCGGTCATAAAAATAATCTCCATTGAGTATGGGGTCATAAAATTATTCCCGTTTGTTTAGAGTGAGTCATAAGAAAATGATGACGATAAATGACATTTTTGAGACCCCCTACTGAAGAAAATGACTGCCCCTTGTGAATAATAAGGCACAAAATGAAATCAATTTGGAATTTCTATGGAATCTTGTCGTCCCAAACGCTAAGCCACGACCCTAAGCTACTTGTTCGTGCAGTATACCGCGATAACTATATAGGCTCGGTTGATAACATCATCGAAAAACGTCTGTACATGCGCTTGGAGATGGGCTTAGAAGTAGTCTTTTTTAGCAGGGGGGGGGGGGGTAGTGTTAATAAGCACAAAAAACAACAACTTGAATTTCAGTAGTCACATACAGAGATAAGAGGATAATTCCAATGATGAAAACCTATGGTTGACTATAAATTTTGAAGATCAACTTCTCAAAAAAGTTCAGAAATATTTTTTAATCACAAATTTTTCGAACATTTTGTGAAATATATTCATATTGTGATTCATATCAATAAAATGCTGATGTGTTCTTTTTTCCATCGTTACTTCTTTGGTGGCAATCAATTGTCACAGTGTTTAGCCACCTGCTTGTGAATGGTTGGAGCGGTCTTATTCAAAAATGTGCCAAATTCACCACTATTTCATGCTCAAAAGAGCAACTCTGTTGTCTGTTCAATGAAGTGTTACAACTTACATTGACAACTACAGAGTGGTGCTCTGTTGACTTTTAACACTTTTAACACGGAAGTCGGCACTTCCAAAATTTCACAAGATATTAAAAAATGTCAAAATTATTGAATTTCATCACCATATTTGGAGTCACCATGAGAAATATATTAAAGTAAGTGCAGACATGCCTATTGGTTCATTAATTTAATTCTTGAGATAAGACTTTGAAAATTGGGGGAAGTTTCTGAAAATTGGTATATGGTAAAACTAATAGCCGCATGGAAAGTGTTTTAAGCACAGAAGGGGGATGAATTTGGCACATTCAGATTGAGACCTCCCTATTCTGAAGCAGGTGGCTGAGCAATGAGCATTGGAACGAGTGATTGCTACAAATTCACAAATTCAGTATCATTGTAAAGATTTAACACATCACTAATATCAGTGTGGCTCCCTGGGGAATGCGTCTCCTGGATCAATGTTTTTCATTTTTCAGCTTGCCTTGGAAGTTGTGAACTATGCCAATTTGCACACATGTTTATACAAAACATACCTCTTCATGCTTGATGGACTTGTAAAATGCTCTTTGTGTTAGTCGCCTTTTTTTACATCTTTCTTCTTCCTCTTTTTCCACCTTCTGGTACTCCTCGCTAAGTGCATTGGCTAAAGGACTTTGACCCGTCTCTCGTAACCCCTGTAGAAAGTCGCTGGGCCATCTTTCCTCATTCCAATGCAATAGCTTCTTCAGGAGGTAATTTGCGTTTTCCTGTCGTTGCTTTTGTGAGTGAGTTATGTCTTGAAGTACTTGGCAGTCACGCTCGGGGAGATAGTACAGACTACATGGGATCCCATCTGTTACAAGGTCACATACTAAACTATCCCACCGACGTTTAAGCACAAGCCTCCATCGAACCAACTCATCTGTCACACCTGTTACATCTGTATAGAATAAATAGAATAACAATGTAACAGTAGGCCTACCATTAAAAATATCATTCTATTTAGACATATATTCTCACAGTTCACCAGACTCATATAAAGACATAACAATCATATTATATTCAATCTAAGGAAGATGTGACCATTTAGTTTACACAAAATTCCCAACTGACTAATTCCTCATGGGTGCAATTTCATGTACACATATAATTTAACATGGCAACAATTGATAAGAATTGAGGTCAAACACCTTGTTTATAGGTCAATAAATGCGTATGTGTTGTTTCGAGAGAAATTGGACAAATCAATGCACGAGCGCTGATGTTGATGTGTGAATAATGGCATGACCCCCAAGGGGGAGTGCTATTGTGAGCATATCAACATTTGCGCAAGTGCATTGATTTTTCTAATTTTTCGACACATGCATCGACCTAATTCATACACGACACTTACATATCAAAATTCACAATTTGAGCATAATTGTTGATCTTTATAAAAATGAATAAAACATTTTAACAAGTTTGCTAACACCTGCAGTGAAAATCGGTGAACCCACGAATCAAAACAAAGCGTGTGGTGTGCGCAGTCAACGGCGCACACGCGGAGTGCAGTAGACACTTTCAATGCACTCCGCGTATTTTAGTTTCTTGCTTTCTGATTGGTCGGACACCACTAAAGTGTATGAATCTCATTTATTATTATTATTATCTTTATATTTCTAGGGGGGAGTGCGGTCAACAACATTAAAAATATGTGTTTTTTAATCAGCTATTTAAAAAACGGACATTTTCAATCATTAAAGGTACGGATCTTAAATTTGCATATTTTAGTTCATTCAAGACTGTAGAAAAGGGAGAAGGTAGGAGGATATTACTGCCAAAGTCTCCTGCAAAATAATATGGTTGTATCATTTAGTTCATGAATATCTCAGTCCATTACAATGCTTTGATACTTTATATCCTTCATCAATCATCACATAATGAAAAAGAATTACATGATACGTCCAGTACATGTACTTACCAACATTAAATGCGCTATCAGCATCATGACTGGCATACACCTTGGACGAGGCTTCAAGTCCAGTGAGCGCTTCAGATTTCTGTATGGATGGAAAAATTAAAAATGAATGCTTTATAAAAGACTATTCTACGCATTCTTGCAAATAGAGAGTTAGCACATGGATGACAACCAATACGGTACTATCAATAAATCATAATAGTAGAATGTAAATGCATCAAACATTGCAGATAAAGGATTTTAATGTCATCACAATTGGATTGAAATGGCTTCATTGGTACGGTCTCATGTAACATTATACTGCATTCAAGTTGGTTTGTTTATTATGGGAGAAGGTGTGAATCTTGGTAACTCACTCAGTAAAGACATGATAGTAAAGTTCTACATGATATGCCTGAACCAGATATAGCTCAGCATATTTGAGGAATTGATCTAAAAATTAACCACTTTGCCTCCACCCTTCCATCCCTTTCTTATATTCTGTCACACATAATATTTAGTTCAAATTTTGTATTTCTTTCATCTCCATTTCCTAGTCATACACATCGTCCCAGATGATACTTTAGTCAACACAATGATAATGCCTTTTCTTTTGTTCAAAAACCTACTAATTGAAAACAAATTATTTTGTTCTATAGACAAAAAACTACAATTCATATCCGTGGGGCACTATTCCAAGCATTCAAACCCCAATTTGTCTATTTGAACATTATAAACTTCATAATTACCATGAGATGTGAAGTATATTCCTCCACAACTTCATCGACTGAAATCAATGCATCTGCGTTGTGAACAAGACTCAACCGGCTGAGGAGCTGCTGCAGCATTCCGATCGACATCTTTCTCTTCTGATCTGTACACCATTTGTTAATGATGTTCGTTGTCAGAGATTCATGTCGACCGCTGTTGTCTGCAAGTCGTTTTATTTCAAACTCAGGAATGCCAAGAGCTTGACCTACAGCTCGGTAGTCTTCTCCCCATTCAGATGATACATCCAGACGATGAAAACATCTATCTGCTGCGCTCACTGGTAGCCATTCATAGCGACAATTCAGGCCAAATTGTCGAAGAAACATGTCATCATACCCGTTGAAGAGGATCTGGGTTATATCCTCTTCTTCTGGACCGATGACACCAGACCATTTCTCAGCTTCTATCAGCTCCTCCTGAGAAAAGCTCAAGACCTCTTCCAGATCTTTATGTTGTCGAAGGGCATTTGGACTCATGTACCCAAATTGAACTTTTGTACCCTTCGATTTCTGGAAGAGCTCAGATTGGATCAGTTCAACTACATCTTCCAATTTCCCATGTGAATCTTTCCTATCTTTCATAGTTGGACACTTCACAACTACCTGAATCGCGCGTTTGTGTTTGGTGAGCTTCATAGTTACTTCCACTCTACCAAATACACACAAAACTGCTGACTGCCAGACCTGACATGAATCGCGATAGATGTCAAGCATCTTCTTCTGCAAAGCAGGAAACACCAATGGGTTAAATATGTCAGCTTGATCAACACACTTAATGCTTCTGCCTTTCAGATCATAAGCACCATGTGTGTCCCAAGCATCTACATCTAAGCTTGCCGGTGGTAACTTTCCTGGGAGAAGATACCGTTCATCGCTTGTGACATGAAGAAGGTCCATGTCATCCAATAAGGCCAGGAGTAGTGAAGTGTCCATCTCCGGGAAGAATTCCCTGAGCTCTTCAAGGGTATAACACGATTGATCCGGAAGAGGTTTGAACTGCCTTCTGAACTCATCGCCTGCAAAAGCAGCCCCGATGATTTCAGAGGTGAACCACTGAGTGTTCAGAATAATCTGGTCTGGACTTATTGTAAACTTGGCCCAATATATCTGAAATAAGAATTAATAAAATACAAATACAACTAGAGCTAAATTGTGATCGGATATCATGCAGGTATTAGTCGAGGGCGTGTTGATCTTTGACCTTTTGATCATATGGCAAACAGATCATATTGCAGACAATTATCAAAAGAATATTATCTTACAATATTTTAAATTGTACTATTTTGAAAAAATATTTTCTTAAATCCGGCCATATCTAGTAGTGGACAATTAACATGTAGACCCCTAGTGACCCCTTCTTGACCGTTGACCCCAAAGTCATGATTGACTTTTTTTTCTTGGCTTATTAATGCGCACAAGATAAACAAGTCCGGTGAAAATCAGAAGATGTCTTCAATTTTATCGCTGTATAGGCAGGGATGGAAATAAGACCTGCCCGCCCGCCCGCCCATAGCGGGTAACTTTCGTGTCAGGCGGGTGAAGATACAAAGGTACCCGTCCAACTGGCGGGTAACATTTTTGAAGCTCAAAGTGTAACAGTAAGTTCAGGGTAATTTCATCATCAGATGATCGTATGTCATGATGATAGAGGAGATCAGGTTGATAGGAGATTAAAGAGAGTATTGGATTGATGAACATGATGAATACGAGGAGCTGTTACGGGCTAGAGTTACAGTGGAACATCGTACAATAAAGACAAAAACATGTAATTGTAGTTTAAAAGTAGTCTTGCTCTTAATTGTTTGCTGCAAAATATTATGAAAAAAACTTGGGCTGGTGGAATTTTTGTCGGGCAGGTAAATTCTGTGAGTTACCTGCCCGACTGGCTAGTTGAAAAAAATCTGAAGTTCCACCACTGTGTATAGGTCAATGACCCCTAGTGACCCCATATGAAATGTCACTTTTACTCCAAGAGCATGCTGTACATCAGGCCTCCTCAAATGGTGGCGAGTCACTTTTGCCGCATAACCCTACACGATGACAAATTGGCTCCGAAAGAGGTGGGGGGGGGGGGATTGAAGTAGCCCAAAACATTTCCACATTTAGCATAGGTATTTTTTGTAAAACAAAATATCATTTATAAATCTCATATCGCGTAGCTATTTCCCAAATGTATGTGAGACAGACCTTTTTTTTGTGCCTAATTGAAACATTATTTATATCACTTACCTCCCCTTGCAGATGCAAAAAGGCAGTCACCAGTTTCAAGGTATCTTCATCCATACCAACATATTTGTTTTTAACAAGGTGCATGTACTCATCCCAACCAATGATCGGGACATCAATATGACGTTGTGGTTCGATGAGTGCCAGCACCTTGTCACACAGCTTGGGGACAGTTTTATTTTTCTGAAAATGAAAGAAAAAAGAAGCACCTCATAAATATTCACGCACTAATCATTGCAATTCATTGGTCGATTTGAACCATAATTACTATTTCCTATGGGAAACCTTATCTGTCAATTTCCTAGTGAGATGGAATAACACAATGATAATATAAATCTCCCTCTCTTTGCTTCTGTTTCTATACTTTGTGTCACATCAATGTTGAGAGAGGTGACGGCAGCGCATATTCTTTACTGATGTACCACGATATCATATCGCACATGAAAATGCACCAGCTATTACAACCTCGCAATCAAAAATGAATGTTGGTTTAGGTGCAGAATATACTGCGCCCATCACTAGATTTTACGTGCTGATATTATTAGTTATTTAGGGGGTTCAATAAGGTTTCGGAGTTGTTTATCTTGAATCGACAACGGTAAGACGGGTTTATTTTGCGAGGGCAGCTTGCTGCCCGAGCAAAATAAACCCGTCTTACCGTTGTCGATTCAAGATAAACAACGACGAAGACCTTGTTGAACCCCGTTCAACAACGACCAAACATATTTACATCATTCATATGTGAATAGCGTTTTGGAAAATTGATGAAAACAAGTAAAAAACGTGGTTTAATAGGCTTAATTTGACATTAAAAAAAATAGCTGCTCTGTAAAAAACGGAACAAAATGTTTACGTTTTATTATAATTAGGCCCTTATTTGGACATCGTCCGTTCCCTGCAAATGGGCGAGGGAACTTCTGAATGGGCCGGGTTACAAAATGTAAACATTAGAGAAGACAAATTATTTCGCAAGTAATTGTGAAATTTAAAATATTTTGTAAATAGCATTTTATTCACACACCACCTTTAACATTCAGAGAAAAATTAAATCAAGAATTCGTTTAATTTACACAACACATTTTGATACATGTTTATATAATATGTGTATCAAATCAAAACACACCCCTCCGTTTCAATAGTGATACGGTCCAAAGTTCAAAGCGAACACATTTCACCGCGCGATGATACAAAATGGCAATTCTCTTGTGCTGAGTAGCGACCGTTTCGGCTAAAATTGTGGCTTTAGGAATGGTCCGTGACATATGGCCCTCGCCAACAATATTTTCCTCAGGGATATAGCTACATTTTGGTATATAAAGCTGTTTGCTAACTTTAAGGATCGCATGGCGAAATGCATTTATACGCCAAAAAAACGGGCGAAAAAATGAACACATTTTGCGAACATTTTTTGTTTGTTTACAATTTTGCATCGATGCATATGCATTAGTGGCTTCCAAATAAGGTTCGCTATCTAGTAATTTGCATATGAAGAGTGGATTTATCTCAAATCGACAACGCTTTGTTACCGTACTTAAGGTATGGGGGAGTTGTTGAACCACTGTTTGATAACGCAATACGGGAAGATACCCCCGGCCTCATGTGATATGGCACCCAACCATAGGTATCTTCCCGTATTGCGTTATCAAACAGGGGATAACGAATTTATCACTTAGGAAATCCCCAATATATTCTGTATGGATGTGCTACCACGACGATATATCCTGTATTGCGTTGTTGGCAGACTGCTACCAGGACGATATATTCCGTATTGCGTTGTTGGCAGAATAACAGCTCTGATTGGTTAAATAGAGATTTGGGTTGATCCATTATTATTTTCAGGGGTTGGTGGTAGTGGTGATGGGTGGATAGGGTAGCGTTAGGTTTTGGATTATGGGTTGGAAGGGGATTGAGTGTTTGGGGGTTAACATGCCTTTTTTGTGGTTCCAGTGTAATTTTGGTGGTTCCCAGTGTTTTGGGCTCCAGGTTGTTTAAGTGTTCAAGAACTATATGTTGGGTGGGGGTATATGGTGAATAAGGAGGGGTGTTGACAAATTGTCTTTTTTGGTGGTTCCCAGTGTTATTTTAGTGGTTCCCAGTGTTTGGGGTTCCAAGTTGTTTAAGTGTTCAAGAAATATATGTTGGGTGGGTGTATATGGTGAATAAGGAGGGGGTTGACAAATTGTCTTTTTGGTTGTTCCCAGTGTTATGTTGGTGGTTCCCAGTGTTTGGGGTTCCAAGTTGTTTAAGTACCCAATAAAATAGTTTTGGGTTGTGCTAGGGTGTGGTGCATTAGGAGGGGTTGGGTTGATTAAATTGTCCATTTTGTTCAGTGGTTCGTACTGTGTTGTTGGTTCCGAGTGGTGCAAGTGCTCTATTTATGTATTTTTTTGAATTTGGCTGTGTTGTGATAAATAAAGAGATAGGTTGACAAAATGTCATTTTGGCGGTTCCCACTGTTTTGGGTTCCAAGTTGTGTATGTCAACCCACCCTTGAGCTAATTGACTATAGCCCTGATGACCAATAACCCAACTATTGACCATTTAAACCCCCCGGAACCCAAAACACTGGGACCCACAAAAATGACAGTGAACCACCATAATGACACAGGGAACCACCATTATGGTTCACTTTGTCAACCCACACTTTCCTTATACTCATTCCGACTCTACAAATATCCTCATTGAGCACTTATACACTGGAAACCACCAAAATGATGCTCAGGACCACCCAAAAAGGCCATTTTGTCAACACCCCCTCCCCTCCTTATTCCCCTTATACTTCTCAACCCTGACATACTCAATGAGCACTTAAATAACTTGTAACCCAAAACACTGGGAATCACCTAAATGATACTGGGAACCACCAAAAAGAAATCCTATTAACCCCTACCCTCCTCCCTTGCACCCATAACCCAACACTTACAGTCACTCTTTTCCCCCATCCACCACCATAACCAACCCCTAAAAGTAATAATGGATCAACCCAAATCTCAATTTAACCAATCAGAGTTGTTATTCTGCCAACAACGCAATACGGAATATATCGCCTGTTAGAAATGTTTTCAAAAAGAAAGACAAGCTGGATTGCGCTAACTATAGAGGAATCAGCCTTCTCAGTCAAGCGGGCAAAATACTCATCTACATTCTTCAAAAACGAATTCAAAAGAAATCTGAGGAAATACTATCAGAATCCCAGGCAGGCTTTAGACCAGGAAGGTCTACTGTGGATCAATTATTCACACTGAGACAGATTTCAGAAAAGTACCTGGAAAAGAACAAAGACCTATACTGCTGCTACGTGGACTTTGAAAAAGCTTTTGATAGTGTATGGCAAAACAGCATCTGGAAAGCAATGGCATTCTTTGGATTCCCAGACAAGATCATCCGCCTACTAAAAGCTCTTTACAGCAAATCACTAAGCTCGGTGAGAGTAAACGGAGAACTTACAGACTGGTTTGCTACCAAAGTTGGAGTTCGTCAGGGCTGCATAATTTCTCCACTACTATTCAACATCCTACTGGAGTTGGTAATGCTATATGCCACTCACGACACAACCATCGGAGCACACATCCAAGGCCAGCTGGTGTCAAACCTCCGCTTCGCAGATGATATTGCCATTATAGCTGAAAGCGAGACAGATCTGCAAACATTAGTGAACAGGGTCCACCAGTACAGCATAAATCTTGGCCTCAAAATCAACATAGCCAAAACAGAGGTTCAAGTTATCAGCCGGAGCGACATTGATATTAAAATTAGCATAAACAACACAGATCTCAAACAAGTTGAGCATTTTGTATACCTTGGTGGTAAAATATCTAAGAAGGGAACCTGCACTGAAGACATCCAACTCAGAATAGGTAAAGCACTTGGAGCCATGCAAAATCTGAATGAAATACTCAACTCCAAAGAGATTTCACGCCCAACTAAAATGGAGCTGTATTCAACTCTAATAATGTCCATCCTGTTATACGGCTCTGAAACATGGACGCTAAAGAAAGAAGACGAGAACAGGCTACTTGTGTTTGAGATGACCTGCCTAAGAAAAATACTAGGCATAACCAAGCTAGACAAAATCAGAAACACCACCATCAGACAAACACTGGGACTCAAGCATACCATCATCGAGAAGATTTCCATCAAAAGACTGCGGTATTATGGACACGTGCAGCGGATGAACCCTCAAAGATACCCAAAAGTTGCAATTGTTGGCACTGTAAATGGTGAAAGGCCCAGAGGTAGACCAGCTAAGAGGTGGATGGATGGTATTCGGTCAGACTGCAACATACTTTGTCTGACATCCTTATCAGAAGCAAGCAGAAAGGCTCAAGACAGAAACGAATGGCGAAAAATCTTGCAAAGGATGGCATCACTCAACCAAGTTGGAGTGGACGCCAAAAAGTAAAAGTAAAGTAGAAATGTTAATTACAACGCAATACGTTTTTATATTGCTTAGTTGCCAAATGCCTAATAACCAATCAGATTACAGCATTTGTATCTATTTATAGCTACTAAGTGATAAGACGTCACCTCCCTACTTGAGCTGACACAGAGTATATACTATTTATTTGCAGGCTGTTTCTAGGTCTCATAGGAACAACACTTTCCTACCTAGCTATACATTATAAATTGCCTAAACTGAGCTATACCTCTACATTGTACATACCTCTACATTAGCCTTTTTCATTTTTTTCCACTTCATAAAAGTAGTATATATAGCCAAGAGGTTCTCAACTATTTTTGCTTGAAGGTCATTAAGATTTTTTTACAGTTGTTACTTAAGACTAAGATCCAATCCACCCCAAACCATGATGATGAGTGACAGTGGCGTAGCTAGTTTTTCATATGCCCCCATCACCCCCCCCCCCCCCTCCCCTCTGGCTATGCCACTGATGAGTGAGGGGTAGGCCTGCAAACAGATATTTTTTAAATTGCCCTAAAAGTTCTACAAACAGAACTTTTTTGATGATTATGGCACATTCACACTTTCTTCGTCGCGCATCGGCCAACTTCAGCGGATAGAAATTAAGACATTTTAATCAGCTTTTAGTTACTAAGTAATTGG